>CM037877.1:149508917-150108917 GCA_021292165.1 Shinisaurus crocodilurus | reverse complement strand
TGATGTGTAATTAAGATGCATTCGCTTTACAAAAGACATATATATACAGACACACACACACACACACACACACAGCAACACCGATGCCTGCATTTTTTGGACTATCCTTGGGGGTGTGGCTATGGGAGCTGTCATGATGGCTGCCTGCACTTCAGAATTAGGCAGGGTGGGAGAACTCAAACCAAACCTCTGTTAGGGAGGAGACTTAGCTTAGTGATAGAAAACATCCTTAGCATGCATACAGTCCCAGAAATCTCCAGTTTTAAATAGATTTCAGGTAGCTGGACTAGGAAAGAGCTAAGATTCAGGGCCAAAAACAGCTAAGTTAAAATGCATGACGCATTCAACATGCCTGTTTTTTTCCTTCAAAACTAGCAGCCACAGAGGCGGCATCAGAACTCTGCCACACGGGGAGGAGTGAGGCTCTGCAGGGATATGATGTATCCCTGCAGCTCTTCAGCCTGTCCTCCTCCTGAGTAGGAGACCAGAAGACTTAGACAGGCGAAATCGGCTACGTTTTTTGCAGGGTGGGAGAAGCGTGGTGGTGACCTTTGCCTCTGCGCTCCTTCCGCCCTTGATAGGATGCCCGTAATCCTCCAAGTTCAGAGGGTTATGGGCAGCCACACTGGATCCCGTTGCCCAATTCAGAATATGGTGTTTTGTTGTGAAAATATGTTTTGGCTGGGAAGGGGTTAATCAACGTTTAATATTGCATGGGTCTCCTTTCAAAAATATTTTTTCTTGTGTCTCAGCAACACATCCCAAGGGTTTTGTTGTTTTTGTTTTGCAACCATTTTACATAAAATACATAAAATCATGTATTTTATGATTTTAACTGTTGTAAACCGCCCAGAGAGCTTCGGCTATTGGGCGGTATAAAAATGTATTAAATAAATAGATAAATAAATAAACCATTTTATTTATATAATGGCAATTCTATTTCAGCGTTCACACCCTCCCTTTATGTAGCCATAGGCCCTAAGTGGAGTTTCCAGCCCAGAACAAAATTTAAAATGAAATATGAAATGTTAATGCAACACAGTCTCTGTCCAATAACATTTTGGTCTCCAGACGTTGCATAAGATACATTAAGGCTCAGGCTGCAACCTGAGACACCTTTATCTGGGAATAAGCCCCATTAAGTACAGTGGGACTGACTTCTGGGTAAACATTCATAGGATTGTGTGGTGACAGGGCAATTCTATATATCACGGGTGAGCAACATGTGGGGTGCATATAGGGTCCCTGCGGCCCCTCAGTGCGGCCCCACCACCGCCCATTGCCCGCCGCCACCCCTATTTTTAATTTTTTTTTTAAGAAAGGGAGAAAAAGTCATGGCTTGCCACTGAAATGTGGAGGCAAACTGCTACAGAGACATAGAACAGACAGCTTTAGCTTGTTTTTCCCCTTCCCCACCCCTAGTTTTTTCCCCCTTTTCTTTTCTTTCTTTTTTTACAGCGTGGTAAAAGGGGGAATGTGGCCCACGGTAGGTCAGGGGGGAAATTGGCCCCCAGACTCCCTGAAGTTGCCCACCCCTACTGTACATGTTTACTCAACTTGTTTTCCCCCATTGTGTTCAATGAGGCTTACTCCCTAAGGAGGGAGTTTAGAACTGCAGACTAGCAGCGCAATCCTATGCATATTTATTCAGAAGTGAGTTCCACTGCATTGCTGTTCAATGGGGCGCTCTCCCAGAAAAGTGTGCATAGGATTGCGGCCTTAGTGTCAGAATCTGACTGGTGGAACATTACTACAGGAGATGGAGACAGGTTTTCTCTTTGTACCCTTTGTCTTCTTTTAAGGAACCTGAACATCTCTGATGCAGCAGGCAGTACTTTTCCAGAACACCCCTGAGCTTCACATATGGAAAGCCTTTGTAGTATTAACTGAGCAGACAGAGGTCTGGCTCTAACTTTCCAAATAAGGCTGTTTGCTCCTGATGTGACATCATCTCTATTCATGGAGAGCAGGTTAACCCGTTCTCCTACAAGCCTAGGTTCCACACATGACTCACATGACCTCAGGATGGGGATCCTGTATCAGTTCTAGAAGACTACACTCAAAAAAATGAGAACAGGAGAAAGGTCAGTACAAATACATCTGCATCCACAAAAATTAGCATTCCCTCAAAGCTTTTTCTTCTTCTGACAGTTAATAATGATTGTTAATGAGGCTGACATTTGCATTTCACAGTGAAATTCTGTTCTGCAAAACCTACTGAGTAATTAACATAACTTCGAAGCTGCTTCACATTTTATGGATTTCCTGCATGGGAGGAGCATGAAAATCACATGCAATGATGATCACATATACATGTACGTTATTTTTTAACTTGGATCTGAGCTGGGGGAATGATTGCCATGACTACTGACTATTCACTATGGGCTTTTCTACATGAGGCTTTTAATCTGCCACTTTACCAAGGTTTCTGCTTCCTGATTCTTTGTGGGATTAAGATTGGCCCCTTTACACGTGCTTTTTTCTGGGGCTTTTATTTCTCTGCCTTTCTATATATTCCATTACACAACCACTAGGTGGCACTGTGGTATAGTGGAATTGCACAAATACACGAGGGTTTCGCGCCACCATTCACAATATACCACAATATTTTTTCGTTAGAAAAAAAAGCTAAAATGGTTCCAAAGAACAGGAGAGGCCCTGGAACATCACGACATCATGTAAACCACCTGCAAACTACCGGAAGGAACCACAAGCTCACAATAAATGCCACATGCAGAACAGCTCTGTTTCATAAGGAACCCATGACAGTGCTTAATCATAACATCTTGGCTTTACCATTCAGAACATGGATGAAGCTGCACAGTGGAAGGGGGAAAGCTACTTTTGTAAATATATGCAAGCTACAGCAATTTCAACCAAATATACTTCCTTCAAGCCTGAAGTTTGAGTAGAAACCACACACACACACACGCACACACACACAGAGCTAAGCATGTGCAACCCAGATGTCCACTGCACCTCCCTGATTTGAGGGCACAACCCACCAGGAGACAGATGTGTGTTGTGTCCCGCTTGATCACGCCAGACAAAGCAGTTGCAAACAGATTCTTTATTGCTACAAGCAATAACAAAAAGTCCATCCACCAGTCCAAGAAACAAGCCAAAGTCGAGACAGTCCAGGGTCCAGAGGGTAGGAGATCAGGGTTCTAGAGTCCAAAGTGCAAGTTCAGAATCGTAGCAGCCAGGGGTTCAGATCAAGGGAATCAAGGAGTGTAGAAACCTTGCCAGATAACAGCATCGTTGCTTTCTACACTTAGCATGGGTCAGCAGCTAGACTATAAACCCTGACCCAGCCTCGATCTCAGTCTGAGTCTGATTCTGGATCTTGGCATGGGTACCGGGCCAGGAGACACCTGCTATGCCGCCTCCTGCTCACGTGCCTTTCAGCCAGGCGTTTCTCCTGGCATCTTTGGGCCGGCAGCAACCCTGAAGGGCCCTCCTCCCCTGAGCCCTCCTGACAGCCCAAGGCCAGTGCCTGCAGCTTGGAATCCTCAATCGGCTCTCCCTGCTCCTGCTCCCCAGGGGAGGGGGGACTGTCCAAGGTCGCCTGGCCTTGACAGCAATTAGAGATGTAAAATCGAGCCTCGCCGGGCAAAACGAGGCCAAAATTGGCCCCGCTCACACCCGGCGAGGCCGTACCTTTTTTCTTCAGGGCAGCTTGCCTCTCCGCAGCGAGCCGCCCACGCGGCCCGTTCTGTCCCATCACTTCCGGGACTGGAAATGACGTGACGGAACCCTGCGCAGGCGCGCTGGACCCCTGTGGTGCATTCTGCGCCTGCTCAGGGTCCCGTCGCGTCATTTCCGGTCTCGGAAGTGACGGACGGGGCCAGAGAAGTCCAATCGAGCGGCGCGGAGAACCTCTCCGCGCTGCTCAGAAGATTGGGTCGGGTGCCCGCCCCCGCGGAGAATTGGGTCGGGGGCGCGACCCGGCTTTGGATGCATGCCTAGCTGCAATCAGCCCCAGGTGTGAGCCCTTCACCCTGCACCAACTCCTCTTCTGAGTCAGAGCTGGTGCTGAAGCAAGACCCCACAATGTGTCAGAGATGCTTCTCAAGCAGCAAACTTGGAAAGTATGCAACAGAGGAGTGAAACTGGGTGTGTGCATGTGAGAAGCAGCTGCCAGCGCCAGATGGAATATTCATTGCTGCAGGGTGTAAAGGATGGCCATTTGCCAGATTCCCAAGAGTGGCAGAAAGTCCATCATCCAAACAGTGTTTCTATTCTCACTTTGCATGGAGCACCCTGAGAAGGTCAGAGGTGGCATGAAATAAACCTTCCATTTGCACGGCTCGCCTGTTCAAAGGTAAGGGGCCTTCATAAACCTTACCTAAGAGCTGCTGCAGTCCTGGAGCCAAGCACCAGCCAGAACTGGAGCACAGGGAAGGAGCACAGCTAAGTAATAATTTAAAAGATCAGGCAATAAGAGGTGATGGGAAACACCTTTATCAGGAACCACAGGAGGGGCCGTAGCTCAGTGGCAGAAGTAGGGCAGGAAAAACTCCTGCCTGAAACCCTGGAGAGCCGCTGCTGCCAGTCAGTGTCGACATTACTGGGCTAGATGGACCAAGGGTCTGGCTCAGTCGAAGGCAGCTTCCTACATTCCTAACCATGGAGAAATATCGCTAGTCAGAATAGAGTCGGTACTTGGCTAGATAGGCAAATAGTCTGAACTGGAGAAAGGCAGCTTCCTATTAATGTCACATTGTTGTCCATGATGCAAAAAGAAATGTTATAGCCAGGCCTACTCATCACTTTCTTCCAGGGTGGCCATGTGTCCTACTTTACAAGGGACAGTCCTCTATTTGAAGAGCTGTTAGAGGGCCACCTTCTGTTTGAAGGGCTGTCCAGCCTAAGCGTAGTTTAAAGATAAAGAACCGTAAGAAGGGAGAGGAGCGGCAGAGGCTATAACATGACATTGCCCACCAGCATTTAGCACCTGGGCAGCAGACGGAGCAGGGCGGGCACAAGAGGAGCCACCTGGGGCTCTTCCAGATGGGGGTTTTAAGGCGCTACTGGCTTGCCCTGCTGCAGTCATCCCACGTCATCCCACGTCATCCTGTGTTTTCTCCCCGCCTCTCCTAGTATTTTCTCACACTGGGAAAAATCTTTTAATTATTTTCCGATGCACCATGAGCTACAAAAAAAAATTAAAAAATACACAGTGGTGCTGCTGCCTGATTTCAGGAGCTTGCAAAGTTGTGTGTGTGTGGGGGGGTGCCTGTGTGACGAAAACATGCTGGGGGCGTGTTTTCATGGCTTCAGGCTGGACAGACAGCCGTGCTTCTCCCTCACCCCAGAAGCTGCCTGCACTTCTCCCCGCTGCTGCTCTCTCCTTCTATCACCCCCATACCCCAACACACTCATGGAGCTCCTGTTTTAACAACAAAATAAAGGGTGGTGTGTGTGAGTGTGAGTGTGTGTGTGTGTGTGTGTGTGTGAGAGAGAGAGAGAGAGAGAGAGAGAGAGAGAGAGGCAACTAGTAGTATTTGTACAAACAAAGTTTTGGTTTTGGTTTCGTCTTCTCCGTGATTGCGCAATTCTGGAAGCCCAAAGGTTCACTGCTGTGGTTTTACTCCCGTGTAAATGCACACAGCAGCACTGATTTGGACTGGAGCCACAGAGTTCTGGGAGGAGGGCGTTAAAACCTTTCCCACCCCACACCAGTTTTTACCCTGAAATTCCACGCGCACACCCCGGTTTAAAAAATATATACTCAAATGAATACTTTAAAAATAAAATAAAAATGGGGGGGGGGTGGATGATGATGGTGAATTTTAACCCTCCCTTCCCAGAACACCACAGTCTTCATTCAAATCAGGGGTACATGGGCTTACATGGGAGTCGCAATTCTGGAGAAGAAACCAAAAACCCGCCCAAAAGCATCAGCACAAAGGATGTGGTGGCACTGGTGGGAGGGAACAGCAAAGGGAGAGAAGAGCTTGGCCACATCTTTGCTTACTGGTGTGGACAGAAAGTTGTGACATGTCGCGGCAATTTACCTCAGCAGAGTGGGTAGCACACAGAAATTCCGCTTGACTGGTGGCACTGGGAGCCCTCTGTCTGGAAGAGCCCCTAGCAGTCACAGTCTTCTCCGCTACAGTGAGATGTATTGTATTCCTATTTAAATTACAGTAATTATTTCGAAATTTGCATCTTTACACAAATTAGCATATGCAAATGGTATGCAAATGGATGCCCCCTTTGGGGTGATGCGCTTTATAAATGCGTAAGTGGCCACCCTACTTCACTAGGATCGATCAATTTCCATATTTCATCAGGGTTGCCAACCTTCTCGTTGATCGTGAATTAGATGCAAAAAAAGAAAAGAAATAAAATAAAATAAAAATGAATGTGCTGTCAGGATTTTTACAGCACAGAGTTTGGGTTTTCTTTAATGATTTTTTAATGCTCTGTTGACAGGCATACGAAAATGAGTGCAAAATGCAGAGACAATAACACATCGCGGCAGGATTTTACATCAAGTTGTGGTGGGGGAGAGATCACTTTCTACAGCACAGAAAACAACGTAAGCTCAGAGCAAATTTCAGTAGAATTATTTTTGCAAAATACAGGCGTGTTTCTCATGTTTGGTTTCTAATATGTTGTCGTAAATCAAAGCTCAGGAGAAGCTTTTCTTTTTAATTCAGGCATGGAATAGTAGGAGGAAATGTGAAGCAATGTGTAATCTTCATGAGTACATGGGCTACGGAAATAACTTGACTGTTGTTTGCCTACCCAGGGTATCTTGCAGACTGTCTGCGTGCTGGTTCAGCACTCCTTTGGGCTTGAACAAATGATCCATCATTGCTGTGAACGGACTACTGGGTTCCCCGGCACTACATCGTTTACGTAGATTACATAGCGTAGTATACTACACAATTTGCGTAATTTATGCAATTTGCGTAAATGCCGATTTTTAACGTATAGAACGCTGTGCTGTTCCGACTTACATACAAATTTGACTTAAAGACATTCTTAAGAACGGAACTCATTTGTAACCTGGGGACTGCCTGTATAGGTTTATTTCAAAATTCACATCTAATTATATAAATTAGCATATGCAAATATTATGAAACTTTGTCCCTTGCAGCTGGCTTAAGGACCTATGCCCCAGATCTTTTAAATACCCAGCAATGTTCCTGGTTATAATGTTGAATAAATTAAAAAAGAAGAGATAAATATTGTACCTCGCTTAGGACACCAAAATATATTGAGATAGCCCTGGCGCAAAGGGTGGCCTACGCCTTTTCCCTGTCCCAAATTCCTGCCCTGCTGTTTCACACACACAGTGCGTTTGGCCCTGGGAATCAGCAACTTCATCTCACACATTTAAAATTAAGGAGTTCTTCCAGAGCCAAACCTTAATTTAAAAAAAGGGGGGGAAGCATTTCCACTGCTCTTGAGAATGAAGGCCTAAAATGTTTTATTGTGTTTTAAAAGCTCACACCTACCAATTACATATGCTTACCCACCCCTACTCCCCACCTCTCTCTCTCTCTCTCTCTCTCTCTCTCTCTCTCTATATATATATATATATATATATATAATACACACACACACACACGGTGTACCTACCATAATGCCTGGCTTTTTTGCCAGTTCTAATAGCCTCTTTTACACATATGCTCAGTAGTACAATTCACTCTACTAGGAATTTCCACTTCTGATATGCCTCAACATGAGCTATTCTAAAGCTCATTATAACCAGATGGAATTATTCACTACTCCCAGTTGCACCATTCTGGGTTGAAACATCAAAATGGTCCTAGTTCTGTACATCTCAGTTTTCTTCTGCCACTGTCTTATCCCTTACCTGTTTACCTCATTGCTTCTCCCTCCTCTTCATTCAACCTGCTGCCTTTTCTCCCTGAAGGATTGTTGCTAATTATGCAATAACATTCAATTAGAAGTATTATTGCCATGTTCAATTAGGCATGCTAGTTTACCAACTATCATTTGCATTTTAAAAACAAACCAAAACCACAGACTCACAAGGGAACATGGCATTGGCCTGACACTGTCACTGGCTGTACTTATTAATCAACGGCCACTTAATGGCACCCTGAATGTAGTTTAGACCTCTCTTCCATTTTTCATTCAACAATTTCAGCCCCTCATTGTCTTTGGACTAATAAATTATGCTACCAGTTAAACAAGCCAATATGGGATGGAAGGGATTCCAGTTGTAAGACAAACTTTCTGTAGATGGCAGCAGCCCTTAAAAAGGGGGGGGGGGCTTTCTATATTTCTTTGGCCATATTAGATCTACACAAAGTTTAAAATCCACACATCTCCACAGCTATGTCAAGTAAAGAAAAATCATCACATCACCTGGCAGAGCCCAGTTTGAATGCCTGCAAACCCTCCTCCTATTCCGTATCGTCGTAAGACTCTGACTGTGCAGACATCCTGATTACAACATGACGGTATAAAGGTATTATACTATATAGATTTTGGTGTTGGTGCTTTTTCCCTTAGGGCCAACGCTGCCTTTGTTTCTTGCATGACTCTTTTGTTACTGCTGCCACTGCTGGCTAAAACCTAACGTTAAATATAATGCTAGAATGAAACATTGTTATATTGGCGTACAGTCATGCCTTGGATTGAGAGCACAATTCGTTCCGGAAATGTGCTTGTAATCCAAAACACTCTTATATCAAAACGAAATCCCCCCAAAAAAATTTGTACAGAGATTTTTAATTTAAGCCGTGCTACAGTACTTGTATTGCAAGACATCGCTTGTATATCAAGTAAAAAAAAATTAAATATCTAAAAATTTGCTTGTCTTGCAAAACGCTCTCAAACAAACCAAGTTACTTGCAATCCAAGGTATTACGGTACTGTACACTATATTTTATTTTTGTAAACTTCCTAGAGCACTTTTCAATGGAAAGTACAGAAAAATAAACTACAGCCCTGTGCCGGTGTCTGGCCTGCCAAAAGTGGGCACGTACACAAACTCTGGCCTGGGCGTCCCTGGCCCTGCTCCCCCCGTTCTTGACCTTGCCGTGTTGAGCATCAGGGTCTGAGGGAGGCTTCTACTCATGTGCGCTGGAATGCAAGTAGAAGCTACCACACAGTTGGGGACCCTGATAAAGCAGGGTTCCCAATTGTAAAGAAAAAGCCTCAGTTTCCTGCACACACACACACACACACCTCCACACCTGTAAACAGGAAAGTCATGCAAATGTACATAGGTTATCTGATGGGGCCCGACGCCACAGAGTCTCCGCTGTCCCTTTGATGCCCCTGTGCCTCAGATATGCATATGCAAATGTTCTAAAGCCCCCTGGTCATGAGCAAAGAACCACCCCCCTCCCCTGCCTGGCCAGATGAAGTTCATCCTGATTGGCCAAAGACAGCTGGGCTACTGGAAAGAGATGGGGGGGGAAGAATCTATATTGCCAGCTGTGGCTTCTGGTTTTCGTTGTTGATCATGGGCAGCAAGCTGTGAGGAGGTCCCGGACTTCGGTCTGGCCTCAACAGCCGGCCTCTGGATCCAGCCCCAGGTAGCTCCTGGTGAAACTCGCTGAATGAGGGCTTTGGCTGAGGTAAGCCCTGAAGAGGACCACCCATCCCGGACCTTAGGGTGGGTGTGGTGGTCTCCACGTGTGGTAGGGCCAGGCTGAGGTAAGCCCTGAAGAAGACCAGCCTCCAGGTAAAGAGTGAGTGCCTGGGAGATATATATAGAAAGGAACCAGCTTTGTTATTTTGTAGCTCTACTGTGTATGTATCAAAGTGTCTTCCCACCTTTCTCCTTCCCTCATTTCCCACCTTTTGTTGTAATCTGTTTACCTTGAATAAACCTTCTTGGTTTCCCCCCACACGGCGTTTGTGGTTTCTCTGTGGTTCAGCGCTAAATCCAGAGTATAGACAAGGGCGAGTCCCTGAGAGAATCAAGTCAAGACTGCAGAGCTAAGGCTGGCAGTCTTGCACCTTTGTTCTCTGGTCTAGAGTAAGGGGTTGGTTGGCAGAGCCCCTCCAGCCAGCCTCCCCTTCCTTCACACCGATCATGTGGAAACTTCCTTTATCCAAGCGAACATGAGTAGGAGCCATCTTCAGACGTTGGGCACTCATATCCCCGCCCCACTTTTAGCCCTCACATGAGGAGGCTCAACGGCGAGATAAATATTAGCTCCATCTGTCTCCACACACAGAGTCATGCCCCCACTGGAGGGATCCCAGAGATGAAGAGCATCCAGAATAGCCCATATCAGAACAGCAGGAGGAGCCTGGGCCCTGAGGGGAGATGGCTGCAGGTCCATTCCCCACAAGTGGCACAAGACTCTGCCTGGGAGGCAGAGGCTGAGCAACCCCCTGGCCCTCAAGAGGCAGGCCAGTAGGTATCCTTTGAGGAGGAGTGCTAGATTACAAAGGAAGACTCCTCATGAGCAAGGCCCTCCTCATGAGTAGGACATTTGCCATCAGGCTATAATGAGCTGCAACTGAGCCCTGGGTAGGGCTCAGGAAGCTCTAACTATATAAGTCTTAAGTTTCAGCCTAGGCAGTGCTAGAGCAACATTGTTCTACCAGCTTTCGTGTCTTGTGTCCCTGGCCTTGCCTTGCGATTAAGCCTCGTGCTACTGACTCTTAGACTCCCGCTTGACTCTGTTTCTTGGAGTATGTATTGTAGCTGACTGCTCAACTGTGTTTTGACTTTAGCTGTGCCCTTAGATCAGTCTCCCAGAAACTGCCCACTTGCTTGGTAACAGGTAACACTGTGCTTGACTATTTGCCTGCTCAACTGACTACCCTATTGGATTTATCCTTATATTTGCCCAGCTTTGAGACTTATCCAGCCAGAGCAGGACACAAACCCATGCACAGTTTAGTGTAACCTTCTAAAAAAAATGCTTGACTTCAGAAGCATAATTCCAAAGGAAACTGATTCTTCATTATTATTCTATTCTGAAAATAAACTAGTGGTTTCTACTCAAACTTCAGGCTTGAAATAAACTACTAGCCGCAGTAACTTTAGGAATTCTGCACTTTCCCAAGTCTAATGTCAAAGCTACAGAAATTAGTTTTCATTGGATGAGAGAAGGCACTGGGAGTTGATGGTGCCTTTGTAATATCTGCTGCATCGGATGGCCTAAAAGAGCAGCAGCACCCCAGGAATGCATTTTAACCAATTCTAATTAAAAATGCTCCACTCTTTGCATCTGTCTGTATCCAAATTAAGACTGCAAAGCTGCTTTTAGCCGTCTTTCTGCCTTTCCCTAAACGTGTGTGTGTGTGTGTGTGTGTGTATACACCCACCTGTAAGTCAAGATAACATTTTATGCAATGAATGAAATAGACTGTAGTCCATGAAAGCTCATGCCATCATAAATGTGTTAGTCTTTAAGGTGCCATGAGACTCTGTTGTTCTTACATGGCCTGAAAATTGTTACATTCCCAAAGGCAGGAACATGATAGGAAGCTATCTTCTACAAAGTCAAACCATTGGTCCAATGAACTCTGCACACTGACTGGCAGCAACTCTCCAGGGTTTCAGACAGGGGTCTTTCCCAGCCCTCCCTAGAGATACCAGGGATTGAACCTAGTACCTTCCGCATGCAAAGTATGTGCTCTACCACTGAGCTACCGACTAAGGTCCTGCACAAAAATCCAGACCCGTATGCTCCTTTTCTTAGGCAGCTGATCACACATTCTTTGCTAGGTAGGCAAAACTATAGCAATAGGTCCATTCACTCACAATAAACCAAACAGCCAAAGAAAACCTGCCCCAAGGTCTTTGCCATTTATACTTTTGATAGTGAGGAGAAAGACAATGGAGGGGAGGCTGCTGGGAGACCACATTGTGGGAGGAAAGGGTTGAGAAACTGCCTTCTCACATTCCATGGTTCCAACCCTGATTTCCGCACCCTGTCCATAGCTGCTATTCTTAAAGTAGGGGAAACCCAGGCAAGTTATTCAACCGTGCATTTAATGTATTGCCTAGTTTGACCCCCAAAAGGTTAATCCAAAGACTTTGTGGCAAAAGTAGGGCTTGAGAATTCTAACACCCTGGGTCTGAAATAATTTATGTGGAAGCCAGTTCGACTGATTTCAAACCTCCCTGTATATGTGCTTAGAAATGCAGCCAGGATGGAAACATTCTTCCAAATGGCTGTCACATCAGAGCCTCCCTTTACCTCCTGCTCTTTCCCCACTGTAAAGTTGTTAAAGAAATTGCCTTGAAAAGCTGGATCATTAAAAGCAAATCCAACAAACTGCACGGTATATAAAAATGCAGCAAGCAGCTTCTTTTTTTATTATTATTTTTTGAATGGCAGAAACAAACGTTGGATCTCACTATGGGGCATAGATGTGATGCGCCCCTCAAGTGTTAAATCCTCTTGTTGAAAGAGGGTCACATCTAAAGTTTGCAAAATTTATTTGCTGCATTCCCATCTGCTTCTGTAAAGTGAACTTTCAACTCTTCAAGCATTCAGGTTGTGAGGCATTCCTAAAAAGAACTGGACCACTGTGTGGAGATAAGTAGAGAGATTTCTTTTATTTTGCCCTCCCCACACCTGTTAATCATGTTTATAGGACCGGGGGACGGGGACGGGACTGAATTCTACAACTTCAAAGTTCTCAACTGATCACTTTTAATAGAGTTGCCTATTAGAATTCTACCTGGAAAATGGAAATCCAATGGACATGTATAAGATGATGACGGTACTAATAATACTTCATTTCTATTCTGCCTTTCTTCCAAGGAACTCAAGGTGTTGGATATTGTTCCCTTTACACAGACCCATTTTATCCTCGCAGCAACCCTGTGAGGTAGGTTAGGTTGAGAGTTAGTGAGTAGCCCAAGGTCACCCAGTGAGTTTCATAACTGGGGGGGGGGGATTAGAACCCAAGTGTCCTGGTTCTTAGTATAACCCTCTAACTGCAATGTGAGTTTAAGTCCTTATCTGCACAGCCAAGCCCTTGTCAACCCATTGTTACCCCCTGCCCAGCCTTGCCCATTTCTCTCCCCTCTGTTTTCCCCCCTTGCCTCTCCTTCCCCTTTGGCGTGTCCCCACACCCACTGTCAAAATGTAAGACTGTGAACCAAAGGGCTGTTCTGAGTGAACCCAAGGGTTTGGCCATAAGCCCGGTGATGTTTAACTTTATGACATTGCATGGGGAATCTAGTGTGCAGAACCGCGGGCCAAATCCAACCCACCTGAGGTCCCAATCTGGCCCCACCCCCCTTTCCCCCAACGGCCAGTCATTTGGGGGTTCCCCATTCTAAAAGGTTGAAATGCCTCTCCTAAGGCTTTTCTGCATGAGGTTTTAACCTGCCACTTTATCGAGGTTTCTTCTGCTTTCGGATTCTTTTGTAGGATTAAGATCGGCTTCTTGACAAGTGTCCCCCCCCCCCCTCGGATTTTTTCTTTCTCTGCCTTTCTATATGTTCCATTACACAGCCACCGGGGGGGGGGGTGATATAGCAGAATTGCACAAATACACAAAGGTTTCATGCCGCCATTCACAAATAATACCAGACTTTCTTTGATCTAAAAAAAAAGCCATGGGAATAGTTGCAAAGAGCGGGAGAGGCCCTGGAGGATGATATTGTCATGTAAAGCACCCGCAAACTACCATGCGTGAAGAATCAGGAGCGCACAACAAATGCCTCCTGTAGAAAGGCTCTTAGTTACTGGCTGTAAGTACCGGTACCATATGCTGGTGTTTTGGCCCCATCCCTGTTCCCTTGAGCCCCACCTTTTTGCCTTCGGCAGCCCCTCCTGTCACTGGAATGTGGCCCCTGCGACCTTTTCCAAAACTGGGCTGAAAGAGGTTCAACAACCCTGTTGTAAGCAAACAACCCACTTCTGAAAGCCTCCCAAGTTTCAAAAAGTGGTTTCCTCGTGTGGCACAGTGGGCTGCTGTTTGAGAAACCCAAGACCAAAGTCCCCTTGGGCAAGCAGAACTAGTTGCACGTTTGTGGATCTTGGCTTTAGACTGTAAGCTCCTTAGGGGCAGGGACCAGTTTTTTTGCTCCTCAATTTGTATGGTACTACATTGTTGCCATGATGTGCTGATCCTATGAGTTCTGGCAGTGGTTCAGCCCTTTGTGTTAGTTCTAGGAAGTGACTCTATGCCCTGCCTTCCCCGCCCACCACACATACCAGTGTCTTCCCCGCCCACCACACATACTTACCTGGCAGGGGAGACACCATGATCACATACCAGTGTCACAGCGTGCAACAGTAGATCCAAGGCTCAGTATTGTCTCCAGGGTTTCATGCAGAAGTCCTTACCAGCCCTACCCAGAGATGCTGGAGACAGAATCTGAGATGTTCTGCATGTAAAACATGCATTCTACCTACTGACCTATGGCCCTTCTCTCTAATTTGTGAAACAACAACAACAATAATAGTATAATAATGGCATGGCAGGTGTATAACAGCAGGAGAGAACACACTCCTTTTGCAACTGAAAAATGCCTTGCCACCTCATAAGGCTTTTCTGCATGAGGCTTTTAACCCACCATTTTACCGAGGCTTCTGTTTCCAGATTCTTTGTGGCATTACGGGGTGGGGTGGGGGTTTACGTGAGGCATTTACTGTGTGCTTGTGATTCCTCACTCACGGTTGTTTGGGGGTGCTTTACACAATGTCATTGTCCTCCAGGGCCTTTGCCGTGCTTTCCAGGCATTTCTGTGGCTTTTTTTAGAGCGAAGAAAGTGTAGAATTATCTGAAAATGACAGAATGAACCTCAATGAAAAGCTTGTGTATTTTCACAATTCTGCTATGCTGCAGCTCCACTTTGTGGTTGTGTAATTCAACATATAGAAAGGAAGAGAAAGAGGGGGGAAAACCCGGGGGGGGGCACATGTAAAGGAGCTGATCTTAATTCCACAAAGAATCTGGAAACAGAAGCGTCAGTAAAGTGGCGGGTTAAAAGCCTCATGTAGAGAAGCCTTAAGATCAGCTCCTTTATCAGTGGGTTTTTTTCGGGGTGTCTTTCTTTGCCTTTCTATATGTTCCATTACACAACCACAAGGTGGTGCTGCAGTATAGTGGAATTGCAAAAATACACATGCTTTTCATTCTGGTTCATTCTGCCATTTTCAGATAATACCAGACTTTCCTCGCTCTAAAAAAAAAGCCAGGGAAATGCTTGGAAAGCACAGGAAAAGCCCTGGAGGCTGATGACAACATGTAAAGCACCCGCAAACTACCTTGAGTGAGGAATCACAAGAGCACAATAAATGCCTCATGTAAAGAAGCCCATAGACAGCATAGATAAGTTACTTTCTCCATTGATGTAGCCAAAATCTGAGAGGGAAAAGGACTGTGGTAACTGGTAATGCTGCCAATTTTTAAAAAACAGCTCCTTAGGAATTGTGTCTTCTGCGCTCTTCTCTTAGCTTTTGTTTCTTGGAACA
Source organism: Shinisaurus crocodilurus (assembly GCA_021292165.1). NCBI lineage: Eukaryota > Metazoa > Chordata > Lepidosauria > Squamata > Shinisauridae > Shinisaurus > Shinisaurus crocodilurus. Next base: position 150,093,522 of record CM037877.1, on the reverse strand, counting down.
TGTCATGAAATCTATGAAAGAGAGGAAACATTAATCCTAGTTAAAATAAAATAAAAAAACACCCCAAAAACCAACAACCTTAACTTAAAAATAAATGTATAATCTCTTTTCAAACTCCATTGTGGCCACTTTCAGAAGGGGGAAAAAATCATTAAACCTCTATCCTTTCATCCCTGTTGCCTCAATTAGCTGCTAGCTGTCGGTAGGCGAAGTACTTTTCCTGTGGCTAAAAGAGGATTCAAATTTCATATTTAAAAATCTCTTCTAATGAAGCAAGCAGAACCGTAAGAGGATTATCTCCTTCAGATCTAATACAGAAAGGCTGAAGGGCACTTGATTTATTTTTCCAAAGGCCTCCAACCTTCAATGCCTGGATACATTATTTTGACTTATTATTTACGGAAGCAACATCAACCCAAGACCAGATTCTGTACACAGTTAATGAACTGGGGGCCAAAAGAAAGAAAGAAAGAAAGAAAACACCTTCCACATAACCTCAGTCTCCTATCCTGCAAGAGCAAATCCTCTTGAATATTTATTATTTATTTCATTTCTATACCACCCAATAGCCAAAGCTCTCTGGGTGGTTAACAACAATTCATACAACACCATACAAAATACAAATACAATAAAAACAGCTTAAAATTTCAATACGAAATTTAAAACACAATGTAAAACAATTTGAACAATTGAAATAAGTTCAATACAACTAGACCTGCTAAGAGAAAAAAAAAACAGCTGACATAAGAAAACCCCCCCCCATGCCATTAAAAGCCATTAGATGCCTCAGCATAGATGGCAGTCTTAACCTGGCACCGATAACAGAGTTGGCACCAGGCAGGCCTCAGTGGGGAGATCATTCCATAGTTAGGGGGGGGTGCTACTAAGAAGGCCCTGTTCTTTGTTGCTACCCTCCAAGCCTCCCTTGGAGCTGGCATTCAGACCAAGGCCTCAGATGTTGAGTGTAGTGTATTTTGATTCCAAGTACTTTGCACATTCCCAAGAAGAGCCAAGAAAGGAGGCACTGCTGGTTTTGTACTTCCACCACCTCTTTCTACAGTTTCAAAGGTGAGAGATTATCTCCCTGCAACAAGATGTCTAGTTTGTCTCGGCACCATAAGAACACGCATCTCTCTCCTATGGATGACAGCTGGAGGTATGGTGCCAGGACACACAAGACAATCATATTTCCCCTCTTGCATCCTGTCGTTCCTCGGTGAAGACCACTCAAGCAGATTTGCATGGGCAGGGGATAAGAGAAAACACTCTTCCTTTATCAGAAGTCAGCCCAATTGGAACATAGGAAGCTGCTTAGAGCATCGGTCCATCTAGCCCAGTATTGTTGACTCTGACTAGCAGCAGCTCTCCAGGGTTTCAGGCTTGGTGCACCTAAGCTTCAGTGCAGCATGTGTTGGAAACTAGACCTTGGCCTCATCTCTCTGCACCTATCTTACCCAAATGACTGCTAGAGGTATGGGGGCAGAGCAGAAAGAGGTACCTCCATTCCTTACTCTTTGACCTCTACTTCTTGCTGCCTCTATCATGCAGACTGATAGTCTTAGGGTACCTCTTTTGTTCTGTGGCCACTCTGACTTCCTGTTCTCTACCTGAGCAGTCATGTTACTTCTCTTCCCATGTGCTCATCCTGAGAACATGGCTTTCTAGATATAACTAAGTATTAACCTTTTCTATCTAAATATATCTTTCTTAATAAACCTTCTTTTCCTTCTTATGCTAAGCTACAGCCTCTGCCTGAGTCATTTGTCACCTGAAACTGGGATACACCAGACGTGGGATTAAAGGCCCGCAAGGCAATCCGATATGCTCACTCTGCTAACAGAGAACTTCTAACAGGGTTCTCCCAAACATACACCCAACAGCATGAACACCAGGGGACTTGGTCAAGGTTTGCCTTCGGGTGCAGGAGCTGAAGTTAGACTTAAAGATTTCATAGATTTCATAGATCATAGAGTTGGAAGGGGCCTACAAGGCCATCGAGTCCAACCCCCTGCTCAATGCAGGAAACTAGAGGAGGGGTCTCCCATCCAAGTAATAACCAGGCCTGACCCTGCTTAGCTTTCCACACTCAGACAAGCTGACCCAGCATAAGCCCCACAGGCCTGTTGTACATGCCCTTCTTGGAACTGGCAGCCTGGAAGGAAGCAAGTGGTCAAGCAAACAAACAGGAATAGACAGTTTAAGATAAGCTCAGTCTGTGCCAGATTATTAAATTGCTCATACCCAGAAACCAGGCCAGAGTCAGCAGTGTTATAGGACCAGTGGAACCCAGTTAGCCCCTTAATGTGAACTGACCCTTAATAAGTTGGTCACTGCAATACCACTCTCTGGTCATCTGCACTAGTGGCACTGCAGGCAGTACAGTGAAAAAATAAGTAACTCTTTCCACTGGCAAGAGGGTGACCATGTGTCCTACTTTAGAGGACAGCTCTGTATCCCAAGGCCAACAAAGCACAGTCCCAGGGCCGGCGCAAGCTCTCTTGCTGCCTGAAGTGAGACAACTTGCGTCACTACAACATGCCCTCTCTCTCACTGCCACCCCCCACGCCCTTACCTTTGTTTCCGCACCGTGCAGCTGGAGAAAGCAGCCTCCTGGGTCTCTTAATACCCGGCTGGGGTCCCATGGGATCTCGCAACCTGGCTAAGCTCCTGCGGGAACTCGCGAGATCTGGCTGCACGGCTCTTGCTGAGGGCAAGAGACAGCTGGCGGGTGCTCCAGAGTCTGGACAGCCCCACCAGCTGTTCTCTTGATGCAGCAGCAAATGCCAGGCTGGGAGAGCAGATGGCGGGGCTCGCTGGGGCATCTCCTGGATGGGGAGGGCGGGCAGGAGAGGTGCAATTTGCTGCTCCTCTGGCTCTGCCACCTGATGTGCACGCATGACCCTGTGTAATGACAGGGCTGGCCCTGCCTGGACAGTCCTCTATTTGGCGGTGTCCTCTGTTTGAAGGGCTGTCCAGTCCACATCTGGTTTGAAGAGAACAAACCGTAAGTACTGTTGCCCATCAACAGTTGGCACCTGGACAGAAAACACTGAACATGCACACAGATCACCTGGTCACAGTCTTCCCCACTACGGTGAGATGTATTGTATTTCTGCAATTATTTCTAAATTTGCACGTAACAAGCACCACAGGCAATTTGGATGCAAATCTGTGTTCTCCTTTGTCCTCTTTTGGGGGGGGGGGGTGATGTGTAAGTGGGCAGCCTAACTGGCAATCTGCAACAGTGGCACAAAAGTCACCGTGGGTCTGCAGTGCGAGAACCCTCGTACCTTACAACCTTCAAGCAAATCCTGACCAAGTCAAATCCGAGCTACCTACCTGGATGCAGAGGTGGCATTGGAAGTCTAGCCTTTGCCAGGGAGGAAGGATTTCTCTCTCTCTCTCACTCTCACTCTCACACACACCCTAGTCTCACCTGTACCATGATGCAGCAACTAGTGAAGATGATTGGGGGGAGGGAGCGAGGAAAAGAGGTAGGCTATCCTGCATAGGCTACTTCATGGCACCCCATCCCATCAAATGTGGTGGTTATAGGACTACCAGTTTAAATATAAATATTTTGGGGAGATTGAAATTTTCCATTGCCAATGCTTTTAACCATTTGTGGACAGAATCAAAGAACATAAGAAGAGCCTTGCTGGATCAGACCAAAGGTGCATATCTAGCCCAGCATTATGTTCACGCAGTGGCCAAGCAGATGTCCATGGGAAGCCCACAAGTAGGACTTGAATGCAATAGCACCTTCCCAATCATGTTCCCCAGCAGCTGGCAGTGCCCCTGAAAATGTCGACCCAATGTGCAGCTGCTGTGAAAAAGACGGATTCCATGTTAGGCATAATTAGGAAAGGAACTGAAAATAAAACTGCCGATATCATACTGCCCTTATGCAAATCTATGGTACGACCATACTTGGAATACTGTGTACAATCCTGGTCACCGCACCAAAAAAAAAAAAAAAAGAAGATATTATAGTTTGGAAAAGTGCAGAAAACGGCAACTAAAATGATCAAGGGGCTGGAGCAACTCCCCTATGTTATAACATCTGGGACTGTTTAGCTTAGAGAAAAGGTGAGTGATGGGAGACATGATAGACATGTACAAAATTACACCTCTTCATCCCATGAAGCTGATTGGTGGGAGATTCAGGACAGATAAAAGGAAGTACTTCTTCACACAGTGGATACTTAAACTATGGAATTCACTTCCATAAGATGCCAGCAATTTGGAGGGATTTAAAAGGGGATTGGACAAATTCATGGAGGATAAGGCTATCAATGGCTACTAGTCCTGATGGCTATATGCTATCTCCAGTATCAGAGGCAGTATACCTATGTACACTAGTTGCTGGGGAACATGAGTGGGAGGGTGCTATTGCATTCACGCCCTACTTGTGGATTTCCCATAGGCAACTGGTGAACACAGTGGACCTTTGGTCTGATCCAGAAGGTCTTTTCTTATGTTCTTATGATACTAGAGGTAATATATAGGTATCATCACTAGTAGCCACTGATAGCCTTATCCTCCATGAATTTGTCTAATCTTCTATTATCTTTATAGGATCAGCATGTACACGACAATGCAAGGAAGAAGTATACAGGAATTGGGTTGGATTTTTTGTCTTTGTCAAATAAAGCTAGAAAACATATCTTACCAGTTTAACAACAAAAATGTAGCTTGGTTGTCAACAAAGGCTTTCAATCAGATGTTGACAACCGACACTAATAACCGCTTGCTGTGACATACACAGTGTCATTTTATTGTCGACACGGAGTTTCAAGGTTGGTCATAGTTATGAGTGGACGATCTGCCCTTCTTGTTCGGTTGCTGAACAAGATTAAGAATTATAATCCTTGAAACCCCAAACTAAGATTTCACATGAAACTGTGATTTTGTTAATGGTCTGGTTAATTATTATTCAACTTTCTCTCTCAAGGTATCTGGAGAGATCAGAGCTGCTGATGCCTGAGGCAACTAAGGATAACACAACTCAACACAGGCCTTTCTGTGAGGATATTTCTATGGAAATAATCCACCTTCGCTTCAGTGGGATTGTTTTGTCATTAAATATACATGCAAGACCTAGCCACCGCCTTGATTAGACAAGGCAATTTAACATTACGTTCTTCATTGTGGAGACAAGCACATCAGCATCTTATCTGGCCCTGCAGTGTGATCAAACAACAGATGTAAAAAATTAAGGGCCTTGACCAGGTAGTTCAACCTTTCCTCTCTTCTATAGAGCTTTAATTTACTCTTTGAAAAACGACCTCTGCATCTCTTGTTTTGAAAAGCAGCATGAAATATTCCCTCTGTCTCCCTCCTCCAAACACACACACACACACACACCACCACCACCACCACCGTTGTGCTCTCCTCGGATCAGCAAGCATTGCAAACGTATACTGCCACACCAGCATTTGCAGCAATTTGCTGTAGGCTTCTGTTCCATTTTCCGTGACTTAAGCATTTTTCACTTAAACTACAGTGAGCCCATCATTTTTAATGACAAATTGCACAACGTCAGACTAAGGCGTATCACTATGATCATCATCATGGTAGCCAGTTCTGGCTCCATGCCTCACTGCAATGCCTTCTCTGAGCAAGGGAACATTTTCCAGATGTTGCAGAATGTGGTGCTGGGAGGCTCCTGATACATACCTTGGCTGTTGGCTTGCGGCAGGGGTGGGGAACCTGAAGCTCTCCAGATGTTGTTGGACTCCAACTCACATCAGCCCCAGCCAGCATAAGCAGTGGACAAGGATTATAGGAGTTGGAGTCAAGCAACATCTGGAGAACCATACATTCCCCGCCACTGGCTTAAGGCATTCCACAGAGTTCCTTTGTCTCCATCGCTATTAAACATCTACGTGAAGCTTTTGGGAGAGGTTGTCCAGATTTGGAGTGCGGGTGTCACCCATACGCAGACAACGGCCATCAGATTCCAGGGAGATTCTTCAGGTTCTGAACTGGTGCTTGAAATCAGTAATGAACTGGATGGTGGTAAATGTATTTTTTTTTATTTTTATTTATTTATTACATTTATACCCCGCCTTAATCCAGACAAGACAGAGGTGCACCTAGTTAATAAGACTGCTGATCTAGTTATAGGAGTTTAACTTGACTTGGATAGGAGGGTTGCACTCACCTTGAAGACACTGATTCAAAGGCTGGGAGGTGCTCCTGGTTGTGTTTGATGGATGTGGCTAGGAATGCCTTTGCACAAGTTAGGTTTAGGGTGGCCATGTGTCCTACTTTACAGAAGACAGTCCTCTGTTTGAAGGACAGTCATCTATTTTGAAATTGCCCATCAAAAGTTCTTAGCACCTGGATAGCAAACTGAGCAGGTAGGCACACAGGTCACCTGCTCACAGTCTTCTCCAATACAGTGAGATGTATTGGTTTTTCTATTTAAATTATAGTAAATATTTCCAAAGTTACATTTCTATATAAAAATTGACATATACAAATCCATGTCCTCTTTTTTGGTGATACACTTTGATACACAAGTGGCCACTAGTGATGTGAGGTAGAAAACTTTCCACAGAAAAAAATTCCAGTGCTTTATTTTCCTGCAGAAAATTTTGCTATTTCATACATTCATTTTTACTAATGAACTTATGCCAATTACAAATACAATATTAGGCAAGATTGGCAGTTTCAAAGTTGTAGTTCATGTTTTTCAGGTGATTATTCCTATCAAGTATGTGAGAGAATACATATGTCATTGAAATATACATCTCAGTTGGAATGGAACTAATAAGTAATGACAGCAAAACTGAAGGTGCCACAAAAAGCCTTATTGGAAGAGAGCTGAACACTCTCGAAATAGATGACACATGCACAGTTCTTTGGGTTGCTAAAATTAATTAGTGTGTCAATAGTTTTCAGTACCTTTGTTTTGTTTTCTTAAAATTTAAACAATGTAAGGGAAGTCCATGTTATTGTCTTTAATTTTTTTTTTACAAATATTCCAATAAAAATTTCTACATAATATAACATTTAAATCACATTAAGGGCACAATCATATGGGGATGCCTGCAACCCTCTGAACTTGGAGGATTATGGCCATCCCATGCAGAGCAGGAGAAGCGCGAAAGTGAAGGTTGCATCCGCATTCCGCCCACCCTGCAAAGCAGCTGGATGGCCAATTTCGGCTGTCTAACTGTGGTGCTTTGGAGTGGGAGGGAGGCTGAGGTGCCGCCAGGATACACCGTACCTTGGCCCTACCAGTCTCCTCCCCACCCCCTGGAACACCCCCTAAACCCCTTCTCCAAGGTCGCTTTTGCGACCGCAGAGAAGCAGCCAGCGTGGTTCTTTCCGACATCGGAGCTGAGACTCCGAAAAATTCTATGGCCCTCTAGACCAGGGGTCCTCAAACTTTTTAAACAGGGGGCCAGTTCATTGTCCCTCAGACTGTTGGGGGGCAGACTATAGTTTGAAAAAAATGGATCAAGTGAACGAATGGATCAAGTAAAAGAAAAGGACCCGGGTCCTTTTTTTTTTTTTACTTGATAGGGGTGAATATTTTTTTTTTCTTAAATGGAAAGTTATTATAAATTACTTCTGTCTTCTTCTTTCCTTCTCCTCACAAGCAGCAGCGTGGCTTATCCTCCCCTGGCTTGTCCTCCCCCCCTTGGGATCTCTCATTTTGATTAATTCAACAGGGTTGTTGTGAGGATAAAATGGAGAGGCGGAGGATTTTGTAAGCCACCTTGGGTTCCTTGCAGGAAAAAAGATGGGGTATAAATTAAACAAACAAACAAATAAATAAATAAATAAAATTAATTCCCTCCGTCCCTCCCTCTCTTTCTCTCTCACAAACACGGGCAAGTCTGCACTCCCACTTTTTTCCTGTTTCTCTTCTTTCCACCCACCCTTTTTGTTTGTCTTTCCTTCTGCGGAGGGACCATAGCTCTGTGGCAGAGCACAGTCTTTGCACACAGAAGGCCCCGGCATCTCCGGGTAGAGCTGGAAAAACTCCTGCCTGAAGTTCTGGAGAGCCGCTGCCAGTCGGTGTCTACAGTACTGGGCTAGATGGACCAAGGCTCTGACTCAGTGTAAGGAAGCTTCCTATGCTCCTGTGGAATCTTGCCACACACACCAGCCCCGTGTCTCTTGCTCTCTCATTCAGGCTGCAATCCTATGCACACTTACCTGAGAGTAAGCTCCACTGAATACCATTGTACTTTCTTCTGAGTAAACATGCATAGGCCTCCACTGTCAGTTACTTACTCATACATGTGCATGGGGTTCAAAGAGCCAGGCTGCAATCCGTTAGCAAACTTACACGGAAGTAAACCCCCTTGATCTCGATGGAGCTAGAAACAACATGTTTAGGACTGGAGAGGAAGGGGGTGTGTGTGTGTGTGTGTGTGTGAATGCGGATCATGCCCCCCCCCCCCGTGACGCAGCAGGGGAGGAGAAAAGAGAGGCGGCTGGGCGGGGAAACAAAGTTTGATGTGAGCATGCAGGCAGCGTGGAGATAGGTGGCGGCGGCATGCTGCGAAGCTGGCGAAGAGCTGGAAGAGAAGCGAGAGGGGGACAGCAGCAAAGAGGAGATCCGCCGCACATGAGAGGAGGAGTGGCGGCGGCCGACGGGGGCTGCTGAACGAAGCCCGTAGAAAGAATGCCTGGGCCAGGGATGGAGCGGCCGGTCTGGGCTGGGGGAGCTGGGGGTGGGGAGGCGCGTTGAAGGCGAGGCGGGCGAAGATGAAGTGGCTGGAGCGGCTTCTCCCTTCATTCCGGGAAGACGATGGGCCACTGCCGGCGAATGTTTCTCCTGCTCTGGGCATCGGTGTTTGAGCGAAAGGGGCTCCCCCCCCCATTTTGTCTGCGTTTGCTTCTTTCCTTTAATGCACAGCAAGAGCCTTATTGACTTGCTCTGCCTTTGGCCAACGGGGAAGCTCTGCCTTTGGCCAACCAGCCGATAGGGGAGAGGAGAGCAACTCTTCTCTCGGACAGCGGAAGCTTGAAAGCTCCTGCTCCTTGTGCGCTACCCTTGGAAAGGGTGGTCTTGGAAGTCCTACCCAGACACTCCGCACTCCGCAGCCGGAGGAGGAAAGCACGCGGGATGACGTCAGTGTTATGATCCCGCGAGCTTTCCTCCTCCGACGGCTGCGGAACCACCGATCGGCCGCCGGGCCGGATAAAAAGATAAGGTGGGCCAGATGTGGCCCGCAGGCCATAGTTTGAGGACCCCTGCTCTAGACACTGTCTAAGGGCCATAGGATTGCTCTGTCTGCCCGTGTGTTTTAATTTCCCCCCTCAAATATTTCAGGTCAAATCATCATCATCAGGCGATCACTCGTGACCGAGTAAGATTGTCTTCCGGGATAAAAGGAGGAAATTCTAAAGAAGATTGTGTAGACTCTAGCGATGGGTCCGTAAGTGACTGTGGAGGCCAATTCTAGATCCACACAGCTTCCCACAGTGAGGACACAGGTTACCAGATAGAAGATGGTCCTGTAAAGGATTCATTTGACGTGCTTTTCGCTTAGCACGTTTCTCCCTTTCACCTTGCACTCGGGCTTCTTCAAAGTCCATGGAACCTTTGTGAAAGGCCAACCTCCATTTAGATCGTTCATGGGCCAGAGCTTCCCAGTTTTCGATGTTTATATTGCATTTTTTTAGATTAGCCTTATGAACATCTTTAAACCTCTTATATTGACCACCGATATTCCGCTTTCCATCCTTGAGTTGGGAGTAAAGTAACTGCTTTGGGAGACGGCAGTCAGGCATTCGAACAACATGACCGGTCCACTGAAGTTGGCATTGAAGGATCATTTTTTCAATGCTAGTAGTCTTTGCTTCTTCCAGTACACTGACATTTGTTCGCCTATCTTCCCAAGTAATTTGCAGGATTTTCCGGAGGCAACGTTGATGAAACCTTTCAAGGAGGTGGAAGTGACGTTTATAGATAGTCCATGTTTCGCAGGCATACAATAAAGTTGGTAATACAATGGCTTCATAAACCAGCGTTTTGGTCTTCTTACAGATATCCCGATCCTCGAACACTCTATGTTTCATTCGAGAAAATGCGGCACTTGCGGAGCTCAAACGATGCTGGATTTCACTGTCAATGTTAGCTGTAACAGAAAGATAGCTGCCAAGATAGAGAAAATGATCGACATTTTCCAGTATTGTCCCGCCAAGCTGGATAGATGGCATCACCAAAGGATTGGCTTGCACTTGCTGATGAAGCACTTTGGTTTTTTTGATGTTAAGTGAGAGACCAAGTTTTTCGTATGCTTCTGCAAAAGCATTTAGGATAGTTTGGAGATCATCCTCTGAATGTGCGGAGACCACATTATCATCAGCATACTGAAGTTCCACAACGGAGGTTGTAATTACCTTACTTTTTGCTTTCAGCCTGCTGAGATTAAAAAGCTTTCCATCTGTTCGATATATAATTCCCACACCGGTGGGAAGTTTCCCCTTGACAAGATGTAAAACCATGGCGATGAAAATGGCAAATAATGTTGGGGCGATAACACATCCCTGTTTAACACCTGATCCCACTTTAAATGGAGCACCATGAGAGCCGTTGTTGTCCAAAACCGTTGCCGTCATGTTGTCATGGAGAAGTCGCAAGATATTCACAAATTTATTGGGGCATCCAATTTTCATAAGGATAGTCCAGAGAGCTGTACGGTCTACAGTATCAAAGGCCTTAGCCAAATCGATAAATGCCATATAAAGGGGTTGATTTTGCTCCCGGCATTTTTCTTGGAGCTGACGTGCAGTAAAAATCATGTCTACTGTCCCTCTAGAGGGGCGGAAACCATATTGAGTTTCAGGGAGGATCTCTTCTGAAATAGATAGAAGACGGTTTGCGAGAATCCTAGCAAATATTTTACCTGCGGTTGCTAAGAGAGAAATGCCCCGATAGTTTCCACAGTCTGTTCTATCACCCTTCTTAAAGAGGGTGATAATTATGGCATCCCTGAAGTCTTCTGGGATCTCTTCTCTTATCCAGATTTTTTCGATGAGTTTATGAAGATGTTGTACAAGTTCGGGCCCTCCTTCTTTAAAGATTTCAGCAGGAATCCCATCTGGTCCACTAGCTTTGTTGTTCTTCATTTGATTAATGGCTTTTTTTACTTCATCCAAAGTGGGGAGTATTGCAAGTTCCTCTTTAATTTGTTTTTGCGGGATTTGCGAAAAAATCTCATTATCCACCTTAGATTTACGATTTAAAAGGTCATAATAATGCTCTTTCCAACGCAGTGCAATAGACTCTTTGTCTTTTAAGAGTTTGGTGCCATCTTTTGATTGTAAAGGGTTTGTACCATAGGTTTTTGGTCCATAAATGGCCCTTGTGGCCTTAAAAAAGCCCCGTGCATCATGAGATTCTGCAAGTTGTTGAATTTCTTCAGCTTTCTTTTTCCACCAAGCGTTCTTAAGTTCTCTTGTTCTTCTTTGGACCTCAGCCTTTGCGCTAGCGTAGGTTTTTTTCTTGGCAGCGCAGTTAATATCATTTTGCCATATTTGGAAGGCTTTCCTTTTTTGGTCAATTATATATTTAATCTCATTGTCATTTTCATCAAACCAATCCTGATGTTTCTTAGTTTCATATCCAATAGTTTGTTCACAAGCTGCAGTAATGGAGGTTTTCAGCTTAGACCAATGGTCCTCAATGTTGTCAGGAGGTTCCGTAGGTAGATGTTCCTTAAGAAGAGATTGAAGACGAGTTTGCTTAATAGGATCTTGAAGGACTTGGATGTTCATTTTACGCCTTGGTTTCCTTCCTTGAAGCCTACGTTGGGGAGCAATGTTGATAACCATTGTGGACCGGATTAGTCGGTGGTCTGTCCAGCAGTCGTCGGCACTCACCATGGCCCTAGTAAGAAGTACATCGCGGCGATCTCTAACACGGACAATTACATAATCCAGAAGATGCCAGTGCTTTGACCGTGGGTGCTGCCATGATGTTTTAAACTTATTCTTTTGTCGAAAGAGCGTGTTTGTGATAGTGAGATTATGCTCTGCACATATAGACAAAAGTAAGAGTCCGTTCGGGTTGCTATTACCAACTCCGTCTTTTCCAATAGTTTCTGGCCATAAATCAAAGTCACGCCCGACTCTTGCGTTAAAATCGCCCAGGAGGATAATTTTATCCTCCTTAGGTATCTCTGACAGGAGACTGTCCAACTGGCTGTAAAAACTTTCCTTGATGTCATCATCAGCATCTAATGTTGGTGCATAAGCGCTCAAAATAGTTACCTGTTGGTTATTGGCGAGCTTTAATCGAAGAGTTATCAGGCGTTCGTTAATGCCAGTAGGAACTTCTGACAAAGATTTCACTAGTTCATTTTTGATGGCAAAGCCTACACCATGCATTCGTCGGTCCTGCTCAGGTAGTCCTTTCCAGAAGAAGGTATAACCTCCTTTTTCTTCTTTCAGCTGTCCCTCTCCTGCCCTTCGAGTTTCTTGAAGTGCTGCTATGTCAATTTTAAACCGTCTCAGCTCCCTTGCAATAATAGCAGTCCTACGCTCAGGGCGTTCACTATCTATGTTATCCATCAATGTCCGTATATTCCATGTTCCAAAATTCAAATGTCTTTTTCGACCGCTAAAATGGTGACCCCACTGGACGCGGTAATCCAGTCAGGGGAGAAAGAGGTAGACTATGTTTAGGGCACCTTTTCTAGCCCCCTCCCCATACGGGGTGAGCAGAGTGGATCCTAAATAGGGCTGCTCAGTCATGGATACAGCTGCCGAGCTGCTCGACTACCTCGTTCCTTGAACAGGGCGACTGAGTCTGCATCCACCGCCCATGTGCTGGTCCATGACTAGGGGCTTCCAGATTCACAGTCCTGCCCCCGTTGCCATTCGCCAGTCGCCATGGGACTTTTTTTTTTGTTTGTTTGTTTGGTTGGTTGGGTTGGGTTGGGTTGGGTTGGGTTGGGTTGGATGGGTTGGGTTGGAAGACGCCTGTGCGTGAAACTGTTTTATGTGGGGAGATCGGTGCACAACGAATCACCACACAAACTTGACAGAGTACGGCAGAGATCCAATGGCACGGTTACCCTGACGATTGGAAAACCATTCTCTGCTGCAGCCTTCATCCGCCTTCACAGCCGTTGTAATTTAGGTTTAATTATCTTCCGCCTGTTCTGCCGTTGAGGACTTTATGTTTTGGATCGTTCTTTGTCTGGTTCCTCTCCCCGGACCTTACCGCCATGGGTGACCCTACTGGGAGTACATAGCTCCCGACGGCATTGCTCACAGGATTCATCGGAACACGCAAGCCCACTCACCACTTCAAGGTGACGATCCGGCGAGGGGTCAGGTCAAATACTTGTGTATTGGGACAAAAACTTACGATGGAGTACTTTTTTCTTTTTCTTTTTTAGCTTTGTTTACTAAATACCACTGAAATAAATATGCTAAATTAGATTTCTCTAGTCTAGGGCATCAGAAAATTTTCCAATTCAACATTTCCCAAAAAAACCCACATCACTGGTGGCCACCCTAGGTAGGTTGGTGCACTCATCTGGCCATAGTGACATGCTTTACTTTCATCATGATTGGACTAAGGCAATGCAATCTACATGGGCCTGACTTTGAAAAGTATCCAGAAACTCCAGCAGGTCCAGAATGCTACCACCGTGATGGGATCTGCTTATCAAGAGCATGAGACTCCCTTATTACAACAGTTACATTGGCTTCCAGTTTGTTTCTTGGCCCAATCCAAAGTACTTGTTTTTGATCTAAAGGGATCAGGATATCTAAATTATCATATCTTTTCAGAAGGACCTGTTGAGTCCCTGATGGTTTTGATCTCTCTGGCATATTAAAATCTGAATTGTATCTGTTCTCATGTCTTATTTGTGTGTGGGGGTGGATAGTTTTGTTTGTTATTTTTTCCATATTTTAATCATGGTGTCAGTAATCTTGAGCATTTCAACTGAGAGGGGGGTGTAAATATTTTTTTCATAAACAAATATGCCCATGTCTCATAATAGCCAGTGTGGCGTAGTGGTTAGAGTGCTGGACTGGGACACGGGAGATCTGGGTTCTAGTCCCCACTCGGCCATGAAACTTACTGGGTGACTTTGGGCCAGTCACTGACTCTCAGCCTAACCTATCTCACAGGGTTGTTGTGAGGATAAAATGGAGAGGAAGATTATGTAAGCTGCCTTGGGTTCATTGCAGGAAAAAAGGCGGGGTATAAATATAATAAATAAATAAATAGGACCTTGCAAATTTCTTCCTATGAGCAAAGGTAAAATAATTCTTTGAATCAGCTCTCTTGGAATTGGAAGGCATTATTTTTTTTAATGCAATGGGTTTTATCCCAATATTTGCATGGCCTCCAGCCAGCAGTTGCAAAATCTGAATTTAAAAAAAATAGTGTGAGTGATATATACATATAACATGCCTGATCTGTGTCAGCCAGTGTAAGGTGGCCCCTTTGTATGCAGTGATCAAATCCCATCATGGTTATGAAAATGATCAGAACTGAGCTCATTCACTTGAAAGCATTCATGCTCCTTAGATTTCAGCAGATGCCCTCTGCTGTTCTAGATGGGTGTTATCCGCATGTTCCTCTTTATTCAGCATTATTGTGTGTGTGTGACAAGGCGGTTGTAGAGGATATTCTGCATTTCCAAAGGTTGCTCAGCACAGACTTCCACCTCATCCACACAAGGGGCACAGATGTATGGAGAGGCATGCTGCTGTTCACAGATTATTTTTTCTGCCAGTGATATGGGATGGGCACTTTGCTGCTGGCACAGCGCAACACAGTAAAGGAGTTGCACATCCATCAAAGAATTTTAAAAAGAAGTGAAGATTGCTGAGATGGTGGAGCAGCACAAATGTAAGGGCTGTCTTATTTATTATTAATTTATTTATTATATTTATACCCCGCCTTTTTTCCTGCAAGGAACCCAAGGCGGCTTACATAATCCTCCTCCTCCTCCTCCTCCTCTCCACTTTATCCTCACAACAACCCTGTGAGATAGGTTAGGCTAAGGGTCAATGACTGGCCCAAAGTCACCCAGGGATTTTCATGGCCGAGTGGGGACTAAAACCCGGATCTCCCGAGTCCCAGTCCAACACTCTCACCACTACACCACACCGGCTGCTTTGAGGCCTTTTACTGTAATCCAACATGCATAGTCTGATATAAACTGCTGTCCAATCCCCATTTCCTGCAGGTACGCAAGTAAATTAGAGATACCCAGAGCAAATATATATTCTTGAGTACCCTTAACTTGGAATACAGTAGAAGGTATAATTCCTAGTACTGGGGTGCTGCAAATGTCTGCTAGCTGCACAAACCGAAACTTGCTTTAACTTTTTTTTTTACAAAAATGATGTGATCTTGTTTATTTATTTAATACATTTTTATATCTCCCAATAGCCGAAGCTCTCTTATACCACCGTGGTGCCTGTGGGCCCCAAAGTACCCCCCCCCCGACACAGCGCCCTCCAGGCTCCCTGTCGCTCATGATTTTTTAATAATTTATTTTTAAAATATTCTAATATTTTTAAAAATATTTAATAGTTTAATTTTAATATTTTCATTTTCATTTACTACATTTCTGTATCACCCAACAGTCATAGCTCTCTGGGTGGTTTATGGTGCAATCCTATGCAAGTTTAGACAGAAAAAAGGCCTATAAATCCCAACATGCCCTGGGAGTTGTAGGCCTTTTTTCTGTCTAAACTTGCATAGGATTATGTCCTCCCAGAGATTTAAAACCTTTTTAAAAATGCAGTCATTGTACATAATATAAAAACAGTTTATATTGTGGCAAAAGTCACCAAGGGCTTCACCTTCAGTCTGCCTCAGCAACTTCTTCGTTAAATCACAGTGTGTTGCTGTAGAGCTCACAGTGTCTTAGAACACTGATACACTGTACAGATGATGTTTTTGTCCTGCGCAATAAACTGCAGGACAAGCAAAATAGTTCAGATGATGGGTAGGCAAAAAAGTGTCCACTACTCAGGGACATGGTGCACATGCCCGCTTGCAAAGGACTGTGGAATGTTATCTCGGCATGGTTGGTAACATGGTATCTCGGCATGGTATACACTGCGCATGTTCGGCGTAGAGCCAAAAGGCGTTAGCTCTACTGTTCTGAGATCTTAGCAGCATCTGCACATGCGTGACTTATAAAACCTGGATTCCTTAAAAGTAGAACGCTTGCACATATTCAGGGCTCACTCCATTTTTGTTTGGAGCTGGGACATGCAGCTGCATCATCTGATTGAATAAAGCTTTGTTCTTAAACTTCTTTACCTGCGTTTGGCTGATGGATTGACCTAATTGGCTAGACTCGAACCCAGGGCTACTTGAGCCCTTACCACAATTTAAAAACATATTTTAAGGGGGGGGGGTGTTTTTATTTAACTGCAAGACTGATGCAACACACTGGCCTTAAGCACCATCTTTATTTACAAGAATACCTACTTGGGCTCCAGAGGCATTCTTAGTAAATAAAAATGGTGGGTGGATGGAGCCCAATGCTTTGTTTCGAAGTGTGCTGAGCTGCCCAGAAAAAATGTAAAAGGTATGCTGAAAGCAAAGGGGAGCATTCTAGAAGGTGGGGGAAACATCTGGGGGGGGGGGGCTAGAGGAGAGGGCAGGGAGTGAGGGGAGGTATTTTGCCTGTGCTGTGCATGTCTGTCTCATTGGGTGGCAAGTTGGTGTTGTGTGTGTTAGCTGGCTTGTTTGTTTGCTTGCTTGCTTTGGTGTGGTGTGGTGTGTGTGTTTGTTCACTCATCTGAGCGTCACCAGTTTGCCTTCTGTGAAATTTTTTTCTGTGGGGGCAAATATGTGATTTGGCATTTGGGGCTCAGACTCCACCTCTACCATGTACTAGTTTATTGGCCCAGTTACTTGTCTCTGAGCCCTGTCAGTTTGGGCATTGGGACAGAAAACTGGGTTCAAGAGAGTGGTTTTGTGTTTCAGAGTTCTCTCAATTGAGTAAATATCCCACCTTGTATTTCAGTTTGTTTATCAACTAGTTTATGAAGTAAATTCGAAGAAGTGTGATGCTGTACCAGTTGAATTTGAGAATCGTCACTGAGCACCCTGCAGGCTTTTAAAAATAGTAACGGATAAGCACTATGGTACCACATCAGGGGACTGTTGCTCAGCAGCAGAGTACATGCTTTGATGTAGGAGGCCCAAAGTTCAATCCCTGCCATCTCCAGTTTAAAAAGATCAGGTAGCAAGTGATAGGAATAGCTTCTGTCTGAGACCGTGGAGACTTGCTAATATCCATTCCATTGGAGTAGGCAATACTGGTCTCAAAGGACAAATAGTTTGCCCTGATGTAAGACAGCTTTTCTATGACCCTATGATCCAGTCACTGAAGGCCTTGGGGTAAACATAAGAACATAACAGCCCTGCAAGGTCAGACCAAAAGCCTATCTAGTCCAGCATTCTGTTCATACAGTGGTCAGCCAGACACCTGTGTGAAGCCCACAAGCAGGACATAAGCACAACAGCATCCTCATGTTTGTATTCCCCAGCAACTGGCATTCAGAGGCAGATCACGTCTGATAATGGAGGTAATATATAGCCGTCATGACTACTAGCCACTGATAGCCTTATCCTCCATGAGATTGCCTTGTCTTCCATGGATAAGTGGAAAAAATTCAAAAAAAACCTTATAAGCATTGGGTGTGGCAAGTTGAGTACTTATCACTAGTGAGGATGACACAGACGCTAGCCAGTAGGGGCCCCACTCAATCACAGGTCCACATTCCACACATATTGTAGATTGAGTGCTTGGAAAATCAATATCCCTGCACCAGAATCGCTGCCCTCTGAGAAGACATCTGGGTCCCACACAACCAACAACAACTGGGCCTTTCTATCAAGTGACCAGATGGGAAGGCAGTACAAGACATTCTTAGGGCCCATTCTGACATTAGCTCAGTCTGGTGTGAGCCACTGCAGAACGGCTCTCTCCCATGACACCAAGGTAAGTAATGACAGAACACAGAACCTAACCTGCTTTGTAGCCTACTTAAACATATTGATGAATCCATCTGTGTATGCAAACACAACAGAAAGCACTTTGTGCAAGCAAGTCAGATTTATTGATTTTAACCAAAGGCCTCTGCAATGTATACAATACCAACCATTAAAAATGTATAACAGTAATACAGGAATTAGACCAGTGGTTCTCAACCTTTTTTGCCCCATGCACCCTTTTTACCATATGTCAGAATGTCATCCCCCCCCTTTCCAAGATTGTCTGACTTAATCTGTGCCATACAATAAGGTGTGATGTCCTGTAGATTATGTAAAATCTGTAGAATTGTAATTTGTAGACAGATCAGTATTCCAACAGTTTGAGTCTGTGGTCCCAATTCCCCCCCTGAAACCCTAAAATCCTGCCCTGGGGGGGAATTCCCCCCTGGTTGAGAACCCCTGTACTAAACAAAGCAATAAAATCTCATTAACTAAAATCATCCTCTGGACAGTATAGACATATAATATAGTACATATAACAGATAATAAAAAGTACTCTGTGAACAGTGGAATTTTTTTTTAAAGTCTTGATAAACTAAAGAAAAATATACAGTCCCTATCTCCCCTTTAAAAAAAAAAAAAAAATTAAAGTCCATTGACTTCTATGAACTTACCCTCAAGTAAGTGTGCACTGGATTGCAAGCTACTACTGCAATTCTACGCATGTTTACTCAAAAGTAAGACTCACTGGCTGGCTCTCACGACACACCTTTAACCCACAATGAGTTGCGGTTCGTGCAGATGCAATTTTGAATATGCAACTCCCGAACAGGGTGAATGGGGGTTGCGCCATGTTGTGCGAACCCAGCCACCGTGGGTTATTCTACTATTAATTCAGGGTTATGTGAGGGTTATTTAACCCTCGAATAACCCAGTGGCCAGATTTGCATGATGCAGCACAACCCCAATCGACCAGATCAGAGTCTGCATATTCAAAACAGAGGTTGCATGCGCCTGGCATGATGCACCACAGCCAGGGCCGGTGCTACCATTAGGCGAACTAGGCTGCTGCCTAGAGCGCCAGGCTAAATGGGGGCGCCAGAAACGTGGGGAAGGGGAGGTGAAAGAAGCACGCCCCTCCCTCTCTCTCCTCCACCTCAGGGCTCCGTCTCCAAGCTGGCGCCGCTGAAGCTTCAGGCAGGCTCCTCCTCACAACCAGCATCAAAACAGGCAGAGAAGGCGACAGGCTGGAGGAGGTGGAGGCGGGCAGGGGCCAATGATGGGAGGCTGGTGGGCGGCAGAAGGATGCACCTGCAAACACCTCCTTCACCTTCCCGGGCAGGGGCCAATGATGGGAGGCTGGTGGGCAAAATCTCCCCTTCCTTCCAGCCAGTCTAATATTTCTTCCTTCCTCTTAATCTGTTTTGTCTTTTCCCCTTCTCCAATGGTCTACTTCAGTTCATTTTGTGTTCCTCTTTCTTTCTTTCTGTCTGTCTGTCTGTCTTTCTTTCCTTTTTCATCAGTCTCCCCCCTCTTCCCCCCCTTAATCTTTTTTAAAAATAATCTTTCTGTGGTCTCCTTTCTCTTTCGCGCACACGCGTGCCGCTTTCCTCTTCCTTTCCTCCCTTCTTTCGCTGCCTCCCCCCTCTTCCTTCTTTCCTTTCGCCCTCCCTCCTTCACCCACGCTCCAAAACGGCTCCGGATCAGCCGGGGTGCCTCGCTTTGCCTCCAGCAGTTCCAGCTGTGCTTAACCGTACAGGTCTACTCCAAAGTAAGTTCCGAGGGAGCTGGAGGGAGGGCGGGCTCAAGTGGGAAGGGGGCGCGCTAAATATCTGATTTTGCCTAGGGCGCCAAACTGCCTTGCACCGGTCCTGACCACAGCTCATTGTGCCCACCATATCATGCAAACCAGGTCACTGTATTCAATGGGGCTTACTCCAAACAAGCATGAATAGGACTGCAGCCTAACAGTGCAATTCTATACATACCTACTCAGAAGGAAAGCCCTATTGAGTTCAACGAGACTTACTCCCTGGTAAATATGTATAGGATTCTAGCCTAAGATTGGCTTCATAAGGAAACTGGAAACATGATTATAGGGGGTGTTAAGAAAATCAGATATCTTACATCCTAATCTAGTTCAAAATCATATGAGAAGGCAGTGATATGTATAGACAGCTTGGAGAGAATACTGGAATGAAAAGGTGATTAATCCTATTTCATAGTTGGGTTTTTAAAAAACAACCAGTGAAAACTGCAATTAATGGGGAAAACAGAATTATGTAAAGGGGTGTGGGAATGGTAATTTTTTAAAAAAACAACCATGTAAAATGAGTTTGTCATTTCCTCCAGGGAAAGATTGGGAACCAGACAAAAATAAGTTAAGTTTGATCTGTTTTGCTGTACTGTTTCATCTGAAAAACACAGACTGAAATCTTGCTGACAGATTCAGGGCACACCTTCCAGCAGTTAAAAGTGGTGACTACTCCACTACGATTCTTCCCCTTTTCTTCCACGCAGTTAACAACTTTCATGACCTCTCTGTCTACACCTCCTGAAAAGGATTCCAGGACACCTCAGGATCCCAACCAAACGTGTGGTTTCCCAGTGCCCTCTCTGTTGAACAGCACATCTATTCAAACTTTCCTCCTTTTTATTGCCTCTTAATTTGTTTCCCAGCCTCTAATCCTGCTTTAGTTATTTCTCCTCTGTTGAAAAGTTTAATCCACCCCCACCCCTCCGCAACACAGCACTGTTTGCTTTGCCATTCTCTTTTGCCCACTTTCAAACCCATGAATAAGAGAGGAGATGGATATTTTCATTAAAATGTATGTGTACACCTGATCATGACTCCACTCACCAGCCAATTTAACTCGGTAACCCGAGGATAACACATTGAAGCAATCTGGACAACTCCAAAAAAAAGTGGTTTGTGGGTAATATCTCACTGTCCTCTCTCTAGAGCAGTAATTCCCAAACTGCTCACATGCTGTGAGAAATAAAAATAAATAGTTAAAACGTTTAACTACAGTGAGTGAGCCTGTGTGGCGTAGTGGTTAGAGCAGTGTTCTCCAACCTTGGGTCCCCAGCTGTTTTTGGCCTACAACTCCCAGCATGCCCATGCTGGAAGTTGTAGGCCAAAAACAGCTGGGGACCCAAGGTTGGAGAACACTGGGTTAGAGTGTTGGACTAGGACCAGGGGGCTCCAGGTTCAAGCTGCCACTCAGCCAAGAAGTTCACTGGGTGAGCTTGTGCCAGGCACTGTCTGCAGCCTAACTACCTCACGGGGAGTTGATGTGAGAAAAAATTGGAGAGAGTGGAGAATCATGTACGTTTTCATCAGCAACTTGGAAGAAAGGAACCAAGAAGAGAGGAGGCGGCAGTGGAACACCATCTCATAGACTGCTCCTGCGAGACTTTCCCACTCTCCCACAGGGCCATCTTCCACATCTGCCCTGTGGGAAGAATCCCAGAAGAGTGAAGCAGGCAGGCAGGCAAATAAATGCCACTTCACAGACTGCTTCAGGTGGACTGCTCTTCCCATGCCACCCCACACAGTTATTTTTAAATATAAATATGTAAACATCTTTAAAATATTTAAATATTGTTTATTGTTATTGTTATTAATGACTGTTGATATTACTTGTAAGCCACCATGGAGGGATTTGTATCCTGAAAGGCAGGATATAAATAACTGCAATAAATAAACAGACCAGGCAGACAAACCCAAAATAACCAGGCAGGCAGAGGAGGCAGGGAACCCCAAACAGGCAGGCAGAGGCAGCCAAACCCAAAATGTCTGACCCTAACCCAAACCCCCCACAACAACACATCAATCAAAATAAATCTCAACACATCGTTGGGGCTGCGCTCCTGGTAGCTGTCCATAGTGGCCGAGCAGCGGCGCGCCTCGCTTCCATGCGCTCTTCACCGGTGATCGCGCTCCTTCTGGCACAGCCAGAAGACTCGTCAACAGCCCAGGGATGTTGACGAGTCCTTGGTCTCGAGTCCCGAGTCGAGTCTCGAGTCCCATTAAAAATATTGGGACTCGAGTCCGAGTCGAGTCAGAGGGGGGACTCAGTCCGACTCACGAGTCGAGTCCTCGAGTCCGAGTCCCCATCCCTGGTGATCACAGACACATTCTTGGTGGCATCCCTGTGGTAGCTACAATGTATGCTCTTGCTTTGCCACATGGATGACATTAGAACCTACCTTTGGTGGGGGGTTACCTTTATGCAAACATTTAACTGCGTGGATGTCACTACTTTTTTTGTTTCTTACATGCTGATCTGGGTGTATATAAAGGCTTCCACAACATGAGGTTTGTTCCCAAGTTCTGGACCTGTTACATATAAAAGCAACAGGATAAACTACATGAGTAAAAGCCTACCTACATACCGTACCTGGACCGCTAGAGGAGCAACTATGGAAGCAGCAGACACAGATAAACATTTTTAGCATTGTTGTGCAGAGCACCTTGAAGACTTATTGCTGGAAAGGCAGGTAGACAATTTTTAAATTAAATTTTAAAAAAAGAGAAACAAAAAACTGGTGACAATGGTCATTTTGAAACTGGTGGTTTTGCCTTCTTTATTTCTATGGATGAGATGAGAAGTAAATTAGGATGCTTGCCTGACCCAGTGGGGTTGTAGTTGTGGTGCAAGTGGATTGTGCCCCATCTATTAGATATTTATTAGGCAAATATTTGAATATCCACACGAGTATTAGCACAACAGAATTTGAAGATGAGAATTTTGAGGAATAAATTGGTTTTAGCTCTTAAGAAAAACAAGTACAGAGTCTTTTTTCAGAGCTAGGAATGCTCATTCTTGTTACTGAAAAATAGTATTTCATCTTTTCTCGGATCAACTCTATGCAGAACAATTTTTAAAAATTGCCTATAAAGTTGATGGTCAAAAAAGCAGATGGTTCTTCCGGCCAAATCTATAGAGTACCCAACCGTTTTTTCTTTCTCATTCCTTTTACAAAAGCCTGAATTGGGGGAGAAACTAGGAAGCTTAAAATTAGACAAAGCAGATGAGGAGACAAGTCATATGAGGAAAGCTGAAGACACTGGGTCTGTCTGGCCTACGGAACAGAAGAATAAGGGAGGATATGTTGACAGTTTTCAGATCTTTAATAGGATTACAGTAGAGAAGGGGAAATAATTGTTCTCCCTCTCCAGCAAAGATTTTTTTTAAAAAAAGTTTTTAAATAGCTGAAATGTTAGCACAGTGATGCGTCCTTGTGCTCTGGGAGTGCTGGAAATAACAGGCACCAAAGTTTTATGCTTAAAGAGGCCCACCCAGACTGGAAAGTTTAATGTCTCAGACACATTGCATACATACAGCCAAACTGCTCAGTAATTCTTCATGGAATGGATCCATCATAAGGTCAGTTTACTTACATGTGTATCCAGCCCAATGATCCCCTCTCCATCCGGAATGAGTGCAAGGCCAGCATCAGCACCTGGGATCCTTGGGCAGATGCCAGGGCCCTGGCATCTTGGTAGGGTCTACTGCTGATGCCCGCCCTGGGGGGCCCTTTATATAAAAGAAAATGCATTGCCTGGCACTCCAAACAGTTCTAGCAGCTGGGTCTCGTCGCCATTTTGATTTCCACAATGCCCCCAACATAGCATTGTTCTGGGGCATTGTGGGAAATTAATACGGTGGCTACACCCAGCTTCCTGGCGTTGCACAGAGCACTCTCACCACTGACCACTGCTGCCAGGTAAACCCACCAGGACCCACTGGCAAAGGTAGGGGCCCACCAGAGAGTGTGTTGCCCAAGGCTCTCTCGGTGCTGGAGCCAGCCCTGGATGAGTGAGTTTATGCAGAACAAAATGCACGATGCAGGCACTCCCTACAAAGTTCCAATTTGCACAATTCTTCCCCCCCCCCAAAAAAAAGGTAGTGGTGGGGAGATCCATAAATCAGAGACCCAATGTATGAAGCCTCCACATGGAGTGGAGGGCAGGGTGCTCCTTCACTAAAGAATGGGCCGGTTTGCATGATCAAAATAAACCACCATCGCTTATTTAAATTACGACGCGTTCCAGGCACGATTTACATAATCACCACTGGGCTGTTGTAGGGTTATTGGAGGGTTGTTTCCCCCTCCAACAAGCCATGCCACTCGGGTTCGGACAACACGATAAGATGCACCTGGGCAGTGATTATGGCACATGCCGCAATTTACGGTAAGTAAGTTTGGACATTTTAGCGTTGCTATTATTTTCATACCGTACCTATGTTTTTACATAGCCTGTCACTCGGTGGAGAGTAGAGTCTGAAATGAATCAATGCTTTTCATTGCCAGACACTACTCCAAGCCACGGGGATTTGTGTGACACCCTATCTGCTTAGGTGGATGCTGAAGGAATAGTTTTTGCAGTATGAAAGTGACAGAAAAGATTAAAATAGTATTGAGTGGGGAGCTTGCTGGAAAGCTAATGAGGTTTCTGGCTGGAAAAAATCAGCCTTTGGGGGGTTGCAAGGGTGTGTTGTTGCTTTTGGGAGACTATTCTGGCTTGTACCAGTCCTACATGCAGTTGTGTATTTGCATTTAATTCTTATCTGCTCATGATGTATGTTTGTAAACAGATATTTTAAAAGCACCCCAAGTCTCCAGTCCTCTCTCATCACAACTGACCCTTGAAAGGGAAACTGACCCTTAAAAGGCTACCCTTGACATTAAATAAACAAACTTTTGACAAAACTCCTATGTAAGATAACAGTGTCCGCTTCAGCAGTAATGACAATTGGCTTTAGTTAACTAACTCTGTGCACAAAATCCTTAGGGCAGGGACTCTGTCTTCTATAATGAGTGTTCTGTGCCAAATACAAATAGAATTTATCATTTGTTGGTGATGCTCTAACAGTGCCTACTAATTGAAAATAATGAGACAAGAGCCTGCAAATCTGACTTACACCGAGTGTCACGTTAACCACTAATCGCTCACAGGATGACAGATGGAATGAGGATTGCAGAGGCCATAATTTGTCACACAGCAGGGCTGTTCAGGTATCATGGTGGATTGTTGCTTTTTTACAGGCATAATTTTTACATGGGGCTTCCACCAGGCTTGCAATCCAGCAAGCTGAATATAGCCTACCAGCCGTACATTGCAGCCTCCAAGGTGTCTTGACAACCCTCTCCCTATTTTTGCAGTCCAAGGAAGGCTGCCAAAAAAAAAAAAAACCCACCAGGATGTTTATTAAGCCCCTGGTGAGCCACCATACTTGGCTGGCGAGCTGCTTTTTGCTCAGCGGATCGCAAGTTGTGTCGACACAGCCTACACACTGGCTATGCAGTGCTTAGTATTCAGCTTCTACAAGAACCATGAGCCATGGATGATTATGCTGACCTTCTGCTGATGCCACGCCACTCCCCATTATGCCAGACAAAATGAACTGACACCAGCATATCCATCATAAGAACCTTGCAACTCTGCACAATGTCGGCTGTAAACTGTCCAGACAGTATCCATTCTATGCTCTATACAGCAGGAGTGGGCAGGCTTCAGGCTTGAGGGATCTAGTTTGCTTCCTGAAAGTACCCTGAAGACCACCAATCAGAGCCGGGTGCAAAATAGTCGCTCATGCAGGCAGACATAGTAAGAATTAAGGAACAGGTTGCCTCTGAGCATATGCTCAGCCCAGTAACCAGAACCAAGCTAGCAAATCCCTTCACATAAAAATCTACTCCTGGAGTTGAATCCAATTGTGTTGTTCCGTTGATGGTAGCAATTCTGCCTGAAGAACTGGGAGTGGGGAGCAATCCCCCCCCCCAGCATGCCCTCAAAATCTGCTCTGGTGGGCTGGGAAACCCTCCAGAGCCGATTCTCAGGGTTGTGGGGAGGGAGGGAGAAAGTCCTGTTGTGCTAACAGTCATGAAAGAAAGATTACAGCTTTCTGCTCTTCTTGCTTTTCAAGTCATTACTTGAGATCAACCATTTTTCCACAATGGGAGGTACTTTCATAATCAAAATACCCGCACACCTTTTTCTCCCTCTCTCTTGGGGGTCGTGGTGGAGGAAGCAACTTGTCCACCAGCTGTGGCATTTGGGATGTGTGCCTTTCTTAACCTTTTTATGGGCTCCTGCCTCCCCCTGCACTGCTCAGTAGGCAGTTTTAACCAGCTTGACATCTCTTTCCACAGAAACATGAGTGGGAATGGCAGCTAGCAGGAGACCAGTTAGATCTCTTGCTTACTTCTGATGTGGCTGTCAGAGGAAAGATGGAAGTGCCATTCACGACGGCCCCAAACACCGCCCCAGATAATGAGCAAGCAAACTACCGATGGCAGCAAAAAGTTTTCATCTAGAGGAAAAAACCAAAAACCACGCACACTTCAAGAAGTGGTTAAGAAGAAGTTTGTTCTAAAAGGCATTTACGGTGGCATCTCCAAGAATGACGTAGACGTCACTGAAATTAATGACGCACTGTAGAATGGCCACCCTTCAGAATAAATTATTTGTTTTTAAGGTTGAGCATGTCACATGGCACTAACATCTAACCAGCAGCTAAGAAGTGTCTAAGAAATCAGAGGCGCCAGCAGAGGAAACAGAAGCTCAGAGACAGGCAAAGAGGGAGAGAAAGACAAGCGAGGCATGTCAACAGCAAAGTTTCAATTCTATCAAATTTATTATATTACAGAACAGAAGCTGTCTACATGAGACTAGTCATGAAGATCATGCCTTTGTCCTGTAGGTTATTGCTACTATTTCAGTAGCATTCTTTCAAGTACAAAACCTCACCCCACCCCTTAAAAAACGCACAATTCTTATATTCACGCACACAACCGCCCTATGAAGTGTTGTGTGACAGTTAAAGCAGGGGTGTTGAACTCCAATCCCATAGGCCAAATCCGGCCCAACTGAGGTTCCAGTCTGGCCCGCCAAGGGTTCCCCATGCCATGCCCCTTTCCCCTGGCCCCACCACCCTTCCCCCAACCACTGGCCATTTGATTTTTCTCCCCAGCTTTTGTATGAATTGCATGGTTCCCCCTCCGTTCTAGTCCCCGCTCGGCCATGAAACTCACTGGGTGACTTTAGGACAGTCACTGACTCTCAGCCTAACCTACCTGACAGGGTTGTTGTGAGGATAAAATGGAGAGGAGGATTATGTAAGCCACCTTGGGTTTCTTGCAGGAAAAAAGGTGGGGTATAAATATAAGAAATAATAAATAAATAAATAAATAAAATGTTGAAATTCTTTTAAGGCTTAAGCTAAAATATGCAGGTATTTTGGGTATTTCGGCTCCGCTTCTTTTGCCTTCAGTCCCACCCGCCACTGGAATGCAGCCTCTGAGAGCTTCTCCAAAATTGAGTTTGGCCCTAGGGCTGCAAGAAGTTCAACAACGCTGAGTTAGGGTGTCAAACTAGGCCTGGAGAGGCCCAGTCATGAAACTCACTGAGTGACCTTGAGCCAGTCACTGTATATCAGCCTAACGCACCTCACAGGGTTATTGGGAGGATAAAACAGGGGCAGGGGGGGAAGAACTGTGTACCCCACCTTGAGCTCCTTGGAGGAAAGGTGGGATAGAAATGTAGTAAATAAATGACGAATGCCCACATTTGACTGCTAAAATGTTGCTGCAAAAATGAAGTACAAACCCTTGTCTACTTCAGAGGACTTCTTGAAAACAAGCATGGATTTTTTTCAGCGGTATCTTTGGAGAGCTGAGCTTTGTTTTATAACAAGGAATATATACTTCCTACACTCAGATTATTAGCAATATTTTATTTTATTTTTAAATCCACAGAGGCGCTCATGAATGACCTCTCTCCTCAGTTATTTTTGCTCATTGCAGACAATCACTTGTCATTTCAGCAAGATACACTGTGGAAATCAAAAGCTGTATACCCTCTCAGAAGGAATTCAAACATCACCCTTTATGCTGACGATGTTGCTGTAACAATATGAAATAGAGTTGTTTCTCAACACAAATGCTGAATTGTGTTTCCTCCAAGGAACCCAAGGTTTTTCCTCCAAGGAACCCAAATTTTTCTAGCCCATGTGGCTGTGGAGGGTTTTCCTCCAAGGAACCCAAATTTTTCTAGCCCATGTGGCTGTGGAGGGTTTTCCTCCAAGGAACCCAATTTTTTCCTCCAAGGAACCCAAGGTGGTTTACATGATCTTCCTACTCCCTATTTTATCCTCACAACAACCCTGCGAGGTAGGTTAGGCTGAGAGTCAGTGACTGGCCCAAAGTCACCCAGTGAGTTTCATGGCTCAGTGGGACTAGAACCCGGATCTTCAGAGTCTCAGTCCAACATTCTAATCACTATACCACACTGTTGACAGCTTTGGATGCATGTATCACTGTTGCCAGGTCAATGTTCCTGAACAGTAAGAAGGTCTGGGTTCTTGCACTTGTGCTCCTGGGACAACGGCATTTTGGAACATGGGAAGCTGCCTGGAGTCAGATAATTGGTCCATCTAAGCCCAGTACTGTCAACACTGACTGGCAGCAGCTCTCCAGGGTTTCAGGCAGGAGTTTTAACTGCCCTACCTGGATATGCCAGAGATAGAATTTGGCACCTTCTACATGCAAAACATGTGCGCTACCACTGAGCCACGGCCCTTCCCCTCCTTTTGGACTATCAGGCGACCACGTGTGTCAGGTACTCAGATCTGAGTGCTGACAAGTCATCCCACACAGCTGGAGAGGCAGCATGTCCCTATTTTATTTATATTTATTTGCAGTAGTTTTAAACTGGCCAATAACCGAAGTTCTCTGGGCAGTGTACAATATATTAAAAACATACAGTACAAACATTAAAACAAAACAGAATAAAATCAAAACAGCACAAAATAAAACCAAGATATACCGTAACCAGTGGCAAAGTATAAAACCATTACAACAATATAAAACCAAATTAAAGCCAGCAGCGGAATAGAGTACTAAAGGCACTAAAAACAGTTCTTAAATTGCCTGGGGGAATAAAAAGATCTTCACCTGGCATCAGAAAATGGTAACTTAGGTGCCAAACATCCTTTCTGGCGCATCCAACAGAAGGGGTGCCACCACTGAAAAGCCCTCTCTCTTGTAGCCACCTGCCTTGCCTCATTTGGCGGGGATACCTGGAGGAGGGCCTCACATGATGATCTTAATGTCCAGGATGATCAATATGAGAAGAGGTGTTCCTTCAGGTAACCTGACCCCAAGCCGTTTAGGACTTTGAAAGATAATACCAGCACTTTGAAATGGGCCTGAAAATGGACTGGCAACCAGTGCAGATCACAAAGCACTGGAGTAATATGTTTGTATCGAACAGACCCCGTTAGCAATCTCACTGTCCTATTCTGCAGCAGCTGAAGTTTCCGACCATTTTCAAAGGCAGCCCCACATATAACATATTGCAATAATCCAAACCAGGGATGGGGACTCGGACTCGAGGACTCGACTCGTGAGTCGGACTGAGTCCCCCCTCTGACTCGACTCAGACTCGAGTCCCAATATTTTTAATGGGACTCGAGACTCGACTCGGGACTCGAGACCAAGGACTCTTCAACATCCCTGGGCTGTACCAGAAGGAGTGGAGAGGAACGTGATTGCCGGCGAAGAGCACATGGAAGCGAGGTGTGCTGCTGCTCGGCCACTATGGATGGCTACCAGGAGTGCAGCCCCAACAGTGTGTCAAGATTTATTTTGATTGATGTGTTGCGTACTTGGGAGAGGCAGAAGAAGGACCTGAGATTATGGTACTCTGTGTGGCTGCTCTGAGTGTGTTTCTGGTTCCAGCAAGTTCATCACCAGTGGAGCGGGTGTTCAGTGAGGGTGGAATTGTGATGAGATCTCACCGTTCCAGAATGGGGGCCAAACATTTAGAAAAAATCATGTTCTTCAAATGCAACATGGATAAGTTTTAGGAAGTACAGCAAGTTTATTTTTTAAAATCATTTTTCTAAAATGCAACCTTTCAGACATTTTGGGTTTGGCTGCCTCTGCCTGCCTGCCTGTCTGGGGTTCCCAGCCTCCTCTGCCTGCCTGGTCTCTTCTTGACCAGTTCAACAGTTGAATTGTCCAAGACAAAGGCCTCTGCCTGCCTGCTTTGGGGTTCCCTGCCTCCTCTGCCTGCCTGGTTATTTTGGGTTTTTCTGCCTGGTCTGTTCTTGCCAAAATCAGTTGCAGAGTTTTGAAATAAAAAGGCATACTTGTGCCTAGAATTTATTTAAACCACACATGAAGTAGCCTTATTTTGTTGGGAAAACCCCCCATTGATTTTAATAGGGACTCGTGGAGTCTGCTTTGGGAGTGACTCGTGACTTGTGACTCGTGAGTCACCATTTTGGACCAAGGACTCGGACTCGAGACTCGGGTCCAAAGACTCGTGACTCGACTCATGACTCGAGACCAAGGACTCTTCAACATCCCTGATCCAAACAGGAGGTTACCAGAGTGTGAATAACTGCTGCAAGGCTATCTCTGTCCAGGTTGGGTTTACAGTTGGTATATCAGCCTAGGTTCTGGGACCTGGACCGAGCCTAGGCTGATATACCAAAGGAAGGGAGAGAAAGTCTGATAATCTCCCTTCACAGTAAGTTGGGCAGTCTGAAAGAGTGTAACAGTTCCAGCAATATATAGCAGGCTGTGAAACAGGATTGGCTCTCTGGGACAACCTGATCACCAGAAACAAGGGGATGTGGTGCTAGCTTCCCAGCAAGAGCATCCTATACTTCCCTCTTCCAATGGTCTGTAGCTCCCATCAGCCCTAGCCAGCATAGCCAATGGTGAGAGATGATGGGAATTGTAGACCAAAACATCTGGAAGGCCACAAGTTGCCCACCGTGGTCTACTCTGATAGACAGCACATCTCCAGGATTTCTGGCACAGATTTTTCCCATCACTAGTTGTTACCATACCTGTTTAGTGGAGATTGAACCTTGGAACTTCTGCATGCAAGCCACATGCTCTGTCACTGAACTACAGTATGATCCCTAAGGAGATCAAGGCAGTTGACAAGCTGTGCTAAGTTCCATTTCTGATCCTGCAAGAACTTAGTCCTGAGATAGTCCCATGGGAGAGGGAGGTCAACACATTAACCAACATGACCTGAGGTTATAGCAAAGAGTACTTACCTCCAAATCATTTGGAGGGGGGGGGGAGAATATACGTTTTTAAAAGTCACAAAATTGCATCGCTATCGTGTGGAGGGGAAGGAGTCGTAACATCACCACTCACATCACAGGCAATATCCAATCATCAACAAAGCTGTATGCAGTTGTAAACACACAGACACACACCATTTTCTGAGATTTCAGCAGGTATTCTCTAAAAATTTCAAGCTTATTTTCTCAGCCACATGGGCTAGAAACTTGCTGTTATTAAAAAGGAAGCATTCAGGAAGCTAAATTCAGCACCCAAGACTCCATTCTGCACTCCCATGGAATCTCACCACACATACAACCCTGCAAAGAGATGCTTTGATACTCACACAGTGACATTTCATGTGGCAGTTATAAGGATGATCGATGCACAATCGCATGGGAGATGGGGTGGTATTTTTACCGTGCTACAAAATAATGCACTTTGCTCCAAAAATGTGACACTTCTAGAAATGATATCTTGCAGGAAGCTACTTGTATCCCATACAACACACAAATCACAGCTGCGCGCGTGTGTGGCATGAAAAAACAATCCCATAGAAAGGCCCTCGCAGTAGACAAGGAAAGCAGGGTGATGTTACAAAGACATAAGCACTTGGTCAGTGGGGTCAGGAGGTGGGCTTATGTTGTGATCATGTGGGGAAATGTGACAAAATGTTAATGGGATCTGAAAAGATAAGGTTTCTATGAACACGGCTATTACAGGGGCTTGTTTTGTTTTGTTTTTAACTGCTCCCCCAGGACCCACTGCCCTATTAGCCAGAGACAGAACAGTAGCCGTTTCTCTGACATGTGTCAGCACTGAGGTTGAACAGGAAAGCAGCGATGCGGCTTACTAGCATGTGTACCAGCTGAGGCATTATTCTAACCACATTTTATATCTGCAGTCAATTGACAGTCGCCGCACAATAGGTAATTTACACCCTAGGTTGGTGCTAACCTGCTGAGGTGGCATGTATAAACACTAGCATTGTTTGTTCTAAAAAATGTTACTGTCATTCATTCATTCCTGGGAGTAGACTGTGCCATATTGCTTCTCGAGATAGACACTGCTGGTTTCCTCTTGTTTGTAGAAATGGCAGGAGATTTGTACATCCCCACCCACCCATCACCCACATGGACAGATGGATCTAGACTTAAACATTTCACTTCACCAAGTTTCCCCCGCCCATTCACGCCTCCCTCAATGGCAACTATGAGCTACCAACAAAGATGCTTGCCAAGTAGCCATTACTGTAACCCCGGCGTGGGCAACTTGTGGCCCTCCAGAAGTTTTTGCCTACAACTCCCATCATCCCTCACCATTGGCTATGTTGGCTAGGGCTGATGGGACTGGTAGGCCAAAAGAGCTGAAGGGCCACAAGTTGCTCACCCACGCTGTAACCACTCTGACTAGTCAAACTGCCTTCTGACCGGTAAGCATGGGAGAAAATTAACTTCAGGGGCCACTTGACAAAAGATTTTATTTTTGCTATTAACCCCAGCCCTAGATCCAACAGGCTCTATCCAGGAGCCAACAGATTCTGCGAGGCTTTGCCCATGACTTCCACTCTGGTTCCACTCCTGAACTCTCAGGCTCCATTCACACTCCAGACTCCATCCCTGCCTTGGCCTGGCAGATTTCAATCAGGCTTTGTCTCTCACCAACCCGGTCATACCTTGGGGAGGGACCAGAGGTCAGTGGTAGAGCACATGTTTTTCATGTAGAACAAGGGTGGCCACTCCAAAATTTAAAATAATAATACTAATAGTATTAATAATACCCAGACTGGCCATTTTGACCATCTTTTTACCATTTTAGTGCTCCATAACTGCTCCAGCCACATTTTTTAAAAAAAATTAAAAGTGGTGGTGGCAGGGAGAGCTGCAGCCCATGGGGGTGGGTCAAGGGGGGCAAAAATGTAGAAGGTTCCAGATGCAAGAACAGGCCTGTGGCTCACGCTGGCTCAGCTTGTCTGAGCGTGGAAAGCTAAGCAGGGTCAGGCCTGGTTATTACTTGGATGGGAGACCCCTCCTCTAGTTCCCTGCATTGAGCAGGGGGTTGGACTCGATAGCCTTGTAGGCTCCTTCCAACTCTATGATCTATGAAATCTATGAAACCCCTGGCATCTCATGTTTAAAGGATCAGACGACAAGTGATGGGAAAGATCTTTGTCTGCCTGAGACCCCGGAGAGAAGCTGCCAGTCAGAGTAGGCAACAGTGGGCCAGATGGGAAAAATAGTCTGACCTGTATAAGGCAGTTTCCTTTGTTCAGCCCTGGTTCCACCTAGGGAGCTAATTGTTTTGAAATCCAGTTAGTAGGCCTGTTGGCAGACCATGTTGATTCAGGCCTCAGACCCAGCTACAATGTAAACAACGCTTATGTGCGCTGGAAAGCAAGCAGGCTTGGGATGCTACCGCCATTCCTTCCATTGCATTTCAGATCCTGGTGGAATTAAATCCCTTCCTTAGGGCTTATAATGGCAGATGATGCATTACTTTGGAGGGGAATCTGGAATATAACTTAACCTCTCCCTAACAGTGTAGTCCTATATATGTCTACTAAGAGGTCCCCTTGAGTTCAATGGGGCTTACTCCCAGGAAAGTAGGTATAGGATTGTACTATTATAGCCTAAATGAAGTTTTTAAAATTACTACATGAAACATGCAGCAAAGGCCCATTTGAAGCTTCGCTGTGTTCCTGTGAAAAAAAATTCCTTTTGAGGTTGTTTCCTGTGTTTTCCCATTTAAGTGGAGAATCCAGGTTTACACGTACAATTTAATAGATTTATTAAGAGCAAACTACCCAGCAAAGCAAAATACATTAAAAAAATATTCATGTAATAAACACACAACAAGAATAAGAATATTATTGTTTCAGTGATTTGAGAGATACTTCGCCAGGTTTCATAAAGGCAAAATGAAAAGTTGTAAATCTTAATACCTTAATGTATGTCTTGTTTCAGTGGCTTAAAACAATGGTAAGCCTTAATGTAAGAGATTACTGTGAAAGAATCCAGATTAATGATCTATAAGGCATAGATCTTGTGTTTCTTCCAAGTGGATACCTCACATGGTAGTCTAAAACAGAAATGGAAAGAAGTTGCCCTGGCGCTGTGTCAAACAGCCTCCCCCAAACAGGTGTCCTCCAGATGTGTTGGACTACAACTCACATCATCCCCAGCCAGCATGGCCATTGTAGTCCAACACATCTGGAAGGCACAGGGATGGGGAAGGCAAAGGCCCAAATGACAGAATGATCTCACGAACTGAACTTCAGGAACTTCCCCTCTGGTCACACTATGGGCATTTCTCAGCAACAGCTGAGGCACTGCTGCCGTCCACCCCACGCGTTATTACCGTAAGTAGTGCTTAACAAGATAATCTTTGCACTTACTTTCCATCTTTGGCCTATGGAAAATGACTGACACGCGGACCCAAGTACAAAGCAAAATGTCACAAAATATGGCTGGCCTCTATTTCTAAGAAGCAAGTATTGTAATGATTTAATTTCTGATTCATACCACACAGCTATATAGCTGACTCACGATTATCCACAGATATAGCACCTGGGGCATAACAGGATTCCTCTCATTTGTGTCAGTTCCGAGGACAGTCCCTTAAACAGTCCGTAGAGGAGGAAAGCTGGCCCTCCACCACATTCCTTTTATCCATTACGATGAGAGCCTGTACAGTACCATTTCTTTTTAAATGCTTCTAACATATTCTGAGGCTCAGCTATCTTATGGCTGGCTTGACATTTAGAAAACAACATGTCATTCGTCTTTGAGGGAAAACCCGCTTTGAGCAGCCAACAAAGAAAATGTTAGCATAGCAAAGAATGCTATAAGCAACAAAACACATCAAAGTCTTTTCTGAATGGGAGCGGGTGGGGGCAGGGGGGAGAAATAAATTATTCTGGGAAGAGTGGAGCACCTAGGTAACTTTTAAGATAGAATTAAAGCCTGCTAAATATGGAACACACCTTTACACCATGTTCTCCTTCAGAAAGTTTCAATATAAGCCATTACTCTCCTGGAGAAGACCTTAAACTGGTGTGTTTGATATGGTGACTATAAACATTAAGGACAAACCTCCTGTGCCAAAGATGGACTTTCGGAAGGTTAATTTTTTGCTTAATGCCCACAGCATGATGGCACACTATTTATTTTATTTACTTATTTATTATTCACATTTATATCCTGCTTTATCTGCTAAAAAGCCATCGAGGTAGTATACAATGATTTAATACAATAAAAGCTTAAAACAATCAAAAGAAGAACACTGAAAAAAAGTAAAAACATTAAAACTATGGATTTTGAAAGGCCAAATCGAAAAGATGAGTCTTCACACCCTTTCCAGAAGCCAAGAGTGGGGGCCAATCGTACTTTATTTATTTATTTATTTATTTATTATATTCTTGAGTGGTACATTCCATATTTGGAGGGCAACGTGGGAGAAAGCCCTTTCACTCAAATGGGCCTCTGTGGGTAATGGCATCCTCAAAAGGGCCTCTCCTGCAGATCTTAATACTCAGGAAGGTTCATAGTGAGATGGGAGGTCCCTTAGATGAGCTCCACACACACCCCAATCCCTCTCCTACATACGTATTCAAAGTACAGAGACCCCAAATTCCTGTGCATGGAGTACGGGGGGGGGGGGTCAGAGGGGGACCATTTTGTAACATCTCCCTTGCCTACAGTTTTTAGAAGACAAGAGGATCACACTTTGGTTTGTGGATTCATTAAAGCCCCCCACAAACACCTTTCTCCCATGATTCCAGAACTGCCGTACTCTATTCCTTCTAGTTACCATACCAGCTGGACTACCTGGAAGCTTCACCAAAGTCTCTTTGGAAACACTGAATCTTCCCCAAGTTTGACACTCAAAAGGGGGTACTCGCCACCTCTTTGGCCACTGGGCTTGAAGGAGGCAGGGAGACCACTCATGCCATCTTTCCTCGCGGCTCATGTTCATCTGGGATACATCATAGGTCTGTAAAGAAGTAGTACACTACAATGTGTTCCAGATTACTATAGCACCTGGTTAATAAAACTAGCTCTACAACAGCAAACAAACCTGGGTCTGGCCACTGGCTACACTCAACAGGGAGTGACAGCCAATTCTAGCTCTTTGACATGTATGATATACATGTTTTTAAACACCTTCTTGTCACACCTTTTCTTTGTAGCTGTACACTTTAAAAATCTTAGGTGTACCCCTAAACAACATAATGTGTGAAAAGGCCCTTCATGAAGGGCAGTGACACTCTGGTCTGTCCTTTAGTTTGAACACCAGTGAGCATTTATGACACCTATTGCTGTGAAAGTAATGTATAATGGTTGGATCCGACTTAATCATACTTAGCATAGGCCCATCAAAACCAATGGAACATTAGTAGTCATGAATAACTTGTCACATTGATTTCAGCGGGTCTATTCGAAGTACAGCTAAGTCTGAATCCAACCCTAAATGTTAAATGAATGAGAAGTGCCCTTCCTAAACAGTTCTCAGCAAATCTTCAAATCCAACTTCAGAGATCATGGGTTAGCTGACATGAATTAAGCATGGATACTTTATATTTCACAGAGACCCAGATACGTCAATGATCCCATGCCTGAATAATGTAACTCATGATGCCACTTCTCTGGTAAGAAAACTGTGTGCGTCCACCACCACCATCCTGATCCAAAGGAGTGTGCATGTAGCAGCTGTGATGGTGGAGCCCTTTCAAAATGGTTAAAGTCCATTATTTGCCAGGAAAGGGGGGGGGCTAAATCCACCCCCAATTCTTCCTTCTAACAGCTGGTCAGTGGAATTTTAACTTTTTTGAAAGTGCTTCCTGTTGACAGCCTTAACTCAAAGCCCCACCCTCCAATATGCTTGTGGTTGTATGGAAAGGCATCAGAATGGCAGACAAATTAGCAATGCAGTGATACCAAAAAATGGGGAAGGAACTGAGCAATGTGATTCAGAAAAGACCGCCTTCTGAATACGCACTAGCTCTGCTTTCCAGTGGAATCGCTAAGTAATCTGAAGGCTAAACAACATGCTATGTTACATGCATAGCATGTAGGTGATGATAACTTTTACTTTTGTGTAAGCCACTGAAATCAGGGTCCTGATCCCGATCATGACCCGCAGATAGGGGAGTTAAACCTTTCCACCCACACGTTTTTCTTCCCCTCACCTCCCCCCACCTCACCCAGGGGTTTAAGAAAAGAATCTACTCCCTTAACTGTAGACTTTGTGGACTACACATTACATGAGTGGACCTCCACTCATGCAGCGGGGCTTTCCTTCCCCCCTGCAGTGCCCCCCAAATCTGTTCCAGAGGGTCCCCCAAGCCTCCAGAACAGCTTTCAGCAGCACACAGGGGGCTGCAGGGGGGAGGGGGAATCTGTTCTGCCAGCAGTGTCCATCCCACTGGTGGACAGACACCGTTGGATACAACTCAGTGGTCTTATGTGTGTGTCCCCCTCCCCGCTCTTTAGATGGTAATGGATATTACTTCATTTATTTCAAGACGTGGTAAGCAAGCCTGCTACATTTGGGGCCCTCCTGCTCATCCTGCTGAGCGGGGTCCTGGACCTCTGCCCCAAAGTCCTGCCCTGCTGGCATCATTGCTACCTACCTTTGCACATTAACTAGTGCTAACCAAGTAATACTCCCTTGCCACAATAAGCTTGAGCTCAAATGACTGCAATAGGTGTGGTGTGTGAGACATGAAAAAAAGAGCAGCAGACAAATATTCGCAGTGTGAGCGCTTTCTATTTTGTTGTCAAGGAAAATGCTAGAAGAAATCCTATACAAATGCAAGTGTTTTGTTGAAAACATCTAAGCTTTTTAGCAGAGCTGCATTGTAAAGCAAAAAGGAAATGTCTTAACATTAAAATTACAGCTTCTACTACACTGCGTATGGAGGTTTTATTTTGGTTTGAATGACTTCAATTAGAATGAGCGTGTTCTGAGTATCTGAAGGTAAGCCTGGGAAATATGTATATAAGGTTATGCATTTGGAGAAGGCTGTGTCAAGTAAAAAGCCTATAATTGCTCATCAATGCTCTATAGCTGAGTAGGTTCTCTGGCACTGAAGCTGCACCAGGAAATAGCAATCATATAACTTCTGCTGTGTACTTGGGGAAGGAAGATTTTTGAAGTCAATTTCAGTGCTCATGAAATATGCTAGTACGGTGGTTCTCTGAGGGAGGCCATCTTACTCACAGTTTGCCATTTGCCATTTTAAATTTGTCAGTATGTCCTCCTGTCAGAATCAGGATGGGGCCGTGAGTAGCTAGCTATATTCAGATCCATCGGCGCAGGATCTCTTGAATTCAGCTGCTAGGGTGTGGGACAGGAGAAGAGTTCAGGGCTGGATGGGGAAGTGCAGTATGCAGAAGCTAAAGGTTCTTTAACTTCTGCATACTGCACTTCCAAGCAAGGACAGAAGGGGGGGAAGAAAGCAAGCTCTGGCCAATCTTGAGGCTTCATACTGCCAACCAATCACAAGGGCTGATTTTGTACAACCTTTCTCCCTTTTGTATCTAAAGGCGGCTCTGAGGCCTAAGCTTACACCGTCCTAAGTCACTCATTAGGCTAAGCCAGCCTTCATCCACCTGGTTCCCTCTGCATGTTTTCTTTTACTTCAACTCTCATCAGCCCCAGCCAGCATGGCCAATAGTCAGGAATGCTGGGAGTTGTAGTCCAAAACATCTGGAGGCCACGGGATTTGGGAAGGCTGCCCTAGAGCAGTGTTCTCCAACCTTGGGTCCCCAGATGTTTTTGGCCTACAATTCCCAGCATGCCCCAGCCAGTGTAGCTGGCTGGGGCATGCTGGGAGTTGTAGGCCAAAAACATCTGGGGACCCAAGGTTGGAGAACATTGCCCTAGAGCATTGAACTAGGTTAAGCAGCCATTTCTTGTCCTCAGGGAACCCCCTTGGACCTCTTGTTCAGAAATAGTGGATTAGGGGTGTCTAGCAAAGAATTCTACCCCCCTTGCCAAACTACAAATTCTTTGAGGGAAGCCATGACAGTTAAACTGCTATAGAACCAATATATGGTTATAATGTACATACAGTAATACCTTGGATTGCAAGCATAATTCGTTCCGGAACCATGCTTGTAATCCAGAACACTCTTATATCAAAGCGAGTCTCTGGCGGGTGTGAGCGGGGCTGATTTCGGCCCGCTACGCCCGCTCGAGGCAAGCGGTTACATCTCTACGACTACTTGTATTGCAAGACGTCACTTGTTTATCAAGTCAACATTTATTTAAAAAATTTGCTTGTCTTGAAAAATGCTCTCAGACCAAGTTACTTGCAATCCAAGGTATTACTGTATTTCCTTCACTAAGAGGAAAATGCACTCATTCACAGGGTATGGTCCAGAAATAACCTGTTAATTGTCTGAGAATTTTGGCAGGGTTGCTGCCTTTTTCTTTTTTCTGAGCATACTCCAACTATGTGTATAGAAAATCAATGTTTTAAAAAGCTATCCCAAATAACTTGCAATATATTACATACACACCAAAAAATAATCAAATCAATCTTAATGAAATCACAACGAATTTTAAAAATCAATATCTACGGTATATATTATTGGATATATCATTTGAAACACATAGAATGCTCATGATAGAACTGACATGGCAGCCTAAAAGGCTAAAATGTAAACACTACAATTTCAATTTGCCAGATGCATCAAAGATTCTTCTCAGTGTCTCAAACATTGTGAATGATGTCAATTTTGGTAATTCAGTAAATAAAATATAAGTCCTCAGGCAACAAACTGTTAAGTCAAACTGTTAGTTAAGTCTCTATACCTTGAATGAATGTGGGTTTAACTGCATATAATACAACACTGACCACACAGACTAGCAGCTAGTGTTCATCAACAGCACAATCCTATATGTCTACTTAAAAAGTAAGTCAGCTGAGTTCAATGTGGCTTACCTCCAGGTACGCTGGCTCAGCTTGTCTGAGTGTGGAAAGCTAAGCAGGGTCAGGCCTGGTTATTACTTGGATGGGAGACCCCTCCTCTAGTTTCCTGCATTAAGCAGGGGGTTGGACTCGATGGCCTTGTAGGCTCCTTCCAACTCTACAATCTATGAAATCTATAAGTAAGGACAGGATTGCAGCCTTAGAGTGCTTGATCTCCACTTGTCACCATGGCCTGAAAACTATACATATTGTATTGTATGATGGGGGAAGGAGGGGGCAAGAATCCTTTTTTATTTTTTTTAGTCTACTGTTCTGCTCCAGGTATGTCTGAAACACAGAAATGTAAGAAGTCTTTTCCATTATTTATCATCCTGCCAGGAAAAGCTTCACCTGCTACCTTTCTGTATGTCAGGCTACTGTTAAAGGCAAAGGACCACCATGGCCAGTAAAAAAAAAAAAAAAGCTGGCCTTTCTAACTGCCACAGAACTATAGTACTAGTCATCTGTTCCAGCCCTTTGGTATGACTGACACATCCACATCTAGTGCAATCCTAGGCATGTCTATTTAGATGTAAGTCCCACTGAGTTCAAGGTGGGGGGTAGTTACTTCCAAGTCAGTGGGTATAAGTTTGCACTCTTTGATACAGCACGTATATGATCATCAGTGGATGAACGTAGCACCAAGTGATGACTTGCATATGTGAATGAGCCTGCACGGACCAATCACCACAGATTGTGTTAAAAGGCCAAGACTAATAGAACATTAATATCACCCAAATGCAATCCTTTTCAACGGAGTGAAGTCCACAAATTCAGCTGCAAGTCAAGGGTTGAGTCGTTGGGTGGTGAGGTATCCTCTGGTGCACGTGCATGCATAAATCAGTCCTCAAAGCAACAGCAGAATGGTGAGTCAGGAAGTAAGAGTTACACTAGCCCTTTTCACGCATGCTCCCGTCATTACCATCGTGTGAGGGCAACAATTGGGCCCTGATCACTGTCCCGCCTCTCCAGTGCATCCCGAAGGTCCCACCACCCAGGGCCAGTGCAAGGCCGTTTGGTGCAGTTTGGTGCCCTAGGCAAGATCAGATATTTAGCGCCCCCCCTTCCCACTTGAGCCCTCCCTCCCTATTTCTGGCGCCCCCTTTAGCCCTGCGCCCTAGGCAGCTGCCTAGTTGGCCTAATGGTAGCACCGGCCCTGCCACCACCGCACCATTCATGCATAGGCTCCCCATGTGACAGGGCCAAAACAGGCATCACTTTAAATCTGCATCTAGCAGCTACGTCTTTTTCATTTTTACTCTAGAGTAGGCTCAGGGACCCCAATCGGCTCTTAAAGGCCCCAGGGTCCTGATCCCGATCAGGCGTCTTGCACCGATAGAGTAAAGGGGGGGGGGCATAGCTGCTAGACACAGATTTAAAGGAATGTCTGTTTTGGCTTTATAGAACCCTGGTCACGCAGGTTTCTAAATCACAGGGGAGCCTTCATGTATACAGCAGACCCCTCTTCAGACCCCACCCCCCTGCAATGTGTGGATGGTGGCGGGTGGGGCCGATGGGGATGTACCCCACTGGCCTCCTCACACACTTGTAATAGTGTGCTGGGGGACCCCAAAAAGGGCTCTTATGGGTTTCTGTTTTTGTACTTCAGCCTGTCCACCCACTTTGGCTGTTACTTCAACCCTGCCCCATTTTGCATTTTAGAGAAAAGCATGAAAACGGGAAGGCACATACACTTCCTGTTCCCTCTGCTTATTGAACATCCCAAGCTGCTGCTAGACACCTCTGAGAAGGAACATGACTGGCCCTAACACTAGGCTGGGTGAGGTAGCTGCCTCAGGATGCTGATTTTATTCTTGTATTTTTACTGCCAGGGAAGGAGAGAGGCCCTTGTGGGATTTTCCACTCCAGGTGCCAAAATAACTTGACCCAGCTTTGGATACTAGTGTACTTGACAAGGGGTTGGAGGGGGGTTTGCTGCTCTGACCAATGTCTTTGTCCTGCTCTGCTGAGAAACATGCCCACAACTTACCTGAACACCATATTAACTTCCCAAATGTTCTTCTTAACAGTTGGAACGCATTCTCTGATCACCATAATCTGCTACAGTGTTATTTTAATGCATTACTTCAAACTTCAGGGCCCTGATAAATCCTCGATCTCTTTTTTCTTTCTTTTTGGAAATTGCTATTATGTCCCTTCAGCCTTTCCTCATGTGTCATGTCCCACAAACCCTTTAATCATTTTTCAGATCTTACCTTTTCTATAAATCACAAATGATAATAGGAGTACTGCAGTGTACTTGGCTAGTATTCTAATTCCAAGGATTGCTGCCTGAGCACTCCTTTTCCACTTATTGAAGCATCTTCTTCTCTGCCTGCTGCACATGGTATTCATTTACTGTGCAAAAGCCTACCCTCCCTGCAATGACTTCCAATGCAGGTGTGTGTCTTTTTTGAGAAATTGAAGGAAACAGGATATAGATTACAATTAAAAATAATTTTAAAAGATGCCACTCACTGTTGGAAAGAAATACCACTTTTAATTGTTCCCATTACACTAGCACTAGATTTAAGACACCTACCCTACCCATCCAAATCTGGATCCTTAACTCGCAGCCCCAGTGGTTAAAATTGGCACCACTTATTAACA
The DNA here is from genome assembly GCA_021292165.1 of Shinisaurus crocodilurus. NCBI lineage: Eukaryota > Metazoa > Chordata > Lepidosauria > Squamata > Shinisauridae > Shinisaurus > Shinisaurus crocodilurus. Next base: position 150,050,878 of record CM037877.1, on the reverse strand, counting down.
TTAGCTGCCCCAGTAATCCACTGCAGCTTGTTTTTACTATTCTACCAATAGCAACCATTAAAGCTTGCAGTACTAATATAAAGTCCATTATCATCTTACAAGTCAAGCTTTCATTGCTAACCAACTGGTGAAACTAACCAATAGCTGAAGAAACCATTTTCAAATCATAAAGACCCTTTTTTTTTTTTACTTTTGCAGAATAGGTGGTGTTGCAGGGTGCCTGTCCTTCCTGTGCTGCTATGGTAACATCAGAAGTTCAAAGTCACATCGCAGAAGACCTTGCCAATTTGATGAAAGATTGGCCATGATAGCTAACCAGGAGAGGTGATGCTGGTGCAGGATTACTGGTTCATCTCATCTAAAGCAGTGTAAGAAGAACATGAGCTTTAGCTGCTGCCATGGCATGAAGTTAACTACAGAAGGGACCCTGCATGTGTTGATTGATATTCCCATGTGGTCGTGTCACAGAAGGTCTTGCTACCACATCTTGGGAGATAAATTAGAGGCTAGAAATTCTTGATGAGTCTAATATGCACCAAAGTTAATACCTTCTCTGAATTAAAAAAAAAAATCTTCTAATTCTGCTTTCCAACCTCCATTTCCATTGATGAAGCAATTCTTTGTAAATCACTGCAGGACTCCGTTTGGTTGTGTGAAGCGGCATGTATATGTAATAAACTAAACCAATGTTTTCCTGTTAATTTTTTTTTTAATGACTGCCACTTATGAAGCATGTTTTCACATGGAAATATACCGATGATCATTAAATGGGACTAGAAAATGTTCAACACTTATTTACTGTGCTTGTTTGATATGCAAAAGTGCTGCCCTGAAATAGCTGGCACTTCCTCCAGGACTTGCAATCTCCAATGCCATGCCTGGGGAATGGCCAACAGTGCTTGTCATGCATGCAGGCTTAAAACATCATGACCAGGGCTTCTGCGCCATGCAATATTGGACCACTCTCTTTTCTCCACCACCTCCCATGGGATCCATTGGTAGCAAACCCCCACCTTCCCTTGGTCACCATTCAGCAGTAGTGATTGAGCAGTGCACTCAACCACATATACCCCTCCCATGCCCTTGCTGTTCCAGGTTATCAGTTTATAACCTGAGCATGGAAAGCTAAGCAGGGTCAGGCCTGGTTGTTACTTGGATGGGAGACCCATCTCCTAGTTTCCTGCATTGAGCAGGGGGTTGGACTCGATAGCCTTGCAGGCTCCTTCCAGCTCTTTGATCTATGAAACCATGAGTGCATGGTTGACACTTCTAGGATATGAGGCCTCTTTCCTCAAAGTAGACCTCCTGGGGCAGAAATATCACATTTTCTCAGCTGTCAGACTGCAGCATTTTATCTCCGAATGTAATATTTCTCTCCCCCACTACTGCCACCAGCATGGGACTGTGTGTGTGTGTGTGTGAAGGACATAGCTAGGACAGGGAGGGAGTTTGTGTTGTGCCCAGTTTCTACACCATGTTGTGAATTTTCTTCAGAGCAGTGGTTTTCAAACTTTCCATTTTAAAGGAGCACTTACCATATCAATCCCTTTGTGTTGCAGGATATGCTGGGGCATATTCTAGAGTACACACTTACGTTTTCAAGGGGAGCCCTGGCCAGCCCTGGGATAGTGTCAGCAACTGCCACCTTGGGCAGCTGTCAGAGCCTCTGCTAATACCTGCCCACACACACACACACTTAAAAAAAACCCTAGCCCAGCATCTGAGCAGTAGAAGGTGGCCGGGTCTAGCTGCCATACTAATTTCCCACAATCCCCCAACATAGCATCACTCTGAGGTATTATAGGAAATTAAAATGGCATCTATATTCAGCCACCTGGTGATGGTTGTAGTGCTGCTCAAACTGCTGCTACCACTAGGTAAACCCAAAGGGCCTCACTAACAGCAGGGGGGCTACCGGAGTACATTTTGCCCTGCTGCTGCTGCTGCCACCACTGCCATGCCCCCCCCCCCAAAAAATCTGGAACTGGCCTCGGGCCAGCCTATGAGACGGTAGGCTTCACCACTGCCTGGTGTGAGCAGAGAGTGCACCCTTTAACACAGCCAAGATTTATTTCTAGCTACATGTTGCAGAGGAAGGCTTGGTGATGAATGTTTTTCAGGGAAGCTTCCGAGACAAAAATCATTGAGTTAGAGCAGGGCTCTCCAACCTTGGGTCCCCAGATGTTGCTGGCCTACAGCTCCCAGCATACCCAGCCAGCATGGCTAATGGCAAGGGATTCTGGGAGCTGTAGTCCAGCAACATCTGGGGACCCAAGGCTGGAGAGCCCTGATTTAGAGGAAAGCATGGGAGCATTCTTGCAGCTTTTTAGGGGGGGGGAAACACCCCAAGGTGAACCAAAAGCAAGGCTTCCCATTTCCTTTGCAGCACTATCCCTCGATTTTGCTTTACCCACCCACCCTGCTCCTCTTAAAGTACAAAGGATTACACTCCCCTCACAGCTACAAATTATACATCTCATCTGATTCAAGTAGAAAATATGAGTGGGGCTAGTCCTCTCCATCATGTGGAGATGGAAAATTGCACTACTGGTGCTGAATTCATTATCTGTATAGGACTAGAAATACAACAACCAAAGAATAAACAGCATAGTAACAGAAATATACACGGTATTTTACAGAGTAACATAAGCAAGAAGCAAAGGCAGGGCCGGTGCAAGGCAGTTTGGTGCAGTTTGGTGCCCTAGGCAAGATCAGATATTTAGCAACCCCCCTTCCCACTTCAGCCCTCCATCCCTATTTCTGGTGCCCCCTTTAGCCCTGCACCCTAGGCAGCTGCCTAGTTGGCCTAATGGTAACACCGGCCCTGAGCAAAGGTCCCTGCTCCAAAAAGCTTACAATCTAAGAGTAGGTACTCACTCAAGATAACATCCAGTTTTTAGGGTAATTAAAGTACCTAAACACTGTGCAATTTGTACTTATGTTTTTTCAGTCTACTGATCCGAATTAAGGTCACTGTAGTCACTTTTTTCAGCGGGACTTTTAAAACACATTGTAAACACATACTTTAAACAGTTTGTCCTTCATGACCACCGGTAACTGAGACATTTTATTGCAAACAGCTACAATGTCATTTCTGGTGTCCAGAACATTACTGAAGCAATCTACGGTATGTGTTAATTTGGTGCTATGTTGTTAAGAACGGTATGGGTTTATTTCTTAATTTTCCCCACTGTTCAGAAAACTGAAGGAATTTAAGAAAACATTCAAAATGCTCGGCATACACACATAAGAGAAATATTTTAATGTCAGTTTGTATTCATAAAAGTTACATTGTTTACATAGGGTTCATTTCTATATAATAAAATTTCATTTAAATGAAAAGGGATTTTTTTTTCCTTTTTTCTTTTTTGGCAAGCCTGTTAAACAACTTAACATATGCTTTGGATGTACAGCTCAAGAGGAATATCGTTCTTCAAAATCTTCTGCAAGAAAGATTGCCTTTTAACCATTACAAGGCCTTCATTTCTGAAGAAGTACCGGTAATACCATTTTAACCTTGATAGCTGAAATTCAGCTGTGGGTTGGATGGTGCACAGATCAGGTCTTATAAGATATTGGTTTAAAAAAAAACAAAAAAAAACTGTTAAGTGATTTTCCTCATTGCATAGTGAACATGTAAACTTATTAGGGATCATTAAGCTAACACCATTAATGGTATTACATACTGTACTGCTTAAGCTTTCCTAAAATGGATAAATATTTTAGCAGGAGTGCAAAAAACCCAGTAGCCATTGGCACCTAAAACAATGGAGAGGTGTTTTTCCCCCCTCCTCTCTGGCTCCTAAAAAAATGTCAGTGACTCCTAAATTTAGATTGGGGGGGATTGCACCCCTGTATTTTGATTTATAAGCCTTCAGGATAAAATCCAGCCTAATTAATGATTCTGAAGTCCAATCAGTCCTAATGAGAGAAATGTAAGCTGAAATTGGCTGGATCATGCCCTTAATTCTTGATGAAGAGTCATTATGTATATCAATTGTGCAGGGCAGGAAATGAGGAGAGAAGGAAATGAGAAGCAGAAAGAATACTAAGGAAGTAATTTTACACTGTGAACAGCCTCTTTCTTTTCATTTGCTCTATAAAACATTAGGGGAGGAGGGGAAATGCATTTGTTGCATCATTTTTGTAAAAAAAAATTAAATTAATTTCAACAGTTATGCCTGTGTTAACTAGGTTTGCATCAAGTAAAATGTTTATTAATGAAACTACTATACAAGAAACATCAAAGCGAAATGCATCATACAGAAAAAGTACACTCTAGGTGACAGATGAAAAAGTGCATGCAGATTGCTTTAAATTTTATTTTTTAAAGTCAGAAACAAATAATACTAATCTTGATCCCTATCTCGAATGAGTGAGAATTTTCTTCTTCTCAGAATTTACAAAAATGCCATTGAACATATATGACTAATACACAATTGGCAAGCAGGATGAAGGAATTCAATTTTTGGATCTTATTTTACAGGTATTTTTGCTTGACAAATGTGAATTTAAATAAAATAATAAAAAAGGAAGAATCTTCTCGAATTGGACTGGGTAGTACTGCCAGGTTGCTCTGATGTCATACACAGCCTTCTGGTTTTTAGTTAGACACCGTCAAATAACATATGTTGTGTTAACATTCAGGAAATGACATTGAGTCTATTTTTTAAAAATTATTTTTGGCTCAATAAATTTTAAATGTATGGTTTATCATAACCTAATATTGTCTTTGTCTTCACTGCAGTGGATTTCCGATCAAACTTTCCCCTTCTTTTAATACTTTAGGGAATTTTCAAACGTCGGGATGTTTGGCTGTAATGCCCCAAGATTTGTTCTCCCTGAAAGAAATCATAGTGACAATTTATTAAACTACAGAGCAACCTGGCTTTTAGGGGTCTGTACTTTTAGATTGTGTTCAATATACCTAGCAACTAAATTGTGATGCATTTCACCATAATTATTTGTTATATTTTTCATGCAATTACTTCCATTCCTAAATTGTCTGGGGTTGGGGGTTGGTTATTGCTTTTAAGATAAACCTGTCACTCTGACCCTAAACACAAAAGGGCACAATCCAGTAGGAGTTAATTGTGATTACGTTCCACTAAATGCAATGGAATGGAACTGGGTCATTACTAACTTAAGTCCCATTGATTTCCAATGGTACTTAGTTTTGACTAACATTTTGGATTGTGCCCCATATGACTTGGAAGTAGGTCCCACTGATTTTCAATGAAACATAAACTTCCAGGTAATTGCCTCCAATCCACCAAAATTTAGTTGCACTTGCTTTCAATGGGACTTGACTTAAGTTAGTCACAACTCACTTGTCCAATTCCTGCCAAAGGGACTTAAGCGCAACTAAGGTTCATTGGATTAGAGCACTGCAAACTAAGACAGGGTGGTAATATCAAATCAGTGGGGCATTACTTTTCATCTTTTAAAAATAGAAACCTTAAATTGCATCATGTATATGTACTAGGAAGTAAAACTAGAAATAAATCCTATTTTTTAATTGTGATAAGACTCCCATTAATGCGTCCTCCATCTTACACACACACACACACACACGCACACACACACTAAAAGCAACACAACACACTACCATGGATAAGACTCCAATTTTTTAAAAAAAGAAAAATTGATGGTAAATAAAACTCCTTCAGTTCAAAATGGTTTATTCACACAAATTTAATAGGATATATCACAATTGTTTGGTCCATAAATATTTAGGGGAAATAGTTTCTATACAATGCATTTCTCAATAAAACAAAGAAACATGGACAAGTTTGCTAGACCACTTAACTGTACTATAAACACGAAGCTCAATATATAAGATTATTGAATTTATCAACTATATCTGAAAGAGTGCACAACTGCTTTCTATGACATGTTTGTCCCCTCTACCAGGATACACCATAAAAAGAGTTTCAGAAATAAGAGGTAAAACAGTACAAAACTAGTGAGGTGTCAAAAGGGCTTAAAACAGTTAATTTAACAAACAACACATATATATCCTGATTTTTTTTTTCCACAAGCTTACTCCCAAGTTATAGCATAAGGCACATTGTAGAACTGAGTTATAATTAGTCTACTTAATAAAGTAGATCTATAGTACCATATAGTTGTTCTGTCAAAGAACAAAATTTTTATAAGTATCAATATTTTTGTACCTGTAAAAGTGTATTAATAAAGATCTCGGCCTTCCCAAGGTTGTTTGGTCTGGTTAGTGGTAAATGCCCATAAGGTAATAGAAACAGGAAAAGTCCACGGTTGGCACCTCAATCCTAAATGTATCAACTTGGAAATAAATTCCACTCATGTCAATCGAACTTATTTCCATCTAAATGTGATGCAGGTCAGCAGCCTTAAGCATTCTAGAAGATGATGACCACACTTGCTAAATATATAACAACAAAGACACGTTTTCCTCTGTTACAGTGTTAACATCTCTTCCATTGTTTTTTTTTTTAAAAAATAAGCTACTTTTCTGTGCTAATTTTCTAAAAACCCTGAGCAAAAGTTACAATAATGCACTTTAATGTGGGCAGTGAACTGTCAGTATGTATCCACACATTAGTAGAGACCCCCCAAAAAATCCTTTTGAATACCAAAAATAAAATTTAAAATAAAGAGAGAGACAGAGAGAGAGAGATGTGGTTGAAAGGAAATGAGGGGGAGCCTAATATGGAAAATATTTGTGCAAAAGTTATTCTTAACAATCCACCCAAACCAAGATCTTGACAGATTTTTGTTTGTTTTTGGAAAATCTCCCATGTCTAATTAGAGTTTTACCAGAATAAAGGATACAAATGAACATTCACCACTGCCCAGACCATTCAGACTTTCAGCTTAAATAAAATAAAATAAAATAAATCAAACACCTGCAAATGTAAACTAGGAAAGGTATTTCCAATCAGCAATGCATCCACAAGGCATCTGAGTTTGGCAACTTCAAAGATTTCCGGGTTTAAACTCCCAGTTTCATATATTTTTTTCTAATGCATTTTCTTTTTATAGAAGTTGGTTTTTTGTTAAAGGAAAAAGCTGGTATGGGGCACAATCAAACACAGAGATAAATGCACTGACAGCGCAATCCTATGCATGTCTACTCAGAAGTAAGCCCCAGTAAGTTCAATAGGGCTTACTCACAGATAAGAGGCTATAAGATTGCAGCCTTAAGCCCTTGATTTGAATGGGCTTCAGCATGCTTGGCTATGTGTCAATTGTGGCCAGCACATCTGTCTGTGCACATGTTCGTGTGCTTATTTATAAATACACAGACACACACACATATATGAAGTAAAGATGGTAAACAGCACCATTCAGCAAATGTTTATTATAATTCTCATTCCATTGAAAACAATGGAATAGAACTTAAGTCACAACTAGCTGAGGTTCCATTGATTTTAATGGAATTTGCAACCTAGTCTGATGCATGTTTACTTGGAAATCAGCCCCACTGACTTACAGATCAGATCAGCATCATTAGACTGCAGCTTTAGCCACAGCTTACGTTTGCTGGATTGTGCCTTTTGAAATTAATACATTAAAATGGCTGACACCATATCAGGGGTGGGGGTGGGGGGGAGGAGTCAGAAGTATGCTCAAAACAGCAATGAATAAAAGAACTGGAATCAGCTTTTAAACGTCTTAAAAAATTATATTTTGCTTATTTCCATCTCCCTCTGAAAATTATTTAAAATTCCAAAAGTTTCCTTAATAGTGGACATTCCTCTTTTAAAGCCAGAATTGTGTTGGTGGTTTGTAAAATATTCTATTATTATTATTATTATTATTATTATTATTATTATTTATTCCAGCCAATCCCACTTAAAAGCAGTCCCATTAATCTAGAGCAGGCATGTAGAGGACCATAGCCATTTTAATAGTACTGGAGTCTGGGGCAAAGTATTATTGTCCTCAAACTGCTCAGACTGTGCAAGTCCTATTCACTGGCACCTGGATTCTAAACACTTTAGGTGTGAGCCAGCTGAAATTAAGCGCTTTGAAGACCCTTTTATTTCCATGGAAGAGAGTTGGGTACACATTTAACTCTCCCACTTAAATCAATGGGACTTAAGTGCTTGATTTTATCTGGATCATACCCATTATCTGTTATGAGTTCCACAGAAAATCAGTAAAGGCTGAATCCTATACTTGTTTACACAGAAGTAAGTCCCACCCAGTTGGATGGGGATTAGTCTCAAGTAAATGGGCCTAGGATCAGTGTGTTTGAATCTAAAATGGATGTACTAAAGCAGGGATGGCCAACTTTCATATTCTCTGAGGCTGCTCTATTTCCCAAACAGTAGTCTGCAAGCCAGACGTGACACAGACTGACACCTTCAGAAGTAGTCAGGCTCTGAGGTAAAGTTGGTACTGTCTAACAGCAGGTACTTCACAGTTACGGAGCGTGAGCACTTGGGCATAGCTGGGATAGTAGAAATCAGCAAAACAGATAAACTTGAAGCATGGAGTCTCTCTCCCCCCATCCCCCCATCTCCCTCTCTCTCTCACACACACACACACACACACACACACCTTCTCCTTCTGAGGGAAACTGTGAACAAACTTTCAACTTGATCTTGATTAAAATTTGGAAAGGCTGTCAAGACTAAATAACGCTCCTTGGAAAATGGAATCTGGCCTACAGGCTGCCAACTAGTCATCCCTGTGCGGGAGGCTGGAGCAACCATCTATCTGCTGAAGCCTATAAGGCTTCACACAGAAGACAGCTAATATGCAAACAACCGATTCCTTGAATTTCAAGCCCACCATATCGAGGGCATACATGCTCCATCTGTCCTTTGACCCCAACTACATTAGGCCTCATAATAAGTATGCAAACCTCCACTGCAATAACTACAATTTTACAGGAACAACCCCCCCCCGTCCCCCATGCATGCATACATGCATGCATAGAAAATACAAGAACAAAATTAAAATGTCCTAATTAGGATTAGGAGTCTGAAGCTCAAGTCATTCTTATACAATCTTTCGCCAGTGAATTACTAGTGTTGATTAAAACTGGCCATAGCAAGTTATCCTCAAAAAAAAAACCTGACTCAGGGTCTGGCTACAGAAGGCAGTTGTACTAGGCCAGAGTAAGGGCATATCTGACATCATGACGTTAATGTACAGATTACCCCACAATTATATCAGCTTTCTCCAACCTGGTGTCCTACAGCTGTTTTGAACTTCAGCTCCCATCAGCCCTAGACAGAATGACCAATGGTCAGTAATGCTGGGAGTTGTAGTCCAAAACATCTGGCGGGCGCAAGGTTGGGGAAGGCTAATCTGTAGGCAAGCTGGAGTCCCACCTCCAGGATTCTTGAAATTGCATGCTTGAGGGTGGATAAAGACAACTCTTTTACTATACATCTATACCTGAAGTTTGGTGAAATCATTCTTCCAAGTAGTAAGGGGATGTCTTTGGGTTAAGAGCGCTCTCACTGGGGTAGTTTTGCTCCCTAGACAGCTCGAAGACTATGGTAATCTGCATACACTCCAATTCACATAATATCTGGATTTATGGTGGCTAATTTTCTCTTCAGCCTCTGGTGGTTCCCTGTGAATGGCACATCAGTCATGTAGTTTGTTGCCAGAAGAGGCAGTTGCCAGAAGAGGCAGTTGCCAGTTTGGCATGCCAGTCCAAACCACCATTCCAGCACAGGTGGTGGAATGCAAACTTGGTAGATTCTGTGAGCAGCGAATGAGTCACAAAAGCTACTTTCCAAAAGCAGGGAACCAGCATGAACTGAAAGGAGAAGAAAAAAGACTGACAGAAGCCCAACAATCACACACATCACCTTGACTTGCATGCAGATAGAATTTACATACTCCTGACATCACCATTTTCATCACAGGAGTTACCTGAGTGCACTTCAGTAAATGAAAACAGTAGAATGTAGTGTCAACTTTTAAGGCAGCAACTCTGATCTAATTTACATCGAAGCATATTCCACTGAACTCAATGGCAAGGTAAACCCTGTTATGTGGCAGAGGAATGCAACTGCCTCATGTAGCAGATCTTGGAGTGCTAAATATTGATATATTATTGCCGGTGTGACGACATTTGGATTTTCTGCCTCAGGCACTAAAGCACCTTGGCCAGCCCTGCTCAATGGGACTTGCTTACAAGGATATGTGCTTTAAGATTAAGGGTGCAATCCTATGCATGTTTAGACAAAAAAGAAGCCCTACAACTCCCAGCATTCCCTAGCCAGCATGGCTGGCTGGGGAATGCTGGGAGTTGTAGGACTTTTTTTTCTGTCTAAACATGCATAGGATTGTGCCCTAAGGTGCCAATGGTTTGAGGATAACAATTTGTGGCTTTATCTGGAAACACATCCATGGTAACTATTTCCCGCCCCCCAGAAATTCTGGAAATAAGGAACATACAATTTTAAGAGGCACTAAATAGAATGATTCAAAACTTTTCCTTTAATTAGGCAGTGATGAAAAAAAAAGAATCTGAAGACAATTTATAGGTAAGAGTACGATGCTTTATAATAGAATTCTATTTCTGCAAACTCATTTGCCAAGTGGTTGCGGATGCTACACACCAAGCTGTTTTTTCCAAAATATTTTGTGGGTTTGTTTGTGTTTTTTTTAAAAAAAAAATAGTCTTGCAAATAATATTAATAATTATAATAATTATAATAATTATATAATGGAGAAAGAAGAAGAGGAAGAAGAAAAGAGTAAGAATATTTTGTTTAAGTCAAATGTTAGAAAAGGTTTGTTAAGGTAGTTTGTGAGGGGCTCCCGGAATCGTGGCTGTCCAAGTTAGAGGTCACTGATGACACTACAGTGATAGTGGGATTGGTCAGGTCTGTTAAAGTGGTCGCAGTGCCGGGTGGAGTGAGAGCGCCGCTGTCTGCTGAGGGCGGTGCCGGAAGCGACGTGCCATCAGCTTTATCGACACCCCCATTCTCCTGCCGCAAAAGGTTCCTTCTGAATTTGGCTCTTGCGTTTTGGAACCAAACCTGCAAACCAATCCCAATTGATTTTTTTACCAATGTTTGTCTTTGTTTTTGACTGATTATTTTCTCTCTCTTTCTTTTGCTGTTTCTGTTTTAAAGTCTTTGTAAGGGCTTTTGGTTTATTTGTGATATTTTGCGGGGTCAGACGGCATCCAGTAGGATGGGGAGATATAATCCAGACTAGTGGTTTTCAGACTTTCTACCATTGGGAGACTCTTTTGACACTAACAAGGAGCGCTTGTGGAACCCCTGCAAGCTGTAGAAGATCCTAGGGCACAATCAATTCACACAGAACACTAGCTAGGCCTTCTGGACCTCTTTGTTGGTCTGCCTGAACTAAGAGTGCAGTGCTAGAATTAAGCAGAGGAAGGTTTAACTAAATCTATAAGCCCCACCCACTCACTCCCCAATTTTAGCCAATCATGCCCTCTTGAACCTTTATAAAAACTACAGATAAGAGGGCTGGGCCCCTTCTGTCCCCCTGTAATTAAAGCACTGAGATAATGCACCCTTGATCAAACCAACCCAACACACTCCTACAGCTGCGTATTGTAGGAGTATATTGATCCTGGTAGGAAAGCAGCATTTCAGGAAGGCTTGTCTGCTATTACTGATCTTCTCCTCGAGGAACCCCCTGAGAATCTTCTAAGGAACCCCAGGGTACCCCATAACACCATTAGTCCAGCATATGGTGAAATACTGCTAGAAACAGACCTGAGAAATTCTGTTTCCATTCTAGTAAAAAAAAATATTGTTTTGATGGACAAGCAACTTGCTTTTGATTTTCTTTCATTTTTGGCACATCTTGGTAAATTGTGGGTAGACTGAGATTCATGTTTGGGATAATAAACTTAGGGCCAAACTAAGCATTCTTGTAATCATGCATAGCTGAGCTATGCATGATTAATTGATTTACTCCAGAGTAAGCAGCATTTTTCTTTTTTTTTAACTCCTCCCATGGGGGCGGGTGGAATTTGGGACAAAATGGGTGGGTAGGGAAGCTTAAACACACACACACACACCCTTGGAGCGTCATGATCCCAATGCAAATTGGGGTCACACACATTTACCCTGGAGTAAAAAACACACACCAAAAAAAACAATCATGCATAGTTCAGCTATGCATGATTACAAGAACATTTAGTTTGGACTTTACATGAACATTTTAAAACATGGAGAGTAAATGTAGGAGGAAAGACATCTCCCAATATATGTACTAGGTACTTTTCTTACTTGGTTTGTGTGTGTTCTATTTCAACACTGGGCTAGTTATAGGTTTGGTGGGATCACTGCTCTCCCTTTACACACAGTTCACGTAATTCACTTAAACTTCTTCTGTTAATTTTGTTGGCTTCTACAGAGCTGGTATATGAGAAACTATGGGTAATTTAAGGTGTGATTCAGTGTGGTATCTGAGGCCAAAGTCTTCTATTCATTAAGAAAAAAGATAGGGAGAAGTCACCATGAGGTGACTTCATATCATTTTATTTATTTTTTTACATGGTGTGTTACTCAATGGTCAGATCTGATATTTATCACATCCCAGAGAAACATCCAGAGCTGATTAATGTAACTTCAGGTGAGGGGAACCAATTACTTGAATGCTCCCTATGTTTAAAACAAAAAACCAGGAACAAAAATCCTCACTGCATCATGAAAACGAACATGTCTGGGAGAAGACCAGGCTAGAAGCTTCTCCCTCACATGTTAGTTTTGTGCATGCGGACAATGATTTGGGGTGTGGGAACACTGATACAGTCTATCCCCACCTTTATTCTAAAGTTGCACACAGTCCAGCAACACATGCAGTTGCTGATCACATATAGCAGCCCTCAGTTCAGTTTTACAGAGGCTCCTTGAGGTTACTTTTGGCTGATAGAAATGGGACACTCAGGAACAGAAAATTGCAATAATAAAAACCCATATTTCATATAACAGGAAAAGAAAAGGTTGCACCTGACAACTTGACTGGGTTTTGACTGGACAGATTTCCCACCCTCATCAGAGCAGAAGATTGCTCCTAAGAGGGTTGGATGCTCCCTCAGTCGTGGGAGCTATAGCCTCTGGAGGGTGGCATCATGCCCCACTGGGACATTCCCTTGGTGCATTTGGATCATACATTCTGTATATATAAGCCCCTTAACCCTACATCTATGGAGGAGGACAACTATATTAAACTATTACAAGGGAGATGGAGGACCTTGAAGGAAGGGGTAGGCCAGTTCTAAGTGGGAGGAGGGCTTGGGAAGGATTTGTAAAGGAGGCCTCTTACCTGCAGAACTCTCTTAGTTAGACCTGTCTTCTGGGCAAGCTGCTTGAGGTCCTTGGCATCTGGGTTGTGGTTAATGGCAAAGTAGGACTTCATGGTACGGAGCTGGTGGTGTTTAAAAGAAGTGCGCATGCGCTTGGTCTTCTGAGATGGGGGATAAGGCTGCTGGTCTCTGTCCAGATGGTCTGCCTCATTCTCATTACAACCTGTTTAGAAAGTAACAAAGAATCACCAAAGAGTTGGCTGGAGATGCTACATGAAAATATCAGATAAGCCAGTATGGCGTGTAGCGGTTAGAGTGTTGGACTGGGACTCAGGAGAACTGGGTTCTAGTCCCCACTCAGCCATGAAGCTAACTGGGTGATTTTGGGCCAGTCACTGATTCAACTGAATCTACCTCACAGGGTTGCTGCTAGGATAAAATTGAGAGGAGGATATATGTCACTTTGGACTCCTTGGAGGAAAGGATGAATGAATGAATGAATGAATGAATGAACCCTCTTTCAGGTAGGAAGAGAGTACGAGACTAACATATTCCCTTCCATTGTGGGATAACATGTGTAATATAATACTGTAGTAAGTAGTGTTGCCTGGGTGCAACAGTATTACTACTACCCCCTGTAAAGATATATCTATTAGCACTTAAAAGCCTCTTCAGACATTACATGGAATGAGGTAGTAGAATCCTGGACTGAACCACTTTAGACAGAAGGTGGAAGTTCTGCATTTTTTAAAATGCTCACTCAATCTGAAGTGATATAGTCTAGAATTTTTCCACTCAATTTACCACTTCATTTAGCAACTGAGGGATAAGCTAAATAACTGGGGGGGAGGATGTTTAAGCTGAAGTGCAAAAGAGGTCACTCTGGCCATTTCCTGCTTAAACCATGTATTATGTTCCCTGGTTCCACATCTGCTAAGGGAGCCGGTATTTTGGAGAGGAAGCCTGCCAGGTTTCTCTCCTTTTGTGTTATTTTTTAAGACAAGCCTCTTCCCTGGGGGGAAAGGAAGAGCCTTGCTGAGTGTTCCCAAGGAATGTGTTTAAAATCTTGCTCATCATAGTTTTGAAACTTCACTCCCTGAGCTACACATTATGTGGTCAACTCTTAGGCGCCACCTTCTCTACACACAGGGCCCTTAGGAGGGGGTGGCTTGCAACAGAAAACAAGCAAGCAGGGACAGAGAGGGATTACCCTTCCCACTCTCCCCTGCCACCTTTCTCCTGTAACTGCCACCCATCTAGTGTCACCCAGCCACCCACGCCAGGGGATTCAGTGAGAGCCAGTGTGGCGTAGTGGAGAGAGTGTTGGACTGGGACTCGGGAGATCCGGGTTCTAGTCCCCGCTCAGCCTTGAAATTCACTGGGTGACTTTGGGCCAGTCACTGACTCTCAGCCTAACCCACCTCACAGGGTGGTTGTGAGGATAAAATGGAGAGGAGGAGAATTATGTAAGCCGCCTTGGGTTCCTTGCAGGAAAAAAGGCGGGGTATAAATATAATAAATAATAAAATAATAAATAAAAATTCCAGACCCATATCCATATCCATTCCTTGGCCATCTACGGTACAGCCTTGGCCTGGGAATAAAGATGAATGGTGACACTGTCCTCTTCAAATCCTCCAGCCTACACCCCCTCCCTGAATTCTCCCCATTGCAAAGAATCCTTAACACTGTAGTGCCTTAGGACTACTCCAGCTGCAGCTGGGAGGCTTAGACATGACCACCATGGGTTATTTGCGGGTTAAACAACCCTCACATAACCCTACTACAAATCGAGGGTTATGTTAGGGTTGTTTAACCCTCAAATAACTCATGGTGGCCAGGTTTGTACAACACGGCAGCCCCCTGATCGCCCCGATCAGGGCTTGCATATTTAAAATGGCGCCCAGCACGCACCACGGCTCATTGCAGGTTAAACAACCCATGGTGAGTCCAGTGTGTTGTGCGCACTGGGTCACTGTCTCTGTTCTAGTTTAGCTCTCCTGGATTCACCTTCCCTCAGCCTCAGAAATGGAGAGGAGGAGGTTAAAAAGCACCCAGCTCTTGCTTGACCTTGACTCTTAGCTATGGAACAAAGGACTGAGTGGTCTCCTCCTCAGCCTCTCACTGTATATGGCATATACTATATCGCTCTGTGTGTGTTGCAACCATCATGATATCATGAGATATCCTGAGACTTCTTGTAGGTGGAGTTGTATCTCCTGCCATGGCAACAGGGTTACAGTTCACCCTTTTCCTCACTTGTGAACTCTGGTCTGGAGAATTGCAGAGCTCCATAAAGGGGCCACTAGACCACCAGGGATGGGCACATTGATGCATAACACCTGACTCAGACAGTATCCAGAGCTCTGTATGCGTGTAGCCCTCACAAATATAGTCAATATTTCCCTGATGGGAAAAGGGTGGGCAGAGGGAATGAGGCCAGTAGGTGTATATGTGTAGACCTCATGCCACATGTTATGTTCTACATGTGGCAGGGAGCAGGCATAAGCCACAGGGTTAGGTCTGTGCTTCACCAAGTGCAAGCTGTATATGCCATGGCTGTGAGCTTTTCTACACGAGGCTGTTAATTGCTGTTTCTACTTTCGGTTTCGTTGCAGAATTGAGATCCAAGATCTACACTTAAACGCTTTTCCTTCCTTGCTTTTCCCCTACATAACCTCTAGGTGGAGCTGTGCTATAGCAGAATAATGCAAATACACAAGGAGAAACAGCACCATTTTTTCTGTTCTAATATACTACCCCATTTTCTCCATTCTAAAAAAAACTGGGGAAGTGCTCTGAAAAAACAGAAGCATAATTGGAGGGTCACAATGTCATCTAAAGAGCCCGTAAACAACCATGAGTAAGGAATCACGAGCACACAATAAATGCCTCATGTAGAAAAGCTCTCTCTGTGTGAAACAGCCTTTAGAGCAGGGGTGGGCAACTTGTGCCCTCCAGATGTTTTGGCCTACAACTCCCACCAGCCCTAACCAGCATAGCCAATGGTGAAGTATTCTGGCAGTTGTAGGCCAAAACACTGGAGGGCCACAAGTTGCTCACCCCTGCTTTAGAGGCACCACAGTAGATTTACATTCTATACAAAGTTAGCCACTGCATCACAGACCTTTAAAGAATATCCTCAATAGGATTAGGTCTTCGGAAAAAGCAATATATTGCAGACAGTTGCCTCATGGGTTTAGCTAACACTGACACTGCAGCTGTACACGCACAGCTAGAAATGAGCCAGACAGTTACCTAGAGAAATAACAAGTCTTCTAACACCCTGATCCTATTATGTGGAAAGAATCCCTGTAGAGATCAACAGGACTCAATGCCATCAGTGCATTTAGGACTGCAGGTGAATGTAGGTTTGTTTTCACTATTAAGCATAAAAAATTAGATCACTTTTCAGGATCTGTTTAACAAAGTCTGCTCAATCATGTGGGAACAGGGAGAGAAACTCCTATTATCCTCCTTATGTCACAAAGCAAACAATGCAAGTTTAATTTAATTGAAATGATAAGTTCTAAAGGAATTTAATTAGTCTATATTTAAAGCATATGTGAGTGTGTGTGTGTGTATCATCTGATTTCCACACACAAAGACACCTTGGAATACTTCCCAACAGTTGGCTGGATTTATTCACAAAACTTAGCCATTCCCCACCCCTGAGAAAATGATGGAAAAGTATACATTATACTCTGCACATTACATCAGTCCATGGAGACAGAGATTTTACGGTTTATATATTTAAAAAAAGAGGTAAAGCTCCTCACATCTGCATTTGCCCTTTCCTTCCAAAAAGAAAAAGATGACAGCCTTTAAAGGCTGTTTTCTCAACTGCGCTGTGAAAGGCAACTCAACAAATGTTAGTTCAATGGTTCTCTAAATTTGGCCCCTTGTGCATATCAAGTGGTCCCTGAGACTACCATAAAAATAATTAAAGAAAATGCAGAAGAGCCAGTGGTTTCTGTGAAGTTGTCACAACAGGATGAAGCAAGCCATTTTTCAGTGTCAGAATTTAAACTTGGAACTGCTTGCCTCTTCAGCAGTACAGCAGGAAGGTTTAGAAAAAACAAATAAATATAAGAATGATGAATGAAAGGAGCCAAGTTGGTAGAATCAGGTTCAAGAGTTAGGAAAGGGGACGTTTGATGCATCTTCCCACATGATGGCCATGTTGGAGTATACGACAAGAAGATGTCAACTCTGCAGGGAGGGTTTTTAAGTTGACTGCTAAGTAAAGGGTTAAGATAGACTGTTATAGTCTAGTTAAAGCGCAAAGGCAGAAACCAAGCTTTCTGCGAAGTCAGGGGGCAGGATTCAGTGGAGCAAACCACTTAGTGGTATCAGGGGAGGGAATGCTGGACGTTGCCTAGCAACATTAGAAATTCCATTTTCTCTGACAGTTAGGCAGTTCAACAGTTAACAGACTTAACTGATGCTTGCTAGGGTTTAGCAAGGAGGCATGTTCCGTGGTTTTCCTTACCTCACAGTATAAGTAACATTTAAGAAACTGCACGTACAAAGTCCGTAACCATCAAGCTTATAGTATCTAATAAATCTTATGTTACTGTTATTTACTTTAAAAGCATCTACAGTAATACCTTGGATTGCAAGCCTAATTCATTCCAGAACCGTGCTTGTAATCCAAAACACTCTTATATCAAAGCGAGTCTCTGGCGGGCGTGAGCGGGGCCGATTTCGGCCCGCTACGCCCGCTTGAGGCGAGCGGTTACATCCCTGCGACTTGTCTTGCAAGACCTTGCTCATTTATCAAGTCAAAAAAAAAATTAAAAAATTTGCTTGTCTTGCAAAATGCTCTCAGACCAAGTTACTTGCAATCCAAGGTATTACTGTACTTAGAAACAAGTCCTGTGTGTGCATGTGTTTGTTGGGTGAAGTCTGCTGCTGTTGTGCTCTTCCATCAGGCCAGAGGGTGGCCCACAAAGAGAAAGCCATCCAGAAAAGTGATCCTCAGTACAAAGTTTTACTATTATACTAGTTGACGGATGCTTTGCAGGAGCCACCTGATGTCCGTGTTGAACATTCAATTGTGCAATTAAAGTTGGGTCAAACATGGTCCTTCTGAGGCTATCAAGAAATATCTGTGGCCAGGATCCAGTCCTCCAATATTATATTAAATACTCTTGTACAGATGGCATTATTTGCTGTGAAGTCAGGATGGACTGGGAGGAATCAGAAACTGTTCAGGGTCAATCATTGTTTAGGACCATGGCAGATTGGAGAATGAGTTTCTTCAGTGATCTGTTGTTGATTCCGTGATTCACATTTGACAATGCTGCCTCTCTGCATTCAATACACTACTGTTTTACCATTAATTTGTATGACAGTTTTAGTGCATTATGTCCTTTGTGATACTTCTCCTCACAGTCACCCTGCGTGGTAGGTTAGTTTTCCTATTTTACATATAGGGAAAACTGAGGCTATAGTTGGGTGCTTCTACGTTGGCCCTTTTCTTCAGTATTGACATCATTCACTATGGAGATATTTCTGAGAATTCAGGCTACGTTTCTTCTACAAATTGTCACATTCCTAGCATCCCTCTTCCCATTGAGGTTTTTTGTTGGGGGAAGGAGGGGGAATTTCCATTGCAAGTATAGCCCAATCAGTTGTTCTGAGTTAATCTGGTGCTATTGTCCCACCTAATTTGATCATATGGTTTCTGATGTGCTTGATGATGTCAGGTAACACCACCCCTCTCCACTACCTCTTTGTCCCTTCCTCTACCTTGTTGTTCCTAGAGATAAAACTTTAGTGTGTCTCTCTACAGTTTCAGGCCAGGGTGAAGTAGGGATGCATTATTTTACAAGTTTCTTTAAAATATATTATTTTAATTGCAGCTGTTTTAAGTGTTGATTATTTTAAAGACAATATATTGTTTTCATTTGAGGTGCTGTAAACCACACTGAGGACCATATTTTATTTATTTATTTATTTATTATATTTATATCCTGCCTTTTTTCCTGCAAGGAACCCAAGGCAGCTTACATAATCCTACTCCTCCTCTCCACGTTATCCTCATAACAACCCTGTGAGGTACGTTAGGCTGAGAGTCAGTGACTGGCCCAAAGTCACCCAGTGAGTTTCATGGCTGAGCGGGGGACTAGAACCCGGATCTCCCGAGTCCCAGTCCAACACTCTCACCACTATGCCACACTGGCATATTCACATATGGTTGAACAGCAGTCATCATCATCATCAGGCGATCACACGTGACCGAGTAAGATTGTCTTCCGGGATAAAAGGAGGAAATTCTAAAGAAGATTGTGTAGACTCTAGCGATGGGTCCGTAAGTGACTGTGGAGGCCAATTCTAGATCCACACAGCTTCCCACAGTGAGGGCACAGGTTACCAGATAGAAGATGGTCCTGTAAAGGATTCATTTGACGTGCTTTTCGCTTAGCACGTTTCTC
Organism: Shinisaurus crocodilurus; assembly: GCA_021292165.1. Lineage (NCBI taxonomy): Eukaryota > Metazoa > Chordata > Lepidosauria > Squamata > Shinisauridae > Shinisaurus > Shinisaurus crocodilurus. The sequence continues at coordinate 150,031,195 of CM037877.1, read as the reverse complement.
CCTTTCGCCTTGCGCTCGGGCTTCTTCAAAGTCCATGGAACCTTTGTGAAAGGCCAACCTCCATTTAGATCGTTCATGGGCCAGAGCTTCCCAGTTTTCGATGTTTATATTGCATTTTTTTAGATTAGCCTTATGAACATCTTTAAACCTCTTATATTGACCACCAATATTCCGCTTTCCATCCTTGAGTTGGGAGTAAAGTAACTGCTTTGGGAGACGGCAGTCAGGCATTCGAACAACACTGAAGTTCAACCATATTCACATATGGTTGAACAGCAGTATAAGTATGTTGTCAATTCTATATACCAGGGGTGCCACTCTGGATGCCATTTTAAAAATTATTATTATTACTGGTGCTTCAGGGGGGGCAGGGGCAGCCTGTGGGATGGGCAGGGGTCAAAAATGGCACCCAGACCACCAAAGTTGCCCACCCCTGCTATATACTAGTAGCAAACTCATTCTCTGAATTATGGATCCTTATGTAGCCAACATAGCACCAGCCACACACAAGAGGGAGGTATCAGCACGCTTAGGGAAATCCCAGGGTTTGCAGAAATATATATACAGTAATACCTTGGATTACAAGTAACTTGGTTTGAGAGCGTTTTGCAAGACAAGCAAATTTTTAAATATTTAATTTTTTTTTACTTGATATACAAGCGTCGTCTTGCAATACAAGTACTGTAGTACGGCTTAAATTAAAAATCTCTGTACAAATTTTTTTGGGGGGATTTCATTTTGATATAAGAGTGTTTTGGATTACAAGCACGTTTCCGGAACGAATTATGCTCTCAATCCAAGGCACGACTGTATATTAAAAATTACAAATAAAACCCCCTAAAAGGGGGAGAACCCCCCCCCCAAACTGTCCAACAAGGACTGAGCATGATCAGTGGCCATGGCATGCTAACCAATTGCTGAGGGGGAAATCGGAAAACAGCGCAGAAGGGAGAATGGAATGGAGTATTGTGGAGGAAGGGATTTGTCAATTTCACTTCTTTAAAAAGTTTACGGCTGTGCCAAAAATTTCTTCCACATTTTTTCAACCGTTCTCATTCAATCTGATAGAAAAGAAATTGCTTTTAAAAAGAAATCCAAAGGAGAAGGAAATGTCAGAGAAATTCTCATGGATTGCATTCAGGGTTCTTGTGCTTACCTTACTTATGAGGTGGCTGAAGTGTGTGTGCGAGTGACCTGTCTTTCATTGTGTAACCATCTCTCTGGCAGCCTGTACTAGCTTCCTTGGCTCCCTGTGCTTCAATTAAAGCCCAAGGGAAGCCATCATGAGGTAATTCCTCCCATAGGGCCTTTTCAGATCAGGAAGCGGAGGCAGCCTGGGAGCCAGCAATGAGAGATGTGTAATAGGAGGGGAAAACACACAGAGAACCCTCAGCCACCTCACAGTGATTAGATAAACTCAAAAACACCACCAAAGGGGGGGGAAATAAAATTATAAAATGGGCCGAGAATGAGGCAGAAAAACAGAAGCCTCTTTCATGGGGGAAGAGAGTGTCCAGGAAATTGGAGGGCAGATTTGGGCACATCATCATCATCATCATCATCATCATCATCATCATCATCATCATCATCATCATCATCATCTCCTCCTCCTCTACCTCTTCCCTGGATCTGGACACAACTCTATCCCCCTCACACCTGCTACAGGGATTTTGGGGGAGTATGAATAGCACAAGCATCTGCATTAGAGGCTAGATATATCCACAATCACCCTTCAGAAATTTAAGGTTTGGAAGACCCCGGGGAAGGTGTTGAACCCTGAAGAATGACAACTAGAGCTGAGCCAAAAATTCTCAGAAGGCATTTTTCTCATAAATGTTCTGAGATTTTTCTTTTATTACTCCCCGCCGTCGTCGCCCCCAGAAATAAAAGGCCACCTTGCAGAATTTTCTCCAAATTTTCTGTACCTTTTTTGGGGGGTGGGGGTGGTGGCCACCTTCCCTCTCCCCCACCCACCCACAATGCCATGGAGCAATGCTAGATATGGGACATTGTGGAAGATGCAATGCAATACACAGTTGCTGCTGTTGCCAGCTGCAGTGGCAACAGCAAGAAACCTACACAAGCCCTTGAGGAAAAAGAAAGAAGCTGTGCTATAACCCCTATTAATGGTGAGCCCTACCTGTGAGAAACGGTTGGGAGAATTTCTCCAGTGCTCAGTATGCACACGCTGTTTTTGGTGGAAGGAAGAGAAACAGCAACAATGATGTAGGAGTTCTTAGAAAGACAGGGGGTAGGCAGACAGAGTTCTCCTACCAGCAGTGGCAGGCAGGAACTCTAGTTAAAGTTAGAGTGGCTTTGACCTCTACAGAGCAGCAGCAGCTGTGATGGCAAGAAGTGAACTCTCCTTATAGGTTAAGGGATAGTCAGTTAGATTTCCACTAGCAGCAACAGTGTGGCAAAGTGCTCTCATTAAAGGAAGTAGTAACTTTCTTCAGCATACCTATGCTTTTGGGTGAAGCTGATCCATTATATGGATGGGGAGGGCCTGTGTAGCTCAGCTGGTAGAGCACATGGTCTGCATGCAGAATATCCCAGGTTCAATCCCCGGCATCTCCAGGTAGGGCTGGATAAACTCCTGCCTGAAACCCTGGAGAGCCACTGCCAGTCAGTGCCAACAGTACTAGGCTAGATGGACCAACAGACTGACTCAGTATAAGGCAGCTTCATATGTTCCTATATGGGGACAACATATTGAACATTATTTAGTAGTCAATCTAGTGCTTCCAGACTAGTCTAGTCTGCAGTCCAGTGTGTGAGTGTATGCCTATACAGCTATAGAACAGCCTTCCCCACAAAGTGTGTGTGTGCTTATAATGCTATAAAATGGCCTTCCCCATCCTGGTGGCCTCCTCATGTGTTGGATTACAGCTCCCATCATCCCCAGACAGCATGCCAATTGGTTGTGCTGGCTGGGAATGATGGGAGCTGTAGTCTAACACATCTGGAGGGCACCAGGATGGGGAAGGCCATTTTATAGCATTATAAGCACACACACACACACTTTGTGGTGGTGGTTTGGAAACACCCACATTGGCCACCAAGACCACCTAGAGATATTATAGCTGAACAGGGTTTATGGCCAGATTTCCAGCACCCAAGGACTACTAGACTTAGCCACTAGACTATGTCAGTCAGCCTCCAAAATTATTTTAGGCATTAGACATTGTCCTCCAGCGGTGCCCACATCTGCCTTCCTAATCATTTCAATCCAATGGATAAGAGTGTTTGGTACAGGAAACATGGGTTCAGATTCAAAGCTGGAGAGCAGTCATATACCTTTCAGTCTCCCAATGTGGCAGGTGAGCCTGAGGCGGCAGCCCATCTCGTTGCCAGCCCTGTCATCTACCACCTCCTCCAGGTTGCTGGGTGGCATACACAATTACTGCAGGCTGTGGAGTGGGGCAGACAAAAAGGCCAAAGAGGGACCAGGCAAGAGAAGTTGCAGCTGCCTTACCCCCTGCTACACTGGGAGATTGAAAGTCACCTGAAGGCTCTCCAGCTTTGCTTCTGGCATGCCTAATCCAAATCCAATCCACTGAAATTCAAATGCAGGCCTACACAACGTGTAGCCCATGAAGTGGAACACAGCCCCACCATCCACGTATGGCAGTCCACTAAGGTCTCAGTCCACTGCCCATTTGTCCTCATGACAGGGGCTGTAAGAACAGGGGAGATGTCTGACACCCCTCTAGAGTAAGCAAGAAAGCAAGAAAGCCATCATCCCTCAGCCTCATCTATATCCCCATCCATGAAACATTGAACAAAAACAGCTTAACTCACAGAATGGTTGCGTCAACGACACAGGAATGGACCGAGGTGTGCTCTGCTTACTGGAAGGCCTATATCATTAATAGCCAACAGGCCATTGATCATGCATAAGAATTTCATGGGACTCCACAGGACTTAATGAACAGGAAACGACCTCATCATTCCCTGAAGACAACAAAAGGAAATATCATTTATGTGGGCTCTTCTAAGTAAAAGGAGGAAACTGGTCAAATGCTGACGATGTGTTGCCATATTTTGCTGCCTTGCATCAGGATTAGGAACACTGGATGGCCCACTGGCCCATCTAGCTCAGTCTACTCTGGCAGTGGCTCGCTAGGGCAGGGGTAAGCAGAAAGTAGATCTCCAGGTGTTTGGGACTTCAACTCTCAGCATTCCTGACCACTGGTCATGCTGACAGGTGTTTCTGGGAGTTGAAGACCCAAACATCTGGAGATCTCCCTTCGTCCACCCCTGCTCCAAGGTCTCAGGAAGATGTCTTTCCCACCATCACCTGCTACCCGATCCTTTTAATGGAGATGCTCAAGATTCAACCCAGGACCATTTTAGCCAAGCTTCAGCAGGCAGCCGCTCTACCAGTTAGCGACAGTCTTTTTCCCACCCACCCCCGCCCCGATTATTTTTGGAGTGTTTTAGCACCCCACCACATCCTATTGACACTGTCATGATCTTCTCAAGTTTGAGCTACAAAATTACCACATTTACAATTAAAAGATAGATTTCTGAAACAATGCCTGCATAACACATTGTCAGGAAAAGAAATGACACAGATTTTGCCCTGGGCAATATCTTGTCACTAACAGTCTCAAAGTCCATATAATACACAGAATATAACGATATGCTGGAGGCCTTACATTTAAGCGTAGTGTTCCCCACCCCCAATACTAGTCCTTGCTGTTTCACACTAACCTCACAAGTGTCCAGTAAAACATGGCTATAGGGGAAGGCCACAATCCAGTAAAAGGTTAAACATACTTGAGCACATGGATTTTGGGTGCAAAACCTGACCAAGAAGACTGAATGATGTGCTCCATGCCACTATAAATCTCTACCCTGCTGTTAGAGTTGTCAACTGACCTGAAGGGAAAAACAAAATCATCTGGCCTGCACATGTGCCTTTAGCAGCAGTTTGCTTGCAAAAATCAGCAGCTGTGTGGCACTGAGATAAACATTATCATTTGCTGTATGAAGCAACTGTTAATGTCAGAGCTGGAGGGGCTGGCTGAAAAGTTGGCAGCCTTCTCTGTACTAGAGTCAGCCACCACTCTAGAGAGTTTAAACCTTCTCCTGCACAACAGAGATTGGCACCAGAGGGGCCTATTTGAAATCAACTCCACTAGATGGATTTTTCATTCATTCCAGCCCTTACTCTTAAATGCAATAAGCTGAGGCCGCGATCCTAAATATACTCACTAAGAAATTCAGTGGAATTTTCTTCCAAGTACACATATTTAGGGTCAGACCTCTCAGAATATTTTGCTCATTGATTCAACACATTGCATTCCTTTAAATCAATAAAGTCTGGATAGTTTCTATAATTCCATAGGTAACAGTAGTCTTAAATTAATATTTATTTATTTATTTATTTATTTATTATAGTTATGAATCACCCATCTGGCCAGACATCCAGCCACTCTGAGCGATGTACAGTCCAAACACAAATCTCACAATGACTAGAAACTAACATTACCAGAGTTTTATTGATTTGCTCTCTGCATCCCCTGTCCCATCTTCATCAATTTAAACCACTTGAGCACAGGGTGATAGAACAGACTGTGGAAACTATCGGGGCATTTCTCTTAGCTACCGCAGGTAAAATATTTGCTAGGATTCTCGCAAACTGTCTTCTATCTATTTCAGAAAAGATCCTCCCTGAAACTCAATATGGTTTCCGCCCCTCTAGAGGGACAGTAGACATGATTTTTACTGCACGTCAGCTCCAAGAAAAATGCCGGGAGCAAAATCAACCCCTTTATATGGCATTTATCGATTTGGCTAAGGCCTTTGATACTGTAGACCGTACAGCTCTCTGGACTATCCTTATGAAAATTGGATGCCGCAATAAATTTGTGAATATCTTGCGACTTCTCCATGACAACATGACAGCAACGGTTTTGGACAACTCTCATGGTGCTCCATTTAAAGTGGGATCAGGTGTTAAACAGGGATGTGTTATCGCCCCAACATTATTTGCTATTTTCATCACCATGATTTTACATCTTGTCGAGGGGAAACTTCCCACTGGTGTGGGAATTATATACTGAACAGATGGAAAGCTTTTTGATCTCAGCAGGCTGAAAGCAAAAAGTAAGGTAATTACAACCTCCGTTGTGGAACTTCAGTATGCTGATGATAATGTGGTCTCCGCACATTCAGAGGATGATCTCCAAACTATCCTAAATGCTTTTGCAGAAGCATACGAAAAACTTGGTCTCTCACTTAACATAAAAAAACCCAAAGTGCTTCATCAGCAAGTGCAAGCTAACCCTTTGGTGATGCCATCTATCCAGCTTGGCGGGACAATACTGGAAAATGTCGATCATTTTCTCTATCTTGGCAGCTATCTTTCTGTTACAGCTAACATTGACAGTGAAATCCAGCATCGTTTGAGCTCCGCAAGTGCCGCGTTTTCTCGAATGAAACATAGAGTGTTCGACGATCGGGATATTTGTAAGAAGACCAAAACACTGGTTTATGAAGCCATTGTATTACCAACTTTATTGTATGCCTGCGAAACATGGACTATCTATAAACGTCACTTCCACCTCCTTGAAAGATTTTACCAACGTTGCCTCCGGAAAATCCTGCGAATTACTTGGGAAGATAGGCGAACAAATGTCAGTGTACTGGAAGAAGCAAAGACTACTGGCGTTGAAAAAATGATCCTTCAACGCCAACTTCAGTGGACCGGTCATGTTGTTCGAATGCCTGACTGCCGTCTCCCAAAGCAGTTACTTTATTCCCAACTCAAGGATGGAAAGCGGAATATCAGTGGTCAATATAAGAGGTTTAAAGATGTTCATAAGGCTAATCTAAAAAAATGCAATATAAACATCGAAAACTGGGAAGCTCTGGCCCATGAACGATCTAAATGGAGGTTGGCCTTTCACAAAGGTTCCATGGACTTTGAAGAATCCCGAGTGCAAGGTGAAAGGGAGAAACGTGCTAAGCGAAAAGCACGACGAATCCTTTACAGGACCATCTTCTATCTGGTAACCTGTGTCCTCACTGTGGGAAGCTGTGTGGATCTAGAATTGGCCTCCACAGTCACTTACGGACCCATCGCTAGAGTCTACACAATCTTCTTTAGAATTTCCTCCTTTTATCCTGGAAGACAATCTTACTCGGTCACAAGTGATCACCTGATGATGATGATGATGATGATGATGATGATGATGATGACGATGATGAATCGCCCATCTGGCCAGACATCCGGCCACTCTGAGCGATGTACAGTCCAAACACAAATCTCACAATGACTAGAATCTAACATTACCAGAGTTTTATTGATTTGCTCTCTACATCCCCTGTCCCATCTTCATCAATTTAAACCACTTGAGCACAATCCTATGCATGTTTAGACAGAAAAAAGTCCTACAAGTCCCAGCATTCCCCAGTCAGACATGCTGGGAGTTGTAGGACTTTTTTCAATCTACATATACATAGGATTGCACCCTTTGTGTACTTTTTAGTACAGACTGACTTACTTGGCCATCTTCCACCAATTTTCCTGAGGGATGGATCCTGATCATTTATTTAGTTACTTATTTTTAATTTACCAATATTGTTTATTGTGAGTTTTTTATTTTTATGTTACTCATGAGCTGCCTTGGTAGGATTTGCATCCTGAAAGGCAGTATACAAATAATTGTGATATAATAAATAAACAAAATTTACTCAAGATCCTAAGTTGGCAATCCTGTACACACGTACCTGGGAGTAAGCTCCACTGAGCTCCTGTATCCTTCATCACATGAATCTTCCCTTCATTAGAAGCAATATTGCTCTTTTTAAAAAGGTCCTACTTTTAAAAAACATAGAACTAAAACAGAAAATGGAGACCTGCCTAATCTAACAGTCATCCCACCTGCAGCATTTGTTGCACAATCCTATGCATGTTTAGTTGGAATCAAGTACCTGCAACAAAATGTTGCAGTGTGGAGTGCTCCTTTTCAGGGTTCTAGCCAGCCAGTGTCTTGCAGGACACACCATTCCATCTCCTCACTCCCCATTTTCCGTACTCCCTACATCAGTCAATCAGCAGTTTACATCCACTGAGCATATTCAGTCCTCATTAGGCAGTTTGGAGGAGTGTTTCTCCTACCTAAGTTTTTTTCCTTACTGTATATATTTCTGCAAACCGTGGGGGTTCCCCAAGCCTGCTGATACCTCCTTCTTGTGCATGGATGCTGCTGCTTTGGCTACATAAGGATCCACACTCAGAGAAAGAATTTGCTATCAGTAAAACAGGCCTGTGGCTTATGCTGGCTCAGCTTGTCTGAGTGTGGAAAGCTAAGCAGGGTCAGGCCTGGTTATTACTTGGATGGGAGACCCCTCCTCCAGTTGAGCAGGGGGTTGGACTCAATGGCCTTGTAGGCCCCTTCCAACTCTATGATCTATGAAATCTATTAAAGATTGAGTTTGGGGAAGCTGACTTCCAACCCAACCCAACCCACCCACACAGAGGAGAGAAAGAAATGAGAGCCTGGAGCAGGCTGGGGCTTGCTCAGTAGTCCCTTTTTTCAGGGGCTGGATTAGTTGCAGGGACCAGCCCAAGACACTTTGCATCTGAGGCAGAGCAGCACATGGCACCCCCCACTGCCCAAACCAAAGTGCACATAGTACCCAAAGCCAGCCAAGTTACTTTGGCATACAAGACAGAAAAGCTCCTCTCCCCCTCTCCCTGTCCCTGGCAGTTAAATACAGCAACAAATAATTAAATGACTAACTAAATGCTGCCCTTTCAGGACACCCAAATTCTGCTGCCTGAGGCAGTGGCCTCACTCTGCCTAATGGTAGGGCCAGCCCTACAGGGCAATATAAGGCCTTTTCCATGCAGGCACTGGCACCCAACCGCTAGAGTCCCTGCCTAGGAAAATCAATCAAGCTACTTCCTTGCTTGATTTCTGCCATCTGCTGAAAACATTTGTACAGAGATGAGATTCTCCCAGCTATTAAATTATCAGCATTACTGCTGTCAATTTTAGTTGTCCTGTTAGTGAGGCTGTGCTCCTTTTCCATTTACCTGGGGAGTATGCCCCAGTAAACTCAATTAGACTTACTTCTGAGTAAACATGTATAGGATTGCCCTGTGATATGTTTATTAACAAGATCAATAATCTCAGGGCTGCAGCTATGCAGCCCTATAATGCATGTTGACTTGGATGTGAGCTTCATTGAGTTCAATGGGATTATCTCCGAAATAGACATGCATAGCATTTGCAGCTTTGGGCTGCAGTCCTATACTCACTCACCTGGGAGCAAGTCCCATTGAACTCAATGGGGTTTATGTTAAAGTAGACATGCATACCGTTAACTCACATGAATGAGGCTTTCATACATGAAGGCACCTTTCCACATACACCTATCTTGCGCTTCTTGTTTATAGTATATATATGAATGTTGCTAATGGCACTAAAAGCAGAAGAGAACCGGTTTGAAAATCCAAATCCGTACACATCCTAGCCACTGTAGCTTTTACAGAGATGTAATTAATATTACAAAGCAAAAAATAAATTTGAGTACCATATAGGTTTGCCAGCTTATGATTCAGATCCACCCACCCACCCCTTTATAACAAATGTTGGATTTGCAGCAATTAGCAGATGATTATGCATCTCCTTGTTTTGAAAAGCTGCTGATGATTTGGATAGATCAGACTGCTGTTAAAGGCACAGGAGCAGGCCACCAGGGCATTTGGCAACCCTAAGGGCATATGTAAAAATGCTCTTAGAACCTGAACCTTTTCTCTAGGCAATGTAAAAGTGGCATTCCTTGGCCAGATAGATCCCTTATTTGCAAAGCAACCAGATGATAAACCACCAAACCTAGACAGGGGACTAATCAAATGCAATGGGAGTGCTGTCAGGAGCAACATACGCCCTTCCCAAGATTGGAGGGAAGTGCTCCCTCTCCACAAACAGACTCTGTGCCTTGTACTAGCTCTTCTCCCTGCCTCCGATCCTTAAATCACACTTCTCCTTCTTTTAATCTGCATTGCCTAGAACCAGAGCAAGCACAGCTCCCACACCACTGGTGGACCAAACCTCCTGACCAGAATCTTTGTGAAGGTACATGTTTAAACTGACTCTCAAGCAAGCCAAGTTCCCTAGAAAAGGAAGGATGGATCACAGCCCAACTAAGGGTGCTTCCTCCATTATTATTGTTCTTTTAAATGGACACACACACACACACACACCCGGAAGTTGCTTTGCCAGAGCACTGTGATTGGGCGGGGCACACCTGACAAAAAGCCTTCCTTCTAGGCAACCCTTGAAAAAGCACAGGGCCCCCTCACAGTCTTAACACAGCAGCCCCAAATCTTGCAAAGAACTCAGATCCAGTCTATTTCTGTCTTTGATTTGAATACAAGGAAGCTTGGCAAATGGGGAGAAAGTTTTCCTGTTCAAAAATGTCATCTTGACTTCATTGTCTCTCACATTTCAGGCCAACACAGCAAAGGTAGCAGCAGCAGACAACTCCAAATGTAAACACATGCATCTCTTCTCCCCACCCTTTCCAGGAGAAGACAGGGCTTCTCCCATCAGAAGCCACCAGAGGTCACTGCTCCATTTGTTTGACAATTCTAACAAGCTGATGGGAGTTAGAATTTCGGAGGAGGCAGCAATATTTTTTTTAAAAAATTGGTGGAAAATGTTATGGCTCCTGTTTTAGCTACAACACCCAAAAGAAGGATGGGTGGGGAGAGCCGAGGTCAACTGCCACATGAAGTCTGTTCAGTGAGGCCTTTAAAAACACACAACACACACCCTCCAAAATCCACTTTGCCTCTTGGTAGCTTTCCTTTCTGCTCTGTTGGTTTGCACTGGATTGTCTACCCCAGGGGTCTTCAAACTAAGGCCCGCGGGCCACATCCGGCCCGCCTTGCCTTTTTATCTGGCCCAGCGGCCAATCGGAGTATTCATTAATGCCAGGAGTATTCATTAATATTCCCCCTTCTTCCCTCCCCATTCCTTTTTCCTTGTGTGTCGTGTCTTTTTAGATTGTAAGCCTGCGGGCAGGGACTGTCTTGTTAATTGCTGTAAACCGCCCAGAGAGCTTTGGCTATTGGGCGGTATAAAAATGAAATAAATAAATTAACTTTCCATTTAAGGGGGAAAAAATCCACCCCTATCAAGTAAAAAAAAAGGACCCGGGTCCTTTTTTTTACTTGATCCATTCGGTCATATTTTTTTCAAACTATAGTCCGGCCCCCCAACAGTCTGAGGGACAATGAACTGGCCCCCTGTTTAAAAAGTTTGAGGACCCCTGGTCTACCCTCACTTAAAACCCCCAATTCATCATGCATCACATCTTGCAAAGAACACCTTTCTTAGAATAAGAGGATGCAGGCCAGTTTGCTAAATGAAAAGTGTTTTGGGCCCTTGCTCTGAATATATGACTTTATGTATCACCCTAAAATGCTGGGGGGGGGGGATATAGGAAAAAGGAGGATTTGAAAACAAGCATGATTAGATCCCAGTTGGACCAGGGGAAGGGAAAAGGTCCTCTGCCCTAAGGACCATAGGGCACATTTACAAGTGATACAAAACCTGAACACTGAGCTGGGAGTAAGTGCAACTGAACTGAGTTGTAATTCCTACACACACCTAGGTTCAAGCTATATGGCGCGAGTAGCAAATCATACACTCATTTGCTAGGGAATAAATCCCACTGAACCCAGTGGAGTTTACTTCTGGGTAAATATGTAAATGGGGTTAGGCTGCAAGAATGCCTTTTGGCTTACAATGTGCCACTTGTCAACATTATTGATGCAGTGGGGTGAGGGAAGTAGAACAGAAAGCCCTTTCAAAATCAAATGTACATGCTAGCCAATGTAGTGATTTCACTTGAAAACTGCAGATGCAAGAAATACAAAAATATGCATTAACCATGTGCACTGAAAATGATCTGAAGTAACAAAATACATTTGCTTCTGAGTTCTCTTTGCCTGACATACTAGCTTTGCTCATGCTTCGGGCTGGGAGGCAGCACTTTCATCATTGCCCCCTACCCCAGGGCATTGCAAAATGATACTGCCACGAGGAGAACTGGACTACACATCCTCTGAATGTTGCAATCATCTTCTCCGTCCAAGTAACAAGGCAACCCAGTGCACATTTACACAGAAGTCAGACCCACTTTATTCAATGGGACCTACAGCTGAGGAAGCATACATAGGATTCCAGCAGAAGGCTGCAATCTCACCAGGAAGATCGCACCACTAGGAAGTAAGGATCTGACTGCATATGTGTTTGGAAGGGGTGAAAATATACGGTCACACACAGGGTCCTTCCAGACAGGCAATGGATTTCCCTGCATGCACGTGCGTGCATGCACACACACACACACACACACACACCACTAGCAGCACCTTGGAATCTCATTGCCCTGCTGGTGTGGGCACTGGAGAATCTTGTTAATGGGGAACAGAAAGCAGAAGACAGCTGTTTCTAAAGACAGTGCTCACTTTGGCCAATGCAGGCTTTTACCTTTGCATTACAAATGTGGGGAAATGTGCGGAGTTGCTCTCAGGCATATTGTGTGAAGACAACCTAAGGGCAGCCTCCCCCTCCCAATGTGGTCCACTCAAGATGTGTTGGAGTACAACTCACATCATCCCCAGCCAGCAGGGCTTTTGGATGCGATGGGGATGGCTGGCTGGGGAATGTGGGGAGTTGTAGGACTTTTTTCTGTCCAAACATGCATAGGATTGCACCCTTAACCAGTTTGCTTGGCCTGAGATTCCCTGTTCTGCTGTAGCACAACTAAGGAGCAGGATTACAGCCTTGAGTCTCTTGTTTTGGCTTTCCTCCCTCTAAGCCATTCTGATCAGGAATACAGCAGAATCATCAGAGTGGGTAGATAATCTGATTTGCCTGTTCGTTTCTGCATGACTGGAAAGTTGGCCTATTTCTACACCCTCAAATAAAAGGGACCCCAGATTTATTTTGGGTATAATCCAAACAGTGTTAAGCATCTTTAAGTCCTATTAATATCAGGGGGGGGGAGCACACAGGTGCTTAATTCTCCTATTGAATGCCATTGGATTTTCAGGCTGCAGGTTAAATTCTCTGAAATGAACTCAGCAGTATTTAGGCAAACTTTTTTAAAATTTCTTTTTCTTTTTAATTGTTTTTCTCATTAACTACCTCACTACAATTCATTGATCTGCCCCACAATACAATGACCAAGCTGCAATCCTATCCTCACTTACCTTGGAGTAAGCCCCACTGAACTCAGTGGGACTTACTTCTGAGTTGACATGCCTAGGATTGTGCTGTCAGTTATTACAAAGTTTGAGGTTGCCTAACTGGGGAAACTACACAGCTTGGTGTGTTTGTGTGTGCGGGTGTTTTTGTTGCGTTTTCAACAAAATTAGAAACGATGGATGATACCAATCGCGTTTGGCGCACACGCACACACACACACACTGTCGTATCTTTAACAAATTCTGGGCACGATCCATCTTGAAATTCTCGGACATACACACACACCCCGTAAACTAAATAGGAGCTGGGGGGGGGTTAAGGTCAGTTGGGGGAAGGTTATTAGAACCCCTGAGTTAGCCCCAAGCCGTCTTGTTTTTACCTTTTCCGCCCCTCTGCGCTTCTCCCCCCCCCCCCCCCGCTTGACTTTCCAAAAAAACACCGATCGCTTTTTTTGTTTCTTTCTTCTCAAAAGGCTGGGGGCTTTCGTAGCGCTCTTCTCATAGGAGGAGTGCTTTGTTCCTAAAACCCGAGCCGCTCCGGAGCGAAAAGAAACGAGTGTAACGAAATTGACGCCACCAAGCTGAGAATTAAACGGCTGAGTAGTTAAAGGGGCGCATTAAATTAAAAAAAAGAAGAAGTGAGGGGCGGGGCGGCGGTAGAAGATGTGTAGTGCGGCGGGAGGAAGAGAGGTGTGAAATCCGGGATACCCCGATAACATATTACATGGCAGAAAGTCCCCACTGAAATCCAGTTTTATAGGGATTGGGGTGGCAAGTCTGGATTTTTTCCCCCTTACACCCTGTACACACTCCGTTGGAAGCAAAGGGGACGATCCAACCTAGGCGGGGCGCTTCGAAGGCCGCAGCTCTCTGCACTTTTACTTGGGAGTAAGCCCCAGGGAATTCAATGGGGCTTACTTGGGAGTAAATGGAACCGCACCGTTAAGCCTCAGGTTTACGCAGAAGGCGATTTCACCGGCTCCCGCCCCCTTCGGGAAATACGCAGAGAGCCTCAACCTCCGCCGGACACAGCACCGGGGAACTTTAAAAAAGGGCCTTCAGCTTTGGCTGTATCGTGCCTAAATCGAGCTCAACCCCTTAAAGGACTCGCTGCCCGCCTAGCGAATGGGATAGGGGGTGTCCGAGTGCAACGTAAAGGCAGGTTTCCTCGGAAGCAAGCCCTCCCGAGGTCAGGATGCCTAGGATGGCAGTCCCGGGCCAGGAACTATAGCATGCCATGCACAGAAAGTTCTGAAAGCAACCACGCGGTCCTGTCCTGCCCCCCAGACCTTTCTTCGATCTCCCCCACCCCACCCCCAGTCCTGCCCAGCCCTCTTGGAGAGGAGAAAAGAGGCGCCCCGCCGCTCTCCGGCCGCATCTCGACTGGCCTCGAAGCGGCTCCGCTGCCGGAGATGCCGATGTCATCTCCAATTAACAGCGAACAATTACAGCTCGGCTTCCTCCCTTCTCCCGCATCAGAGGACCTGGAAAGGACAGGCTGTGAGTCGCTCAAGGGCCGGCCCCGGGAGGGAGGCGGGGGTGTCGCGGGAGGCTTTGTGCCTTGAGGCGGAGCAAGAATGGAATCCGGAACACAGGGGTTGCGGGCTCTTTCGGTACACACGCACAGCTTGAAGCTGACGCGGATTGGAGACACGCACGCGCGCACCCTTCCCAAACAGACTCCCTGGCGAGGCCAGCAGGGGGGCAGTTATACCAGATGAATTAATCCGTATTATAACACGGGGCTCTTCTTTCGATCCCCTGCGGGGGGGGGGGGTTCGGATCCAGCAGGATGGGACCAGCGACACCCCCGCTTCGAGCTTCCCTGCGTGGCGTGTAAAAGTCCTCCCTCCAGCCGAGAAAAAAAACAAAACAACCAGAACGGCTCCCGTTACAGCAAAGCACACCGTGTGCACGCGAAGGAACCTGCTTTTTAAGGGGCGATTTCACGGGTCGCGCGGAGTTTGAGTGGCCTCTTCACTCCCCTTTCCACATCAGATTGACGACGCTTTTGTCTCCCGCTTCGAATTCGAGCGGCGATTCCTCCTTGGCAAAAAAGGGACCCTCTATTCTTCCTAGCCCCTCTGTCTTTGTGGAAAAGCAGACAGAAAAACAACCGCAATCCTATGTACAGTTACCTTGGAGTAAGTCCCATTAAACTCAGTGGGGCTTATTTCTTAGGAGGCATGTCTAGGATTGCACCGTAAATCTCCCACTGAAATAGTGGGATTTAACTGTAGCTGGATCGTGATTAAGATCCTCGTCGAATATTACCATTTTTGTGTCTCATTTGTAGTCATCAAGGCGTTTCAGATATATTACAAGGACCCCCCCACACACCGCCCTCCCGTCAATATTATATTACTGATTATTTTAATCACTATAACAAACCGGCCGTCTAATTCCAAGTCATTAATATCCTTACACAAATCTTACACGTGTCTACTCAGAAGTAGGTCCCCTTGAGTTCAGTGGGCAATCCTCTACACTGGGAGTAATCCTATACACAATCCTACTATATCATCCTATACACCTGGGAGTAATCCCCATTTAACTTAGCGGGACTTACTTCTGAGTATACACGCCTAGGTTTGCGCTGTAAGAGACTGATCAGAAAGTCCCCCAGTTCCAATGCTACCACTACCACAAACTATGAGTCTTTAAAATATTTTTTTTTAATCCCCGCTCTTTCCGTTTATCCTCATCCGTAAAATGGGACTAATTTTTACAGAATCGTTTTGAGGATTACAAGAATAAACTGCACGTGGAATGCTTTAAACATTCAAAAGCGCGCTACAAATCTGGAAGCCGTTGCATTTAGCTGGAAAGAACCACCTTTGCATTTTAATTAATCTTTTCCCTTCCGGATCAAGTCGATTTAAATTAAAGGATAGGGATCCCATGGAGCTCCATAAGATTTAGGTTGCAATCCTAAACCCACTTACTAGGGAGTAAATCCTATGGAGCTCAAGGGGACTCACTTCTGAGAAAAGATGTATTAGGATTGTGTTGTTACTCCCCGGAGAAGCGTGCTTAGGGCTTTAGTCTTGCGGGCTGGCTTTTCACGTGATAACTTGACCTACCCTACATCTGACTATGCTAGCGAGTGTCTTAGCCTTTAAGGCGGCCGTCTCCAAACTGGTGCCCTCACGATGTTTTGAACTTCGGTGCCCATGAGCCCCGGCTAGCATGGCCAATGGTCCAGAATGACCCCTCATTCTGGACCATTGGCCATGCTAGCCGGGGCTCATGGGCACCGAAGTTCAAAACATCGTGAGGGCACCAGCTTGGAGACGGCCGCCTTAAAGGCTAAGACACTCGCTAGTATAGTTGTCGTCCAAAACATCTGGAGAGCACCAAGTCGGAGAAGATTGCTTTAAGGTGCCACGAAAGGGGTGGGGGTTCGAAAGGGACTAACAGGAGTCTCCCTCTGCGATTTACCCAGATGGTTGCAACGAGGAAGAGAAAACCCGTGTCTGGCATCAGTCAAGAGAATTGCGCAAGCTGTCCATCCTACCCGTGTAGATCAACGATAACGTGTGAAGGGACCTTTACGCGTGTAGGGCGATTTCTGAGGTGCCAACTACGTGCCAGGAGAGGGGAAACCAACTAGTTCCTCAAGGAGACCGGCTGTTGGCGCTTCCCCCTGAAGTCCGCTTCCTTGGTAGCCACCACGGAGAGCAGCTCGCCGGCACCCACCTGAATTGTAACTGACGAGATCGACGCCCAGGGCCGGGCTCTTCCTCTTCCTGGGCCGGCCCTTCTGGACGGTGCCGGTGCCGTTGAAGTAAGGCAGCGCCAGGCCGCCGCCCTTGGCCGCCAGCTCGGTGTAGCTCAGCTGCGGGGGTGGGTAGGAGGCGGACTCGGCCCCCTGCAGGAGGCTCTCGAAGTGCGCCCGGCAGTAGACCACGTTGTCCTTCATGCCGAAGTGGTCGCCCGTCGTCAGCGTCTTGTTGCACGTGGTGCAGGTGAAGCAGCTCAGGTGGTAGACCGAGTCCCGGGCCCGCATCACCATCTCCGAGGCCGAGATGCCCAGGTGGCAGCGGGCACAGCGCTGCACGGAGAACCTTCTGGAGGGGAGAACGCAACGAGTTAGCGGCGTCCAGCCACGAAGCGGAGAACCCATCCACACGACCACAGGGAGCCCCAGCGGAGGAGAAGAGCTCTCTGACCCCCGGGAGGGGGCCCTGGATCGGCCTGCAACGAAGACTCTGCGGCCACACAGGAGGGGAAGGCGTGTAGTTGGGGTTAGATGTGATCGTCTGGATGGGCTCAGTGACACGCGTCAAGGTTGCTAAACTGTGGCAAAGGGGAAAGAAGGCATTGGTTACAAGGTTGACAACAGAGAAACTGGTGCTTGTTGTTTTTTTTAAAGCTTTTAAGAGCCCCATCCTATCCATACCTACTCAGAAGTAAGTCCCAGGCGTACTCCTATCTGGCATCTGCACAAGTAAGTGTGCATAGGACTGCAGCCTAAAACTGTTACATTCTGTACGGACAGCCCCCAGAATCTGGAGCAGGGGGGCATTTTGAGTTCACACAGTCTGGCAAGAAAAAGAGACTCTGGGAGCTCCGTTTCAGAGAGAAGCGGCGAGATTCATACGTTAGTTGAAACAAGCAAGCAAGCAGCTTGACTTTGGTAGCTAAAGTGAGAAAAAGTGGTGGACACGATCTAGCCTCAAGAAAAAAAAAAGGGTGAAATCCTATAGACACTTACCTGGCTGGGTGCAAGTTCCATTGCACTCAGTGGGGCTTACTTCTGAGTAGACAATCCTGAGTATAGGATGGTATTGCAAGGATCCAATGCTGCGCACCCTTCCCTGAGAATACGACCCAGTGAACACGGCGAGACTTATACAGAAGATTGCCCGCTATGCCCCGTTAATTTCCACTGGGAAAAGTAAATGCTCCTTTTGAGCTCATTGGACTTTTAATACGTGTTGATCCTTTGGGTGGGTCGGGCCCAAAAAGTATCACAACATTCTCTTGGGGTTGCAATTCTAGTATACACAATTACCTGGGAGAAAGCTCTATTGAAAACGATTAGACTTACTTCTGAGTAGGATTGGACTCTTAATGCATTAACAGTCCAATCCATTTATTTTCCTCTTTTCCATATTTCCTGTATGTGTACATTTCTATGCAGGTGCTCCTTCATAACTACAGCAATACTATCAAAATGCCACACACACCCTTTTTTTTTTTTTAAGAAGCAAAGGGATTTTATGCCCCTTGACATCGCCTGTCTCCTGGTTAAAAGAAATCTTGGTGAATTTCACGACTTTTAACCAATGATATCGGCATACATTTGAAATGAATGAGCAATTATTCTGCAGGGGGGGGGGGGAGAATCCTTGGCTTTTAGATGATGCCTGGTGATTGTGTGATTCCCCATCTTAGAAGAGACGTGAGGGAAGGTGAGAGATGGCTCTTTTAAGATGTCTGAGAGATAGATCTAAATCTTTAAAACGTTCTAACTAGTTAATCGACGAAGGGCGCAATCCTATGCATGTTTCGACGGGAAAAAGTCCTCAAATCCCAGCATTCCCCAGCCAGCAGGCTGGGAATTGTAGGACTCCCCCCCCCCCCCCGCGGAAACGTAGGATTGTGCCTGAAATCTTGCAGCGTTACTTGGCAGAGCAGCAGTCCATTTTCTTGTTTGTAAAGCCAGGCAGGGTTCAGAACCAGAAAGACAGAGGACCCAAGGAAGGGGAAGCTTATATCATCACACACACACACACACACACAGTTGAAAGGAGGAGAAGGACCTGGTTTAAGCTTCAAATTCCCTTCTCTCCCCGCCCGCCCCACCTACGAAATATCTCCAGGGCCTGAGAATTAGTTGCTATTTTAGGATGGCAGCAAATGCGCTCTGCACACGCTTGGATGTGCTCTTGGACTGACTCTGTGAAGTTACTGCGTCTTCTAAAGGGCTCCTAGGCTGTGGTGGGAAACATTCCCGAGCTAAGCCCCGAATCTAGATACTGGCAGCTCTTGGACAAATCTCTCCCTGCACTACAAGCAGAGCAACCCCTGCACATTTCACCAGAGGCCTAAACCGTTGATCGGATCCGGTTCTCCCCCTCTCCCTTTGGCTGAAGCGGGAGGCCAGCGGGCAAGGAGCCGCGACTTGGCGGGCAGACTCTCACTTGACAACCGCGGGCCTTCGTTCCAAATCGAGGAGTTTAGTCGCCGGGGTGCAAGTACAAGGCCGAGGAACGCCAGATCCTAAACACGGTTCTACTGTCCTTACATTTATGCTCCAATCCTCCCTACCCACTTACTTGGGAGCAACTCTCATTGATTGAACTCAGTGGGGCTTACTTTGGAGTAGACATGGATGGGTTTCAACGGCTACTTGAACTACGTTCCTGGTGTTGATCATCGTCCCCAGGAAGAATCCTGTGGAGCTGGAAAGCTGGTACAATTCTGAGGCCACAAAATTTGGTCCAGGCACACACACCGTTGTGGCTAATCTTCTGTGCCTTTAACAGCTGTTCGTTTCTTATAGGAGAGGCGAGTGGGCGAAGCCTGGGAAATTATGCTTAATATTGCTTCATTTTAGGTTTAATTGGGGATTTATTTATTTCTCAGAATCTCTAACACAGCCCAGATATATATTTTAGTAAGGTGGGGAGGGAGAAGAAGAAACAAAGAAAGAAAGAGGAAACCATCAGAGAAGAAATAAAGAAAAGCTTCTATATTTTTCGTTTGTTTGTTTTGAACGGTTTATGATTCTTGAAGAAACCCTCTACTTGATTACTTGGAAGGAAGAGCAAGTCTCTTTGAACTCACTTACTTTTGAACAGGCATGATTCTAGGCAAATTTCACTTGGAAGTAAAATCAACTCAAATCATGCAAACCAATAGGAAATTGTTCCAAGGAACCTTAGGGCTTAGGTGTAAAAAGGAATATTAATTGACTTGAAAAGGTTGGGAGGGAGACTGGCAAAATCCGGATATGTCTCTTTAACAGGAAAACAAAAACAGGGCTTGCCTGATGGCAGTTTAGCGCTAACCAGAGAGAGAGGCCAGGCTGCCCCGCTGGAAGGCCTGGTCTGGTTGCACAGAAAGGATGGGGGGGGTGGATTGTGCACTCGCTGGCCTTATTGCTGGCCTAAGAGTTTCTCCAATCCAGAACTGGCACCAGCCTTTTCCAGACAAAAGAAAGAAAAGATTTGCATCTGCGTAGCCCACCTTCAGGGCTTTTTTTCACACAGTGCACCATTCAGAGTAATCTGCACGTGTGAATGATCCCTCACAGGCCGGACACTACAATCTGGACATTTCTAGAATCTGGCATACTTTTCTGTGGAGCCGGTTCAAGTGAAATTATATGGAGCCATCCTCACAGTTCTAAAATCTCAGGCAGAACTTTTCTCTATCACACGAATTATCCCCCCCCCAAAAAAAGAGGCAATTCACACGTTCAATCCAGAGGCGTCAAGAATGGTTTACACACACGTACATGTGCATCAGTGGATTGCCCCACACTTGATAAGTGGTACCTGAACTTATGAACTGCACAGCATTTGGGTTGCCGCTGGGGTCCTGTATCTGTGAAGAGGGTCCCATTCACGCCTGAAAGTACCCCTTCAATTTGCCCTCCTCTCTATAAGAACCAGCACCAAGTGGCCAATATTCCAATGTAAAATAATAAACTCCACATGCATGCATGCCTGTGTGAACCGGCCCCAGGTAATCAAGAGGAGAACTTAAGTGAAATGCATCATGTACTGTGACTGGCTCATTAACTCATTAAGAGTTTGAATGGAGTTTTGGAGCTACCTTTCCAGTTGGGGTGGAGGGGGGGCTTTTGTTTTGCCCTGGAGTCTTCCCGAAACCGGGTCCCTTCCCTCACCTCACCCCCACCCTGGGGTGCTATACCTGTAGTAGTCCTCCTTGCAGTAAATGCTGCCGTCCTTGGCAAAGCAGGTGAGTTCTGACTCCAGCGCCAGTTTACATTCACAGCACTTAAGACACCGGAGGTGCCATTGCTTGTCCACAGCCAGCAGGTAATATCTGTCGGAGATCTTGCCTCCACACCCTGCGCACAGGGCGGGCTTCTCGGGGCTCAGAGGGGGCATGTTCTGCAAAATACAGATAAATAAATTAAATCAGTGTAAACTCTCATAGGGATATCAAAAACCGAAAAGGGAGGGAGAAAAAGCAGGCACCACGAACGTTGAGTCGCTTGGAGCATTCCCAGCGATCCCACCGTCAAAGACACAGGAGGCAAGTAGTGGCTGGATCCAGGCTTTAAGTTCCAGTGCAATCCTAGACGTGTCTACTCAGGAGTAGGCAAGTCTCATTGTTTTCAATGGCGCTTACTCCCAAGTAAACGTGTATAGGATTGCACCCTTCGTTGCACTTCGTTCCCAGCGGGAGTCAAGTGAACTCATGACTAACTTTGTCCCATTGTTTTGAATGGGACCCAACTTCAGCTGATTTGGGCTGCCCGCAAACCATCCTGTACCAGTTTATCCGGGAATAGGGCAGGTTGAACTCAATTGGATTTACTTCTGAGTAGACACGTACAGGATCGCGCTGTTCGCTGCAATCCAATGCATTGTGTCTCTCAAGCTGATTTTCCCCTAAGGAACTTTTGCTAGGACAATCTGGATGGGTCTCTCTCCTGACTTCGTTTACCCCCCCCCCCCAATAACCAACTTAATATTTCATTGCAAAGGCCTCAATCCCAATTATCCCGGTCATGAGTAATTTTATTTGGTTAAAATCCGACATAAGACCCGCTAAGAATAGACCCATTGGAATGAAAGGGTCTATTCTAAATAGGACTTACGTTGGACTTTACCCTTTGTTTTTGAACACGGATCGAGCAGGCTGTGAATTTCAAAGGAACTAAACTTTGGACTTTCTGCGGGGCTACATCTGAAAAGGCAGAGAAGTTGATCTTTTGACACGCAGATTTGGGAAGATGTGGAAGCCATCAGACTCAGATCTCTCGCCCACAGCTGGCTTTTAAGGTGAATTGTCGCATAGCCCCTAAAGAGCCCCTTTAACTCTCTTCCTGCTCTGAAATTCCCTTTCCTGAGTCGTGCGGGGAAGAAAGGGGAGCTTCTTTCCAAACAGGAGAGGCTAAGGGGGGCAAAAAACACGAAAGGCAAGCCGGAGTCTCGTCTCCTGTCGATAACGAGGCCGGCCCTAAAAGCACCCGCCAGTTAATTTGAAAGCGAGCCTCGCTTAAGTGGGGACATACTTCCGAGGAAAGATGCAGGATCGGGAAGCAATCCTAATTATCCTCCCCGAGATTTAGAGCCTGGAAAGTTGATCACAGCCCCGGGCCTAAATGCCACGATTTGGGCCAAGCTGCAAAAGTTTGGAAAGGGGGTGTCAGACTATTAAGGGGGCAGAAAGCAAAATAGAGATGATTTTGTTGTTGTTGCTGCTGCTGCTGTTACCCGGGTCTGGTTTACTTTCAATGTCGTTTCCCTCCCGCACTATGTTTTAAAGATCCCTTTCGCCTGTTCCCCCCCCATCCAAAATCCCATTAAAAAGTGTGTGTGTGTGTGTGTGTGTGTCCACCACGGCCTATTAAAATTTGAATGGATGTTTGGGGGGTTGTTGTTGTTTAAGGGGTTATTTCTTTTACTCCCCCTTTTCGATTTTATCGAAATTTAGAGGGGGCGGTGGGGAGACCTTTTGGAAAACGCATGTAAATCTTCAACAGAGTAAAATAAAATAAAAATTTTAAAAAATACAAAACAGTAACCGTGCAGAACAATAAATAAAAATAAATGGGAGGAATGTTTTTTTCTTCTCTACTTGGGATCCCCCTCCCCCTTAAGCCACCAAAAATAAAACGAATCGGAGGGAGGCAAAGCGCTTGAAATGCCAATAAAGCCCTTCCTTAATGAACTTGGTCCTTGCTTTTGCGGCGTGGGGGAAGGGAGGAGAGGCCAGTTCAAAGAGGTGAAGCGCAACCTTCGGCAGGCCCTTACTTCGGTTCATTGTGAGTGCCCAACGGAAGCCCTGAGATTTAGGAGCAAAGGAAAACTTCCTTATTCACACACCCCTCCTCCCCCTTTCTCTCTGCTCAGTTCCTGGGGAATGAAATAATCTGAAAGGAAGCGACTCAAGCTGTAGTTCTATATCTAGTTAATGCTAAATAATACGATTCCGGGAAAATTATTAACTGGTCTCTCTCTCTCTCTCTCTCTCTCTATATATATATATATATTCATTTCCGGAAGCGGAGAAAAATATTCATAGATTTCCCCTATACTTTCTTCCGTTCTGTCTATTTCGCTCAGCCTCCGTCAGTGCTATTTTTACAAGCTCAAATCTTTTAAGAGTGGGCTCAGGAAGCAAGGATAATGCCTTTCTCCCCCCCCTTTTTTAAATTAATAAAAGGAGCCGAAATCAATTTCCAGCATCCAAATAATTAAAAAGAAATCAATATTTTAAGAACAATCGGGGATCTTCATTCTCCGCGTAGTATTTACATTGCTTAAAAAAAAAATTGTAGTAAAGTGGACTTTTAAAGTCGCTTGAGTCTTTACAATTAATTCTGAACTTTCTGGAAAGTAAATCTCGAGGAATGCAGGATTCCCTAAGCAAGTGCCTTGTTGAGAATCCTGCTGCTCGGACCATTCTTGTCCGGGTTGGGGTTGGGATGCTGCTGGCTGGGGAGAGAGTAAACTACACCAGCGTGTAAAATTAAGCCAATATATAAATTACTCCCCCTAATCTTCCCACCAGGAGAGCAGTTCCCAATGCCCTTCGTGTTAGTCAGGGATGCTAAATACTTTGCCATCCCGATTCTAATCAGATTTACTCCGGTATAAATCGCGCCGGATTCAATGGGACTTACTTCCTGGTAAGTTTGTTTTAAGACTGAGACTGAGAGCCTGCTGGGGAGTCATTCCCATCGAGTCCACACAAGACCTACTTTCCAATGAAGGAGTCAGTCCAAAACATAAACAGGGAGTAAACAAGTTGGATTAGGACCAAGGGAATAATGGAACAACGGCCTACTCGAATTAAAAATAAACGGGGGCATGATCCAGCCGACCTTAAGCACATGGAAGCCCAATCGATTTCAATGGGAGAGGCTGAAGCCTGTGCGGGCAAGCAATGGGGGGGCCTGCAGCCAAAGACTAAGCAGGTTTACTCGGAAGTAAGTCTCACTGAATTCAAGGGATGCCTTCCCTAGTAAATTCTTAACTTAGACGTCCTGTACTTTGGTTGTATCCTACCCTCTTTTTTTTCTTTTCTTTTTAATCCGTTTTTAAAAACGCACACGAATAAGGCTGCGTTGCAAGTAAGATCTACTAAATGCAGTACGGCTGATTTCTGAGACCACATTCTCAGGTTCGCGCTGTAGCAATCTCTATTAAAAAAACAAAACAAAACAAAACAAAAGGCAGAATAGGAATATTTCTGAATTTAGAGAATATTTCTGAATTCTGATTTTAACCTGAGGTGGGGGGTTTGTTTTTCCCATGCAATTTCCCGAGAGTTACATGCAAAGGAACGATCTCACATAGGTCTTTACAACCTCGACTCGAGTCCCGTTTTGTTCGATACTCCGAGACGACGCTGCAGAGCCCCTCTGAGATTTTGGCCAACTACTGTTTTCCTCGTGGGGGGGGTGTGCCCGTGTGATTTCCCCCTTTCCTCGCTAACCGGGCTCCTCTCTCTCGCTTTTCTCTCCCCGGCTCGGGGAGGGGTATCCCTCCTTCATCCCTCCCCAGAAAAAGTCCCAGCGTTTCCCGCCGCTGCTTACCGCTTCCCGGCCGTTCATTTGCCCCGCTTTGGCCAGGCGGGACTCGCTCTTGGACCTCCGCTCCATCTCCTCCATGATCCCCTGGATGTGGCCCCCGGAGATGCCGTGGAAAAGCATGGCTGGGGGACGGAAGGGACACGCGTTTCCTTCGACTCGGCACCCCACTATTTCCATATACAGGCCCCAGAGTCTTGACTTGGCTCAGAGCATCCGAATCGCCGGGCGACGGGGACAGCCCGCGCCGAGGACGCTTCCTCCGCTCCGGCGACGGCAGGCTGCTGCTTCTGGACCGGGGCTCGGCTGGCGACGAGGGTCGTGGGGGGCTCCCCCCCGCCGGGCGGCGAAAGGACCCGTCTCCTTCCTGAAGAGGACGGGCGGAAAAACGAGACGGGACCAAAAAAGGGGGGAGGGGGGAAAGGAGGGGGAGACAATGCGAGCCACCGAAGCGGCGATCTGCCCTGCAGCTTCCTGGCCTGGAGAGAGAGACGAGAAGCGGCTGAGCGGGCTGCGGGAAAGAGCCGCCAAACGGACCAGCGGAGACGATTAGGGCCAAAGAGCGGGGAATTCAATGCCTTCTCGTTTTTTAAAACACAACGAAAAGCCAAAGAAGAGAGAGAGAGGGTTGGGTTTGTTTGTTTTTGACCGGGGGCGGGGGTGGAAAGGAGGAAACAAAAAAAAACAAAAAAAACCCACCACCCAGCGATCCCCGGTTGCTTGAAAAGTTCCCAGTTGCCTCTAGGTTGGATATGGGACTGCTGTTTGCCGAAGCTCTGTCCAATTTGTTAGAGACGAAAGCCAACCCATTTTGGATAATTCAGTAGGAGGAGTCCTCGCCCATGAGCTGCCACCAGCCCCCCTTCCTCCTCTTCTTAGACAGACAACAAAGAGCTGTCAAACTCCTCCAGCCCCCACAGTGATGGGCAAGCAGTGACAAATATTCCGGAGGAGGGGGCAGTTAGACCCCTTAACCCGCCAGTGGGGTGAGGAAAGTGCGGAGCGGGGGGGGGGGGTTAAGCCACCCTGGATCTTTTAGGGGACTGGCTTGTGTGGACCCAGATTGTTTTCCCGTTCCCCAACCCGTCCATCCGCCAACCCATATGACTCTCCCCACCACGCACACACCGCCCCAAATCCCCGCCAGGCGTTCAGTCCTCAAGTTCAAACCGCATTTTAACAATGGGAAAGGGGAGGGGGAGACTGAGATGGGTTTTCTTTGAATGAAACTTGGCTCGGAGGGACGCTCCTGATGGGACCAGGAAAGTGGAAGGAAGGAAGGAGGGACGGAAGGGAAAGAAAGGAAGGAAGGATTCTCTTAGAGTTAAGCACGTTAAATTCCCATTGAGGTCAGCACGTGGCTAAGGCTGAAATCCTATGAGAGCTGTAGGGAGTGTGTGTGTGTGTCGGGGGAGAGAACGTCTCAGTGGGGCTTACTTTCGAGTAAAAGATTCACAGGATTAGGCTGCACACCTTTCTCATCCATATCGTTATTAAAAGCGCTCAAGTTTAGCTGGCCCATGTCCTAAAAGTCGCATACCCGCTCCGGTGGCTCGGAAGTAAGGCCCATTCACTTTATTGGCAATGACTGAATTCCACAGAAAAGGAAGAGGACATCAAGTCGGTTTAACACATCGCGAAGGGCCGTGATGATGGCGAAATATGAGTCCTCTTATTTTGGGGGAGTGCTGCGGGACGCCCGGGCGGCGGGGGCGGGGCGCCCGGGCGGTGGGGGAGGGGTGGAAACGAGTTTTCTTGGGGGTAGGCGCAAGGGACACTTTCCACCCTTTTTAGACAGACCGGCGCTGCCCTTTTCTTCTCGCTTGCGAAGGAATAGGGCGCCCCGAAGGAAGACTTCTCCCCCCTATTTCATACTATTCCAATATTTAAAAATGAGGAGTTCATCCAACTCCAGAGCAGGAAAAGATTGTTTGCTTTTAGTTAGAATGGGGGAAGAAACTACACGGAGAAAGAAAGGGAAATGTGATTCCGAGAGGGAAAGAGAAAGAGAAAGAGAGAGAGAGAGAGAGAGAGAGAGAGAGATGGATGGGTATTAACTTCAATAGTAGAATCTCTTTGGGGGGGATTGAGAATTATACCAGGTTTTGGGAAGTCCTTGAAAAAGTGGGGGAGGGCGGATTTACGGCGGATTTCGCTGTCTCACACTTTCACGTGATCTCCTGTGATAGGGACGATCTCTTTCATTGAATCAGCCCGATTGGTGGGATTCGGATAGCAAGCTTCAGAGTCGCACAGCGCTCATCCCCCCCCCCCCGCAGGTGGGCAGTGTTCCGTGCAGCTGGGAAATGCGCTACCCTACCCTGCCCTTCCCACTCTGCTTGCTCCATGAAAGGTACTGGGATCTTCTCGGTTTGGGCCCAACCCGGCAATTAGCAACTGGATGGCCTCTTTCTCTCCCCCACTCCCACCTTACCCCGCCCAGCCCTCTTTGCGTTTCCCTGCTGACTTTTCATGCCCGGAGCAGCTGTTTCTTTCTGGACCCCGAAGTGAGGGGTCCTGGCAGCCTGTCACTCTCTCCTTTCAGAAATCCCCATCCCAGAGTCCAGTGTGACTCGGGAAATCGATCGCACCATTGGCCTCCACTATCTGAATAACAACACACACTTTCCCTTTTCCAAAGCGCGGCTTTCGCTGGGCTGGAAGAGGCAAGCCGCCTGGTTGTGCGGGAACGTTTTGGTCGTCTTTCTTCCCTCTCACTCCCGAATTAAAAAGCGATGGGGTGGGTTGGGGTGCAAAATGATGCCTTTTGCGTCGGGATAGGTTTGCATCGGTTCACCGAGAGCCAAAAAAAGTAACGCCGAAAACGCAATTTTCACAGAGAAGCCAATGAAGTGAAATAAGCTTGCATCGTGTGTGTGTGTGTGTGTGTGTGTTTAAAAGAAGCAGAATTCCTCTCTTTCTGTTGGCACACTACTAGAGCCCCAAACAGCAGGGCTGTCTATCCACTGTAAGTAATGCAATTAGGAGAGAAATCTTGGGTTGAAAAGGGAATCTAAAACAGACGCAGGAACCGCAGGGGAAAAAAAGACACGGACAGGATCCGACCCCTTTCATTGAGCGAGCCGAGTTGGCTGGAAAGAAGCGCCTCGTCTGTCCTCCATCCCAGAGAGCACTGAAGGACTGGCAAAGATTGAGGGGGTAAGGAAAAAATGTGTGTTGGGGGGGGTTGTCTTTGGGGAAGGAACTATCCGTTGTCCTGCTCTTCTTGGATCCCATCGAAGAGCTTTTGCGGAGTTGAATGGAGCAAAAACTGCCGCCGAGCAGCGCATGAATGGAGCAGTCACTTAGACCTACCGGGCAATCCTATGCATGTCTACTCGGAAACTACCGTTGAGTTAAATAGACCTTTCCCCTACCTCCAGGTCAATGTGTATAGGATTGCAGCCTTAGTCCACAATCCTATGCACACTGAGCTGGGGGGGGGGGGTAAGGCCCCACTGAACTCGGGGCGACTAACTTCTGAGTGAGTAGGATTGTGCTGCTGTCTCTTATGGACCTCCGCCTCTCCTTCTGTCCCCCACCCCTTTAGATGGCGGAGGTGCGTTATTACACTTACTTCCAAAGGTGGCGTGGCAGTTCTGCTATGTCTGTGGGGACTGGGGACCCTCCTGCTCATTCTGCTGACTGGGGCCCTGGACTCTGCCCCGAAGTCTTGCCCTGATGGCACCACCGCAGGGGAGTGCGAGGTCTCACTGTGTTCAGGTCTCACGCGTCCCACGGAAGTGTGCCACCTAACTGCATTCTTCCCTTGCAATCCTGGGCATGCCTACTCAGAAGTTAGGCCCACTGAGCTCAATGCAGATGCTCCTCAGTAAGGCTGTTAAGGACTACAGCCTTAACAGAGCCATTCCGATCTCTCCTTCTTCGGAAGTAAGTGAGTCCCCCTATGTTCAACGGGGCTTAATCCCTGGCAAATGTGTTCACCACTGCCTGAGCCTCACAGAGCAACCCTGTACATGCCTACGAGTCAGAAATAAGTCGCAGAGAGTTCAGTGAGTTTTCCTCACAGATAAGGAGTAAGTAGTGTTGAACTCAATGGGGCTTACTTACTTCTGAGTAGATGTGCATTAGGATTGCGCTGTCAGTCTGAGAAGCCTGCAGAAATAGGGCCCGGCGGGATGGGGGAGAAAAGGAAGGAAAAAATAGGATCTGCTCCAGTGGATTGGATTTGGTGGAGAGCGGAGCGAGAGGTCGCTTCCTCGTTTGGATTTTGCGTTTAGCGCCAGGCCAAAGAAGTTTAGGAGATGGGGGAAATCACGCCTTTTTTTGTTCTTTCTGTTGCTTTAGATTCCTTTTCAAATAAGCAGTAATAAAAAGAGTGGATATTTCAATAGATCAGGTTTTTACAGTGTTGTAGGGAAATTCGTTCCGGAGGGAAGAGAACTTTTATGGTTCAGTAGGTTTCATAATCCTTTATCTGTAAACCGCCTTGGGCACTGGGTTTTTTGTTGTTGTTTTAAACGGAAAGTCGATATATACTTTAACACACACACTAACACACACAATAAATGCATCACTGTGACGCTAATTTGCATGAACTATAAGAGGGGCGGGGAGAAGCTGGTAATCAGAAATCAGGAAGACACTTTCACAGAGGCGGTATACTAGGCGCTAGAGAGCCTTATTAGGATGATTAGGAGAATAAACTTTTAAAAATAAAATCACAATAACACTTATAATTGTAGTAGTGGGTGTGGTGGTGACAAAGGGTAGTCAGGCTAACCACCGTTGGAAACAGGACACTGGAGTAGGATGGGACTTGTCCTGCCCCAGCATGGCCATTCTTAGATTCTTAACTGGGGTCAGTGCCCAGCCCCGATGCAACTCCAGGCAACCGTCTCTCTCTTCCTGTGGCCATCCTGTTATATAGTGGAAGGTAGACAGAGAGAAGCAAGTCCATACTTCTTTCCTTTCTTTTCCATGCTATCGAGGGGCGGGCAAAGACTCCTGGACACGCTGTGGGTAAGGTTTGGACGTCTAGGAATCCTTCTGAAATCACCCAGCTCATGTGAGCTGCAGGCCCTGGCCGGAGACGCCCTGCTATGAGTGCTGGTGTGACGTGAGGGAAGAGGAGGGGACGAGAGAGGGGGACACCCCCCCCCAAATATAAGCCACGCTGACTGGGTACCTGCAGTTTGAATAACCAACCTGCAGCTCATCTTCTACTGAAGCGACGAAGTGTGATGTACCAACTGGTTGCACTGTTTATCTAGGCTTGTGTCCCCACCCTTCCTAGCAATTGGCGAGTCTGCTCCAAAAAGTGACCTTTCTCTCCAGAGGGCGCCCCCACCCTCATTTCACAATTCCTCCCCCCTCAAGGTGTTGGAAAGGATTTGTGGTTAAGAACGTAAGAAGAACCTAAAAGCGGGGCCCTGCCAGATCTAGAGCAGCATTCTGCCCGCACCCTGGCCAACCAGGTGCCCCTGTGGGAAGCCCACACGCCGGGCCTGAGCACCCTGCCTACGTGACTGGAGGTCATCTAGAGCAGCCACCGATAGCCTCATCCTGAGGAGAGAAGAAGAGCTTCTTCTCTCCTGGGAGCCAGTCAGAGCCCCAGATAGGAATCAAGCCGCAATGCAAAATGCTCCCTGAAAGTTGAAAGGCTTTCTTCTCCTCCTCCTCCTCCTCCTCCTTTTTCCTTCGCTCTCCTTTTCGGTTAGTTCAGGAGGAGGAGAAAAGGGGAAGATTACAGGTGCAGAACAAAACAATTGGGGCCATTCCTGACGCTACAGTCTTTGGTTTTGATCGAAGGGATGGTCCCTGGCCACGAGGAACTCCCAGTCCAGGGCCAAAGTCGAGCTCTTAAAAGCCATATTGATTTCCAGTGGGGAGAGTCAGGTTAAAACTCCCCCGCTGAAATAGATGATAGACTTGAAGGCGCTTCACTTTGCCTGGATCGAGTCCTAAATTTCGTGACCTAAAATTCCACACACACACATCCGTAAAAGGAGAAGAGTGAAAGGGAGGGAAATGATAATAGAACTAAACCTCCCCGCAACACACACACACACACACACACCATTCATAAAACAAGACAAAGCTATAGTCCTAAAGTCGAAGGATTGTATTGTTAGGTATTAGTCCACCCTCCTCCCGCCTGTCGCCCTCTAGATGTGTTAGACAGCAATTCCCATCATTCCCTGAGGATGATGTGAGTTGCCGTCCAACACATCTTGAGGGCGACAGGTTGGGGAAGGCTAGATTAAGCTTTTTCTAAGGGGTGAGACCAGACGGTTTCCTCGGGGACCTGATCCTTCGGGCAGCCTACCTCGCAGTGTCGTTGTGAGGATCAGACCAGGAAATCCCCACCAGCACCGCTCGGTGGAGGAAGGGCGGTACAGGAATGCAAACCACCGCCGCCGCCATCGCAGCAACGCCTCGCTTTCTCTGCTCCATGAGCTCGCACTCCCCTCACCAGAGGGACCGTCTCTCGACCCCACTCCCTCTCTGAACCCGCTGAGATTTCAGCAGCCTGGTGAGCCTTGCGGCGCAGCGCGATCCGACGCGCCTACTAGGAGTAGTACTATAGGTGAAATATACTACTATAGTAGTAGTATATTCGCATCGATGAGAAACAAGACTATTCTTATAACGAAGTCAGCTCATCAGCGCCAAGCGTTAGTTGTTGGAGGTATATTAAATTACAGAGAGCGAAATAGAGACAGTCGTGGCTTTCACACGACCATGCTGGGCGACTGTA
The DNA here is from genome assembly GCA_021292165.1 of Shinisaurus crocodilurus. Lineage (NCBI taxonomy): Eukaryota > Metazoa > Chordata > Lepidosauria > Squamata > Shinisauridae > Shinisaurus > Shinisaurus crocodilurus. Next base: position 149,999,494 of record CM037877.1, on the reverse strand, counting down.
GTAGGTGCGTGCGCGTGTGAAGTACAAGGTCCGGATTTTGCACTCGTGTTTTAAGGCGAGGTGGTGGAGGCTGGGATGGCTTGTCAGAGAGCTAATCCCAGGTAAACGTCTTCCCGGCGGGTCTGGCGACCAAGCCTGGGAACAAAACCGTTGGCTGCGAGCCTGCGGGGAAGCCGAGCTTTGGCAGAAGCGAGGAGCTTGCTCCGGAGAGAGGTTTTATCCTCGCGATTATCAAGAGAGGAGAGGAGCGGGGAGGGGGGCTACGGAGACCCTCGTCCCCGTTCCGCCACAGGCGACGGTCTAAAGCCTATTACAGCGTGAAGGGGGCTTGTCTTTGGCTCCAGGACAACGTATCCACGTGCGGATTAATAGCTGACAAAAAATAATTAGACAGAGGAAGGATGAGGGGAGGGAGAGGGGTCGGTGGAGGAAATCGGGAAGCAGGGAAAGCTAATCGGTTTGCTAGCCTCTCTCGGCCTGCCTGTCTCTTAATTGAAAGCGACCCTGCTCCGGTTTAATAGCCCGGCGGGACGCGGAAAGGGTGTGTGTGCGTGAGCCCCCCCCCCCGAAGGATGTGTGAGCCTTTATACACTTTCCTGCCATACATTCCCATTTTCCTTTCAGGGAAATTTATTATTATTATTATTATTATTATTATTATTATTATTATTATCATCATCATCATCATCATCATCATCAACAACAACAACATCTTGCCCCCGTGCCCTTCCCTTCAAAAGATGCCAGCTTCCAGTTCTCCTTCTCTGCCCAATGGAGCAGGTCTGAACATTAGAACCCCTGTTTGGGGCCTCCAGAGCTGGAGATGAAGCACAGACGACTCCGTGTGCAAGCTCGACCAGAACCATATTAATTCAAAAGTGTGATGCTCTTGCCCCCAGGGCTCTCAGTGGAGCTTACTCTCAAGTAAGTGTAGGATAGGATCGCACTCTTAATGTCTATGGCATCTTACTTGAGAGTAAGTGGCATTGTGAGGCATAGATGGAGATACAAAGACAATTACACACACAGCAACATAGTCCAGCTCAAGGTGGCTCTCCCATTGATTCAATTAAGCACGTGTTCAGGTCGTTTCCTTTGAAATCAATGGGACTTCTGGATGCCTAAGTTTGGCTGGGCCAAACCCATTCTATTTAAGCCCACCCTACACACATATATTTAAGCCTCAAAGAAAGTTGCCAAGGAGGAGCATCACTGTTTTGGTAATAAGTCTTTTAAGTCTCATCCCCAACTCTCTCTCTCTCTCTCTCTCTCTCACACACACACACACACACACACACTAATTTTAAGCACGGGAAACGAATCCAAATGTCACGGATCGGATTAAATAAAGGTCACCCCCGAAACCCGTCTCTTTTTTTCGATCAGAATCCCACCCGCACCTGGGGGGGGCACAACTTGCGCGCGTGATTTTAAATAAGGGATCCTGGTCAATTTCAGCTCCCCGCCGCCCCATCCGTTCGCTCGCCCGCCTGTTAGTCCCTCGGCTGACTGTTTGCTGCCTCCGGCTGTTTTAAGAAGCAAGATTTGGGCGGAGTGGAGTTGGGGGGGGGCACCTCCAAAACGAGACCTCTTTCATCTTGGAAGAACCACTAGCAGCAAGAAGAAACGAAAACAACAAACAATCCCACGGTGGCAACTCCAGAAGACCAAGAATGAGAATCAAAGTATTTCTCTCGCTCCCCGGCAACTCGACGATTTTGAGCAAAGCGGCGATTAGGTGAAGAAGCGGCGATTTTTCAACCGCGCACCGAAGCGGTCGTTTGCTTTGGCGGCGCGATCCCAGGCGCACGTCCCCGGTTCGCGTTTCCACCACACCGCCAGAAAAGAAACATCAGAAAAGAGGGTGGGGGAGGACACACACGACACGCACGTCGAGCGCTACAGGGTATTCAAGAGGGCCAACCGCTCAGCCCGCGAGCTGGCTGATGAGCTAAGAGAGAGAACTTTGCATTGCGTTCACACAGCCCGGCTGCAATCCGAGCGAGAGGAGCCCGCGAGTTTGCCGGCGAGGAGAAGTGAGTGACCCGATGTGGGGTGGAGAAGGGCAGGGGAGAAAAAGCCATGGAACGGTTCGAACCCAATAATGAAACTCCACATTGCAAAAGGAGGTTTGGGTGGGTGGGTGGGTGTATTAATAATAATAATAATAATAATAATAATTATTATTATTATTATTATTATTATTATTATTATTATTATCAACCCCAATGGAAAATCTGGAAGGAGTCTTTACCTTGGAGAAGAACCAACCCACCCGCCAGGTTCCTTCTACGCTGCACAGCGACTCAGTTTTGTCCAGATAAGGAAAAAAAGAAGAAGTGGGGGAACTACCCACATATTCACGCATCAAATGGAAATATACCCGGGCAAACTATTATTATTATTATTATTATCATCATCATCATCATCATCATCATCATCATCATCATCATTGTCGTCATCATCATCCTGAGATTTAAACAGCTGTAGCAAAAAGTCAGGCAGTTTCTTACCTTAAGAGAGTAGAAAGGGGTGTTTATTTTGCGCCCACCCCCAAAAACCCTGGTTCCTCCTTAATGAGTAATGTCATAGGGATGGGTCTGGGATGGTGGTGGGGGAGGTGGCAGTGATGTAACCAAGAGATGGAGGTTGGTCCTTGTTGTTTCTAGCAAAGGATTCCTGCGTTAATTAAAATAAACACGCTGATGGCTGAGGGGGAGGGGCAGGGAGAGATTCTCCCCCCTCCCTTTCTCCCACTCTCTCAATTTCTGCCACACCCCCATATACAATTGACGCGAATTTCTGACCTCTGACCTCTTGCCAATTTCTTGGTTTTCGTTTTGTTTCGTTTATTTTACTATCCCATTTTTTAAAAGATGATGGTGGTGGTGGTGGTGGTGGTGATGAAGAAGACGGCAATAATGATGTTCCCAGCAAATTAAAAACGAAAACAAACATAGAAATGAGAAAGCTGAGCGCCTACCTGCCAATATTAGCAAGGCTGCTGGATCTTCCTGCTTAGCAACTCATCAATGATCAGGTGAGGTATTACGGGGGACCTTGCGGCACCGGAGAGCATGGTCGGGAAAGGAGGGTGAATGAAACTGACAAGCGCGCTCCCCCCGCCCCGCCCCGCCCTCCCTTCCAATGGTCGACTGATCGAGAGAAGACGTTGCCTTCCGCGGAGCTTCCCTTCGTTTGCCAAGACTGAGCTCTGGGTGGGTTTATTTACGGGAGTCTCTCAACCCCGATTCCGGCGTGTTCTCATCTGAGAGAGCGTGTGCCTGCGTTTGTAAAAAAAAAAAAGAGAGAAAGCCCATTATCAAGTCTATAAAGACATCTATGAGATGTCTAAAGTCTTCCCACTAAAGCAAAGCATCTCTCCCTCTCTCTCTCTCTCAATTTGATCTGATGTGATCTGATCCACGGACGCGTGGAAGAGACCTCGCCTGGCCAACTAGAAGGCAATTTACAACTGTCACAGGATTATTCCTCTCGCAAGTAAAAACCAAATCAGACCTGGAGTAATATCCAAAAGCGAGTCCCTCTCAACTCCGTGAACAGAGAGAATCAGGTGCCTGTATAAATTGGCTTCACCCTTTCATATATATATGTCAGGGTTAGAAGGCACTTTTGAAAGGCCTGGGACTGGGGAGTCCTTCCCCTCGACAAAGGCGTGCACACAGAAGCAGACCTACCCAGTATTAAGTTACACAGGCAAAAATCCAAGGCTCTCCGTCCAGGCAGCGTTTCAAAGGTCGCGGCATCACCCACCGGGGAAGATCTCCTGCGCAAGCCCCCACTGAAATGAATGGGAGAGTAGTTTTGCGTGGCTGACATTCATTGCAATCAGGCGGCTTCCGCAGGTGAACTTCCCTGTTGGTTTGCAGATTACCGTTCCCCCTCCGTTGCTCTACGGGCATCCCAGCGGCCCTAAAGCAGCAATCCTATACACACTTACCTGGGAGTCAGTCCAATTGAGCTCAATGGGACTTACTTCTGACTCTGAGTAGACATGCCAAGGATTGCAGGGTGCCAATGCTTATTTGGAAGTTCGATACCATTCAGCTTCGTAGGACTTGACATTGAAATAAATAAGATTTCCAAAGTAACGTGCTTACGATCACCTGGTCATGTTCATTCAGGAAAAACTTGCTTTCTGTACAGACCGGAAGGTTGGTGGGCGCCTGATCATTGGTCAATATTGACCGCCGCTGTGTGTATATGTGGGTGTCTTCTCTGGTGTGCCTTTATCTCTTGTTAAGTATGTCTCCTTTCAGCCCCACCCTCCAGATAAATTGTGTGATCGGCTCCATTTCTTACAGATGATATAATGGTGAATTGGTTTAGATTTTGGGAGAAAACCTGTAGAATTAATATATTTAATAAGTGGGGAAAGCAAGGGGCATATTTCTTGGGAAAGTTCATAAACAGGGAAAGTGAACTTTTTATTTTATCCTTTCCTAAAGCGTTTAGTATGTTTTAGGCATTGAGACATGTTATAAGCACTAGTACTAATCATCACCATCACAACATTTCACTGTTTTTTTTAAAAAAAATACTGGGTAAGATCCAGCCCTGATCCAGCACTTTTAAGACTCATTTATTTCAATGGAGATGAAAGGAGCGTTACCTTTGGCTGGATTGTGCCTACTGGCCGCTATCGATGAAAGGGATGGTTTGCAGCCACAGGCTCAGAAAAGGCCTTTCTAAACACACAAACACAAATCAGAGTATACGTTCAAAGAAATGCATTTATTTGTTTATTTTGGCAGCATCTGGTGTGTGTGGAGAGCGCGCGCGCGGGGGAGAGAGCCATCAGCCCTGAAAACAAGAAAACGATGCTCAAGACTCGTGCTTTGTTTTTCTCTGTGTAGTGCTGCGGGTGCTGCGGTTAGATTTCCACCACCACCACCACCACCACCCCAGCAAATCAGAAAGACACCCCTGGATTTTTGAGAGCAAATCCGTGGTGGCTGTCTACACGGAGCAAGAACTGGAGCAGTCAGTGAATAAGCTTCATTTGTGCTCCAAAAAGAACTCCCAAACCTCCGCGTGAAATAAGGACACCTTAACTCTTGAAAGCACACCTAACTACACGCCTTAGTCAGAGTAGCTAAAGAGTAGGGTGTCCCCCCACCTCACTTCACGCATGATAAAATCGACACATTAGGGAGAATGAGGCGGTCGAATCCTGGACTGGACCACTTCAGGGGTGTGTGTGGGTAGTTCCTTTCTAAATAGTCCCCGACATTTAAACACCCACACAAAACAACCCCAAATCACCTTGGTGTACTAATTTACGAAATGCAGAAGGCTCTCTACCCGGTGGGGGGGGAGGTGACCACCACCTCTCACCTGCGATCTGAAGTGGTACGATCCCAGATTGCACCACCTAAATCCTACCACTTCATTCCGCCGAATGTGCAAGGACGGTGCCGGCGGGTTAGTCACGTGGTCTTGTTAAAATCTGCTCGCCCCGGAGCCTGGCGCAGGAGGTGGCGCTTGGAGGATGGCTGGCTCCCCACCGGGGTTCTCCTCACGTCAGGATTTCCTTAGAACCTTTAATTATATATTTTTTAAAAATCGTGGAGAAAAAGGACTGCTGGTCTGTTGTTTGTTTGTTTGTTTGTTGCTTTCAGAGACAAGGCTTTTCAGCATGCAGGAAAACAACATTCATTCATCCATATATCCATATCCCCTTTTCCTGGCAAAGCAATTTACATAAAATAAAACCATTACATTACGTCATATCTCTCTCTCTCTCTCTCTCTCTCTCTCTCTCTCTCTCTCTCTCAGATTACAGGGGGGAGCAAGGGTGTGTGTGATCTCCTGCTATCTCCTTTTTTTGTGTGCCTCCAACCCCGTATGGTGTGTGTGTGTGTCGTGATTTGGTTAAAGCTTGTGGATTCCATCTCCCTTTCCCACCCGCCCCCATAATTCGAGCATGGTATAAAACAAAAGAATAATGAAAAACAAAGCAATCGCAGCACAAGATGTCAGATATCAGTTAAAAGGCGAGCAGTATCTAAAAGTAGCAGAACATTCCATCACCATTAAACGCTTGTTGAATTATATATATATATATATATTAAAGAGTCTTCAATGGCTGCCTAAAACACACGCAAAGGAGGAACCCGAGGTCTCTACGCGGACGGCAATCCGGAGTTTTAGCGCCTCCACAGAAAAGGCCCTTTTTCTTAGACTTACTGGTCTGGTCTCGGGACAGAGAGGTGGGCCTGTCCGCTTGCACTCCCCCATTCCAAGCCCTTGTAAATTCCCTTGTCAATTTCACCCGACGGCCAGTAGCAAAGCCGTCGGGCGGTCAGTTAGCGTAAAGAGAGCTGGGTTCCTGTTGCAGTCAGAGGCTGAGCAGCTCACGTGGGTGGGAAGCCGGTGGAGAGGGCAGCAGACGCACGTCGAGCCAGCGACGGTCTAGTTCGCCAGCTTTGGCGGTGGTGCGCAGGGGACCATAAGGAGGAAAATAAGAAAGAACTTATTGGGTTGTATCCAATGCTAGTCCTACTCAGAGCAGACCCGTTGAAATGAACGGGACTTAACTTAGACTAATATTGGATATGACCCTTTGCTACTATGGCTAGTCAGTCCGGTTACTCATCTGGAAATCTGACACACATTTCCCATGCATGGATCAAGTCTGACTGGGACTTACTTCCGAGAAAACAAGCCTGGACTAGCACTGCAGGCTGCCATCTTAGGCACGCTTCCTAGGGAGTAAGTTCCGTTGAACTCATTTTGACCTGCAGAGTGGGAGCCACCCAGCGATAAGACTGCAAATTCCGTGCACTTACAGGGGAGGGAGCCCCGCTGAGCAAACTGGGACTTACTTATGAGGAAGCATGCGCAGGGTTACTTCTCATGCACGCCATCCACATCCACAACCAGAACCACAAATCAATGGGACTTAAAAAAAAAAAAAAGGAAATACTACTGCCTTCCATCGGGGCTTGGGCTTGCAGAAGCGGCATGCTATACATCCAAACTATCCAACCAAAGTGAAACGCGATCAACAGCGCAATGTTTACTCAGAAGTAAGTCCCACTGTGTTCAGTGGGGCTCCCTCCCTAGTAAGTGCGTTGAGATGGCGGTCCAAGCCTCGTGGATTTCAAGAGGAGAGTTAAACCACCGCTGTTTTTTACTGAGATCTGCAGGCCTGAGATCCAAGAGCTGGATTTGGGCTGAATCCTGCCGTGTATCAACACTTTAGGTCATCTTATCAGAGGAGTTTTGGACTACGACTTCATGACTTCATAACCCCTCAGTACTGGCCATGCTGGTAGGGGCTGATGGGAATTGTAGTCCAAAACATCTGGAGGGCACCAGGTTGCCGGCTACCCCATCTTATCCCCGTCAACTAAGGCAGCATTCCCCAACCAGCCCCCCAGATGTGTTGGACTGCAACTCCCATAATTCCCAGCCAGCATGGGAGTTGCATCCAAGACATTTGGAGGGCCTCAGGCTGTGGTGTGTGTGTGTGTGTGTGTGTGTTGGTTGGTTGGTTGGTTGGTTGGTCTAAAGGCAAAGGGAGCATGTCTCCCCAGAAACTCCTTTCCTTGGAACTAAGGATGCATACAGATGATCATAACTTACCACAGTGTGCACCAAACCACTTGATAAGTTCCGGTATTGACCCCCAGTATGCCAACCAACAAATGCCTGCAGCATCAAACCATGACTTGCATGAGTTAATCTGCCCAAAACATCATCACCATCATCAACAACAATCCTTTATTACGGTCATAGACCAGCACATCACAGAAGTACTTCCTTATTGATGGAAATTGTAATATTGCCTGCTTAAATCAAGGAGGTAATGTAACCACTAGTTACAGTGGGAGGAAAGGGTTAATTGAACAAACCCCAGGTTGCATATTTTCTGACCCCTCCTCCCTGTTTCCAGCCTCTCTGTGGCCAGCTCTCTCTCTACCTGTCCAACCTGATGGACACAGACTCTTAACACCCAAGACTCTAACCTGCCTATATGCATCCTGCATATATGAATAAATGGACTGTAAGTAAAACTAATAAATGTCTTTAGTAGTTTTAAACCTTGTTTGGACAATCCAGGGCGGTTCGCACAACCCAGGCTGTGAGCGGGGGAGGCACCAGGGGACCGTCTGCGGGGTCCGGTGGGACGCCGCAGACGACCTGCGCCCTGCGCGTGTGGACAGACCACGCAGTCCCCACACTGCAGTGCGGGCCTCCCGGCACTAGGGTGTGGCTTGGGATGCCCAGAGGGGCCGTTTGCCCCTACAGGTTGGAACAGCCGCAGCTCCGGCCGCTCTGGGCTGCCGCCTTTGTGCGGCCTCCGCAGGACGGCCGCCCGCTGTTTGCACGGCAGGGTGGCCACACGTGGTAGAGGCTTATCCCTCCCTCTACCGCCCATGGTCACTTTGCGTGCGTCCCGCACGTGGCCAGCCCACGGGGCCACCCCTAGTCGCACGACCTCTGCTCCCCCGCGGTTCCTGTGTCATGCGAACATGCCCTCCGTTTCCTTTTAAGAGTCTTTTAGCAGGGTTTAGCAAACCATGTGGTGATAACCAGTTTCAATAACCAGGCTGTGCATAAGGGGGAAAACTCTTCTTCTGCCTAACCAGTATAGGACCGACTCCTTTCCATATCCTCCAACGCTTATCACTCTTCACAACTCCCAGCATGCCCAGCAACACACACACACACACACACACACACACCTGCTAGCTGGGTGATGCTGGGAGTTGTAGGACTTTTTTTCTGTCTAAACTTGCATAGGATTGTGTCTTAAGAGTCATCAAGCAATGAGACCTGCATGTGTGAATCAGTCCCCTTTAACATCCTGCCACGTGATAGGAAGAATTTTACTACCCATCAGATGCAGAAGTGTGGTAACACATATGGCTAAATTCTCATCTGTATCCAACCTGAGTCGTAGTTATTTCAATTGAATTCCCTCCCCCCATAATGGTGTTTTGAGAACTGCAGTGTAAACACGCTTGACCTTGGGCTTGTTCGCACGCCACGGGAACCGCAAGTCCCCCGTGGTTCCCGTGTCATGTGCACGCCAACCGGGGGTGCCCCCACAGGACAGCCGTGGGCAGGACGCACGCAAAGTGACCATGGTCGGTAGAGGGGTAAGCCCCTACCGCGTGTGGTCACCGTGCCGTCCGAACAGCGGGCGGCCATCCCGCGGGGTCCCCATAGAGACGGCAGCCCAGAGTGGCTGGAGCCGCCGCCGCTCCAGCCTGTAGGGGCAAAGGGCCCCTATGGGCATCCCAGGGCCCCATCCCCTACCGCCGAGAGGCCCACACTGCGGTGCGGGGACTACGGGGTTTGCCCACGCGCGCCGGGTGCTGGTCATGTGCGGTGCCTTGCCGGACCCTGCGGATGGCCCTGTGGTTCCTCCCCCACCGGCAGCCTGGGTAGAGTTCAATCCTAAACATGGGCCTGTCGCCTGTGGCTCATGCTGGGTCAGCTTGTCTGAGTGTGGAAAGCTAAGCAGGGTCAGGCCTGGTTATTACTTGGATGGGAGACCCCTCCTCTAGTTTCCTGCATTGAGCAGGGGGTTGGACTCGATGGCCTTGTAGGCTCCTTCCAACTCTATTATGAAATCTATGTTTACTAGAAGCAGGTGCCACTGAGTCCAATGGCACTTACTCTCTAGTAAGTGTGCAGAGGATTGCAGCCTTAAGGACACAATTCCATGCAAGTTTAGACAGAAAAAAAAGGCCTACAACTCTCCCAGCCTGGCGCAGCCAGCATGGCTACTTGGAGCATGCTGGGAGTTGTAGGCCTTTTTTTCTGTCTAAACTTACATAGGATTGCACCTTAAGCCATTCAGTGGCAGGCAACTCATTTCAACCCTTAGGAGTAGCTTCAGCAAAAATGTGTTCTTGATGGAGTAGTAACTGCTGCTTGAGTCCCTCCCCCCTCCCCGCAGCATTTCATTCTAAAAATCGACATCGATTTTTGAGGCAGCCTTGTGCAAGTCACTTGTTCCTCCTCAGCCTCAGTTTCATATGTATAAAATGGGTATAACAGTGTCCTGGGGCTGCGGAGAGGATGAACAAGACTGAAGTTACAGATCTACCATTGTGCTGGGCGGGGGGGGGGGGGGATGATGATGTAATAAATAAGGCTCCAGTCCAGGCAAAGTTAATCGTTTTTTAGTCCCATTGATTTCAACGGGAGACATTTCAGCACATGCTTGTTTCCCATTGCAATCAAGAGGACTTTAAGGCTGCAGTCCTATACCCATGTACCTGGGAGTAAGCCCCATTCAACTCAACGGGATTTACTTCTGAGTAGGCATAGAACTGCGCGGTGCTTGACTTTGTTTGGATCGGGCCCTGAGCTCATCAAAGGATCACGCTTCCCGGTCCGGTTTCTAATCCAACCCTGAGTTTAACGGGACCGCCCTCTCCTTCATTGCCAAGAGGGAAAGAGAAAATCCATGCTGCCTCCTCAGCCCCCCGCACCGCCCGGTCTGAATCACGGCAGCCATTGCTACCTATTGCGGTCTGTGGAAACAACCGAGCTGACGCAAGAAGGACGCGCCTAGGAGATGATCCTCCAAGGATGGAAGGTCTCCCGGGGTTGGAAATCGGAGGAGTGGGCAGCCGCGGCCGTAGAGAAGGAAAGGCTACAATCCTATTCTCATTAGATGAGAGTAAGCGCCATTAAATTCAACGGGACTTTATTTATTGCTTTATTACGTTTATATCCTGCCTTTTTTCCTGCAAGGAACCCAAGGCGGTTTACATAATCCTCCTCCTCCTGGCCATTTTATCCTCACAACAACCCTGTGAGGTAGGTTAGGCTGAGAGTCAGTGACTGGCCCAATGTCACCCAGGGAGCTTCATGGCTGAGCAGGGACTAGAACCCGGATCTCCCAAGTCCCAGTCCAAACATCCTACTTCTGAGTAGACATGCACAGGATTGTGCGGTGAGTTGTATAATTAATAATAGGGAATAATATAAGTACCGTATATTGACCCATGGCTACATCCAAAAGACGTTAGCGACCCCATCTCAGTCTGTCTTCTCAGAAGGAACTCCCCTTGGAGTTCGGCGGCTCTTAGGTGTTGCTCAAGACTGCAATCTAGCGAGAAAGCCGCCCCCCCCCCCCGCGTGCTTAGGAGGGTGCCTCATGAGGAGGAAGCTCCCATTGGGTTGGATCTAGACTTGGCCGTTCTTAGAGCCGAAATCAATGAGACTTGAGTCAGTCTAACTTAAGCCCCATTGATCTCAATGGACCTTCCCTACCTCTATGACCAAGTCCAGGACCCGACCCATTGATTTCAACGCGCCTGCTTGCCAAGATGCACCGCTCTCCTAAAGAAACTTCTCTCTTACTGGGAAGAAAGCCCCCAAGAAGAGTTCAGTTCAACCGGTTTCCGTGGAAGTGCATGGAGGGGAGGCAGACAAGCTGTCCGGGAGAGCGGCAGCAGGCAGCCTAAATGGAGAGCTTAACTCCAGATTTGCCTTCTGGAGTCCTTTCAAGGACGTGCCCTAAACAGACCCTCTTCTCTTTGCCGGCGACGGAGGCGATTGCAGGTCAATCCAGCCAGCGTGTCACGTCGCCTTCTCCTCGCCTACCCTCTTAGTCCAGCCTGGTGCCCTCCGGCTGTGTCGGGCTGCCACTCCCACAATTCCCAGCCAGCATGCCCAATGGCCGGGAATGATGGGAGTTGCAGTCCAACACATTGGAGGGCACCAGGTTGAGGAAGCCTTAGCCCAAGGAATTTTCGGAGCAAGGGTTGCTGTTTGCTGCTGCGGCTGCTTTGCTGGCGCGCTTCCTTTTACCCTGGTTTCCTCTCCACTCCCGCTTGCTAGAACCAAGCAGAGGGCGCCGTCTGAGGCGCTGAAGGGCGAGGCTCAGCGGATGAGGAGGATCCGCTCGGCTCACCGCTGACGCTCAAGGGATACGAGCAGGCGGGGGGGGGAGTCATTTTTCGCCTAAATAAACGAGCGCCCCCACCTCCCGCTAGCTGAATATCGAAAGGGAGATTGGGATGAGCCTCGACCAAGGAGGCAGAGCCGCCCAGGCTGCTGCAGTCCCTAGCACACCGTTTTACGTGGGAGTAAGTTCCAGTCAACTCAGTGGGACTTACTTCTGAGTAGGCATGCATAGGATCGGGTCGCAGAATCATCTCGATCGCCTTGTTCCTATGTGGCGGGTGATTGTCCGGCTGTTTACTCCCAAGTAGTCCCACTGTCTCCAATGGCAACCGATTCTGGAGGGTGCTCTCAAAGCGAATCGTCCATGGAGGAGGCAGTTCTTGGTGATCAAAACGCCGTTGAGAAAGGAAATCCACACCACCACCACAATAATAATTGCAACCTACAACCAAGTGACTCCGGAGTACCCTATTCATGGAAACAGCGTAATTCCGGAGTAATGCCTTTATCAAAGCACATTAGCAGGAGCATAAATACCTCCCCGCGGGTGAGTGGGGAGAGGGGAGAAAGGAAACTTATTTCTGAGTGAATTTTAGGCTCATTAATTGCCAACGGTGAATTGTAGTCAGCGGATGGAGGTGGGTGAGCGTCAAAGAATGAACAAGCTCTTGGAAGAGATTTTAGCCAGATTCATACACCCAGTTTGCTTACTACTTTCGATCTACTTTTTAATCCCGCTGGCGCTGCGGCTGGGATTCTTGCAGCACGATCCAAACTATGTTTTTGTTCAGAGTAAGCCCCAAAGAGTTCAATGGCATTCAGTTCCTAGCAAGCCTAGCCTGCAATCTTAGGCACTGGGAGTAAACACCATTGAAGTAAATAGGATTTAATGCCGAGTAAATATACATTTAAACAACTCCTCCTTTCTCCCTGCTGTGCAGTACTGAGCAAGCCTATCAATTGTGAAGAATAATTGCTCTTCTTGCCTAATCAAACAACTAAATGACACTCAATCCTGTTGGATGTACTCAAAGGGTAGGGCCGTTTGGTAGCACTGTAGCACAGAAAAAGCTCGACTTGTTTGCCTGTTAATACCAGGAGATAAGAACATAAGAGCTCTGCTGGATCAAACCAAGGGTCCATCTAGTCCAGCATTCTGTTCACACAGTGGCCAACCAGCTGCCCATGGGAAACCCACAAATAGGACATGAGTGCAACACCTCCCTCCTGCCCAGGTTCCCTAGCAATTGGTGTACATAGGCATACTGCCTCTGATACTGGAGGTAGCACATAGCCATCAAGAGTAGTAGCCACTGATAGCCTTATCCTCCATGAATTTGTTTAATTTGTTCAAAACCATACACATTGGTGGCCATCACAACATCTTGTGGAAGTGAGTTCTGTGGGATATTTAAAGTGCAGTCAAAACCAATGGCTCATGTTTCACCAGTCAGTTGGGTGAAATGGTTAAGGCCACTGGTATCTTCTAAGGTGGATTCCCTAGCCTAGAAGATACTCAGTGTGTGTTTAGCTGAGCCTCAGCAGGAAGTGGGCGTAGCTCTCAGCTCTTTTCCTCCCTACTGAGACTCTGAATGTGGTAGTAAAGGGAGTTGCCTCCACGTTGTTCTAACAGCAGCATGTAACCAGAGTTGCTGGTCTGAACTGCACAAGTTCAGACCCCAAGTATTTCCAAATGTACTGTAACCTATAAGAAACGCTTTTAAGCCTGCCTGAATGAAACTGCATAATCTGAGTGTGTAAATGTTACTTTAAACTTTTACAAGACTGTGTCTCTGATTGATTCTGAGGGAGAGAAAAGGGGGCAAAACCAGGAAAATCCAGTCTGCCTTAAAGCATCCTGGATTACCAAATGCTAACTGGCTAACACTAGCCAAATCTAAGCTTCTTTTAAGGTGGAAAGGGACTCTACTCTGCTGATCTCACTAATGTGAGACAGGAAGGATAATACTCAACAATATATCCTCTCCTAGCATCTTTTTCAAGTCCCAACAAGTTTCATAGTTTAACTCTGTGCTGTGTGAAGAAGTCCTTTCTTTTATCTCTCCTGAATCTCCCACCAGTCAGCTTCATGGGATGACCCTGGATTCTAGTACTGTGGGAGAGGGAATTGCAGAGGCAAGGTCCTTCTATCACCAACCCAAGTTGTTTACCTCCTGCGTGCTTATGAGTATTTGCTGCTGTGCTATGTATTTGAATACAGAATGCTTTCCTTCTCCCCCACTTCCTGTTTTACAGGCATTTACAGATTTAGGATGCAATCCTATGCAAGTTTAGACAGATTACAGTCCTACAACTCCCAGTATTCCCCAGCCAGCATGGGGAGCTGGCTGGGGAATGCTGGGAGTTGTAGGACTGTAATCTGTCTAAACATGCATAGGATTGTGCCTTTAGACACCCAAGCCAGGCTGAAGCTGCCTGTTACATATGCAGCAGAAATACTGCATATGAAGACTGGGTGGTAGAGTTCAGAGATAGCAGAACAGACTGTACCACTTCAGACTGGTACAGTCATATTTTTGAATGCTCCCCAGTTGAATACTCCCTGCCTGCAAGAAGCATATTAGCACATCAAGGAGCAAGCTGATCTGTTAGGGTGTGTGTGTTTTAAAGCAGGGTATGGTAGAACAACAAAATTATATTGCAGGTTCTAGTCCCCACTCGGCCATGAAACTCACTGGGTGACTTTGGGCCAGTCACTGACTCTCAGCCTAACCTACCTCACAGGGTTGTTGTGAGGCTAAAATGGAGAGGAGGAGGAGGATTCTGTAAGCCGCCCTGGGTTCCTTGCAGGAAAAAAGGCAGGGTATAAATATAATAAATAAATAAAAATATTGCTGGAATGAAAAATACTTGGGAGTGTGGGGAGTAACCAAGAGTGTTTCTGTGGAAGGATTGTAAGCAGTGTTCAATTCTGGGACTCAAAAATTCCTGCTCTCAGAATTCTTAAATTCCAAGTTTATGTATTTTGCACCTGACTGAAACTGGTGGATCTCAAGATTCAAGTAAAAAAACAAGGCAATCCCAGAAGCCTCAGGTCTGCCCACTCCTGTTTTAAAGCTTGCAGAGAGATTGTTGTTTCGGTGCAGGAATATGCAAAAATGACACCCAACCCATAATCTAGATTGAAATGCACAGTCCATTCGACCACTTCAGGATTCCACCTTATTCTGCTGCAAGTGTTGACCAGACTTCCAAGTTCAAACAAATAACCAGCACAAAAGCTGAAACATTCGCAGGCAGCCTGATCCTGCAGATGTTTACTCTGCAACATGTCCCACTGTGTTCAATAGGGTTTGCTCTTGGGTAAGTGTGCATCCAATTGCAGCCTTCGGGTTGGATCCCATGCAGGTAAACTGCTATGGAATGGAAAACATTAGTGAAACATATTTCCCCTCCTTGCCCCCACCCCCAATTTGGGGCACACACAGGGAGCTGCAGGGGGGAGGAAAGGATAGGGAAATCCCATTGCACCAGTGGACTTCACTCACACGATGTCAGATCCAGCCCTTCATAATAATTGTACATTTCCCCCCCATGAAACTCAAGTGGCAGGCATAATCATCCCTTCCGTTTTGAGTGCAACAGTGGCTCAAGAATGATTGTGCTGTATAATTTTTCCCTGGATAGGGAGGGAAGGTGTGCAGAACGACAGAGTTCATTCTTATTCTTGTCTGCATTACAATTATGCATCTCTACCGGCTGCCATTCCACTTTAAATACATACATACTGACTTGTTTGGTTTCTATGTTTTATGTTCATTTTCTCGGTCTCATTCAAGGCCTCCAAACACATTGCCACACTGATCATGAGAACAGTTATTTTTGAAGTCAATTGTATTGACTTCAGTGCAACATCCACCCCATACAAGTGTGTGCTGAACATTTCTGCCCAAGCAGGCTGCTCCACAAGACAGCTGAACTGATTTTCTTAAAGATTAAGACAGCTCTCAGTAATGGAATGGCTTTGGCTTTAAGCCTCAAAGAATGTCAAGTTAATTGAGGGCTGTACATACATGGTTTGTACATACGTGGTCATCACTGCAGCATCAAGTGGTGGCTTGCACGTGTGAATGAGTGAGCTAGCATGAATTCAACCTGACAGCCAGAACTTTCACATTGCCTCACATCACTTCAAACTGCTTTTCAATTGAGTTCACACATTCTGTGGCTAGCCATCAAGGGATGGCTGCTCCTCTTTCAATGGCTGCAACATCCATTAATGACTTGCATGTGTGAATGGACATGGCCTCTTTCTCACTGCAGTTGCAATACTTCCCAATGGAGTCACATTCAGATGCTGTTAATCGAATGTAGAATAATCCAGTGTAACAAAAGTCACATGATCCCAACACATGTGAACCATCCTAAATTGTGTATTCTAACATGCAGTCCTATGCACACTCACTTATGAGTGTATGAGTGATCTCAGTGGAACTTACTTCCAAGTAAACATGCATAGGATAGGGTTGCAAATATATTCAGGATCTGGGTGCCAGAGTATTTAGGAGAAAGGTGTTAAATCCAATGACTCATTCTGGATCCTTTCTTTCAGCGTTGTGCTCAAATAGAATTTGTCTTTTTATACTGCCTTCATTTAACAGAACTCAACACAGCAAGCTCTTGAAGTGTTTCCCAAAGAATACCACAGCACTGCTAAGCAAAGGTAGCCCCAGAATGGCTGGTTCTCCCTCTACTCGATGATGGCTTCGAAAGGCAAAGCAACAATCTCTTTGTAGCCACAGAAAGCCTTGTCAATGGCTCAGCATCACTGGCACACATATGGAATTTTTTTTATTACAACTGGAAAATATTCAGGATATGGGAACAGCAGAGGTCAAAGGAACGCCAATATGCAAAATGTGGAAACTGTAGGGGGCAGAAAAGAAGGAAGAGGTGGGAGTGATGGTTGATTATTTCCCAGTCTTCATGGTATGATGCAAAAGACTTCGATCATCAAGCATAGAAAAAGGAATTGAACTGCTTCTTTTTGGATGGATCTTTGACGTTTGTTTGACCATATGGACACTGGAGAAGGAGAGAAATGAAATAAGTAATTATTGACGTGGCCTCAACATTTCCCATAGTTAAAGAAAGAATTGTTAACCATATCCTGTAAATCATTTGAGGTCACAGGACTTTTTCTTCTTCTTTTTCTTTTAATGAGAAATTAAGCCATACTTCCCCCCCTTCTCCTTGCCCCCTCCCTAAAAAATGGCCCTAATTATTTGTCCAGGAGACCTACTTGCTAAGTAAGGCCTATTCATTCCATACAATATCTGAGCAAAATCTTCTTCCATTCACTCTATATACAGTCCAGAGCATACCAAAATAGAAGGAAGATCTCACAGAAGCTGAAAGACTGCACTCCTTTGCAAATCTGTATATGATGGGGAAGCATCGATTTCTCTAGTTACAAAAGGGTGAGCAACCCTCCAATTCTTGGGCAGCCAGATCCTGCGGATGTTTACTCAGAGTAGGGCACAGGGGCAGTGCTAGGTACTGGAAAGATCCGTGGCTCAGGCCCACAGGGCAAAAAACAAACAAAAAAGCACAAATGTTCATATGCTAATTTACATATGCTCTGTGTGTGTGTGTCATTAAAGGACCCTGTCTCCTAAAGATACCAGTTAATCCAAAGGGATCCGATGCAACAGAGATAATTAGGGCCCCTGTACCTTTATTTCAGCAAGAGCCCATGGACAGCAGGGTGGTGGGGGAAATGGCCTCCCAGAGATTTGGGGCTCCAAATGAAAGATTCAGGGCTCCAGCCCTAGAGGGCCACCCCTTAACACCACCTCTGGTCAGGCATAAGCTCTAGTGTCCAGTCCTACTATGTTTGGTATGGCCTGATCCGAGGCAAGCGTGCACAGGATTGCAGCCTCAGGTTCACTGCTCAGAGCAGTTTGGAGAGAATTGGAATGTATGATAAGGGTGACAGAAGTCCCCATCCTCAGTAAACTCAGAGGGTTTTTTAATCCTGTTAAAATGACTAAATAGGACAGGTAAAGAAGCTGTCTGCTGAGAGTCACTGCAGCCAGAGAAGTTATACACTTCCATTCCTCTGAACAGTGAGTTGTGGATGCATTGCACTGTTGTTAGTAAAGCAATGCTGCTGAGAAAGACTGTGATTGAAACATGTGAGGTATGTTTTAATCCTACATTGAGTGCAGCTTTGAAAAAATGAATTTCATCTACATTTGATTTTTTAAAAAATTATTGTTTGATACTTTGCAAAACCGTCGTCAATAAATTGTGCTCTATAATTAGATGGTGATCTGACCATTGTCTGTTTTGCACTATTGTTTTATGGCTGGACAAGAGTTCAGGTATTTTTTTGTTATTTTGTGTAGGGTTCCAAAGTTTTGTAGATTAATAAATATATTGTACATTTTGTCATTGATTAAAACAGTGCCTCTGATTGAATCATACAGCAAAGTCCCCATCCCACCTCTGTTAAAGTTAAGCTTTAATATGCAAGTACTTAGACAAAACTCAGGCAGCAGGCAGAAGCTTTCCCCCTTCTCTCCTGCACAGGAAGGAATGCCTCCTCCAAGATGGTGCCAGATCTATTGTTTTATTCACATGCAGATTTAATTGATCAATCAACTGATTTACACTCATCTATCAACTAAGATTTCTATAGGAAATGACAGCCCAGTGCTATGGGCTGTCCAGTGCTAAGTGCTAAGAGTAGCACTTAGCAGAGCTCTGCTTGCCCTGGAGGAAGGGGGCAGGGAGGTGATCTTTGAAATTTCTCCTCTTCCCTGCAGCCCCTATGCCCCCTGAAAAGCAGCTGGGGGGGGGGCCTCCAGAGCAGAGTGAGAGGCAACACAGGGGGCTGCAAGGGGAAATTGGCAAAGGTCGCCTCCTGGCCCCCTTTTTCCTCCAGGGAGCCTCTGTTGGATTCCAATGCCTTCCTTGAATGGAAGGTGTCCTTCTGTTCATGCAATGGCCAATCTGGATCCAACCCTAAATAAATGAAAAGTAATGAAATTCAAGCATGAAGACTGTTGCGAAATGTAGGTGCAGAGTGAGTAGGACCATTGACTTATGACTATTATTATTTATTAATTAGCCAACTCTCAATAGAGTCCTCTAGTCTAGGCGACATCCCATGACGTATTCTATCCTTGTCCCCTTCCTTTCAGAGCAACAGAGTGTAAGGATCCGGAAGCTGCTCTTGGCATTTGCTATAATTAAATTCACACTGAAAAGGTTGAAGCAGCAGTCAAAAGAGTAAAAAGAACATCTGAGGTGGTAAATGCCTCCCGTGTGCCAATGTTTTTATAAACAACCCAATCCTGGACCTTTTACTTGGAAAAAAAGAAGGAGCCCTGTTTGATTTTGGTGGGAAGTTTATTCAAGTAATGTGTTCAAGGTTATAGTGTGTGTGTATAATCAAAACAAGTTGTTATAGGGTGCTTCCAGATGGAGGGCTCCTAGCGCTACCATTTATTTATTTATTATTAGATTTATATCCCGCCTTTTTTCCTGCAAGGAATCCAAGGCGGCTTACATAATCCTCCTCTCCACTTTCATCTTCACAACAACCCTGTGAGATAGGTTAGGCTGAGTCAGTGACTGACCCAAAGTCACCCAGTGAGCTTCATGGCCGAGTGGGGACTAGAACCTGGATCTCCCGAGTCCCAGTCCAACACTTTCACCACTATACTGCACTGGCTCTCAATTAGAAGGCACTGTGCAGCTAGTCGTCTTTCCTTCCTTAATGGATTTTCTGCAGTAAGAAGGAAGAAGGGGGTGGGGAAATATAGGAGGACTAAGAGTGCAGAAGACAATGACATCTGCACACACACACACCTCTCTTAAAAGTCCATTAATAAGGCTGGGTGATGGTGAGACAAAAACCTCATCTGGAAGCACTCGTGATCCATTACTGAGAAAGGCACCCTAATGCGGAAACTATATTGAAACAAATGATAACTGCTTTTTAGTTAATGTGTTATAGAATCTGTGTGTGTGTGTGTGTGTGTGTGTGTGATTAAGGGTGAAAAAGTGAACTGAAACTATTCAGTCAAGGGGTTCAGGACAGCTGTTGTCACTTAAGCCAATTAAATTTTAAGCAACTTTAGACCAGTAGAAAAGCATAAGACCCCATGGCTGCAATCTCGAGCAAGTCCCACTGAATTCACTGGGACTTCTAATAAAACATGTGCAGGATTATATGTAAAAAAAAGTACATTTTGTTTGGGTGGCGGCGGAAACAGTTACAACCTATTTCTGTACCTGGTCTATTTGCTTCTAGAAAAAAAATGCACACTTTGGGATATTTTCATACATATCTTTTAAGGCAATAGATGCAGCCAGATTAGAAATCAGACCTTACAAAAGACTCCAGATGAAATTATTGCATTTTTAAATTTTGCATCATTGTCTCTTGGGGGCCTGGTCAACAGAAAATGAAAGAAATTTTGCAGACCTTACAGTTTGCAATGATGCTGTTGACTAATTGCTGGGATTTTTTGGTAAGCCAAGTTGAGATGGATTGTATCATAGAAAGCCAGGATATAAATACCCAAATAAATGTGTAGCATTCATATATAGCACCTTCCACATTTTCAAAGCACCTCACATGCATCGTTTGTGGAAATAAGTTCAATTGAAATAAATGGGAGTTACTTCCAAGTAATAGCCCATTCGAAAAGGGGATTTACTCTCTAGCAAGCATACATATAAGATCATATAAGTACTTGAAAGCAAGGCTGCAATCCTCTGAACACTTACTTGTAAGTCCCAGTGGGACCTACTTCAGAATAAACATACACTGGATATATGACTATATTCAAATGTAGATATGCAGCCCTTATATTGCCCATGCATTTACTTGGAAGCAGTGGTGTAGCGGTAAATTTTAAAGTGCAGAAGCTTATCAGAAGTGTCTGCACAGCCATGCCCCAAAGGAGAGTCCAAAAATGCAGGCAGCTCTGTTGATCTCTCTCTGTGCATAGTATATATGTCTTTTGTAAAGAGAATGGCACTTAATTTCCCATACAAGGC
This sequence comes from Shinisaurus crocodilurus, assembly GCA_021292165.1. Lineage (NCBI taxonomy): Eukaryota > Metazoa > Chordata > Lepidosauria > Squamata > Shinisauridae > Shinisaurus > Shinisaurus crocodilurus. The sequence goes on along the minus strand of CM037877.1, from coordinate 149,978,560 downwards.
CACCACCCCCAAAATATTTTGCCATACACCAGGGATAGCTCACAGCAATATATTGTCGCTGGGAAAATCTGTTTCCCCCCAGCTACTGTGCAGCTAAGTTTAGAGACAACAGGGAAGCCTGAGTGGGGTGACAGATGACGACATCTTCCCTGCTAGGTGCTTTGTCCCTGTGAGCCCTGCCTCCAGAACACAACTGCTTGTGAGTAATGTCTTATAGCTTCCCAGGATATTTACTTCAAGCAACTCAATGAGCTGACTATAGCAGCATCAGCCAACCAGGCTAGCAGCCCAGTATACAAACCAGTGATGCTCACCAACTCCAGTGCAATCATCAGCATTCTTACTGGGAAGTAACATTTCCTCCCAAACCTGATTAGTGTGCTTGATAAGCAAGTACTCCAGTTTAATCAGGCTATGGGTGGACTGTAAACAGGTTAAAATCCAAGCACTTGGGCTCCTCTGGGTCGTGAATCAGGCTGCCAAGTGTATTCATCATCATCATCATCATCAGGCGATCACTCGTGACCGAGTAAGATTGTCTTCCGGGATAAAAGGAGGAAATTCTAAAGAAGATTGTGTAGACTCTAGCGATGGGTCGGGTCCGTAAGTGACTGTGGAGGCCAATTCTAGATCCACACAGCTTCCCACAGTGAGGACACAGGTTACCAGATAGAAGATGGTCCTGTAAAGGATTCATTTGACGTGCTTTTCGCTTAGCACGTTTCTCCCTTTCACCTTGCACTCGGGCTTCTTCAAAGTCCATGGAACCTTTGTGAAAGGCCAACCTCCAGTTAGATCGTTCATGGGCCAGAGCTTCCCAGTTTTCGATGTTTATATTGCATTTTTTAGATTAGCCTTATGAACATCTTTAAACCTCTTATATTGACCACCGATATTCCGCTTTCCATCCTTGAGTTGGGAGTAAAGTAACTGCTTTGGGAGACGGCAGTCAGGCATTCGAACAACATGACCGGCCCACTGAAGTTGGCGTTGAAGGATCATTTTTTCAATGCTAGTAGTCTTTGCTTCTTCCAGTACACTGACATTTGTTCGCCTATCTTCCCAAGTAATTTGCAGGATTTTCCGGAGGCAACGTTGATGAAACCTTTCAAGGAGGTGGAAGTGACGTTTATAGATAGTCCATGTTTCGCAGGCATACAATAAAGTTGGTAATACAATGGCTTCATAAACCAGTGTTTTGGTCTTCTTACAAATATCCCGATCCTCGAACACTCTATGTTTCATTCGAGAAAATGCGGCACTTGCGGAGCTCAGACGATGCTGGATTTCACTGTCGATGTTAGCTGTAACAGAAACATAGCTGCCAAGATAGAGAAAATGATCGACATTTTCCAGTATTGTCCCGCCAAGCTGGATAGATGGCATCACCAAAGGATTGGCTTGCACTTGCTGATGAAGCACTTTGGTTTTTTTGATGTTAAGTGAGAGACCAAGTTTTTCGTATGCTTCTGCAAAAGCATTTAGGATAGTTTGGAGATCATCCTCTGAATGTGCAGAGACCACATTATCATCAGCATACTGAAGTTCCACAACGGAGGTTGTAATTACCTTACTTTTTGCTTTCAGCCTGCTGAGATTAAAAAGCTTTCCATCTGTTCATCATTATTATGACCTTTTAAATCGTAAGTCTAAGGTGGATAATGAGATTTTTTCGCAAATCCCGCAAAAACAAATTAAAGAGGAACTTGCAATACTCCCCACTTTGGATGAAGTAAAAAAAGCCATTAATCAAATGAAGAACAACAAAGCTAGTGGACCAGATGGGATTCCTGCTGAAATCTTTAAAGAAGGGGGGCCTGAACTTGTACAACATCTTCATAAACTCATCGAAAAAATCTGGATAAGAGAAGAGATCCCAGAAGACTTCAGGGATGCCATAATTATCACCCTCTTTAAGAAGGGTGATAGAACAGACTGTGGAAACTATCGGGGCATTTCTCTCTTAGCAACCGCAGGTAAAATATTTGCTAGGATTCTCGCAAACCGTCTTCTATCTATTTCAGAAGAGATCCTCCCTGAAACTCAATATGGTTTCCGCCCCTCTAGAGGGACAGTAGACATGATTTTTACTGCACGTCAGCTCCAAGAAAAATGCCGGGAGCAAAATCAACCCCTTTATATGGCATTTATCGATTTGGCTAAGGCCTTTGATACTGTAGACCGTACAGCTCTCTGGACTATCCTTATGAAAATTGGATGCCCCAATAAATTTGTGAATATCTTGCGACTTCTCCATGACAACATGACGGCAACGGTTTTGGACAACAACGGCTCTCATGGTGCTCCATTTAAAGTGGGATCAGGTGTTAAACAGGGATGTGTTATCGCCCCAACATTATTTGCCATTTTCATCGCCATGGTTTTACATCTTGTCAAGGGGAAACTTCCCACCGGTGTGGGAATTATATATCAAGTGTATTAGTCACGGTCTGTCTAACATCCCCAAGCTTAGGCATGTTTAGGCACAAGTGGTGTTCAATAGGACTTTCTCCCAAGTACATGTGTGCATTGGACTGTAGCCTCAATTGGTTTGTGGCTCAGGCCACAAGTCACAGCCTGACAAGAAGCCAGTTTAAGGCAAACTATGCAATGGAGGTTAGTTACTCCTATGTCAGTGGGGCTCCTTATCCATTACAGCTTTTATTCTGAACTTTATAGGAGCAATCTATGGTGTTGCGCCTATTTTGGGGATGGAGTACAGCACCATGGATAGCTCCCATAAAACTCACAATAAAACCTGCAATGGATAAGGAGCCCCACTGACACAGATGTCACCAGCCTCCCCAGAATATGTGGATTTCAGCTTTCCCATTTAATTCCAGCATAAAACCGACTAGATCAGGGGTAAGCAACCTGGTGCCCTCCAGATGTTTTGGACTACAACTCCCATCAGCACCAGCCAGCAAGGCCAATGGTCAAAGATGTTGAGACTCACAGGCCAAAACACCTAGAGGGGACTGGGCTAACCCTGAACTAGATCCAACTGATTTGCGGATTGAGCTGCTCACTCCTGGAAAGCTGCTAGGTGACGGAGGTTTCATACTCACGTGTCTGCAGGAAGAGCCACAGCAGTGCCCCCTCTGCAAATGGGCAACTTTAGTGAACACTAGGTAGCCAGTGACTGGATCCATATAATTATGCTGTCCGGCCTTGAAAAAGAAAGAGGGAATGTGTTTAGGATCAGAGCCTTTACCAGGGATGGGGAACGAGTGATCCCCCAGATGTGGTTGGGACTGCAACGCTCATCCTCCCTCACCATTGGCTACAGCTGAAGGGAGTTGCAGCCCAACAACAGCTTGGAGGGCTACACCTTTCCCATCCCCAACCTAAGACTAAGGACTGGCCATTACCTATAAAGCGCATGCCCCTTGAAAGAGACAGTGGGTTGTACTTAATGTTAGCCCTACTTCGAGTAGCCCCACTGTTAATGGCACAGGGCTGCGAGGCTAACGTAAGTTCTATACCTTGAGTTGTTAGGCTAACAGCCCTGTGCCTTTAACAGCTTTTTGACAAGCAAAAATCCAAGGGATGGCGCTTTTCCAATCATCACGTCTCCATGCTGCAGGAAGGGCTTTCCCTGTTCTACCCCTCAGGCATCTGCGTTAAAAGGCCAGGCTCTGTAGCCATTTAAAAAAACCAAAGTAAACCAAGTTAGCCAAGGAAGAACTCCCAAGTCTGCTCATGGGTTGATTTGCAGCATAGCATTGGCAACAGCCCGGAGCCGAAAGGCGGTTGCACTAGCAGCAGCACCCAGGCGAGGCCAAAAGAAAAACCAACTCACTGCGCATGCCTCCTCGTGGAGTTGCACGATCCTTTTCTCCGCTTCGGTTAACCCTTCGCTGCTCACGCAGGCGCGCTCCTCCTCTTCCTCCTCCGCGGAGCGTTGCTCGCTGGGCTGACCAGTGGCTGGGGGCTCAGTCGCCACTGCTTTGGCCACGGAGACGCAGCTGCAGCTGCTGCTGCTGCTGCTGCTGCTGCTGGGACTTCCTTCCTGCTTCGAGTCGTGGCTCAGAGGCCTTCTCAGTTGCAAGGACTCGCAGAGGCGAGTCCTCGGGGTGGGGGTCCCTTTGCAGCAGTAGCGCGAGAAGGACGCGGCTGCCATGAGCGAGCGCTGGGCTGGTGCGGAGCGGGGCCCTTTGCTTTCGGCAGGAGGCGCGCTACAACTTCTCCCTTCCAGAGCAAAGCTCCACCCTTCTCTCTCTGGGCCGGTCGGGGAAAGCCTCTCACAAGGGCGTTCGGGGTCTTTCCTGACGGTCGTTTAATGGGTCCAACTTCTTTTACTCCCGGGTTGCAGCAGGAGATCCAACCAACAGGGCTTCGTTTGCATCAGCGCTCAGCCCTGGCCGCTCTTTTCAATGCTAAGGAAACCTATAAAGTTCTGTCCTGGAACCTATAAAGTGAGAACAGGTCCGACCCAAGACATTTTGCTGCGTGAAGTTGAGCAGCAAAGTGGCGCCCCCTACCCGAGTCAAGGTGCAGAGTACCTAAGGCCAGGTTATTTTGGCACCCGAGGCAGAAAACTCTGCAAAATGATTTATTTATTTATTATATTTATACCCCGCCTTTTTTCCTGCAAGGCGGCTTACATAATCCTCCTCCTCTCCATTTTATCCTCACAACAACCCTGTGAGGTAGGTTAAGCTGAGAGTCAGTGACTGGCCCCCTTCCTGTCAGCAAAAAACAACAATATACATTAAGGGCACAATCCTATGTATGTTTAGACAAAAAAGTTCTACAATGCCCAGTATGCCTGGCTGGGACATGCTTGGAGTCGTAGAACTCTTTCTGCCTAAACATGCATAGGATTGTACCTTAAATAACTTAACAATTTGCTGCCTTTTCATGACACCCTTAATTGGCTGCCTGAGGCAGTTGTTTCACTTTCCCTAATGGTAGGTCTGGACCCAATTAAGAATAGCTGAAAGGGTCTCTGAACATGTGTGTATAACATGCATATGCCACAAGTGGCATAGTAGTAGTGGCAGCTTGTGGCATTTCTGAACCAGAACATATACCCCATGTATCAGTAACCTTTCTGAAATACAGCTGCACCCACACGAAGAAACTCGGGCCCATGTTAGTATCTACAACTGATGGATACCAGGATGGAGAGATTGGTGTATACTAGATTAGTGTTTCTTGGCAATATCAGGTATCTTGTTAGTTCCAGTCCCAGAAAATGGCACCGTTTTGGTCCCCATCACTGGTCTCTACCAGTGGAAGCACAAGCCCTACAGCCCTAAATTGCAGATACTTTCAGAAGTAAACCAGTAGAAAAATGCTAGTAAGAAATGCCCTAAAGGAATACAAGAAGTATATTATATGAAATATTCTTACTTATCTCTCCCAAGTCTTACACTTTAGCTTTAAGTTCACATCACATCCTAAATATACCTGTGGCCTGTTCTCTGCTTTGTAGTACATAGGATAAGTTTTCATTTTCTCCAGGTATTTACTGTTCACCTAACTTTGCTGCTTCTATCAAATATCCCCACAATAGATCTAACTGGTGAGGTATGGAAGAGATGGTGCCTGTATATTATCAGTAAGCTCTGGGCAAAGAAGGGAATTGAAGAGAGAGCAGGTGAGAAAACATTCTTGTACCTATAGGCCAAAGCAAGTCAGGTGATGCTCTTTGACCCTTATAAAGGCTTCCAGGTGTGAGGCTAGTTTGTTGGTCTGAGCAAGTATGCTTTTACTCTTAACTAGTGGTACTGTTTGGGGTTTCTTTTTGGTATTCTGTCCTCATTTCTTACTAGAGAGAAAGCAATCAATATCCTTCAAATTGTGTTTTGCAACAGATCCATCATCAGTGAGAGGGTGGCTGTGCAGCCTACTGAGTGCATCCCTTAGTGGATGAGAGAGCCAGTGTGGTGTAGTGGTGAGAGTGTTGGACTGGGACTCCGGAGATCCGGGTTCTAGTCCCTGCTTGGCCATGAAACTCACTGGGTGATTTTGGGCCAGTCACTGACTCTCAGCCTAACCTACCTCACAGGGTTGTTGTGAGGATAAAATGGAGAGGAGGAGGATTATGTAAGCCGCCTTGGGTTCCTTGCAGGAAAAAGGTGGGGTATAAATAAATAGATGAATGAATAAACAAATTAACCTTTCTGTGAATGGGAGAAAAGACATTTTTCTGGAAGGCTCTGCAATGTGCTCTGTCACAATTCCTGCTTTGCTCTCCAAATTGCAAAGCACCTCCAAATGAGAGTTTGGTAACAGCAAATCTTTTGTAAGTTTAGAAATGGAAATGGCCTCTTACTGGTGAAAAGCACAGGTGGTTTGAGATATAAAATGGATCGCACAAACTTTGTCTGCTTTCTAAAAGGCAGACCTACTCATGAGGTTCAGGGAGTGTGCCTTTCCCTTATAGCAGGTGTGGGGAACTCATGACCATTCAGATGTTGTTGGACTCCAGTTCTTGTCAGTCACAGCCAGCATGGCCAATAAACAAGGATTATGGGAGTTATAATCTTAACATCTGGAGGACCACGGGTTCCACACCCCTGCCTTAGTGTTCTGTTCCCTTAAAAAAAAAAAAAAACCCATTATGTATGGTAGCATTTACTGTTGTATCACCAACAGTGTTCCCTTTATAGCAATTTATTTACTTACAAGGGCATAGTAACATTATAGACTGAAACTGGCTTATGGCGCAATCCTATGCATGTTTAGACAGAAAAAAGTCCTACAACTCCCAGTATTCCTCAGCCAGCCATGCTGACTGGCGAATGCTGGGAGTTCTAGGACTTCTTTTCTAACTAAACATGCATAGGATTGTGTCCTTAATAGTCTTGCCTTCTTCCTAGGAACTTTAGTCAGTGGGCAGGCAGCAACAGGGTCTCTCTATCAGATAGCACTCACCAAACTAATTGTTCTAAGGATATTTGGAAGGGAAGCCATGACTGTTAAACTGGTGTACAACCAGTATCAGTTTGTAGTATATATTCTCAGTTCTGTGGAACACACAGTTCAGTGGTCTGATGCTTATAGCTGGTTGGAAGTTCAATCCTAGGTGTTGCCAGTTAAAAGGATCAGAGGGTATAGTGCCAGGAAATAACTACAGTATTATGACCACTGACCAGGCGGAATAGACTTGAGTTATGGACAGTGTCATTACATGGTTTAGTCACTAGGTGGCACTGGATTTAGTTGTATCTGGGTAGAGTCAGGCATTTCCTGTTGCTGGTCTGTCTTCTTAAAAAGTAGAGACAATACCATTCTTGCTTAGTTTCCTGACTGGTGTGTCCTCTAAGCCAGGGGTGGGCAACTTTTGGCCTTCCAGTTGTTTTGGCCTACACTTCCCAGCAGGCCTAGCCAGGGTAGCCAATGGTGAGGGATGATGGGAGCTGTAGGCCAAAACATCTGGAGGCCCACAAGTTGCCTTCCACTGCTCTAGTAGGTGATCACTCGTGACCAAGTAAGGTTGTCTTCCAGGATAAAATTACAAAAAGAAAATGATATATAGAGGAAATTGTATAAAATTGTGTAGACTCTAGCGATGGGTCCGTAAGTGACTGTTGAGGCCAATTCTAGATCCACACAGCTTCCCACTGCTCTAAGCCTTCCATGACAGATAGATACTAGTCTGATTCTATGTAAGGCATTCAGTTATCACTGTTTCACTTTGCTTTAGTAGCAGCTGAGCCTTTGGAGATGGCAAGCTAGATTCTAAGCTCGTGGGTGGGAGAGGGCAGGCTATACATTCCATATACTGCAAGTCAGGAAAGCCCCAGTATCCAGTTCAAACATGGCTGACAATAGCGACTTCATAGCAGTGTTCAAGTGATTCCATCTCCCTCTTTAACTTTATATGCAGTGCTGCAGTATTATTCTAACGATTGGTCACCAAGGTGCCTGTGGAGTTTACGGGTGGGGAGGTTCTGTATTATTGGTCATGGGTAAGGAATAAGGATTTATAGTGGCAAAACAATCCTTGTGGCTTTTCTCTCCAAATAGTACTGTTGTGCATGCACACATGTGCAGCATATGCATATCTATCTATCTATCTATCTATCGAGAGATTTCTCGGTTAGTCTATCAGTCATATAATATATATATATATATATATATATATGCATACACACACACACACACCAGTATATATATGATTTTGTTTAAAGCTTCCACTAGTTTGCTGTGTTGGAATGGCTGATGCCGGTGCCAACTTTAGGATTTTGGGGGCTTCAGGCAAGACACCTTCAGTGGGCATACAGACATAAATGACCATATGGAAGCTGCCTTATATTGAATCAGACTGTTTATCTAGCCTGTTAGTCTGTTTTGATTGGCAATGGCTCTCCAGGGTCTCAGGATCTTTCCCATCACCCGCTGCTACCTGATCCTATTGACTGGGCTGAACCTGCATGCAAAGTGTTCTACTGCTATTGAGCTATGGCCCTTCTCTTTCGCCTGGAAGAGGAATGGCATTCAGGTGAATTTGCTCATGTTCCTTTTGCTTTCTTGGGTGAGAATGGCAATGCTCTTAAGGCACTGGGTTCTTTGCCAGTCCTGGGGCCCACCAGATTCTCTGCCCTCTGGAACTAGCTCTACCTGATGCTTCTTTATATTCCTTTCTGCGAGGGCAACATAAAGCACTTTTACGAATTAAAAAACAAACAGGTTGCCATACTAAGGATTCTCCAGCAGTGAAGGGTGTAGAATTAAAACATCTCTCTCCCCACTCCATTAACAGATGGGGACATACAGCTTCTTTCACCACAAACACAAAAAAGCTGGAAACATCCATGTGAATTCCCTCCCAACACACAAACACAGTCAGAAAGGAGGTTAAGAAATGGGAACAGTTTGAAAACCTAATCAGATTGCACATGATCCCTGGGGAGATCCTATGCATTTGTTGTTGTACCGTAAGAACCTCATTAAAAGGCATCACCATTGTGCTAATCACAGAAGGGGAACAATGAGCAGGGTGTGCTGGCTAGTGTCAGATATATGTTATTAATAGGGATGGCCTAAATTTTAGGGCTCTGAAACCAAGGTTCAAAGATATATTTTTAAGCAGCATACAAAGGGATATTATCTGTTGCTGTAACCCAGGGCTTCACAGGATGATAATTTTATATTCAAGCTGCTGCAGTTGGGTATTTCTTTTCCTTCTTTCATTTAACACTTGTAATTTCCCGCAGGTTTGTGATAGGTATATCCCCATTATACTTCCCGTTAGGAAAATATATTTTGTTGTAAAAGCTAGAATAATGAATTAATTTGGATCAGAAGGGAGAGGAATATCTTAAGAACAGGCACCCCCTTCTGAATAATTGGGGTTTGCTGTAATTGTTGTGATACTGCACATCAGGGGTGAGGCAACATGCAGCCCCCCCTTTGCGGCCCCTGCCCCCCTCCAAAAATACTTTTTTTGAAAAACACATTTGAGAGCCAGTGTGGTCCGGTGGTTAGAATGCTGGACTGGGACTTGGGAGATCCGGGTTCTAGTTCCCACTCAGCCACTGGGTGACTTTGGGCTGGTCACTGAGTCTCAGCCTAACCTACCTCACAGGGCTATTGTGGGGATAAAATGGAGGAGGATCATGTATGCTGCCTTGGGCTCTGTGGGGAAAGGCGGGATAAAAATGTAACAAACAAACAAACAAAATGGAATGCTTAGCAACCACGGAGTGCCCAAACAGGCAAATTTTACTTATTTGCAAGCTAAGTTTGGCCCTTTGGGCACTCTGTAGTTGCTACAGAGTGCCAAAAGGGTTAAATTTAACTTGAAAATAAGCAAAATTTAACCGTAGGACAATTTAACAGTTGTAGCGTTCTGTAGTTAATTGCTCTGTGTGAAGGACTATGACCAGTCCTTTGATTCCGGACCAGAGATCAAAGGCTACAAAGTGGCAGCCTTGATTCTGTCGTCTCCAAATCACCTCACTCTGAACCGGACCGGGTCTCAGACACTGGATTTAGCACTGAACCAGCAGAGAAACTACACACACTGTGTAGCAATTTGAAAGAAAGTTTATCTTGAGTTAGTAAGTTACAAATTAGGTGGTGAGATAAGGGAAGTGAAATTGACAGAATGAAATACCTTGTTACACACAGTCAGAGCTACAAAATAACAAAACTAGATCTCAGGCTAGAATACCCAGGCACTTACACAGTAGCTTGGGGATTGTTCTTCCCGGGACTTGCCTCAGCAACAGCCTCCGCTCTGCACTTCTTCGCACCCAGAACAACAACAAAACCCAGAAGCCACGGCTGACCGTATCGATGTTCTCCTGCCCCTCCCTTCGATAGCCTGACTGTCTCTTGGCCAATCATGATTAATTTGTCCGTGCTAGGCAAGAAAGGGGGGCTGGGTCCTAGGTGTCAGAAGGGTGACTTCCTGACCATACCTAGAGTGCTTGGTGGACATTTGCATGCGAATAGTCGCAGACTCTGAGGTGACACAGAGCCCCAGGAGAAACTATGTAAATTCACAGGAGATTCTCAGCCTCCAGCTGGGATTACACTTATTTACATGTGTGTGGTGAGGAAGGACACAGGAAACTCCATATGCTTTTCTTCACACTCTGAACCAGCGATTTCAGAACCAGCTCCGGCTGATATGCCAGCTGCGCCCCTTCCTGGAGTTGGAAGACCTAACGACGGTAGTGCACGCGCTGGTAACTTCGAGGCTTGACTTCTGCAATGCGCTGTACATAGGGCTACCTTTGTACCTAGTTCGGAAACTTCAATTGGTGCAAAATATGGCAGCCAGATTGGTCACCGGTACATCTAGAGGTGCCCATATTACACCAGCTTTAAAAGCATTACACTGGCTGCCAATCAGTTTCCAGGCGAAGTATAAAGTGTTGGTTATCACCTTTAAAGCCCTACATGGTTTGGGTCTGAGTTACCTGCAGGATCGCCTTCTCCCATACAATCCGGCCTGCACACTTGGGTCCTCTGGGAGGAATTTACTTCAGTCGGCCAAGACTAGGCTGGCGAGTACTACCCAGAGGACCTTCTGCTGCTCCCAGACTGTGGAATGGCCTGTCGGAGGAGACTCGTCAACTAGACAGTCTTTTGGCCTTTAAAAAGGCCATAAAGACTGACCTCTTCCGACAGGCCTACCCAGTGGAATTTTAAGAGTTTTTAGGATACTTTTAAAGATTTTAAAGAATATTTTAATAATATTTGCTGTGTTTTTAACTACTTATGTATTTTATGTTTGGTTGTTCCCCGCCTCGATCTGAGTGGAGAGGCAGGTAAGAAATAAATAATAATAATAATAATAATAATAATAATAATTATTATTATTATTATTATTATTATTATTATTTCAGCAGGTGTTTTTCAGAATGGCTACTGGACTTCTGGAAGTTGCCCACCCCTGCTCTCTGTAAAGAACTATAGATTTGGCATTTTCCATATTATGCTACACACATGTGCTCACACGTACAAATATTTTCTGAGCCATCACATCCAGTTTCACAGAAGTAAATTGTCACTTTCAAATATTATTGTGCTTTCACTTAATTGCACAAATCAGAATTTATTTTGTTGCAGAAATACACAACATTTATTCTAATGGCTGTAACTGAAGATTTGCAGAATTCAGTATATTTTTTGCAAAACTTGAAATGTAAAGGAGAGGGAAAGAAGGGAGGTTTGGATTTATGGATTGTAGATTTAGGCTGCAATCCTGAAAACACTAGGGAGTAAGTCCCAATGAACACAGTGGGACTTGCTTCTGAGTAAATATACATAGGATTGCTCTGCCAGTGATGTAGTAGTTTATGGCTTTAATGGTAGGCTCATTCTTATAATCAACAGACAATAACTATCAGAAGCAAAGCTTATTTCTTTATAAGCATATGTATTAGCACCACATTTATTTAATACAATCAATATTTGTATACCGCTTTTCCATATAGAGCATACTCAAAGCAGTTCACAACAAAGTATGAAAAACAATACATTCCTATCCATCTTAAAGTCAAAACAATTTCATAACAAGTACATAATAAAGCATCAATATCAAAACAAGAAATCCATTACCAGTAAAAGCAAAGTTACCCTCTGACTTTGCTAGTTAGCAACAGCAGAATGAGCCCTTTTGAAGAACTGCAGAGGGAAGCGGGGGCCAGTCCCATGTGTTAGTAGCAACACGGTGCAGCATCCTCTGGCCTAGATGGCAAGCATTAGATAGCAGAATTAACTCTCTGTTGATGCTGGGAAGAACATTGGTCTCTGATCATTGATCTCCAGTAGAAATTTTTAATAAGTAAACTGTCAGAAAATAGTTGCTGTTATTGTCTTAGGATATCACACACATACACATGTTCAATCATTTAGAGGTGCAACAGAGATATGGTAAATGATACAATATTGTGCAGTGGTTGTGTTCACACATTTAGTTGTGAGTCATTAAATACAGAGTTATGTCTGTGCACGTAAGAATCAGTTCTTTGAAAGCTGACCTGTGATTTGGCCTGTACTTGGTTTAAAATCCAAACTTTTTGACTTACCAGGTTTATGGTTCAGGGCTGTAACTCTTAGGACTTAATTTTAATATTGGATATTCAAGGCTGTGTGTTTGATTCTTCATAGAAAAAAGTGCAGTGTATGATATTAGATGATTGAACTTCCTAAGTATCATCTTTCATTTTCTTCTTGAAAGCAAGTTTCTAACCCTTATGCCTGTAAACATATCCTTGAAAATGGGTGGGCAATGCCTGCTGAAAATTTTATCAGCTAAAATAGGTAGGAAGAAAAACTGAAATATCAAAGGAGGAACAAATGGATTAGGCACTTCTAAAAACAGCCCCTTTAGAAGACTCTTTTTCTGCACTTATTATGGATTAAGAAGATGTGAAGCAAGATTAAATACTATCACAGTATAACATGATTTGCACACCAGATAAACATAGTTGTGGTAGAATGGAGTGTAAGAAAAGGAAATGTACACCCTGGGCTGGTGTTACTATCCACAGGGCAGAATGATCACATTAGAACAGATGGATTCCTGCTGTTGTTGTAACATGATCATCTGCAGTCAAGAAGAGAGATAATACGATACAAGAGTAGAACCACTCTAGTGTACCAGCATCCCAATACGATCACATCTGTTTAGTTGCAAATGCTTGGTGAGAGATGCTGCAGGGCTGGGACATCTGATAATTCAAGGTTTTACTTGTCTTGAACATGTGTAAATCAACGCTTGATTTTGTTGGGAAAGGCTTCATAGAGCCTTCAGCAATTCCTAGGGAAGCATTGCAGTTGTTTCACTGTAAATCTAGTTAGAAGGAAAAGATATCTGATAATGGTGTTTATGTTTCTGTACACAGAATTAATTCATAGTGGATTTGTAGGTCTTCATGACATGACTTATGGTGAATGCACTTGCGTTCACCACATGTGGTAGTTACTTTGAGTACATGGTGCTTCTCAGCTTGGGGTAAGTTATTGGTTGAGTTAAGAAGCTTATCCAGAACTTGATTAAACAAACTCTGGGTCTGCACAGCTTATTTCTGCCAAGCCTTGGGAGCATCACTATTTATTTATTTATTTCATTTTTATACCGCCCAATAGCTGAAGCTCTCTGGGCGGTTTACAACAATTAACAAGACAGTCCCTGCCAGCAGGCTTACAATCTAAAAAGACAGGACACACAAGGAATGGGGAAGGTAGAAGGGGGGGGGAATTAATTATTCTGGCAGGGCTGGTGGAATGGCCCTGCGCTCCCTCTCATCTCCCTCCTCTCAGCCTGCTGGAATGGCTGCTGCTGGTGGCAGTTGAGGGAGGAGGAGCCTTCAGGAGGGCGGCCTTTCCGCAGGGCTGGTGGAAGTAGAATGGCCCTGCGCTCTCTCTCTCATCTCCCTCTTCTCACTATGTGTATCCACAGGCTTCTTGAGCCTTAAAAGAAAATCCCCCTGGGGTTTAGCTGCTCCCTCTGTATGAACAGCAATTATGTCCAGGACTTGACCTAAAATTTTATATGTTAGCAAGTGTATGTGTGTGTGTATCTTTTTAAAATGCAGCTCCTTTATTCTATCTGTCAGAAATTTGGCAGGTTGGATCCTGTGAAGGAGCAATAAAAGACTTGAGAATTTCATTACAATTGAATGGAAGAAATAGAAGTTACAGGTAGCAGAAGAACAGCTGGGTCTTCATTGAAAGCAAAGGGAAACAAAAACAAATGCAATAATAATGAATGAATAGAGAAACAATGAAATGAATTAGGTTTTTAGCAATGAAAAGAAATGGAATAATGGACTAGCATTTTTTGTGTGTGTCTTGCACAACACCCCTAGTTGGTTTGAAAGGGTTTAGTGAGATGCAACCCAGCAACCTGAGTTTATAGTGCTGTGCAAGCAGGTCAATTCTGCATGTGGCAGCCATGTCACATGAACATCTCACTACAAGCTAGGAAGTTCCAAGTGTTGACCATGTGTCTGGATTTTGTGGGCACTGGGCCTGAGACTTACACAGAAGGAAACAATTTCACTAATGGATGTGAATAGGGTTGACAACTGACAAGACAAACAGCCTGGCTAGTTTTCTTGCTTTCAGAGGAAAAGGCCATTTTTAAAGCCAAACACCATCGATCAATAGACAGCTTTTGTGCTGGGCTTGAGTCCCAAAACCTCCACCAAAACCACTGGGATTTGCCCAAAGACATGGAATTTGTGATTTCAAGAGTTAGTGACAATAGACGTAGAAGACATTTATACCCCATCTTTTTTTCCTGCAAGGAACCCAAGGCAGCTTACATAATCCTCCTCTCCATTTTATCCTCACAACAACCCTGTGAGGTAGGTTAGGCTGAGAGTCAGTGACTGGCCCAAAGTCACCCAGTGAGTTTCATGGCCGGGCGGGGACTAGAACCCAGATCTCCCAAGTCCCAGTCAAACACTCTAACCACTACGCCACACTGGCTCTGTGTGATGCTTTGTGTGATGCAACCAAGTGTGTAGCTGACCAAAAGGAGTATTGCGAGGCTCAGCCAGGTGCTCAGCTGACCTATAGGAGCCTCACATGACCCAGCCAATTGCCCTATAAGAACATCGTCTTATAACAATGTAAAACTAAGAAACATGCCAACATAGCATAAAATACAATATCATATTGCAGGGACCAGGATAATAAACAACATTGCTGGGACTAAGATAATAAAATACAAAAATTCTAAAGTATTTTAAAAGACTTTGAAACATTTAAAAAGCCTTGGAGAACAGGAAAGTATTAGCCCGGCACTGGAAAGCCGGGTGAGCTTCCCTTGGGAGAGCATTCCAGAGCTGGCGGGGGCACTACTGATAAAGCATTCTCTTGTTGCCACCAGAATGAGGGGGCAATTGAAGAAGGGCTTCTGTTGATGACTTTAAAGTATGGGCAGGTACATATGGGAGGAGGCATTCCATCAGGCCCCAAGGTCCCAAACCATGTAGAGCTTTCTTAAGTCAAAACCAGCACTTTGCATTGGGCCTGGAAATGAATTGAGAGCCAGTGCAGGCAAGAGAGGACCAGTGTAATATGATCATAGTGCCTGGTCCCAGTTAGAATTCTTGCAGTCATATTTTGCACCATTTGACGTTTCTGAACTGTCTTCAAAGCATCCCTATGTACAATGCCTTACCATAATCCAAACGGGAGGTTGCCAGGGCATGAATCACTGCAGCTAAGCTATCCACCTCCAGACAGAGTCGTAGCTGGGATACTATCCAGCTGGGATACTATTTGAGGCTCACTTGAGCCTCTAATGACAGTGATGGATCCAGGAGCACCCCCACGCTGCTCCTGATCTCTCAGGAGGAGTGCAACCCCCTCTAGAATGGGTTAAATTCCATTCATCCACTTGAGGAACCACCCACTAGTAGTGCCTCTGCCTTGTCCGGACTGGCTCATGCTGGCTCAGCTTGTCTGAGCGTGCAAAGCTAAGCAGGGTCAGGCCTGGTGATTACTTGGATGGGAGACCCCTCCTCTAGTTTCCTGCATTGAGCAGGGGGTTGGACTCAATAGCCTTGTAGGCCCCTTCCAATTCTATAATCTATGAATCTATGAGCCCTCATCCAGTCTATTACACCAGCCATCACCCCCACAGCCTCACCTGGCTCCAAAGGGGGAAAACAGAGCTGTCTGTCAGCTGCATACTGATGACAACACACTCCAAATCCCCAAATGACCTCACTCATTGGTTTCATGTAGATGCTTAATAACATGGGGGACAAGATGGAACCCTGGATTTGAATGTATTAAGAGGCTTGGCTGTTTCAGATATTAGATGATGTAAGGGGTGCAAGAAGTAATGCTGATTTGCACTTCCTGTTCTCTGTGGTTCTTTGTAATGTCTGAATTGGAAATAGTGTATCTCCTCCCAGGATAAAATGTGTGCTCTTCTAATTGGGAGACAGTTTGCACATCTCACTACAGATGCATGCGTTTCTTTTTGGGTTTAATAAAGAAGTACAGAGAACAAGAGTAATTTTAATTTTCTGTCCCCTGCCCACTCAGAATTTGTGGTATTGCCGTTTGTCATGAATCTTTCCCATTCTGGTATGCAATGGTCCTCATTACATATCTTCCAAATTGTACATGTATAAAATATTGCAGCCTGATCCGCAAACCAGTTAAGTTGGAGCACTTAGATTTGTCACTGTAGCCTCTGTGGACTAAGCAACTAGTAGTCTGTTCCTTAGTATCTGCTGTGCATTAGTGGCATAGCAGGATTAGACCCCACTGCTGAAGAGTCAAGCTGAAGTTTTACAAGTAGCTTGTCTCTGTCAGTGGCAATAACTGTGGTAAAAACAGCAAGTGTAATGTTGGCTTCATGCACTTTTCCCCCAGCGTACATCCATTCTTTGGATCCTGCTTTATATGTTTACAGTAGGCAGAGACAGAAACTGATGGATTCTTAATCTGATCTCCAGTATCTACAGCAGTGTTCTCCAACCTTGGGTCCCCAGATGTTTTTGGCCTACAACTCCCAGCGTGCCCCAGCATGCTCTACAGGATCCATGGCTAATGATATTTCCCAGGCATAAAGGATACCCTTCTCTGATGCTGTATGCATTACTTGAACATTCTGTGGTAGTCAACGGACTTATAATGGTTTTGGAAGCTTGTGTAGTGTAGTGACTGACTGCAATCCTAGGCATACTTTACTCTTGAAATCAGGCCCACTGAACACAGTGGAACTTACTCCTGAGTAACCATGCATATTAACCCATGTGCTGTATGGGTCTGATCTGTCAACCAGGAAGTCCTTGGTTCAGATCTTCCCTCTCTACTATAACCTCAGTACAGTAATACCTTGGATTGCAAGTAACTTGGTCTGAGAGCGTTTTGCAAGACGAGCAATTTTGTTAAATTTTTTTTGACTTGATAAACGAGCAAGGTCTTGCAAGACAAGTAGTGTAGGGATGTAACCGCTCGCCTCGATCCTACATCTAACTGGTGTAACTTCCAAAAATGGTCCAGTAACTGGGATTCTTTTTTCACCTCCCCACAAGAATTTTTTCATACAGAAACAGAGGTTATGGCCAGAAAATGACAGTCTGCTGGAATCTCTTCCAGAAGTGACTGCTTCATTTTATTTCATGGTAAGGCTGGACTTGCCCATCCATTCTAAATGAATATTTTTAATTATTACTTTATTGTACTCTTGAAACAAAAAGAGCCATGTTTTCCTAGATAAGGCAGCATCAAGTTGACTTTAAATTAAAAATCAAATTTGGGATGTGCAATTTCTTTGCATAGCAGACAGTTCATCTATCAAAGAAGATGAAGGTGAAAACACACCTTATTGACATTTCATATGAAAACCACATTTTTGTAACTGGGTCATCTGTCCATTAATTCTTGTTCTTTGTTGCTGAGTGAAATTAATCTAGATAGTTTTATATATGTTTAATCCTTGGTAATGCTTTGTAATTCAATGTAAGGGGAATAAGATCCATTAAATGCTTATTGTTTTATACTGTAATTCCATAAAACCTGGTAATGTGATTAAATTATATTTAATCTGATAATGGAGCACACTGGATGCTTTTGCTTTGCTTTGTACTGCTATTTTGATATATGGGAAAATGGTACTATTATTTTATTCTCTAGTATTCCCTTTCACAGAACTCCCAAGTTCTTGGCAGCATTTTTGGCAACAGATTAACTAAATCTGTGAGATAGTTTGCATATGCAAATTATACTTGCAATTATTTTTCTGTAGCAGTCACAGCAGAGGTAGGTGACAATACAACTGCCTTCAAGTTTTTGCCAAAATGTAAATCTATCCCATTGCATTTGGTGAGGGAGTGCATATGTCTTTAGCAACTCATGCCCAGAAGGAGCTAGTAAAATTAGAATGGCAAAGCAACATGGGATACCGATTGCTGTCTCTTAAACTTCTGATGTATACGGGATGAATAGAACACCCCATCCCATCCCACCCCACCCCGACTGTAACAATCAAGGTGGTGATTCACTTATACATCTTCAGTTGTTTATTTCCAATATATGGTGCCACTTGGGTGACATTCTAGACCAGTGGTATGAATGAGAGGCACAATATAATAGCCAATAAAGCAGCCTGTGTGCCTTGCCCAGGATGGAAACAGTCTTGAGTAATGCTGGATTTTATATTTTCAAAAATTAGGGATCAAACCTAATCTGCCTTTCTTGCTCTCAGCAGTCTTAGGGACAACTCAGGTGAAATCTGAAACCATCATACCAACTGCTAGAGCAGGGGTGCAGAATGTCAGGTCTGGGAGCCAATTCTGACCCTCTGGGGGGTCCCAATCTAGTCCCTCAGGGTCCCCAGAAGGCCCTCCCCCTTTCCCCCACCACCAATCATTTGGTGGTTTCCTGGTTTTTGTGCAGTTATCTCCCCATTTTAAAATGCCTCTCCTAAGACTTTGCTAATGCAGTAAGAGCTTCAAGCTAAAATATGCTGGTATTTTTAGTATTGTGGCCCTGTCCCTTTTAGCTCTGGCCCCGCTGGAATGTGGCCCCTGAGAGCTTGTTCATGTGGATTCGGCCCTTGGGCAATGTCTGCAGATCCCTCTTCCCCATTCCATTTCAAGATGCTGATCATGCTGTTACCACATGTGCTCTCTATACACGTGTGTGCTCATATACATGCCCAGAGATACACACATATCTAAGGGACCTTTTAAGATTGGTCGTACCATGTCTAGACAGATTTGTCCTACCCTCTCTCTCTCTCTCTCTCTCTCTCTCTCTCTCTCTCTCACACACACACACACACACACACATGCACGCTCGCATACACGCACACACACACATTCAAAAGGAAGTTGGTTTCTATTGAGCAGGAATCAAAGTGTAAAAATGATCAATCATGGGGAATTAGCTTGCTGTGTTAATAATAAGGCACTTATACAAATTCTAATATGGATTCATTCAGTTCATATAAGATGAATTTGATGCAGAAAAGTCAAGCTTGCTCATGCAGAACTGATCCAAGAATCCTGTCTACATCCTCAGGTTGCACTAGCTGAAAAGAATCCTGTGGAGAAAGCCCAAAACTCAGTTACACACACGCATACACATCTTTCCCCAAAGGAGGGGGCAGGGGGAGGAGGGATGAGGTCACCAGGGAGTAGCCAGACAAGTCATCAGCCCCAACAAAGGAGGACCTCGGCAGAGATCCACAAAAGTCCAGGAAGGACCATCAAGGACCATCAGCAAACAGGGCAGCCTCGAAGAGCTGCAAAAGTATTCCTACGTCACCTTCTTCCTCGGGGCAGGAATAAGCCCACCTAAACGAAGGGGCAGGCATAAGCCCCCACCTGACCTAGGGGGCGGGGGAGAGCGGGAAATCCGGGGTAGAAAACCCCTCTCCCGTTCCGGTTTGGGTTGTTGGGAACCACGGGGCCATATCCTCCTAAGCAGAAGCCGTCCAGGTGCACCGTTCTCCGCTAGGAAGCGCCGATCGGGAGCTGGGCTGAAACTGACTAGAAGTAGTATCTTTGATGTGAGGATATTGACCAGATTTCATCTACTAGCCACGGAGCCCGCTCATTGGGTAAGACGCGGGTCAGCTAAGGTTGTGTTGACTGTAAACGTGTTCTTAGAAGGCTGATAGTTCCGATCTAATCATTGTATAAACAAATAAAAAGCCTTATTTGGGCATACAAAGAGTTGTGGTTTTTCCTATTGTACTGAAAGCCGATACGAGCTGTATTGCTCTGCCGGTTAACCCTAGAGTTGCCGAACTCACGCAAAGGATCCGGTTGCTGATCCTTCACATGGTGGCAGCGGTGGGATAATTGGAAACCACATTTGACAGTCGGAACTAACAGGACTTCGGGCAGGCTAGTAGATTGCTGGGGAGCGCTCAGAGCCAGGAAAAATGAATAGTCTGAGCCAAGAGCAGGTGGAGCTAGTGAGCAGCCCAGAAACCCCAACCCAGACCTCCACAATGGAGTGGGTGGTGCGGCCGAAGACGGCAAGGCAGGAAGGGGGGGAAGCCCCCTCACCGTTGTTAGGAGGGCAGGAACCCAAGCAGTGGGGTAGCCCCAGCCTTACTAGTAGCGGCCGGAGAAGCGAGATAAGGGACCCAGAGGCGGAAGAAGACCTCGGCAGAAGGGTTACTGGCGGAGCCATGGGGGGAGGAGGGTTGGATACCCTCTTTCCCCAACTCAATTGGCAACAAGCCAGGGAGTTGATGCAGCATCAACAAGAAATGTGCCAGCAGCAACAAGTAACGTTACAGATGCAGCTGGAGTTGGCCAGGCTGACCATGGGCACCGGACAAGGGGGAACCCCTGCACCCCAGGGTGGGGGCACCACAACCCCCAAATGGGACAGGAAGCAATTCCCCACCTACCAGTCGGGACAGGATGTGCTGATCTTTTTCACCCTGTTCGAGGCTGCCTGCCTAGAGCAGAGGGTGCCGGACAACTTAAGGATGTCTGCCCTGAGGACTCAGGTCAGCGGGGAACTGGCTGATCTCCTGGGTATCCACACCCAAACTGCTCCCTTGGACTATGGGGCGTTCAAAGAAGCGGTGAGAGAGAGGTTTGCCCTCACCGCTGAGCATTGTCGCCGTAAATTTCGTTACGGGCAGCCTACCCCAGGGGACACGTATGCCTCCTGGATGGCGCACCTGGGGCAGGTGTGGGACGCATGGATCGGGGCCACCGGGAAGATCACGTTGGCGGAGGTGCGGGAGCTCATGATTCAGGAGCAGTTTTGTGCCACCATCCCCGAGGACTTAGCGACGGCGGTGAGGGATCGGGACCCCCCGAACTGTAGGGAAATGGGCAAGTTGGCCGACCAAATGGGACTGTATCGGCAGCCCAAAGGACCCAAGGGGGGTAACCCCAGTCATGGCGGGGCTAAGGGAAGTGTGGAGAAGGAGGGAGCCCTAGGCAAGCCCAAAGAAAACCCCGGCACCAGTGGCTGCTTCTATTGTAAAGAACCGGGGCACCTCAAGAGGAGCTGCCCCAAACTAATCGCAAAGAAAGAACCGCCACGCCAAGACATCGCCGGGCAAGGTGGGGAGGATGCTTGCTCCTGAGTCCCGCGAACCGGAGGAGCACGAGGAGGATCAGCAGTCCAGCTCGTCCCACGAGGGAGACGGTGAAGATGCGGCGCGGTCCCTGAGGAGCGGAGGACAACATTCGCTGGGGGCCATCTCGCAGGCATCATTGATGCGCATTGCCTCACCGGAGCAGCTGCGGTGGAGCCAAGACAGATTCTGTGAGTCCATCTCTGTAAACAATGTTTCCCAGGTGGGGTATAGGGACACTGGGGCGGATATAACTGCTTTACCTCGGAGTAAGGTAAAGAAGAGACAGTTGCTAAAGGGGCGCACCTGTGCCATAAAGCCCTATAACTCTCCCAACATAGCCGTTCCCCTCGCCCGGGTCTGGGTCAAGTACAGGGGGTGGGAAGGGGAGATGGACGTTATAGTGCATGGACAACAAGAATGGGGGATCATCATTGGGAACGACGTTGCGTTCCGGGCTGCCCAAGTCAAGGTGGGGGTGGTGACCCGGCGTCGGGCCAAACAAGCCCCTGCCCCGCAGCCTCCCAGGTCCCCGGGCCCGCCTCCCGGTCGCGGTAAAGCAACTCCGGCAGAGGCAGCCAGCCGCCCCCCGCCGCTCCCCGCAGCTGTGGGGAGGGAAGAAGACCCCGGGGGGTTCGCGCCAATGGCCCGTGCTTTTGGGACTCAGAAGGCGTTTCAAGAAGAGCAGCAAAGCGACCCATCCCTCCAGGGATGTCGGGATCGGGCCAGTCAAGGGCCCGGGGTAGGGGACCAGTCAGAACACTTTTTGTGGGAGGCAGGAGCCCTCTACAGAGAATTCTGCCCAAGGACTGAACCGGGTCCCCAACCAAAGAAAAGACAATTAGTTGTGCCTGCGAGGTACCGCCAGGCTGTGCTACAGCTGGCCCACGATGTGGCGTGGGGAGGGCACCTGGGACAGAAACGGACCTTGGTTAGGGTGACAGAGGGGTTTTACTGGCCCATGGTGGCAAATGAGGTGCAAGAGTACTGCCGGTCCTGCGATGTTTGCCAGCGGGTGGGACATAACCGGGACCATCCGAAAGCCCCCCTGCAACCCCTACCCATTGTGGGCATCCCCTTTGAAAGAATAGGGATGGATATCGTGGGACCCTTGAATCCCCCCACCAAGACGGGGAAGAAGTTTATATTGACTGTGGTTGACTTTGCCACCCGTTATGCAGAGGCTTTTGCTTTAGCCTCCATCTCCGCCACCAGCCTGGCTAAGACTCTCCTCTCTCTTTTCGCCCGCCTAGGAATGCCCCACACGGTGGTTTCGGACTGCGGCACGGGCTTCGTGTCCAAACTGTTTAAAAAAATGTGGGAACTGAGGGGTGTGGAGCACCTGACTTCGGTGCCATATCACCACGAGACCAATGGGTTGGTGGAGCGTTTCAACCAGACTCTTGAAAAAATGATCAGGGCATATGCGGCGAAGCACCCTGGGACTTGGGATCAAGCCCTCCCCTACTTGTTGTTTGCCTACCGGGACTCCCCCCAAGAAAGCCTGGGATTCTCCCCCAACGAACTGATGTTTGGGAGGGAGCTCCGGGGACCTTTGGCTCTGTTGCGGGCGGAATGGGAGGGGGTTGCCGCAGAAGCCTCCATGCCTGTGCATACGTTCATGCAACACCTCCAGACTGTCCTTCGAGAGGTGAGGGAGACGGCGCAGCAGCATCTCGAAACAGCACAGCAGCGGCAGAGCGCGTGGTACAACCGGACGGCTGTGCCACGGACTTTTGAAGTGGGGGACCAGGTGTTGGTACTGCGCCCCCAAAAGACGGACAAATTGTGCTTGAAGTGGGAGGGCCCAGGGACCGTCATTGGAAGGTTGGGGGAGGTGAATTATCAAGTGGCTTTCCCGGGGCAGCCGGGGAAGCAGAAGGTTTTCCATGTAAATATGTTGAAACTGTATGTAGAACGCGTAACGAAGGTGGGGGGAGTGCAAGAGTGTGTGGAACCGGGAGACCCTGACGGGGGGTTGTTGGCAGAGTGGGGGGAAGGGGGAGGAATGGAGGAGATCAAACTGTCCCCCTCTCTGTCCGAACAGCAGCGGCAACAGATCACCCAGGTCTTGGAAGATTTTCAGCCCATGTTCTCGGACCGTCCGGGGTGCACCACACTCACACAACACACCATCGACACAGGGGATAGCCCCCCCATCCAATCCCTACCCTACAGGGCAGTGGGGCCCCATGCCCAAGTCGTGGCCGAGGAAGTTCAAGCCATGCTGGACTTGGGAGTCATTGTGCCCAGCTCGAGCCCCTGGTCCTCCCTGATCGTGTTAGTAGCCAAGAAGGATGGGGGTGTCCGGTTCTGCGTAGACTACCGGAAAATAAACAAAGTGACCGTCCCTGACCCCTACCCCATCCCCAGCATGGATGTGCTATTGGAGAGGCTTGGGGGGGCCAAGTACATCACCACCCTGGATCTGACAAAGGGTTATTGGCAGGTCCCCCTCGATTCGGATGCTGCCCTGAAGTCTGCTTTTGTGACCCACCTAGGGTTGTTCCAATTCACCACCCTCCCGTTTGGGGTCCGCAATGGTCCGGCTACCTTCCAGAGGTTGGTAAACGGAATGCTAAATGGGCTGGGGGAGTTTGCCTGCGCGTATCTAGACGACATCGCCATTTTCAGTTCCACCTGGGAACAGCATTTGCAACATGTCCGTCAGGTGTTCCAGAGGATTCAGGATGCAGGGCTGACGGTGAAGGCAAAGAAATGCCAGGTTGGGAGGGGGGAGGTGGAGTATCTGGGACACAAGGTAGGGGGAGGTAGTGTCAAGCCCCTAGAAGCCAAGATAGAATCGGTGCGCACCTGGCCCCAACCCCAAACGAAAAAACAGGTCCAAGCTTTTTTAGGGCTGGCTGGCTACTATCGTAAGTTCGTGCCCCATTTTAGCCAGCTAGCCGCCCCCCTGACTGACTTGTGCAAGAAGCGACAACCCGTTAAGGTCCAATGGTCAGCCGCTTGTCAGGCAGCGTTTGAAGGACTGAAAGCCTGCCTGATGGCAGCCCCTGTGCTGCAAGCCCCAGATTTTGAAGCCCCTTTTGTTCTGCAGACGGATGCCTCGGAAGCGGGGATGGGAGCCGTCTTGCTGCAGGAACGGCCAGAGCAGGGGCTGTGCCCGGTCGCCTTTTTAAGTAAAAAACTTTTGCCTCGGGAGCGGAACTTGGCCACTGTCGAGAAAGAGTGCCTAGCAATAGTGTGGGCAGTGACCAAGCTTCGCCCCTATCTGTGGGGCCGCCGGTTCCGACTGCAGACCGACCATTCCCCCTTGTGCTGGCTGGATAGGGTGAAGGGGTCCAACCAAAAGTTGTTGCGGTGGAGTTTAGCCCTGCAGGATTTTGATTTTTCGGTAGAGCACATCAAGGGTAAGGACAACATCGTGGCAGATGGGTTGTCCCGGGCTTTCTCAGTAGGAGACAGTTAGATAGGGATTGGGGTGGTAGACCCCAATGCCATCTTTCCCCAAATGGGAGGATGTGGAGAAAGCCCAAAACTCAGTTACACACACGCACACACATCTTTCCCCAAAGGAGGGGGCAGGGGGAGGAGGGATGAGGTCACCAGGGAGTAGCCAGACAAGTCATCAGCCCCAACAAAGGAGGACCTCGGCAGAGATCCACAAAAGTCCAGGAAGGACCATCAAGGACCATCAGCAAACAGGGCAGCCTCGAAGAGCTGCAAAAGTATTCCTACGTCACCTTCTTCCTCGGGGCAGGAATAAGCCCACCTAAACGAAGGGGCAGGCATAAGCCCCCACCTGACCTAGGGGGCGGGGGAGAGCGGGAAATCCGGGGTAGAAAACCCCTCTCCCATTCCGGTTTGGGTTGTTGGGAACCACGGGGCCATATCCTCCTAAGCAGAAGCCGTCCAGGTGCACCGTTCTCCGCTAGGAAGCGCCGATCGGGAGCTGGGCTGAAACTGACTAGAAGTAGTATCTTTGATGTGAGGATATTGAC
Organism: Shinisaurus crocodilurus; assembly: GCA_021292165.1. Taxonomy (NCBI): domain Eukaryota; kingdom Metazoa; phylum Chordata; class Lepidosauria; order Squamata; family Shinisauridae; genus Shinisaurus; species Shinisaurus crocodilurus. The sequence goes on along the minus strand of CM037877.1, from coordinate 149,953,102 downwards.
CAGATTTCATCTACTAGCCACGGAGCCCGCTCATTGGGTAAGACGCGGGTCAGCTAAGGTTGTGTTGACTGTAAACGTGTTCTTAGAAGGCTGATAGTTCCGATCTAATCATTGTATAAACAAATAAAAAGCCTTATTTGGGCATACAAAGAGTTGTGGTTTTTCCTATTGTACTGAAAGCCGATACGAGCTGTATTGCTCTGCCGGTTAACCCTAGAGTTGCCGAACTCACGCAAAGGATCCGGTTGCTGATCCTTCACAAATCCCAAATCACAGGATAAGCAGCTGCAGAAGCCAGAAGGTACATCATTGAACTTTGTTAATATGGAGTCTAAATCAGAAAGGATACTAGAGATTTTATCTGCAATGTGTCTCGCGAATTGGTCTCAACAGTTTACCAAAGTATCTTCCAACTCCTGGGGTCCTTGACCAGAGACCACCCAGACTCTGTGTGGATGCAGTGGTGTGGTAGAGAAGTAAGCGTCTTTCATTGCCATCGCCACCACAGACTGAACATGAGCTCTAGCCTAGATTCAATCAAATTAATTGTGAGTTTTCCTTCATTGTTGTTCTAGTTGCCTCCCCAGCCGTTTCATTGCCAACAAGTCCCCAGAGCACCAGGGAGCTGCCTTAGGTTTTTGGGTGGAGAGAGGACACTTAGGAGTGATTGTGATAGCAGCCTGGGTCATTTCCCCATTCCAGAAATTGACCAAGGCCTCAGTAGGGCCACCAGTCATGCAGACAGGAACACCTTCCCTCCTTCTGGGGTCATCAGAAATCCATCTGGATCCATAAGCCTTTGGGGGTGGACCATTTTAATAGGTCCTGCACTCTTGCAGAGGTTAGGCCCCCCAGTAAGTCTAAACCCTACAAGGCGGTGATCTATCCATGACAAAGGAGCGATGCTAATCTCTTTCACCACCAGATCACCATCCATCTGCCCAGCTGTAAAACCAAAGTCCAAAATGCATCCAGCTTGATAAGTGGGGGCAGATATCAATTGAGACTTGGCATGGCAGTCATGAAATCCTGAACTGCATCTACACTGGGAGGCTGTGGCATGGACATTTGAGTCTCCCAATAGCCTGTGTGTGTGTGTCTCCAAAGCTACACCAGAGATTACCCTGGCCAGTGCAGGCAGGACTGTTGGGGAGCAGGGTGGATGGTACACCCAACAGAATCCCTGTCCTATCTTGCACACGCAACATCAGTAATAGACACTTAAAACCCGGAGACTGCTGAACAGGACACCTGGTTATGGGATGGACCACCATGCCTTGTGAAGCTGTCTTCATAGATTTCATAGATCATAGAGTTGGAAGGAGCCTACAAGGCTATCGAGTCCATCATCATCATCATCATCATCATCATCATCATCATCATCAAGTGACTGTGGAGGCCAATTCTAGATCCACACAGCTTCCCACAGTGAGGACACAGGTTACCAGATGGAAGATGGTCCTGTAAAGGATTCATTTGACGTGCTTTTCGTTTAGCACGTTTCTCCCTTTCACCTTGCACTCGGGCTTCTTCAAAGTCCATGGAACCTTTGTGAAAGGCCAACCTCCATTTAGATCGTTCATGGGCCAGGGCTTCCCAGTTTTCGATGTTTATATTGCATTTTTTTAGATTAGCCTTATGAACATCTTTAAACCTCTTATATTGACCACCGATATTCCGCTTTCCACCCTTGAGTTGGGAATAAAGTAACTGCTTTGGGAGACGGCAGTCAGGCATTCGAACAACATGACCGGTCCACTGAAGTTGGCGTTGAAGGATCATTTTTTCAACGCTAGTAGTCTTTGCTTCTTCCAGTACACTGACATTTGTTCACCTATCTTCCCAAGTAATTCGCAGGATTTTCCGGAGGCAACGTTGATGAAATCTTTCAAGGAGGTGGAAGTGACGTTTATAGTCCATGTTTCGCAGGCATACAATAAAGTTGGTAATACAATGGCTTCATAAACCAGTGTTTTGGTCTTCTTACAAATATCCCGATCATCGAACACTCTATGTTTCATTCGAGAAAACGCGGCACTTGCGGAGCTCAAACGATGCTGGATTTCACTGTCGATGTTAGCTGTAACAGAAAGATAGCTGCCAAGATAGAGAAAATGATCGACATTTTCCAGTATTCTCCCCCCAAGCTGGATAGATGGCATCACCAAAGGGTTAGCTTGCACTTGCTGATGAAGCACTTTGGTTTTTTTGATGTTAAGTGAGAGACCAAGTTTTCCGTATGCTTCTGCAAAAGCATTTAGGATAGTTTGGAGATCATCCTCTGAATGTGCGGAGACCACATTATCAACAGCATACTGTAGTTCCACAACGGAGGTTGTAATTACCTTACTTTTTGCTTTCAGCCTGCTGAGATTAAAAAGCTTTCCATCTGTTCGATATATAATTCCCACACCAGTGGGAAGTTTCCCCTCGACAAGATGTAAAATCATGGCAATGAAAATAGCAAATAATGTTGGGGTGATAACACATCCCTGTTTAACACCTGATCCCACTTTAAATGGAGCACCATGAGAGCCGTTGTTGTCCAAAACCGTTGCCGTCATGTTGTCATGGAGAAGTCGCAAGAGATTCATAAATTTATTGGGGCATCCAATTTTCATAAGGATAGTCCAGAGAGCTGTATGGTCTACAGTATCAAAGGCCTTAGCCAAATCGATAAATGCCATAGATAGATGGTTTGCGAGAATCCTAGCAAATATTTTACCTGCGGTAGCTAAGAGAGAAATGCCCTGATAGTTTCCACAGTCTGTTCTATCACCCTTCTTAAAGAGGGTGATAATTATGGCATCCCTGAAGTCTTCTGGGATCTCTTCTCTTATCCAGATTTTTTCGATGACTTTATGAAGATGTTGTACAAGTTCGGGGGGCCCTTCTTTAAAGATTTCAGCAGGAATCCCATCTGGTCCACTAGCTTTGTTGTTCTTCATTTGATTAATGCCTTTTTTTACTTGAGGAGGGGTCTCCCATCCAAGTAATAACCAGGCTTGACCCTGCTTAGCTTTCCACGCTCAGACAAGCTGAGCCAGTGTAAGCCACTTGTGAGGGTCTGGCCCTGAAAGGTGTTCTTAACATATGTTAAATAAACGCATACATTATCCCCATATTGCAAATGGTGGCTGAGGCTGAGGGACTATTGCTGAATGCCACCTAGTGTGTTTGTGGTTATAGTAAGATTTCAGCCAGGAGCAGAACAATTATTTTAAGCTCGTTTGAGATGCTCCCTTCTATGTGTGTGTTATTAAAGAGCAATCTTCCTCATTTTTTTGTAGTGGAAATAACCGTTTCCTTCAATCTGAATGTATTTTCTGCATTCCAGTGTTGTTGCAGTTCCTATTCAGAACAAAGCTACCAGACATTTAACATTGGATAATGAGGACTTGTATGTGCTACATTTGATACCTATACACAGGGTAGTTCCAGATAAAATGAGAGACAAATGCCATCTTGCTGTCTATTACTAGTTTATATACCTTAATTTTCGTTGCTGTCCGGGTGTAGTTGAGTTCTAATGACATGCTTTTAAAAATTGCTGGGTTCTTAATGTCAACAGGGTTAGAAGCAATAGGTGAGTTGGATTTTGCTTGCAGTCATAAAATCCGGTTTTCAAAAGTTGATGGAAATTCAAGGGAAAATGTTTGTGAGTCTCTCCAGGCCATAGTTTATGATTGCATTATCATTCTTATGCCCCTGGCATGCTTTAAGGGACAGTTGCTTGAATCCCATAAGAACACAAACATTTTAAATGGCCAAAAGACATGTCAAGAAATATATTCTCTGTTTTATAATGGAATAATTTTTCCTGGATCTGGACATAGATAGAAAAGAAGGTTTTGTTTTTGTCATATATATAAATTATATTACACACAGAGGGAGAGAGAGAGAGAGAGATTTGATTTATTTAAGTATTGTTCTTAAAAACATTGATACAAAATTTGTAACATTTTCGAAAATCAACATAAGAATATATTATTCCAACTAGTGATTTGATTATCAGTGTATTCCCAGCTTTAGAAATGAGTGTTTTGGGGCTTGCCTTTCTCTCTCTTGAAACTCCTTGGTAATAATCAGGGCTGCAAACTTGGGGAAGGGCTTGCAAAAGGTTTCAGGTTCAATTCTTGGCAGCTTCAGGTAGGGTAGGCAAGACCTCTGTCTGAAACCCTGGAGAGCTGCTGAGACTGGTTTGTTGTTTAAACGTGGGTTATCGTGTTGTCTGAACCCAGCTGCTTTTACAAACCATGGTTACAAACAACCCATGAAAAGAACCCATGGTTTGTTGTTGGGTTGTAAACAGACAACACAATAACCCATGTTTCACCAACAAACCACGGTAGAACGACAATCCACATTCAACCCATACTCAACCTTTGAGTGTGGGTTATCTTGTTGTCTGAACCCAGTCAGTGTAGACCAGGGGTGCAGAGCCTCAGGCCTGGGGGGCAAATCTGGCCATTAGGAAGTCCCAATCCAGCCCTCTGTGATTCCCCAGAAGGCCACACCCCCTTGCCTTCAACCACTGGTCGTTTGGTTATTTCCCAACTTTTGTGCAGTTTTTCTTCCTATTCTAAAGGTTGAATGCCTTGTCTGCCCTAAGGCTTAGTTACTGGGAGTAAGAGCTTTAAGCTAAAATATACTGGTATTTTTGGAATGTGGCCTTGCCCACCCCTGGAATGTGGCTCCCAAAAGTTTCTCCAAATGGAATTCAGCCCTTGGGCTGAAAGAGGTTCTGTACCCTTGGAGTAGACGATACTGAGTTAGATGGACCAATGGTCTACCTCAGTTTAAGGAAGCTTCCTGTCTGCCTATGAATCAGTTTAATTGGTAGATTTATCAACTAAAAGCACAATCGTATGCATGTTTATTCTGAAGGAAGTCCCACTGAATTCAGTGGGCTCTATTCCCAAGTAAGTGTGCAGGGTTTTGTTTTTGGCAAATTAAGCCAAATTGCCTTTTCTAGTCAGTTAAGGACACCCCTGGCCTATTCCTCCCCTAACCAAATCAGAAGAACTGTCATTACCCTAGTCTTGTCTGGATTCTGCTTCAATTAGTTCACCTGCAGTTGTGAGCCCTTTTTGCTGCTCTGGCCAAGAGGCTCTTGTAGCAGGTTAAGTGTAGCCATGGTGGGTTGCGTTGTCCGGGTTTAGGCAACATGACAAGCCCCTGTGGATACAGTAAACCCTAGAACAAGCCATGGCTTTGAAGGGTGGCTTCGAAGCCATGGCTAACAAACCATGACTGGGTTCACACAACACGCTAAGCCACGGTGGCTATGTACCCACCGTGGCTTAGTGTGTTGTGCGAACCCAGCCACTAAGAATTAAGGAACAGGGTGCTTCTGAGTACATGCTCTCTCCAGGAATTTATGATCAACAGTTCCTTCTGATCCCAAGGGACAGATTATGGGCCAAATTATACTCTTCAACTATCGATAAAAGGCTGTTCCTTTTAATTATGTGTCTCCACCAGAACACTTCTCTTAGGGTGAGATGTGTTATCAAGGGCAACCTAACTGAGCCCTTTCCTGTTACCAAGGAACAAGGCTGGCAAGGCTGCGTATTGGCCCCTACCCTGTCTAATTTATTTTTAAATGACCTGTCGTCAGCTTGCCTTTTACCAGATTTTCATCCTCCCAAACTGGGAGAGCAGAGTGCCTTTACTTCTTTATGCAATGATGCGGTTCTTCTGTCCCTTTCCAAAGTAGGATTGAAATGTCTACTAAGGGCTTTTTTTTTTTAAATTAGTGTGCTGAGAGCCTATTGACAATTAATTTCAACAAGACAAAGATCATGTTCTTTTCTAACCGTATATCTTTGTGAAAATGGGCTATTAGAGGCCAGACTATAGAGCAAGTAAGACAGTTTAGATATTTATGTGTTACTTTTCACTCTTCTTTATCGTGGTCATCTCAGAAATCTTTTGCTGTCCATACAGCCTCTAAGTAACACTACTAAAGCAATAACTTGCTTTTTTTCCACTAAGGGAGGGCAGTTTTTACCGACAGCTCTTCAGGTGTTCAAAGCTAAATCTTTGGCACAGCTACTGTACAGTATTCCCATCTGGATAAGGGATTTGATTCTAGCACTGAACGAGTCCTTTCCTCCTTTTTAGATACACTATTTGGTGTTCCCAGATGCGTATCGGTGGTAGTTCTATGTCTGGAGGCAGGTTGCCTCTCTGTTGAAGGTACCGCATGGTTACTGGCTCTTAGGTTTTGGCTAAGGTTGATTTTTGCTGAGGAATCCTCAGGACTTTTATACCTCCTTCACAAGGATACTTATGTTAGTGTGTGGCACAAAACCCTGATTAATAAACTTGCAATTTTTAGGTTTGTCTATAATTTTTCTCCTCTCCATAGGCTACCAACAGGCAAAAGCCATGATGGATTCCTGTATTAAGGGTATTGATATCCAGCATTCCACCACTAATGCCCAGAAGACTTGCTCCCCTTTATATTTTGGGTTATCTTTTTTCTCTCCAGCAAGTTATGTGAGATACCGGGAGAATTTATCTATTCCCAAGTACTGCCTGATTTTTACAAGAGCTAGGTTCAACTGTTTACCCTCTGCTGTACTGGATGGACGGTTTAAGGGTATCCCTTATAGTGAACGATTCTGTCCTTGTGGAGAAGGGGCCATATCTCTAGCCCATATGCTCTTTGCTTGTAATTTTTATAAAGATGACCAGGTCAGGTTAAAAACACCTGATCTTTCTAAATTTCCAGGCTGTCCATCCAAATGGTATCTGACCTATCTACTGGCAGATAAGAATAAATTAGTCACAGAGTTGGTGGCTAGATTTCTCTCCCTGGCTATAAAAACACGGAAGGGAATTCCCCCTAACTAAAATAATTTTTCCTCACGGCTACTTATAATTTCTCATTTCATAACCAATTAAATCATTCATGTTATTTACTTTTAGTGCGTATATTCAATAACATGTTGTATATATATTATATCTATTTTAGCTATTTTACATTTTATTATGATGTTTTACAACTTTTATAACTTTTCATGTTTTTCATGTTTTTGCAATATAATATGTATATTTTGCTGTGCTTTTTGCTTGATTTTATTTTGTTACGTTTGGGTCTATGACTGCATAATAAATGAATGAATGAATGATCAGTACCAAAACCAATTTCACAAGTCCTTTCACACAAACTCAGCTTCTGGTTTCCCACATCAAGCATTCTTTTTCAGCGACCAAATTGTGTTTGTGTTAGAGGTGTGTAGTGATGGTGGAGCTTTTTAGGTGTTGCTATTGTTAGACAAAAATATGTTGCGACAAGTGGTTGGACTGCCTGTGTAGCCAGGGCAGTTATGAGGTGTTTCCCCTGAGATGGCTCTTGGAGAGCTCTACAGTCATGGTGATGATTACTTACTGCAATATGAAGCTGCAGTAAATGTCCATGCCTCTCCCAGACCTTGTGCCACATGGAAAAACAGGTCAGGACTTGCATTTAAAAGCACCACAGAGTAAGCTGGTCATTACCAAAGAGGCAGGCCAGGGGAGGCAAAACAAGATTGGCATTGAGCAGGCAGAAAGACAGGAATGCTGGCAAGCAGATGAGCTGAGAAATGGCTACAGACAATCTGATAGTTGTTTGGTCTTTTCACAAGGGACAGGTTACTCAGATGGAGGAGCTAGGCAACAGTAGTTATGCAGCTGGGGCTAGACCTCAAGGCTGATGTCTAGGGCCCTGAAGCCCAGCTCCCTCCCCCCCATAGAGCAGCAGGTGATGGCTGCAGTGGTGGACAGGCCTGGTATCAGCACTTGGGCTGGCATGGACACAGTGCTGGTCCAGGTTTTTGAGGGCCCTTGGACAAGACACCCTCAATGTGCCCCCTCCCTCAGTAAGTCTACCTTCTCGCTGCCATGGTCACCAGCTACTCTTGCTCCTCATCCTCTTTCTCATTATTGCTACCACTTGCTTGCTTGACAGGCAAGTAGCAAGTAGGCGGTGTGGCATCTACTGGTCCTCCTCACCTCCACTGTTGTCTGGGCCAGGCAAGAGGCAGGTGAACAAGCAGGAAGAAGAGGAGCAAGTCCAGGTGCCTCTTGTCAGTGGTCCCCTGCTGGGGTGTGGCCCCTCAGCAGGTGCTTGACCATGCCTACCCTTGATACTGGTCCTGCATGGACATGCTGGGGCCCACTATGACTGACACTGTTTGCTGTAACATCCTTTTTTTCTTTTTTAAAAAATCATTTTATAGTCAAGCAGCCAGCTGGCCATGTACGTGGCTACAGATGCTAATTTTATTTTATTTTACTTTAAATATATATTATCCTTTTCTGCAACAAGAAAGGAAGTATTTCTACAACAAGAAAGTATTCCCAAGTAAATATATTTGGCGTCAGGGCAGCAGAAGCAAACACCATTATATTTTTGTAGTCAAGATGGTGCTGTGGTTTAAGTGAGTTTAAAATAGGAAAAGGCTCATGCTCAGAATATTTCTTTTTTTCTTCTTTTCATCAGGGTTGGCAAACAGTGGGGGGGGGGGGATTGCCCTAACTATTAGTTTCTCTAACCTCAATGGCAGCCAATTTTGTGGTGGCACCCTTGACACTCCCTCAAAATCCCAAATGCTCCCATGAGCCAAGAAAGGTTGCCTACGGCTGCTCTAACATCACAGGACTGTAGAAGCAGTTGTAAAGCTGGAATGGTAGTGGGGGAGAGAAGAGAAATGTTAGTTGTGAACTTCACAAATGAAGCAACATACATGGATGTCTAAAGCATCCCCGTGACCCGTCCCTACCCATTAAGTCCAGGGTCTAAAATTACCTAGCTGCAATACTAGGCATAGTAGGCAAGAGTCAGAGGCTTTATAGGGCCAGCTGGAACCTGATTTGCCCCCTCTTGTCACCTGACAACCACTGAGTCATTGAGCTGCAACAGCCCCTCCTTGTTAACTGCATTTCTGGCACCTAAGTGCAGTATATGGAAGTTCAGTGGCTCCATGGATGACATTTGCAGGTGTAGGGGTGGTGGAAGTGGAGAGAGGAAGAGATTGGTTGTTTTATCTCCTGTGTTTCAGACCATACGTGATTATTTATTTTAAAATGATTTTTTAAAAAAAATTGCCACCTTTACGGATGGAACCCTCTTAAGGTGGTGTACAAGATAAAAACAATACAAAACTATGCGAAATACAATAGACAAGCAATAGATAAATGTTTAATAAAAATACTACTATATCCCTGGTTATTATGAGGTATATTATAAAGGGTTACCACTACAAATGCTCTTAAAACACACTGGTTCTCTGCATTTTAATCTTGAATATATCTAAGAGCAGACATGCAAATCATCTGGGCTCCACATACTGAAATCTCTTTTCTCTCCCCCGCCCCTCCACATCCCCTGCAAACCCAAAGCATTAAATGATACCCCTGAATAGCTCCCTCTTCTGGCAAAGATGGCAAAGAGAGTAAAGTGCTGAGAGCAGCAATCCTATGCTCACTTACCTGGAACTGTATCTCATTGAATGAACTCAATGGGATCTACTTTTGCATAGGTTTGCCTTGTAAGGCTGCAGTCCTGTGCACAGTGCCCTGTAAGCCCCATGATTAAACATTTGCGAGTTCACTCACAATTAACATCCATAGCATTGCATAGTACATCTGGCCAGAGTTTCCAGTTCTTACATTCCTGGTGCCCTACAAAACATAGAATGAACTGCAAACACCCCCCACCCCATTATAAAGTAACATTGCTCCTTTTTAATAACAGCAGCTCTTCTGTAAGTAACCAGCTGCCTATCACATCAAACATTTGGCTTTCTAAAAATGTGGATCTTTCTAATATATGCAAGGTGTTTTGATAAAGCCTCAAAACAGTCATAATGGTCAGGTTTTAATTTACAACATGCCGCTGAATCAGAAGACAGTTTGAAATAGGATTTTCTTAAAGCTCACGGAGACATTGATTTAAAGCCTGGATTGTGGCCATGGATGTGGGCTGAAGCAGAAACTTTTTATTAGAGAAAGCAGCTTGCCTCTTCCTCTCCTTCCTGAGAAGAAAAAAAACCACCACCCTGCAAAAAAGACATTTTGAGGCTAATTCATCAGCTGGGTGGGGGGGAATTACAGCTCTACATGTGGCTGTTTAAAGTAAAGATGTCTCTCAATAACACCTCCTGAAACCAGCACTGGGTGGAATTGTCAATGAGCTGGAACTCCAGCTTGGAACAGGGAAACATGAAATCAATGGTCTAACTGGGATGCCGAGGCCAAGAAATATATAAATTGCTTGGAAAATGACTAAGCCTTTTGGCAGGAGCTCCTGTGCAGTGGAGTAGTCATTGGAATCTAAACATGGATAAGATGACTGCGGGTTCTCTCTCTCTCTCTCTCTCTCTCTCTCTTGCACAGAATTCCCCAGCAGTGTAGGTGATGGATTCCTACATAGACACTGGCCTCACCATTAGTAGTAAATGTTTGCTTTTTAGATTTAGTACATTTGTGAGGTGGTTTTTTAATATATCTATCTATCTATCTATCTATCTATCTATCTATCAGGACTTTATAGCAGAAGCACAAATGCAATGACACCATGTCACACTTTTTCATGGTTCCAAGGAGATGAATGTCAATAGTGCCCACAATCTCCATAATAGCTTGTGCATGAGCAGGTCATCCTATCTCAGGTCTCCCCAGAGTAAGGCCGGAGCTCTAGTCTAGTCTACTACATCATCCCAGCTCTTTTAGCTACGTTGCAAGGGCCATGCTGTATCCATATGCATACAAATCACATCCTTGTGTTGTGTGTTAATTTCTCCAGGATCACTACCATTGGGAGGGGGTGACATATGCATCAGAAAAAAGAAACACATAATTGACTCTGTTCATGTGGTTCCTGTACCCAAGTGTTAGAGTGTTGGACTGGGACTCGGGAGATCCGGGTTCTAGTCCCCGCTCGGCCATGAAACTCACTGGGTGACTTTGGGCCAGTCATTGACTCTCAGCCTAACCTACCTCACAGGGTTGTTGTGAGGATAAAATGGAGGAGTGGAGGAGGATTATGTAAGCTGCCTTGGGTTCCTTTCAGGAAAAAAGGCGGGGTATAAATATAACAAATAAATAAATAAATAAATAGAATGATGTGGAAAGAAGTCATGGGAAGCCCCTCTGATGGTGCTGTGGTGAAGTATTACTTGGCTCTTTATCTGCCTATAAATGAATGAGCGTACTCTTATTACTGCAAGAGGACAGTGCCTCTACTCAGGGGTATGCATATTGAAGATTGCAGTTGTGGACGCTGCTTTTGCATCGGAGTCAGAAAACAGACAATAAAATAACTATAGTCCAACTGATTTTTCTGAAGAGTCCCCATCTGCCCTCCACTGTCTGGCTCCTATGTGTGGGAGAAAAGCTGACCAACATCTTGAATGTCTGAAAGGAGCAAGAAACTGAATAACATCAAGCAAAGCGATTCAAGAATGGATGCATTGATTTAGCTCAGTCATGCCAATATTAGTGGGAAAGCATACTTCTAAGATCTCCATATTTCTCAAACAGGAGATAACAAACCAAATAAATGCTCAAGTTGAGAAAGATACATTATACATATGTCAATCTGAATGCCTGAGGGTCTTAAAAAGAATAATTGCATTTTGTACTTTCCCACTTGTTGCCGCATACAGTATTTAGCATTTTTTTTTGCCATACACAATATTGAACAAAAAAAAAAATCAATACCACCTGTGCCATGGCACTAACTTCTCTATATTTCAGGGCTCTCTTCTGATCTGTTCCCCAGGCTTTTGATTCTCCCCCCTTCCAACTTTGGGCCTGAATTGTCTTATGCAGAGGTTGCATAACCAAGAGAAGGAAGTAGATACATATGACGTTGTCAGCAGATGTTCCTAGGACTGCTTTTGAATTTAATTTACTATTTTTGATATTTATATACCAGTTTTCCACACGTGTCTTAAAAGCAGTTTAAGCATAAAAAAAGAAAGAAAACAAACATCATCTAACAATATTGTATGTTTTTGTCCAGGGCTACGGACATCAAGTAATCAACACCAAGCAACATGTTTTAGAGATCAGAAACCAACATTCTATGAACAAAGGCATATCAACACACTACAGATTATTACTTGGATGGGAGACCCCTCCTCTAGTTTCCTGCATTGAGCAGGGGGTTGGACTCGATAGCCTTGTAGGCTCCTTCCAACTCTGTGATCTATGAAATCTATGAAAATGTATATTGGTTTATACCTGTTTCACTGTTAGGGCTTTCACCAAAGGATTCTGGAAATTGTAATTCAGTGAAAATGATGATAATCTTAGCCTTTTTAATTCTATAACTATGTCCCTAGGATTCATAGGAACATAAGTGTTGCAGATCAAACCAAAGGCTGAGAGTTATAGGACTTTTTTGTTGTCTAAACATGCATAGGATTGCACTCTTATTTACTTGCTATATTTCTTTAAGGCTGCCCAATAACATTATTCTCTGGATGACTCACAACATAAAATGATAAAAAAAAATACACTATAATTAAAAAGAAAAACATTGGCAGCATAATTTTCCCCCCAGCAGAAACATAAAAGCAGATAACTAAAATAATGGTTCAGAACAATGAAATCATAGATGTTGTGAAAAAACTTCAGAGATTTTTTTTTTGAGACTTCAGTTGGTGCTGAAATTACCACAAAGAAGGTGCCAGGTAAACCTCTCTGAGCAGAAATTAGGTAATCTGCTGGTTTTTGTTTTTTTTTGCAAGATCCTGGACTAGTAGGATGGATGGGACTTCTTGGAGACCAACAGACAGTAGTTAGGGAAAAAGTAAAAAGGAGTAGCAAAAAAAGCCATTGCAAGTCAAGTCCGATGCCAGAGTGGCAGAACCTTAGCAAAAAGACTCCCCTTTAGGGTCATATACAGACAGGAGCAGCTTCTATATGCATATCGCTAGCTGGATGAAGAACTTTGTAAATGTGGTGGCTATTCCTCCCTTAATCTAGCTGTGAGAGCTGCACACATGTAGCCCTGTTAGAACATAGGTGCTAGCTCTAATCAGCTATTTGGGAGATAGAGTGAAAGGGCTGGATTTAGTTTTCTGTGATTCTACCCCATTACCAAACAGCAAATTGGCACCATTACTATCATTTCACAGGGCTATATATGAGCACCTGCAAGATGCTGCATGTGAACGCATGGTGCACTGCCAGTACCCTTTCTCTCCTTTCTGCTGCAGTCATGAGACCTAGGAACTCTATCTTAGTATGAACTCTGTAATTCTCTGATGGATATACTGGATTCTGTGCTAGGAGCTAGATTCTGTGATACATGGCATAATGGTCAGTTGTGTTCCTGTTTATATTCATATTCTGGACTAAGTTTAGGCCATGAACAGTAGGTAGGCTAAAGAAGATACAATAATATATCCCAACTGGAAAGGTAATCTTTAAACCATCAATTTGATACTTTAACTATTAAGAGTTAGAGTCAATTCCCACTTGATTTCAAGGTTAACTGCAAATTGAAATCCCCAATCTGGTTTAAATTTGTGGATGGTGAACTAGTCCTCTGAGTGGTTCACCATAAATCCCTATGGTCTGTGATCCTGGTGTAAGTTGTGTGACCATTTCTGGCATGTTGATTACTAGTACAGGCATACCTTGGATTGAGAGCATAATTCGTTCTGGAAACGTGCTTGTAATCCAAAACACTCTTATATCAAAACGAAATCCCCCCCAAAAAAATTTGTACAGAGATTTTTAATTTAAGCCGTACTACAGTACTTATATTGCAAGACGTCGCTTGTATATCAAGTAAAAATAATATATTAAATAAATATTTAAAAAATTGCTTGTCTTGCAAAACGCTCTCAAACCAAGTTACTTGCAATCCAAGGTAAGTCTGTACCCACTTCCTTATTCTCATCCAAGTTCAATATAGAGCTGGATATATTTGATGTGGGATAGCCCAAGGTTTATTTTATAGGGGGTGGGGTCTATAAGTCTATAATCTTCAATTCCTTATTAAGCAGAGGCTGTTCATCCAGTTCTGTTTCAAACTTTTGTAGGAATAAGAAATTGAAAACTAGTAACCAACTTTGGCCTTGTAACATGCGAGCAGTTTGAAATCTTGGTCAGCTGCTTAGATGACCAATTCACCATGTACAAAATTCAAGCCAGGCAGATGGGGGGGAAAGATACCTGATTTTTAAACTGAGTCCCAAAATGGGATTATATGAATCGGCCCTTATTCGTTACTTTGTTTAAATTTCAAAATAATGGTAAATTACATTATTACACATCAAATAACATGGCAATTTTATTAACATGTTTTATCCCTCATGAAAATACTACATTCTTTCCTTTGGCTAAGTGGTAGAGCATATTCAAGATTTCTGAAACTCATTATGTAATCTTAAATGGAAGAAATGCATCAGTGGGTGTTCATTCTTTGATGCTCCAAAAAGCATTAGCTTCTACTTTGGGCAAGAGATAGTTAATATGTACACACACATATATATGTACACTATGATAGTAAAATGTATTTTATATCTTCAGATGTTAGAATACTACTGACTGCAGGTCATTGAGCCCTATGCTGCTCTTTGGAAACCCAAAGGAATTCCTCAGATGTGAATTGTGAACCAAACTTTCATCATTCTCTTATTATTGTGTGAGAATAAAGAAGCCAAGATTTTGCTGGCATTGCCCGTGCAATAAAAAGTGGGCTAAGAAACAGCTATGAAAAGAATAGGTTTTGCTTTGAGTAAGTTAAACAAACCATGAAGGTGTGTCCTTGCTACTTTCCATCTCAAAAATATTTAGAAGCTTCTGCCTTTTGATTGAAAGCCAAAGTGGTATTTTTTTTAATGGGCAATTACATATCCCGAGAAATCTATCTAGCAGTCTGAATACTGTACATTGAAGATTGTATAGTTGACACTGCAGGGCTATGCTTGGCTATTGTTGCTGGGGGCCTGTGTGGCTGTGACAAGTACAGGCAGGAACAGGTTAACAAAGAATGTTGGTAGGTTTGTGGAAATATCAGGCAACAAATCACAACATGTTCTCAAGAAGCATGATTAGGCTATAAGTCAGATAAGAAGGCTGTAATAAGTCAAAGGGGTGGTCCAAGCATGGTGCAACTACTATCCACTGGATCTATCAAAACTATAGGTACAGTAAGGGTAGCTAAGCTGTTAGCAAAAACACAGAGAACAGGACAGGCTGGTTATAAAATCTGC
Organism: Shinisaurus crocodilurus; assembly: GCA_021292165.1. Taxonomy (NCBI): domain Eukaryota; kingdom Metazoa; phylum Chordata; class Lepidosauria; order Squamata; family Shinisauridae; genus Shinisaurus; species Shinisaurus crocodilurus. The sequence continues at coordinate 149,937,875 of CM037877.1, read as the reverse complement.
CGTAGAACAGAATTGTTGACAGTCCTGCATAAGGAACTTGTAGCTTCACTTTTACAAGTGTATGGAGTTGTTTTCTCAGAGAAGCTTAATAAAGCCAACTGGAAAATATTTATTAACACAGTTGAAGAGGTTAAACTTTATTAGCAATTAAGCTGTATTGTACAGAAGCAACTTTGCAGTGGGGTGAGGATCCTGTTTGTAAGTCACTTCAGGTATTTTACAGAGAAAGGACTAACGAGCCTCATAAATAAATGCCTAAACATTTGGATCAGTTACAAATGGTGATCATTAGACCATTTTAGATCCCTCTTCATAGTCATGGTACAAAAACAACTCCAGGCTGGATAGGTTGCTATCAGAATATTACATGGAGCATGCAATGGCAATATGCGGTCAAGCAGCCTGATCCTGTGGAGCATTTATAACCGGTGCTGCACAGGGCGTGGGCCAGTCCTCATGATTAGCAGGAAGCATACATGAATTACCTATTGCATTCTTGCTGGGGATAATACACTCCTGATCCCACAATACTGCTTTGAACAGCTTGGATGTTATCAAATGCTGGTCGAGGAGCAACAGGAAGCACCATTGTTGGCATGTACCTCCTGTTCTATGCACTTCTGTGCTATGTTGGAAGTGGAACATATGCATCTCCCCCATCCCTACGAGTTGGATATAGGGTGGTCATCACTTCCACATTACCAAAAGAAGAGGGAATGTACGGTATAACCAAAACAGAGGACACAAGGCTCCTCAGGGACTGCACCAGTTCTAATCATTGGTTCACTTCAGACTAGTACATGCTGAAGGTATTTTTGTGAGGGAGGATCTATATCGTTCTTTTATTTCCTCACCACCTGATTTTGGTTCTTGCCTCCTTCCTTTTCAGGGCAGGAGACTTAGTAGCAAAGACTGTGATCAGCTGACCTGCGTACCTGCTAAGTCTACTGTCCACATGCTAACTGTTGATGGGCAACTCCAAGGCCCCTGCTCTCCTGGATTCTTATGGTTCTTTATTTTTTTTAAGCAGACTTGGACTGTACAGCCTTTCAGATAGAAGACACCTTCAAATAGAGGATTGCCCTTTAATAGCCCTTGAAATAGAGGACTGTCCATTATAAAGTAGGACACATGACCATGCTAGTCGGTTACTGATTATGAATGTGAGAATTTCTAACCTGAGGAACAGAAATCATAAGCTATAAACATTCAAAGCAGTTTGGTTAGTGACTACACACTTCTAGACCACACTATCTAGCAGGTCCTTTTTTACACACAAAAGAGACTGTATGACTAAAAGGGCTTTTCTAATATTTCTTTTTTAAGGTGGAAACCACCCCAATGCTACAACACAAGCTGCTTTTGAAATCCCTGTTTTTAAATACTGAATGCATAGATTAAAAACACATAATCCATATAGTTAGTTAAAAGAGGTCACAGTATTTCTCTGAAAGATTTTGTAATGTTCATATAATTCAGCGGGCTGAATGAAGCTTCATTCTCCACTTGCCTCCTCTTCATTCCCCCCACATTTGGTGAGGAGATGGGAGAAGTCTGAGCATGATATTCATGTTTATTACATCAACTACAGCATTGTTTTAGAAGAAAAAGGAACAAAACCATCCCACAATGCCCTACCTTCTTTTCTCTATCTTTGTAAACTTATTTTTTGGGAAGAATATTTTGCTAAATACAGGGAAGCACTATTCATAATGAAAGGAGAAGTGCATAGAGGAAATAGGCATGACTAGTTTTGTTTTTTTTAAAAAAAAAACTATGTAAAACAAATATGCAGGGATCCAAAACACCAGTGTCTACGGCCCAATCAGTTACAGAACAGTAACACCCATAGCAGAGCAATCCTATGGCCCCTAAACAGCATATAGGGGGCCATAGGATTGTTTGGATTCCCAGATCTGGCATCAGAAAAGAGCTCTGACGTTGTAGCTGGGGATCTGCGCTTGGATCTCCCCCCCCCCCTTGCAGCCAGCATGGAAAGAACCGCGTTGGCTGCTTCTCCCAGGTCAAAGAGTGACCTCGGAGAAGCCGTGCATAGGATGCCTGGCTGTAACCCTCCGAGTTCAGAGGCTTATGAGCATCCCCATTGGATTGTGCCTTAGATAACTCAAGCACAACGTTAGTTGTGCCTTATACTAAACAGAAGGTGTAAATGTTACCTTCACAGTGTAAATGTCTCAAGTCTAGTAGACTAAGAGATGCATATACACAACCTTACATCCTGTGCATTATGTTTAACTACCACCCATTTGTTCTTTACTCAAAATCATTAACATGGAGCAGAATCCCCCCTTCACCTGTGTGTATCCTGACAGAGTGGGGAAAGATCTACCCTTTAACTTGATTAGAAGTCTGACAAAGTGGTTGAAACAGTAACTAATTTGTGTTTAGCAGCCCTGAATATGCCCCAGGATTGTGTGTATGGTTGAAACGGTATGGTTCATTCAGGGAAAGCTAATATATATTGATTCTGAGAATGCAACCGCAGAAATACAGGTGGCAGAAGATCTGATAGTAGAACCCTTCTGTATATACGCCCACACTGTTGTATGTTAATGGCATATAGTGGTTAAATTAATGAGCTTTAAAACCCCTGCTACAAATCTTAGCTCAACCATGAAGGTATTAGGTTAGCTTAAGGAGATCATTATTACTCAACCTCATGGGGATGATGTTATATCTTACAGGTTTACTGTAAAGATTACTGAGATAATGTATGTGAAGTGCTTTGAGGACTTATGGAAAAATGCTACATAAATATAGGTGCATTTAGATAAAAGCAACAACAACAAAAAAGACACCCCACACCATTAACACTATACTAGTCCTAGCCTTTATTCCAATTGCACATTTTCTAGTTCCCCACAGAAAGCAAAACACTGGAAGGGTTGGAAGTGCTTCACACATTCCCCATACTATATCCTTTCTTCCTCTATGTATCAAGCATCCAGCTGATCCTACAGCTGGAGCTGTGCAAGCAGGTGGGTCACCCAGTGAACCGTGATTTGAACCCTGGTCTTGAGCTTGGTTTGAAGAGCTGCTCACTTCTGCCTAGCTGTGCCTTCTGCACTAGATTGACTTGCAAGCAGCCATTGGCGGGTGACAATATTCGTCTTTACTACTGGCAAAAGTTTTAAGTCGCCGAGTTCTGCAGATCAAAATGCGCAAAGGTGGGCCTCCCTGGGCCCTTTTCCAGGTCAGTTGGCAACCCTCATTCCTTGCCTGTAGGAGGCCTGAGGGAAAACAGGCGACCCCTCTATTGTTGCTCCGGTAGCTCCCTTTCCTCCCCGCCACCCCCCAAATTCCCTTCGCCCGGCTAGGTGTCCCCCGGAGCAGCAGCCGCAGCCGCAGAGGCCCAGAGAGGAGGCTCTGCCAAACACAGGCAGAGCTTCCTGCTTCCCACAAGGTGCCGAAGAAGCTGCGACAGGAACTGAGAGAGACTGAGGAGCGGCGGGCGGGCGGGCGGGCAGGGAGGGAGGCGGTGCTGCTGCTCTTGCGGCCGCCGTGACGACGGGCCAAGGAGGCGAGCAGCCAGCCATGGGCCACCCTCGGCGGAGACGCTCGTAACAACCGCACGCCGACTGGCCGACTCCCCTTGGGACCTGGGGGAGGAAGAGCGAGAGGAGCCCAGGCGTTGCTCCCGTCTTGGTCTCCTTGCCCTTCCCGCCCAGGCCAGGTTGGCCCCTGACTCTCCTTCGTGCCATTCGGGGGGGTGGGGTGTCGCCGCCGCCGCCGCCTCTTGAGCTCCCCCTCACCACCGGCCCGAGATGCGACCATGGACTGCAGGATCAAGTGAGTGCGGGAGGGACGGAGTGGGAGGAGGCCGGGGCCGTTGCTGGCAGCTTGGCAGGGCGAGCCTTTGTAAGCGGGACTCGGGGAACTGAAGGGGGAGGCGTTAGGCTAGGCCTCAAAAGCCTCCCCCAGCCCCACTTTGAATACGCGCCTGTGAGGAGGAGGCAGCGGCTCGGCCGGGTGTGAGCTGATGTCAGCGAAAAGGGAAGGGAGCATGCTGGCCTTTGGGAATCGGTGCGCTTACCCCCCCCCCCCGCTCTTTGGTACGTGTCTGCCTCTGTGGCTGCAATCCTATGCACGCTTGCTTGGAGGTAGTAGTAGGTCCCATTTGAAATCGGGGGGTTGGGGTTGGGGTGACTTCCCAGTAGGCTTGCATAGGATCACTTTTGTCATTCACTCCAGCTTGCTTCCTCCTCGTGAACACCTGGTTTATACCACGCCTCCATCCCCCTTTTCTTTTCCATTCTGCCACAGACAATCTTTTCGGAATAACCGAAAAATAATCCCGATGTTTCTCCATCCCATCCCACCATATCCCTCATCTCCACCTGTTCTATGCGATCTCTTGGATACCTACCCTCTAGATGTGCACTGGACACAAATCTTATGGAATTGAACAATTGTCTTTCTTTCGCACCTGATACACATTGTGTGTGTGTGTGTGTGTGTGTGTATCTCCTGTGCCATTCGACAGCAGCTTGATATGTGCACACTTTAGCAGGTTATAATACTGATTCCTATGCATTGCTGTGAGAAGCTTCTCTTGCAGTTTTCTTCAAACTATGGTGCTCTTAAAGGCACAAGAGCAGGCCAGTGGTTTTCTGGGCAGTTGGCAACTCTACCATCAATGTGTGGAGCCCCTGCATCACTGTCTCTAGTGCACATTCTTAGCCTCATTATGAACATATGGCATGACATGCAACCCACACCTGAGTAAGTGAAGAAGTAACACCCCCCCCCCCCGCATCAGCTACAGATTTAACAGTAACTCAACAGTGGTTTAATTTCTTGGAAGATCATTCTCACTCCTAGAAGTCTGCAATGCTTGGGTGTATCACCAGGACTCTGAAGCCTGGAAAGACACTCTAACAGCTATGAGATGTTGGTTTGGCATTAGTGGGGCTGCAGCTGTGAGGGGGGCTCCTGGCTTTCCCCTCAACTCCTGTCAATAGTGGGCATTTTGAGGCTGTGGGCTATAAAATATTAATTGGCAACGGAATTCAGGTGACTGGCACAGATCTGAACAGGATGATACCACAGAATTCATGGATTTGCATTTGTTTATGATAATAATTTCAGGATTGGATTGCAAACTAGTATACATTTTAAATGTATTGGCCAATTCCGAAACAGATAGTTTTTTGCGAAGTGAATGATGAATGAACATTGGTTTTTCCTGGCATTTGCAATTAAGGCCTTGTCCCTGTAAGGCTGTCTGAACTTTATATTCTGAGTAGTTTTAAAGGGATAAAAAGCTCAACCCCTACTTGTGCAAAATGACAGTAATCTATTTATGATGAACCAGTTGGAATAGACACAAAAGCCTGTCTGACATTTATTGCTCTGGTTTGACACTTTAAAATATGGTGGGAGGTGACGAGTAAACTTGAAAGGCTGTCTTGTGGAAGCAAACTTGTAGGTATGCTCAGCAGGAAGCACAAAAGATTACTATTATTAATTCAGAGATATTGACCTATGAGATGCTTATCCAGTTTCTAAGATAAGAGGTTGTGGCTAGAGTTGGAGGAACAGTTATCGTAGAAGTTTCTTTTTTAGTCATTGTGGGTACTTCTGCAGTTAGAAGCAGATTAAACTGCCCAAGTTTTATTGAAGCAGGAGGAGATCTGAACTGAAAGCCCTACCTATTAAGGCTGAAATTCTATGCAGGATGGGAATAAGTTCTGTGGAACACAGTGCGGGCTTACGTCTGAGTAAACATGCATAAGATTGTACTGCAATCTTATTTTGTATGTGGAGAGGCATGATGGCATCCAGGGTTTCCCCCAGGAATGGAAATTAGGTGTGCATGTGTGTGGTGTGGGGCTGAATTTTCAGAGAGGTGAAGGCTGAAGGTGTGATCCTTCTCTTCCTGGTGAATTTGGTCTGAGGGTGTATGGCACTATAGTAAAAAATGATTAATAGTTCAGTCATTACCATTTTATTAGATTTAATTTGCTTTTTATAACACACACACACACACACACACACACACAGCTCTTTCTACATTCCTCTTGGTTTCACACCTCTGTTGTTTAACTTCTTGAATGCAGCATGATCTTCAGTTGCTTCTTATGGGTCTGCTTGATCTGGTCCTTCAGTTTATGTACTTACAGTGCATTCACATGATCAAGCAGAAGGCAACTCCTGACTCAGACTCCTGTGGTGGTTCTTTGAAACAAAAAATGCTACTTGCATTGATTCATCAGGAAGCTACAGTTGCAGAATATTGGAGGATCTAGTATTTGCAGGTCTAGTATGTTCTTAAAGATGAGCTTATAGGCTGTACTTCTGCCATGGTTTAGTGTTATGTGCATGAGCAGAAAGAAGCCTGTGTGAAATCTCAGGCTTGCACACTCCCTCCTGCACGACCAGGACGAGGAATAAACGAGAATTCAGTTTCGCTTTCTCAGATTTCTGGTGTGTTGTTGCATGTGAACCAGGAATCATGGTTTAAAATAAGCACTGGTCAATTGCTAAACAAACTAACAATAAACCCTGGGTTGTTTCAATGACATGTTTAGTAAACTAGAGTTTACCTTAAACCAGGATTCCTGGTTTGGCATCTAATGATCCAGAGGAGGAAAGCCCATGGACTCCTTTCTGCTCTTGCATGTAGAGCTAAGTTATGATTTAGCATTATGTGTGAACATGGTCATAGTTTGCCCATACCTTGTTAGATGTCATTCCATGACATAGATTTCATAATAGAGTTGGAAGGAGCCTACAAGGCTATTGAGTCCAACCCCCTGCTCAATGCAGGAAAGTAGAGGAGGGGTCTCCCATCCAAGTAATAACCAGGCTTGACCCTGCTTAGACAAGCTGAGCCAGCGTGAGCCACAGGCCTGTTCTCACTATTATCTCTTAGAAACTAGCAAAACTGTAGTAGTTGTGTGAATTAATGTTTCAATTTCAGTAAAATTTCCAGTCAATAACTATAAATGGAATGTGTTTAAATTAGAAAAATGACAGCACTGCATGGACTAGTGATTACGGTGTGTGTGTGTGTGTGTGTTCAGGGAATACAGGGTGTGTGTACAAGGAATTCCTGGAGTCTTCATTCTCTCCTGCAGCTGGCTCTTGACACCTCCAATGTCTTTGGGGCTTCCCCCCTGCTTTTATGGGCCTTACCTGCTTGAGACAGTTCTTGTTTGAAAACATCTGGCAGGGAAACGAGAACTGGTCTGCTGCTTAGTAGGAGGAATCTGGATACCATTTACTTTCTCCCTCCTAGAGGGGTTCCCTGCTAGCCATTTTCTTTAGTGACACCATTTGATTTCCCATTTATTTCTGGTAATCCAGACACTGTTCATCCCAAGCTGTTGCATTCCTATTGTTGTTGTTGTCCTATTTCCCCCACAGTACATTATCACTTTTTTAAAAAAAGTCCATCTGAACTGCAGTACAGTCCTTTCAAACATGTATATAGCACTATTTGATTTATTATTTAAATGTATAACCCACCCTTCACCTTATGGTCCTATGGCAGGGTACATACATATTGATAAAACAATTTATTTTTTTCATCTGGGGCAGGAGAAATAGTCAGTTGCAGTTGCCGGTTGCCCTCTGTAATCCACCATGTCCTGCCAACAGCAACATCTGATTGTTCTTTGTCACAGCTGTTATTGCTGTTATTGTTATTGTTGTTATAATAATGATTTTTTTTTTTTTTAAAGGCAGTACTGAAACTGAGAAAAATTTCCTCCAATTTAGCAGTAACTCTGGAGATAATTCTAGTCTCTTTATTCTGTCTGGATACTTGGGACCTGGCTTTTCCTCTCCTTGCTTAAGTGAACACATCTGTTGGTAGTTTTATTCTGTTTCTGTTACTTTATTAGCAAAACTACATAGGTTAATTTTTGGGTGGTGTTGGAGTTTTTTCCTAATCCCTCTTCCCAACCTCTGTACAAACTTTACTCCTCTAGTAACTTCAGAAGCCACTATTTCTCTCCTCATCTACATGCTGTTACTATTCTTGAAACAATTACTGCTTATTTGTACTGGTTTCTGTGCAGGAAGGGGGGGCTGGCTGGCCCGCCACCACCCCACCCTTACCTACCCCAAAGGAACCAAGACCCCCAGAGATCTCAAGGTACCAGATTGCCAAGCCTCAGCTCCTTGCAACCCTACTTGAATCTCTGTTCAGGGACTCGCCTTTAATTCTGTAACCTGGATTTAGATACTGAAGCCACAGAGCAACTACAACACCCATGTGGGGTAAAACCAAGATGAGGTTTATTCTGGTAGCATTTTACAACAAAAAGGCGGGAAATGAGAGAAGCACAAAAGAGAGAGAGAGAGACGCTTTGGCACACAGAAATAGAGCTGCAAAATAATAAAACCTGATTCTTCTTATCTCTCAGGCACACAACTAGTTACCTGAGGGTCAGCCTTCTTCCTTCCAGAGTTAAATCTAGCACAGCCCTGCCGCCCGATGGAGAATTACCACACCTACCCGAAGGTGCGAGATGGGTAAACTCCTACAAGGCTTGCCTTCACTAGAGCCCTCATTCAGCTAATTTCACCAGGAGCTACCTGGGGTCCTTGGCTTACCGCCATACCCAACAGCTGGGTAGCCATGCGATCTAAGACAAGACAAAGACAAAACCCACACGTTGGGAAATAGCTCTTTCCCCCTCCCCTCCTCCTTCCTGTAGCTTTTCTGCTTCTGAGCCAATCACGATGCACTTCACTGGCCAGGCAGGGGGAAGGGGACTCCTGACTTACTGGGCCTGAACTACATTTACATATAAAAGCCGGGTCTTGGCTTTCAGGACTTCCAGGCGCCATCGCCTCATCCGCCATGCCCACCCGATACTTTATGTACATTTCGCCCCCTCCCAGCCCTCAGCCGGTTCACACATGAGGGTGCGTGTGTGTGTGTGTGTGTGTGTGTGTGTGTGTAGGAACCCTCAGAGGCTCTTTTTCTCCACACGCTCCCTTTTAAAAAAATGAAACCTGAGAGGTCAACCCTCTCATTTCATTTTAAACTAACTTAAAAAGAAAAAGCCTTTGCTAGCCTTCTACCACTAGCACACCTCTTCTCATTCACACACACACAAAACAGAAAAAAGAAACAACTTTAAACAACAATCTTAACACATCTTAAACATCTTAAAGCTCTAAATCTTAAATCTTAATTCTTAAGCTCTTTAAACATCAAAACAGCAAAACAACAATCAATAACCATCAATCAGAAGTTTACAGGTTTGCTAAAGCTCCTTAAACATCAAAACAGCAAAGAACAATCAATAACCATCAATCAGCAGTTTACAGGTTTGCATTACACAGTTTTGCATACACAAGAAACATCATATGCAATTTTGTCTGGCACTTTGTCTAAAAAAAAACCAAAAAAACTTTTTAGGGTTGATGTTTCTCACACAGCCTGTAGGGGGCAGATTGCTGACTGAAATGTGACTCTTCAATTCGCCTTTGTTTGCTTTTACAGGCTTGCTTCTGCTACTCTGTACCTAACGACATGAATACCATCACCCCTTTTTCCAAGGGTTCGCTAGTGGCTTCCCACCACCCCATGACATGAATACAACACACCCTTTTCCCCAAGGTTTGCTTTTGGCACTTTCTACCCAATGACTTGAATGGGATGACTGTTTCCCTCAGAATTGAATGCTGAGCTTTGGAGGCTCTGTGGAGGAAGGGGGGGCTGGCTGGCCCGCCACCACCCCACCCTTACCTACCCCAAAAGAACCAAGACCCCCAGAGATCTCAAGGTACCAGATTGCCAAGCCTCAGCTCCTTGCAACCCTACTTGAATCTCTGTTCAGGGACTCGCCTTTAATTCTGTAACCTAGATTTAGATACTGAAGCCACAGAGCAACTACAACACCCATGTGGGGTAAAACCAAGACAAGGTTTATTCTAGTAGCATTTTACAACAAAAAGGTGGGAAATGAGAGAAGCACAAGAGAGAGAGAGAGAGAGACGCTTTGGCACACAGAAATAGAGCTGCAAAATAATAAAACCTGATTCTTCTTATCTCTCAGGCACACAACTAGTTACCTGAGGGTCAGCCTTCTTCCTTCCAGAGTTAGATCTAGCACAGCCCTGCCGCCCGATGGAGAATTACCACACCTACCCGAAGGTGCGAGATAGGTAAACTCCTACAAGGCTTGCCTTCACTAGAGCCCTCATTCAGCTAATTTCACCAAGAGCTACCTGGGGTCCTTGGCTTACCGCCATACCCAACAGCCGAGTAGCCATGCGATCTAAGACAAGACAAAGACAAAACCCACACGTTGGGAAATAGCTCTTTCCCCCTCCCCTCCTCCTTCCTGTAGCTTTTCTGCTTCTGAGCCAATCACGATGCACTTCACCTGGCCAGGCAGGGGGAAGGGGACTCCTGACTTACTGGGCCTGAACTACATTTACATATAAAAGCCGGGTCTCGGCTTTCAGAACTTCCAGGCGCCATCGCCTCATCCGCCATGCCATCCGATACTTTATGTACATTTCGCCCCCTCCCAGCCCTCAGCCGGTCCACACATGAGGGTGCGTGTGTGTGTGTGTGTGTGTGTAAGAACCCCCAGAGGCTCTTTTTCTCCACAGTTTCTTGCAAGTCATGCTGAGTACAGCATGTCATCTTACGTGATTACGTGTATATGAAGTAAACTTCATTTGATAAGGACCTTCTAGTCAATAATATCTCAGATAATTACTCAAATTCCTGGAGCTATCCTAGGTTTATAAATAGCCATGTACAGTAATACCTTGGATTACGAGTAACCCGGTGTGCGAGCATTTTGAAAGACGAGCAAAAAATTTTTAAAATTTTTGACGCTGAACGAGCGAGGTCTTGCAAAACGAGCACACCGGGTTACTCGCTGCTGGCTCTGGGCGGCTCCACGCTACATCCTGAGTGGGCAGGAGACGGGGGCTTACCTGGAGGCGCAGCGCGCCTGGGCTCGCCCACCGCCTCGCGCTGCTTTGCCGGCCGGCCGAGAGTCCAGGAGGCGGGGGCTTCCCGCGAGGCTCGCCCGGGCTCGCCCACCGCCTCGCGCTGCTGCGCCGGCCGGCTGAGAGTCCAGGAGGTGCATCTCCCTGCCAGGGAGCCGGCAAGTGCTTTGCCGGCTCCCGGGGAGATGCGTGGAGCCGCTCCCGCTGCTTCCTACCATTCTAAAGAAGCGCAGGTCACCTCTCCGCTGTGAGCCGCCCGCGCTGCTGGAGCCGGTCCCGTCGCACCCGGAAGTGACGCGACGGGACCGGCTCCAGCAGCGCAGGCGGCTCACAGCGGAGAGGCGAGCTGCCGCTTCTTTAGAATGGTAGGAAGCAGCGGGAGCGGCTCCACGCATCTCCCCGGGAGCCGGCAAAGCACTTGCCGGCTCCCTGGCAGGGAGATGCACCTCCTGGACTCTCGGCTGGCCGGCGCAGCAGCGCGAGGCGGTGGGCGAGCCCGGCCGCGCGCCTCCAGCTAAGCCCCCGTCTCCTGTCCACTCCTGGCAGAGCAAGTGGAGGCAGGCGAGGCGCGGCGCGGCCAGGACCCCGGGAGCCAGCACATCAAGGCAAGTTTCCCCATTGGAAATAATGGGAACTCCACTGATTCATTCCACAACCATTTAATCACTGCTTTGCCGGCTCCCTTCATGGGGCAAAGCAGTGATTAAATGGTTGTGGAACGAATAATCTGAGTTCCCATTATTTCTAATGGGGAAACTCGCTTTGCTGTACGAGTATTTTGGATCACGAGTATGGTTCTGGAACGAATTATGCTCGTAGTCCAAGGTACTACTGTACCTAGTTGTGAAGGTAAGAATTACCTTCAGGTGACCAGATGTGGACAATGTGGATGTGGGAGAAAACACTCTTTTTAAAATGAAAGAGTGTTAGTTTTCTCCTCCTTTTAGGCTGTCAGTATGCCACAAATAATTGACATAGGTGTTTGTGGACAACTGGACTAGTAAACTTTTTCATATGCACACTGCCCCTTTAATTCTGGCTCCCTATATATGGAACTAGTGATGGATCTTCCTGTGTTAATTTAGTTGGATTTCACTCCCATGTTACCACTGGAAATATAAATTCTCCATTGGTAGAGGCACTTTCAGTGCCAGTTGCAGAAATATATTGCTAGCAATATTTATTTATTTATTTATTTATTATATTTATATCCCACCTTTTTTCCTGCAAGGAACCCAAGGCGGCGTACATAATCCTCCTCCTCCTCCTCCTCTCCATTTTATCCTCACAACAACCCTGTGAGGTAGGTGAGGCTGAGAGTCCGTGACTGGCCCAAAGTCACCCAGTGAGCTTCATGGTGAGTGGGGAATAGAACCCTGATCTCCTGAGTCCCAGTCCAACACTCTCACCACCACTACACCACACAATACTTCAGATTTAAATCTGGCTAGCTGAGACAAACTGTGGGTTCAAACTCTGGGTTGTTTGTTGCAAACCAGAATTCTGGGTTGTTAAGCATGTCTCACCAAATAACCCAGGAACAGCACATTCCTGGTTGTTGATGAAAATGGATGCAAAGTGGAAGTGGTGAGCAGGTGGGAGGCAGTGTGCTCGCTCACTCCTGTGCAGCCCCAACAACGTGCGAACCAGGCCAATCTCTCATAACATTAACATGACTTACCATATTTTTCCGTCTATAAGACGCCCCCATGTATAAGGCGCCCCCCACTGGGCAGTTTCGCAACCGCGCGGTTCTCTCCTTGGCTTACTTCCGTGTATAAGACGACCCTCAATTTTTAGTCTAACAATTTTAGGAAAAGGTATAGTCTTATACATGGAAAAATACTGTAAATAGGAAATATTGGTACTACTACAAGAACTGGGATGGGCCAAGGCTCTCGCCATGTTATTTTTCACAGCCGTAATCACAATATGAAACCAACCCTGAAGCAGTCTAATCCTGAGTGCTGAAGATACGATAGTTTTAAATAGATAGTGACATTTAGTCATTGAACTTTATCTATTAATTTTCAACAACAAGCTGCTCTTAACCTACACAACCTTTGATTTTTATTTTAGCATTTTAATATGATGAAATGAAGAGCTGGCTGATGTACAGGACTATAAGGAAACACATGTGAACCGATTACACACATATGTATTTTTCTATGTTTGTTTCCTAAAATAAGTCATTTCTCATTTGCACTTGTTTTTCTAAATTGGGGTAGGAGTGGGGAGATTAGTCATTTCCCTCAGAATATGAAGGCAAATGTTACTGCTGGGTATTTGAGTCACTGCATTTGTCAGTCTTAACGTGGATTCCCATGACCAATTTTCTTCCACTTCAGCATGATTTCCCCCTCATCCAATGGTGAGATCCACATGGAACTGAGTTGTGCATTACTTGTTCAGCCAATTGACCACCATGTATCTAGTAAGCTTCTAAAATCAGGGTTGAAAGATGTTTGTTGAGCTTGAATCGATGCAGTTCTGTGTGTATCTCCTCATGGGTTGATAGAGAAGAATCACTTTGTGATATGAGGAGAAAAACAATTATGAGTCAACATTCCCAATCAGTTGAACATTATAAGCTATAACTCCTGTTGGTACAGCGGAGCTAATATCCTTGCAATTAGATGGTTTCCCTTTTTGTGTCGCATGTAGGACTAATCAACTGTGTTGTTTTTACTTCCAGAGAAAATCCAGAGAGAACCTTTGATTTGGTGCTACAGGTAAAATGCCAGGCTTCTGAAAATGAAGGTAATATTTATTCTTCAGCCATTTGTATTCATCCATACAAATTACATATGTGCAAGATGTGTCAGATTATTTATTTTACTCGTACGTTTTTTTTTACTGTAGGTAATAGATTGAAACAAGTATGGTTAATTGATGCTTTTTCATGACACTAATTTTTTAGTAATAGGAAAATTAATTACAGCTTACTATGTTCCATGTGTTTTATTTACAACTATTATTGTTAGCTATGGCAAAAATTAATATTTAATTGGAGACTTACATTTCGCTTTGAGTTCATGCTTTAGCCTTTCTAACCTTTTCAATTTTTCCATGTTTATAATGGATTTAATAAGTTGTGTTTTAACAGTACATATAATTATGGTGCATAAGCAGGAGTCCTTTTCTTGGGCTATGCACACGTAAGCAGTTATACTCCTGACTGAAGATATTAGTTGCTGTCATTGTGATATTCTTCCAGTGAGTGGAGGTTGTCACATATTAGTAGGAGCAGATTTGATTCATGTAAAGTAACTACATTCCTCTTACTTAACTTGGACCTAGTCATGATGTTGGGAACAGAAGAGAAAAGAATGACGAAGCCTTGTCTCAAGGCGTCCCCGTGTCCCCCCTCCCAGCTTTTGATTCTATTTCGTCCATTTTTTTCTTTAAAAACAAAACAAAACAGGCTATGAGAGAGAGGAGGCTGGGATCTACTTCAGGGAATGAGGATCAGCTAAAGGAAGCCCTGGCCACATTATATCCTTTAGCGCCCTTTTAGCCCCTCCCCAGTTCTTTTCTTCAAAGTATTATGACTAAATAATGTAGTGGTTAGGCAAAGAAATTTGGTTCAGAACCTTCTGATTCCTTTAGGAAAAACACAGTACTACTTAACCGAAAGTGATTTATTGAAGACATAGAAAATGTAGATGCCTACAAAGAGGCAAATAACTGCAACATATTACTGCTAACAGAAGAATATGTTAAAGATGCTATAAGCTTGAAAGGCATAGTGGTCAGTATTTGTTTTCTCTGGTAGTTAATTCCAAAAAGTACAAGTTTATTATTCCATTTGTATAACTTCCATCTCAGCCCAAGCTCAAGTAAATCCTTTTTCACCTTAGTCAGGGCAAAGCATAGGTTTTAAGATATTATGGAATTGAGTTAGCCGATATTTGAGCAAGTGATAACAGACATGCCTAAAACACTTTTTTCTTGAAAGGAAAACAAATGCATGTGCAAAGCTATATAGTTAATCCCAGGCAAGTTTCCATGACATCAGAGGTATAATTAACTCTGTAAGATTTTAGTCATGTAGAACACAGCCATAATTTTCTTGATAATTATAAGGTGATTTTGAAGGGGTAGATGGGAAAGAGGAAGAGATGAGAAGGATGGGGATTTTGTGCTTAAAAAAATGCACAGTTTAGCTCTTCCAGGAGGTTTATACCATTTCAAGATTCTGTTTCTGATAGGACATCATGTGTTTGCTCTTTCATGTCAGAAACTATCTGTTTATGGAACATTAGCATGCCATGAGAAAGGCTGTGGGCAAACTTTTTTCCTGATGTGCTAGTTTTCTATTTGGAGGGGATTTTTTGCTGAAGAGAAGCATTCAAATGTGCTGTCTCCTACCTGCATCCTGAAATGGTACAGTCCTGAGAGTGCTGTACCATGTGATCTTTTTTCTCCTGAATTTGTAGATCAGCTCTTTATATTTTTCCCACTAGGAAAAGTCTTATAAATTGCTTGGCTCTTTCATTAGGTTTGGGGTACCTGATAGTGCTTTATTTCCTAATTAATGACGCCAGTACAAATGGAACTTTGGACTGTGAAATACACCTGTCAGGATCAAATTAGTTAGAAGAAATGAATTTTGAGACAGAAAATAGGAAAACCTTTTAG
Source organism: Shinisaurus crocodilurus (assembly GCA_021292165.1). Lineage (NCBI taxonomy): Eukaryota > Metazoa > Chordata > Lepidosauria > Squamata > Shinisauridae > Shinisaurus > Shinisaurus crocodilurus. The sequence continues at coordinate 149,922,287 of CM037877.1, read as the reverse complement.
AGTATATACATATTAGAGTATTTAAGACCTGTGTGCCCTGAGGGAAGGCAGAAGAGAAGCCCAGGCCAGGGAGCAAATGCTGGTCTGGCCTGAGAGGACTGTTGGGGCAGCCCCTCCCCTGGGGCCACACAGGGAAGGCAGAAGAAAAGCCCAGGCCAGGGAGATTGTACCAGCAGCTCTGGAAAAAACCTTCAGTTGGCCTGAGAGAACTGGTGTATGTTTGGTTTGGGGGGGGGGGTAACGTTTGTTTGAGTATTTAAACATTGTAAACCGCTTTGGGTGCCTTAGCAGAAAGGCGTTATAGAAATGTAATAAATAAATAAATAAATATACAGAATATCTGGTTTCTAATACAGCATGTCTAGGTAACAGATAAAATCAAGTAAAAGTGACAAAACATATTCTTTCAAAAGCAAGAATGAATCTGTGTTACTTTTTGATTATTGGTGACTTCCTGTGCTACAGTATGTGTGAAAGGTACAGGAATAAGATGCTTACTCTTAAACAACTTTTACGGAAATATGTAATGGGCTTTGCCTTTGTTCATATTTCTGCAACCTTTTATTTATTTATTTATTCATTATATTTATACCCCACCGTTTTTCCTGCAAGGAACCCAAGTCCTCCTCCTCCTCTCCATTTTCTCTAGTAATGTAGGAAGAAAAAAAATCTGCCAAAGCAGCAAAAATACTTTTGTGCCTTTACTCAGAATTTTTGAAGTGGTATAAACAGCACTGAAGAGATGTCTGCTATTGCTCGATTGCTAATGAGCACTTTGGTGAAAATACTGCCGAGCAGGACATTACCATGATTTGTTATTTCTAGAGCTTGCTTATAAGCTACTTCTGTGCTGAATCTCAGCTAGTTGTCTATACTGGGGATCTCTTTTACCCAAGCCTGTCTCTTCAAGGTTACTATTGCTCGGTGGGTAGTTGAGCTGCTTCATTGTTCAAGATATCATAGATCTAGCTTGTTCATGTTATCTTGTCTCACTCCTTGATCTGCTGTGGCCCCATACCTTTGTATGGCTACTTTTGGATTGTATCTTTTTCTGACTCTGTATTCTTTTTTCTTTTTCTTTTACTTTGTGTGTTTCCTATCTTCTTATCTTTTCCATAAGTTTTATCTGTGGTCCTCTCTTCATTTCCTCATGTATTTGATTTCATATTTCATTCCAACTCATGGTTAATATGAATAACTTTCTAATCATGACAGTTCTTGTGTCTAGTACAGTCCTTTTAACCTGTCATTTTTGGATTTCTTGCTGAAAATTCAAGCACACCCGAGCGATAGTTTGGTTTTATGCTGCCCATTGTCAATATACTTTTTATTTCTAGAATAATAATCCTTATTACTATGTTTCCTCCATTTTTGTTATTCATGCTTCTTGCATTGTACTAATTAATCAGTCTGTCCTTAAAAACAGTTTGGAAACTTCATTAGGGCGAAATACAGAAGTATGATTACTAACTGGCACTAGTTGCTTGGACCATATTATGCTAGAGTTGCCATTTTGGGGGCATGGCTGGACCCTCCCTTTTTGTGTGTGTGTGATTTTTAGCTGTATACTTTAGAGAAATAGATGGTTTGTATGGTAGGCTCTACCACTACATCTCCCCCAAATGATTGGATTCTTTCCTGGACTCAGATTTTTTTAAATTTAACAGTTGGCAATCCTATTTTACACTACTGATTGCAAATTAGTTTCTGGGCTAAATTCAGAGTACTGGTATTCACCCTTTAGAGTCCTAAATGGTCTGATCCTTGAATGCCTGAGAAAAGGCCTGCTCACATATGAACTTCCCATCACATTGGGCTGGATCAGATATAATGTTAAACTGAGGTTTAGCAGTGTTACTTGAATGAGCCTGCATGAGCTTAGGGCTGTCATGCTTTGCCTCCTCTCTCCTCTCCTCTTTTGGTGCAGACATGAAGAATTGGCGGCATCTGTATCCACTTTTAAACTGACCAGAGTTCCCTGTTCACCCTGAACTTGGGGTATTCTGGTTAATTTAAACTATGGTTATTGAACAAGCCACAATCATAAACCACAGTTTGACCCTGACTTGTTTGAACTAAGCATAATTTAAACTAACCATAGTTTCCACCGAGGTTTGGATGAAATGGGGAATTCTGATCACATTAAAAGTGGAAGAGAAAGTGGGAGTTGTATTCCAAAATATCTGGAGGGCACCAGGTTGGAGAAGACTGTGCTACAAGATCTTTAAATGGGTCCTTCCAGGATCCGCCTTTATCTGAGATTAGATTGGCATCCTCCAGGAACAACACCTTTTTTTACAGTTGTACCTAGAGTGCTCTTCCCCATTAAGTCCACAAGGTGAGTTCTGAGATGGTGATTAGGAAGAAAATTAAAGGTTGGTTTGGCAGCCTTTTGGTATGGGTAAAATTATTGGGGTTTTTTTATTATTGGATTCTGATGTTTACAGTTTCAGTGGTTTCAATTGGTGTGGGTCCAAAGTTTACCTTCCTCCAACAGAAAAAATCCTTCCTGTGAGATGGAAGAAGGGAACCTTTGGATTCAGCATATTATAATTTTGTATCTAATTGTCCAGGTTTTATGGTGGCGTACAGGTGGGGTGAGAAGACCAAAGGTGGAGGAACTGCCTTATTTAAAGTTCTGTCAGGTTTGCATTGGCATAGTGAAAAGGGAGGGAGGAATAGGGTTTGTTTGTTTTTCTCCTTTTTGTTTTTTTGTTTTCTTTGACAATTTCCCTTTCATTGGAACCAGTGGGCGGAAAACTATGTACACCAACTCCAGCGTTGGCGTACATTTGCCCTCTGTGTCGGGGGTGGTGGTGTCTGGGGAACAGGAGGGCTTTGAATTCTGCAGGTCCAATGTTTCCCCTCATCTGCCCACAACACACCTCCTGATCTACCCCCCTTTTGCTTCTACTGATATCAGAGCTCTGATGTCAGCGAGGCAAGGGCCTTGGTGGTTTCCATGGAGGCTGGAAGGGGAGTCTGAGGTAAGATCTCCCCCTCCGAGGGCATACTTTCCTCTCCATCCTCATAGGGGGAGATCTGATCTATCCTATGGATGCACTTCCAGGGACCATATGATTGTAGCCTTTCAGGCCAATATGGCAGGAAGGTGGCCTATAGATAGAAAAAAGGACAATATTTTGGGGGCAAGCTGCCACAAGAACATTATCCTTACCTGTTTTGCTTTGGATTGCATGGCTAACTTAGCTTCTTACCTTGTGACTGTTCTTTTAACAATTTTGTTAAGGTTTTCGTTTTCCTTCCCTCATGTGCTTCTCCAGCTCTCACCCTATTTATGATTTGGGTCAGAGTGACTGATGTTTTTATATGACCCTTTTGTATGTGTTCCACTGCCTTCCCCTTTTCATTCTGTCCTTTGTGTTGAGGTTGTTCTTTCATATGGCAAGAGTTATGTAGTCACACTCTGCACTTTGGGAATAATCACCTTGTGAGTTAGCCTTTCAGACCAGCCTTCCCGGCCACATTCTTAAATGGGAGCATCTGGTGCCAATAACAAGTAAACAGTTTTTTAAAACTCCTAATTATTCTCTTTCAGGTGTAAGGTTCCACCCTGTATTCCTTATTATCCCTTCTGTGCTATGTCTAATTTAGATCAGACTTGAGGCAGAGTCCTACCATAGTCTGTCATTTGTTGGTGGCACAGTACAGTCATGCCTTGGATTGAGAGCATAATTCGTTCTGGAAATGTGCTTGTAATCCAAAACACTCTTATATCAAAACGAAATCCCCCCCAAAAAAATTTGTACAGAGATTTTTAATTTACCATAAGCCATACTACAGTACTTCTATTGCAAGACGTCACTTGTATATCAAGTAAAAAAAAATTAAAGAAATATTTTAAAATTTGCTTGTCTTGGAAGGGAATTATTGGTAGCTGACCTGCATGCTACAAGGAAAGGCCTACCTCACTTGGCTCACCAACTAATGGTGAGCCAGGTAACCTCTAGGTTTGATTTCTGTAATGTGCCTTACTTGGGGCTGCCTGTATACTTGGTCCGGAAACTTCAACTGGTACAAAATACAGCAGCCAGGTTGGTCTCCGGGACATCCCGTGGAGACCACATAACACCGGTTTTAAGATCTTGGCACTGGCTGCTGATTAGTTTCCGGGCAAAATATAAAGTGCTGGTTCTTACCTTTAAAGCCCTTCATGGTCTAGGTCCAAGGTACCTTAGGGAGTGCTTCCTCCCCTATGTTCCACCATGCCACTTACGGTCCTCTGAGGGCAATCTGTTGCAGCTGCCTAATGTGAGACTGGCAGCTGTACACCAGAGAACCTTTTCTTTTGCTGCCCCTCAGTTGTGGAATGATTTGCCAATTGAAATGCGTCTATTGACTTCTTTGAATGTTTTTAAGCAGGCACTGAAGACCTTACTATTTCGGCAAGCCTTCCTTTCATAGTGTTTTATCACACTTTTGGAATTTTATTAATTTTTATGGAATTTTAATCTTGTTTTTATGCTTAATGGTATTTGTCATGTTTTCATTGTATATTTGTTTGGTGTAAATTGGTTTAAAAATCTTGTATGCCGCCTAGGGTATTTGTATATAGGCGGGATATTTATTCAATATAAATTGAATAAATAAATAAATAATGCGATACAGGTAGAAAATTCGTTCCAGACCTCTGTTCAATCAGGGCTGGGAAACCTTTTGCCCTCCAGACATGGTTTGACTTCAATTTCCATCAGCCCCAGCCAGCCTGACCAATGGTGAGGGAAGATGGGATTAGTAGTTCATCGACATCTGTAGAGCCACATGTTCCCCAGCCCTGCGTTAATCTATATATACATATACAGCAAAGCTTAACTCCTGTGTTAAGCTTTCCTGTATAGGAAGCTTTCTTGACCCTCTCCATTTCTTTAAAGTATACTTTAATGTATACTTTAGCCACCAGGGAGCTTGTTTTCTGTGGGCTGCTGATTGTGTGGTTTGGACCCACATGGTTGGCCCTCACCCACATGGTTGGGTCATTTATTAAATGTTATTGCAGACATGTGGGAAGCAGCTCACAGAAAAGTAGCTCCAATGCAGCTGGAGTACCACTTAAAGGGCCTTTAATGTTGCATAGGAAAATACTGTATGTGCATTTGGTCATGGTGGGGGATCCTCTCTCTGAACTGAATAAGTACTGATTGAAGCTCTGTATAACGCTTTCTTTACAAATTTATCCTACTCTGTCTTAATACTGATAATGATCTTTGCTCCTGTGACCATTTTAAATTATTCTAGCATTTTACATCTCTAATTGATACCGTTTTTTGATCTTCAACTTAGATGTATTAATTTAACATAAAATGTAACAAATTTGACAGTTACCTGGTATTGCAGGTCTAGCCTTAAATAGATTTTCATGCTAGGATGATCTTTTGAATATTTTATACTAAAAAAATGAGGCCCATTCACTCTCTGTGCCTGCACCCTTTTCTTCTTTATGAAAGAGATTTGTATTTTAAATGGGCTTTCTTCTTTGCATCCCATCTGTTCACTGTGCTTGATCTTGCTGTGAAGTTGGGGTTGAGTTTATGACATCACAGCCATAAATGTTGCTGGAGAAATATCAGAAGCAAAGAATTATCATCTCTCTGCAAAGACTGAGCAGCAGGAAAGACTGGGCTAGGAGGCAAAAAGTCTTTAAAATGACCTACATAGTTCTAGGATTTTTGTTGAAAGGTTTGCACTGAATCTTCCCACATTCCTTAACAATTCTTTTGCTTCAGTATATTTATTTTTAAATAGTGGAATGCTGCCCTGTTACCATCTAATTTGCTTATATTCTTTAATTGGAGCTACCTTTGTATTAGTTTACTCGCATCAACCCTGGTCAAGTTTGCAATCAATTGAACAGCTGTGCTGTGTGTAAAGTACAATTGGTCCCTGTTACTCCTCAGTTTTTTCGCATAATCCTGAAACAAACCATGGGTTATGAAAGGGCTGTTTAACCCTCAAATAACCCTCACCACCCAGGTTCAGACAACATTACAAGCCATGACAACCCCTGGCCAGGGCTTGCATATTCATAAAGGTGAACAGCATGTGGTACGGCACCCTGAATGTTAATTAACCCACAGTGGGCTGTCATGTCGTCTGAATCAGGTCAGAGTGTCCTCACTAATGTTAGTATTAAGCATGTCAGTTGCCTATGATTGCTTCTTTCACTTTTCTTGTTTGATTGAGGAAGAAAGATGGCTTCCTAAGGAACAACATTATAATAGTCTCAACCGTACTGTAATGGAACCTGATGTTTATTGCCCCGAGCCAGAGTGGGCAAACATATTTTAGTGGAGAGCCACTTACCTGGAAAGTAGGTTTTGGACAAATGGTTTTCTCTCACTTTCATTTCCCTCATTTGAACAGTGGCAATAATAGGAACCTTAAGGTTTTTGTTGTTGTAAAAGTAAGAATGAATGAAAGAGAGATTCTAAAACTCTTTGTTGTAATTTGTGTAGGTTGTCTAATATGAACTGTAATATAATACTCACTTCCAGTTAGCCAGAGAGTTTTTACTACTGGAACACCTTGCCTGGAGATCTTGAACAGGATGAATGTTAGAGTAAATGCACCCAACTTTATTGTTAGTGCATATAATTGTGATTGATGAGGTAGGAAACCAGTGTTTTGGCATGTCATTTGTAGTGATATCATTTCTTTTTGGGGTGTGGGATTACTCTACCCTTCTCTTTGCTGTACCCCCACTCACATACTCCACCTAAACTTAAAATAGCAGAGCATTCCAGGAAGAAGCAAGACTTCATTATGAAAATATTCAATGTAAATTTTATTTGGGAAAGGAAGCATGGGTATCATTGATGTAGTCTATTGATTTAGTTCAGCAGTAATAATTAGCAGAACTAATACTACTGAAAGAAGAAGTGGCTTACAGCTAACTTTGGAAATGGTGCAGAAACATTTCTTCAGAAAGAGTCTTACAATTATGCAAATGAATGCCATTGATTTATTTGAGTGGTTTTATCCAAAGAACTTAGGATGGTATACATGAGGATATTTTTTGTTAGCCTCACAATATCTCTGTGAGTTAGATTAGGTTTAGAGGCAGTGACTTGCTCAAGGCAATCCAATTGAGCTTTATGGCTGATTGTTGGTTCCAACTAGGGATGGATGAGAATTCTGTTTTGGGGAGTGAAAACTTGACAGATTTTTCCAGTTTGGCTCTTTCAGATTTTGTTCCATTTCCCTCCGCTGGCATCAACTCGATCTGCAGCGAGTTGATCCAATATGTGGATTCTATGGTGTGTGTGTGTGTTTAATGGCAACAATTTGCTCAAATTGGATTTGGTATTTTTTTTGTGGATTTTGAAATTTGTGCAAATTTTTATTTTTAAATAAAAATTCTTTATCATTTTTTTAAAATTCCCATGGAATTTTGCAAGTGTGCAAGAGCTCAGATTCAGGTGTCCAATATGTGTAGTCTTTCCATGTCAATTTCCTTGTATGTTTCATCTGTCAATGAGAGCACCAAAGTGGAATAGGTAACATACAAGGAAATTGACAAAGCGAGACTGCACGTAGGCTAATTTGCACACAGTTGCGAAGGACTGGAGGAAAAATAATAGTAAGACAAAGGAGGAACCCATTTGCATAATTCAAAAGCACCGAAAAAGGGGGAAAATGTGAACAAAGTAAGTGCACCAAAGGGGGGGAGGCAGTATCTCTCACTTGGCAATGTAATCCCCTCACTAATAAGTATTGAACTGACACTCGTCAGTGTTCTCCTCCCTTTCAACACTTCCCCGAGTCTCCAGCAAGTCCAGAAAGGGGAGTTATTGGCTCCTCCACCTTTTTATGGCTCCTTCTCGGAGTAGTTACTCCTGTTGTGCAAATTTCCCTTCCGTTTACAACCCAACCTTTAAATTTGTGGAAATTTAGAGGCTGGGAAGGAAAGGGAGGAGAAATTTGCACAAATTTAGAGGCTGGGAAGGAAAGGGAGAAGAAATTTGCCCAATCTACACAACCCAATTTGTGCAAATTACCATTTGACAAATGGTGGAACCTGGGAAAAAAGTTGCACAAAACATTTCCAGAATCGGGGGAAAAAATCCACTGCAGTCTACCGCTGCTTACTGGAATGGAAACACTGCAGAATCCCATCAGGCTCAAACACAAGGGAATTCCCAGTGTTGCACAACCCTAGTAGTTTTATCCCAACCAAGTGCAAAAAGAATGATTCATAGAATCATAGAATCATAGAAAAGTAGAGTTGGAAGGGGCCCACAAGGCCATCGAGTCCAACCCCCTGCTCAATGCAGGAATCCAGGTCAAAGCATCCCTGACAGATGGCTGTCCAGCTGCACCTTGAATGCCTCCAGATTGGGAGAGCCCACCACCTCCCTAGGTAGTTGGTTCCATTGTCTTATTGCTCTGACAGTCAGGAAATTTTTCCTGATGTTTAAGTGGAATCTGGGTTCCTGTAACGAGCCCATTATTCCGTGTCCTGCAAACTGGGATGACTGAGAAGAGATCCTGGCCCTACGGGGATGCCCATGACCCTCTGAAATTGGAGGATTACGGGCATTCTATGCAGAGCAGGAGGAGCACCGAGGTGAAGGTTGCCTTTGTGCTTCTCCTGCACTGCAAAACAGCTAGACAGAAACCAAAATTGGCTAACTGTGGCACTTTGGAGGGGGAGGGAAGGAGGCTGAAGCATTGCCAGGATACATTGTCAGTGCTGGTCTCCTCCCCTCCCTGACCCCCAGAACACCCGCTAAACTTGTTCTCCAAGGTTGCTTTGCGACCTCAGAGAAGCAGCTGGTGTGGTTCTTTCCATGCCAGCTGTGAGGGTGGGGGAGGGGATCCGAGTGTGGATCCCCAGTTCTGAGGTCGGAGCAATTTTCTGACCTCACAGCTGGAAATCTAAACAATCCTGTGGCCTCCTAGATGCTGTCTAAGGGCCATAGGATTGTTCTGTCAATGAGTGAAATTTTATTAAACGCAGGAGTGTACCCCATGTGTTTCAGGCCATTACGGGAAACTAATATTTTAATACTTCCTTTACAACTTTGGTTAAACCATATAAGCCTCAAACTCTAGCTACTATTTCACACAGTACTTGTGGATACACAAATAAATAAATAAATAAATATGATATTGTGAAGAAAAGAGCCTCTAGGGGTTCCTGCACATGCACACTCACACGCACACACACGCCTCCTCATGTGTAAACCAGGTAAAACCGGTTGGGGGCTGGGAGGAGGCGAAATGTGCATAAAGTATCGGATGGGGCATGGCGCCTGAAAGTCCTGAAAAGCCGGAGACCCAGCTTTCAAATGCAAAAGTCATGAGTCATGAGTCCCCCTCCCCTGCCTGGCCAGGTGAAGTTCATCCTGATTGGCTAAAAGCAGCAAAGCTACAGAAAGGAGGAGGGGAGGGGGGAAAAAGGTATATTTCCCAAAGTGTGGGTTTTTTGTTCTTTGTCTTTGGGTCGTCGCATGGTTGCTGTGGAGCAATGGCGGCAAGCCAAGCAGAGGTCCAAGCCTTCAGGTGGCCTCAGGATCTGACCCCAGGTAGCTCCTGGTGAAATTAGCTGAATGAGGGCTTGGGTAAAGGCAAGCCTTGTGGAGGGCTACCCATCTCGGACCTTCGGGTAGGTGTGTAGGCTCCCCGGGCGGCAAGGCTGTGCTGGACCCAACCCTGAAGAGAACTGACCCCCAGGTAACTAGTTGTGTGCCTGGGAGATATAAGGAATCAGTAGGTTTTGTTATTTTGTAGCTCTACTGTCTGCGTACCAAAGCGTCTCTCTCATTTTTGTGTCCTTCCCTCATTTCCCTATTCTTGTTGTAAAATGCTACCTGAATAAACCTTCTTTTGGTTTTTTTACCCCACATGGTGTTTGTGGATGCTCTGTGATTCCAGCAACTAAATCCAGGTTACAGTTATAAAGGCAAGTCCCTGAACAGAGATTCAAGTAGGATTGCAGACAGCTGAGGCTGGCAGTCTGGTACCTTGAGATCTCTGGGGGTCTTTGGGTCCTTTGGGTAGGAAAGGGTGGGTTGTGGCGGGTCAGCCAGCCCCCCCTTCCTCCACAGATATGCTTAGAAGTAAATATTTAATTGGATCCAAAGGTTCCATTTCTACTTACAGAAGCAACTCTTGTGTTCACAGAACAATATATTATTATGTATTATTGTGAAATAGTATATATTGTATTTGTTGATGCAATGAACATGATTCAGAGTGCTTAACTATATTAATTAAAGATTTATTACTAATTTTAAAACAGTAATTGCAGTAAGTCCTCTGCACGCCTCTGTGGATGACTTGTACCATATATGCTTATTTTTCATAAAGAATTATTTTTTTAAAACCAGTTTCTTTGAGCTAGTGGCTGAAACCTTTGTACTAATAAGATAACTCTCTTCCTTTCTTGGTTCCCTTTCAAGGTTTCACTTGAACATGATGATAAAAGGAAGTAATTAACTATGTAATTTTGAAATAGCTCTGCAAAGCTTTAAAAAAATCCTACCACTCTCTTTAATGGCAGTGTATTAAACATGTGTCTGCAAAACTAATATGGTTCTAGCATACTATAAAACATTATTCATGCCCTTAAAATATATTAGGGCTGGGCCAAAGTATTTGGTCCAGCAATTTTCATGAGTTTTAGGGGGTAGAGGCAAAAGACTGGATTAATCTTTGGGGGTAGAGAATTCTACACATTTTTTGGGTGGTGGGGATGATGGTCTTACCTTTGTTAGGTGGCCAAGGTTTTCTTTTTCTTTTAACAACAAGAGGAATCTTGTTGCTGCTTCAAGGGGCAGCCATATTTCCCCCCCAAGAATGCCCCCAAGAATGATGCTATGTCATGATGGAGCATTGTTCCCAGTGGCATTTTGTCCCATGAATGAGCATGGGCTCCTCTTTCAGTGGCGGTAATGCTTTTTTGTTGTTAAAAGAAAGAAAAACAAACCACCAGCTATCTCCATAAAGATAAAACCCTCACTAAAAATTCATAGAATTCGTCTCCTCCCCGAAGTTGCCAAATATCCTCATGCCTTTGCAAGGGACAAAGGGTCCTGCAAAGGGGGCAGATATTTGGCCCAGCTTTAGAATATACCACTTGTATGGATAGTGTCATTATATTGTTTAGTCATTAGCTGGCACTGGACTTGGCTGTATCTCAGGAGTTTCCTGTTGCTGTTCCATCTTGTTTGAGAGAGACAATACAATTCTTGTCTAGTTTCCTCATTGGTGTGCTCTTTAAGTCTTCCATGACACTACTCATGCATTGTGTATTAGTGTCATTTAGATATGAGACTGTTTGAATGTTTTCTCCAAAGATTGTGATTTGAATTGGTAGATTTGTTACAAGCTGTTACTGAATGCTACTTGTTACTGTCAATTAAAGAGTGCATGTCTCAAAAATTAAGTTAGTATTTATGACTGTCTGAAGTGAGTGGCAAGATTGGACATTTGCTAGGCTCTGCCAAACAGGCACTTCAACAAGGCCAGTATTTTCACTTTGCATGCACCTGAGAAAGTTGGGGGCAGTGTGAGAGAATTCTTGACTTGCATGCTCAGCTTTTCGCAAGTTATGCAGCCCCACTGAGAGTGGCTTGCTTGAGGGCCTTCAGAATCCTTTAGCCAATATTGTGATGCTGTTTGTAAACAGAGGGTGAAATGGGCTGTCTATGTGGTGTGTTAAAAATACGTATCTCCAAGATTCAGGAACAGAAATCACATTTGGGCTTGTGCTGCTGACGTACCTCATGTAGGCAGTGAGCAGTCCATGGAGTTAATCATTGCAATCTTTAGGCTCCTGTTAAAATGCTGGGAAATGTGGATCTATTTGGATAGTATTTTATATTAGCAGGAATAGCAACTGCATTAATTAGTTATCGTTCTATCTTTCCCTCCTTGCAGTCAGATCCATATCATAAGATGTATTATTAAGGCACACAGGCCTGAAAGTGTGAGAGATCTATGTGTAAAGTGTCTTGCATGTTATTTGTGGGCCAGCTGGGGTAGGACTGATTACTGTTTTCCTTATTGGCCTTGCATTATGTAAGTCTGTAACTTTAATGGACTACTTTTTGAAAATGCAAAAACGCTTGCAATATACAACATTGTGGGGAATGTTTTGTGTTTTTATATGGACAAATGTTTTAAGTAGAACAGTACTGTACCATGGTTGTCCTACTTCTTACTAGGGCCATGGTGAGTGCCGACGACTGCTGGACAGACCACCGACTAATCCGGTACACTACGGTTATCAACATTGCTCCCCAATATAGGCTTCAAGGAAGGAAACCAAGGCGTAAAATGAACATCCACGCCCTTCAAGATCCTATTAAGCAAACTCGTCTTCAATCACTTCTTACGGAACATCTACCTACGGAACCTCCTGACAACATTGAGGACCATTGGTCTAAGCTGAAAACCTCCATTACTGCAGCTTGTGAACAAACTATTGGATATGAAACTAAGAAACATCAGGATTGGTTTGATGAAAATGATAATGAGATTAAATATATAATTGACCAAAAAAGGAAAGCCTTCCAAATATGGCAAAATGATATTAACTGCGCTGCCAAGAAAAAAAAATCTACGCTAGTGCAAAGGCTGAGGTCCAAAGAAGAACAAGAGAACTTAAGAACGCCTGGTGGAAAAAGAAAGCTGAAGAAATTCAACAACTTGCAGAATCTCATGATGCACGGGGCTTTTTTAAGGCCACAAGGGCCATTTATGGACCAAAAACCTATGGTACAAACCCTTTACAATCAAAAGATGGCACCAAACTCTTAAAAGACAAAGAGTCTATTGCACTGCATTGGAAAGAGCATTATTATGACCTTTTAAATCGTAAATCTAAGGTGGATAATGAGTTTTTTTTCGCAAATCCCGCAAAAACAAATTAGAGAGGAACTTGCAATACTCCCCACTTTGGATGAAGTAAAAAAAGCCATTAATCAAATGAAGATTAACAAAGCTAGTGGACCAGATGGGATTCCTGCTGAAATCTTTAAAGAAGGCCCCCCCGAACTTGTACAACATCTTCATAAACTCATCGAAAAAATCTGGATAAGAGAAGAGATCCCAGAAGACTTCAGGGATGCCATAATTATCACCCTCTTTAAGAAAGGTGATAGAACAGACTGTGGAAACTATCGGGGCATTTCTCTCTTAGCTACCGCAGGTAAAATATTTGCCAGGATTCTCACAAACCGTCTTCTGTCTATTTCAGAAGAGATCCTCCCTGAAACTCAATATGGTTTCCGCCCCTCTAGAGGGACAGTAGACATGATTTTTACTGCACGTCAGCTCCAAGAAAAATGCCGGGAGCAAAATCAACCCCTTTATATGGCATTTATTGATCTTGCTAAGGCCTTTGATACTGTAGACCGAACAGCTCTCTGGACTATCCTTATGAAAATTGGATGCCCCAATAAATTTGTGAATATCTTGCGACTTCTCCATGACAACATGATGGCTACGGTCTTGGACAACAACGGCTCTCATGGTGCTCCATTTAAAGTGGGATCAGGTGTTAAACAGGGATGTGTTGTTGCCCCAACATTATTTGCTATTTTCATCGCCATGATTTTACATCTTGTCGAGGGGAAACTTCCCACTGGTGTGGGAATTATATATCGAACAGATGGAAAGCTTTTTAATCTCAGCAGGCTGAAAACAAAAAGTAAGGTAATTACAACCTCCGTTGTGGAACTACAGTATGCTGATGATAATGTGGTCTTCGCACATTCAGAGGATGATCTCCAAACTATCCTAAATGCTTTTGCAGAAGAATACGGAAAACTTGGTCTCTCACTTAACATCAAAAACCCCAAAGTGCTTCATCAGCAAGTGCAAGCTAACCCTTTGGTGATGCCATCTATCCAGCTTGGCGGGACAATACTGGAAAATGTCGATCATTTTCTCTATCTTGGCAGCTATCTTTCTGTTACAGCTAACATCGACAGTGAAATCCAGCATCGTCTGAGCTCCGCAAGTGCTGCGTTTTCTCGAATGAAACATAGAGTGTTCGAGGATCGGGATATTTGTAAGAAGACCAAAACACTGGTTTATGAAGCCATTGTATTACCAACTTTATTGTATGCCTGCGAAACATGGACTATCTATAAATGTCACCTCCAACTCCTTGAAAGATTTCATCAACGTTGCCTCCGGAAAATCCTGCGAATTACGTGGGAAGATAGGCGAACAAATGTCAGTGTACTGGAAGAAGCAAAGACTACTAGCATTGAAAAAATGATCCTTCAATGCCAACTTCAGTGGACCGGTCATGTTGTTCGAATGCCTGACTGCCGTCTCCCAAAGTAGTTACTTTATTCCCAACTCAAGGATGGAAAGCGGAATATCGGTGGTCAATATAAGAGGTTTAAAGATGTTCTTAAGGCTAATCTAAAAAAATGCAATATAAACATCAAAAACTGGGAAGCTCTGGCCCATGAACGATCTAACTGGAGGTTGGCCTTTGACAAAGGTTCTATGGACTTTGAAGAAGCTCGAGTGCAAGGTGAAAGGGAGAAACGTGCTAAGCGAAAAGCACGTCAAATGAATCCTTTACAAGACCATCTTCCATCTGGTAACCTGTGTCCTCACTGTGGGAAGCTGTGTGGATCTAGAATTGGCCTCCACAGTCACTTACGGACCCATCGCTAGAGTCTACACAATTTTCTTTAGAATTTTCCTCCTTTTAAAATCTCCTTTTTGTAAATTTTCTTTTTTATCCTGGAAGACAATCTTACTCGGTCACGAGTGATCGCCTGACTGACTTAATCGGTTCATTAGATAAGCTTTCAATGTCTAAAATTTTGGTCTTTTTTGTAGTATAGAAAACTATGTTAAATTAGGGATTTTGTTTATAGATTGGATTCTAAGCCTAGAAAGTCAGGGAGAAGGGTAGTCATAATGAAGGAAATTTGTTTTTGCACATTCCTTTGTGTGTTTAAATTTAGGTGTGCATCTTTGTTCTTCCATTAAGCAAACAGGAAGTTGTATGTGATCATCTTGACCAAGTTTGCCTTAAATAGGCAAACCGTGCTACTGTGTTGTCATAACTGTAATTGTATGTTAGAGGCTCACTTAAACCACTTCAGTTACAGAAGCTGAAGGTTTAAATTGTACATCTGACTCTGTTCGTTTCAGGTAACAAAAAAGAAGATGACCTTAATTCATGTCAAGCTATAAGATCTTAACAATTTGTAGTATACAGTAATACCTTGGATTGCAAGTAACTTGGTTTGAGAGCGTTTTGCAAGACAAGCAAATTTTTAAATATTTATTTATTTATTTTTTACTTGATATACAAGCGATGTCTTGCAATACAAGTACTGTAGTACGGCTTAAATTAAAAATCTCTGTACAAATTTTTTTGGGGGGATTTCATTTTGATATAAGAGTGTTTTGGATTACAAGCACGTTTCCGGAACGAATTATGCTCTCAATCCAAGGCATGACTGTACTGTATTGTCTAAAAGTCTGCTCTTCCCTTGTTTGCTGATGGACACTAGATGAGGAAAAACTCCACTGTATCCTCCAGTAATGGCGAGGCGCGGCCGTGCCCGGCCGCTGCCTCGCACGGCTGCGCCGGCCGGTCGAGTGACCAGGAGGCGGGGGCTTCCCTCGAATTATGCTCATAATCCAAGGTATTACTGTACTAAGTTTCTTGGGCAGAGTTTGGGTCTGTGCCACAAATGTCATATTTGACCTGACCTAGTGCAAGAAAATACCTATTTCATAGAAGGTGAACTGGATCACTATCCACCTGCGCACCTCTTCTCTTTCAAGATTATCCCCACCAAGCTCTCTCTTGCCCTCTCATCCATCCATTCTCATACATAAACATACATGCACATGTACATGCACATGCACACACCTCACTTGTTCATCATACACATACATCTCTCCCATCTCCTCCCCCCACCCCCAAGTTCATTGCCCAGCCCACTCTGCTCTGCTGCCCTCTGCATCCTCCATGTCCTCCAGGATTGCTCCACTGCACTCACTGGCCCCCTACCAGGGGGCAATAACTCTTCCCCCCCTTATTTTCTTTAACATGGGGTGGCTGGGCATGCAGTAAAGTAAAGCTCCAGCCTGCAGCTGTCCACTACCTTTATTTCCTAAGACTGCCTCTGTTCCAGGAGACATTCTGGGGAAATGAAGATGGTGGGCAGCTGCAGGCTGGCATTTCACTTTGCAGTGCACCCAGCTGTCTCATGTAAAAACAGCAACAAAACTTGCTTGGGGCGGGGTCCTTGCACATTCTGAGGGAGGTGTCTGTGGCCACCACATTAAAGAAAGCCATGGTGGCAGATTTGCTGCTTTACTGACTGCTCTCACTGCTCTTCTCTCTCTGTGTTCTCCCAGTTACATGCACTAGCTTCTCTGTGCATGTGCTTGTACAGCCATATCACAGGTGATGGCCCTTTGGGTGGCATGGCCTTTCTCCCAATTGGAAGATCAGATTGCTAATAATGGCTAGCCATATGTGTAGTGAGTACAACTGCATCTTGGCATTTCCTATGATTTATTTTACTTTTTAAAAATCCTTCCCAGGTTCTCCCTTCCCAATTCCTACGCTCTATCTATTCCATTCTCTTGTTTGTTGTCTAAATTTTATACCAGATATAGTTCCTAGAAAGAATTATGAGGTAATATTAAATGCACTAGTGGTTCTAGACAGGTTTATGTTCATTACTGGGAATGTAAAGAGATACTTTCAATAGAAGAATGGCTGGGGAAATTGTGGGATATTTTATTTGTGACGGCATCTCACAAATTCTTAGATGCATTTCAATGTGTTAATGAAATATGGAGCCCAGTCGTTGTTTTTATAAAGAACTCTTTGTCACTGGATTATGACCAATTTGAATGGTTAAACCTTATATTGAGGGTAATTTTCTGCCTTTTGTAAATGAATTTTATCTTGAAGAAAGATTTTTTTTAAAAAAAATATGGAATGTTGTGGAGGAAGGGTGGGCTGGCTGACCCGCCACAACCCCACCCTTTCCTACCCAAAGGACCCAAGACCCCCAGAGATCTCAAGGTACCAGACTGCCAAGCAATCTGCTGTCTGCAATCCTACTTGAATCTCTGTTCAGGGACTTGCCCTTTGTCTGTAACCTGGATTTAGATGCTGAACCAAGCAGAGCAACTACAAAACCCATGTGGGGTAAAAAACCAAAAGAAGGTTTATTCAGGTAGCATTTTACAACAAGAATAGGGAAATGAGAGAAGCACAAAATAGCGAGACACTTTGGTACAAAGTAATAGAGCTACAAAAATAACAAAACCTGATTCCTTATATCTCCCAGGCACACACTCTGTTACCTGGGGGTCAGTTCTCTTCCAGGGTTGGATCCAGCACAGCCTTGCCGCCCGGGGAGACTACACACCTACCCGAAGGTCCAAGATGGGTAGCCCTCCACAAGGCTTGCCTTGCCAAAGCCCTCATTCAGCTAATTTCACCAGGAGCTACCTGGGGTCGGATCCTGAGGCCACCTGAAGGCTTGGGCCTCTGCTTGGCTTGCCGCCATTGCTCCAACAGCAACCATGCGATGACCCAAAGACAAAGACACAAAGGCTACACTTTGGGAATATACCTTTTCCCCCTCCCCCCTCCTTCCTGTAGCTCCGCTGCCTCCAGCCAATCATGATGCACTTCACCTGGCCAGGCAGGGGAGGGGGACCCGTGACTCATGGCATTTGCATTTGAAAGCCGGGTCACTGTAGACTTTGGGACGCCGGCATACACCCCCTGCCCCCCCCAGTCTTTAGCCGGTTCACACATGAGTGTGTGTGTGTGTGTGTGCATGTAGGAACCCCCAAAGGCTCTTTTCTTCACAAATGTATATTTTAATTTCTGTACAAATTTACTATATTAAAAATAATGATGACTAGTCATGTGTAGTTAGTACAACTGCACCTTAACATTTGTTGTGATATTTTTTATTACATTTTGAAAAAAATTATTTCCTAGGTTTCCCCTGTCCAAATCCTACACTCTGTCCATTATACCACACTGTCTCTTAGTTTCTTGGTCATACATTCTCAAGGGTTTCCACTTAAATAAAAAGCCTGTTTGAATTTCTTTAGGTACATTTATTATAACAGCTACTGGTCTGATCCTAAATACTTGATTATTTTAATTATATGTTTATCCCAGCCTTTGTCAAAGGAGCTCAGGGTTCTCCCTCTTCTCCTTTTATCCTCATAACCCTGTGAGGTATATTAAAATGAGATATAGTGACCTGGTTCACACAATCACTGTGGCTTAAACAAGCCATGGCACGTGTTGGTGCGTGCTGGGTGCCATTTGCCTAATTACCTGTCTGGGAGTAGCTTGTCATATTGTCCAAACCCAGGTGGTATGGCTTGTTGGAGGGGAAACAACCCTCAAATAACTCATGGGCTGCTTTTGGGTTACCCAATGAGCTTCACGGCTGAGAGGGATCTGTTCTTAAATGTGAAAGTAAGACCCACTGATATCAGCAGGGACTACTTGCACATGAGGGCTAGAATCAAAAGTGCAATTTTTCATGCCCCCAAAGGCTTAGTGACACCCAGTGGGATTTTAAAGTTTTTGAACAGCAAGCCCCCATACCACATCACAAAATGTCTTTGAAGCTCAGCTTCAAAAATGACTTGTGATGTGGCACTGTGAGAAACTGAATCCAAAGCTCTCTTGGGTACACAGAACTACCGTAGTTGCATGGTTCTTTGGATCTTGGCCTCAGTGTTCGGGATCAGGGGACTAGACTCACAGTTCTGTGGGGCGAGCTGAAGATCTGTAGCTCGTTCTCTGCATGAAAGCGGAAAACTCTTACAATTCTACTTTCACAACCTTCTTTGCATGTGGTTTTAAATATGTCTCTTGAGACAATTGTGGCCCTAATGCATGTGTCCAAAAACCCCAGAAGTGTTTTCTGAATGGCTTTAAAAAAAAAATTCTGGTTGCTTTTGCAGAATTTCTTGGCATTCTTTCCTCTTCCTGCCCCTATTCTCTACCTGTGCCTACACCTGGCTACTTAACTATTCATGTCTCATAGGGAAGTCCACTTCACACTTTAAGAACCTTAACTTCAGCCAGGGACTTCTATCTTTGTAAAAATGAGCCTTCTTTTTAAGTTGGTTTATCTCATTAAACATAGTATATGTCAAATAATTTACTTGTTATAATATATTGTTCCATTAGTGCAAAATAGTGTTGACATATAATCTAAAATATACTTTGGCAGGGGGATTTAATTGTATCACAGTTAATTTTTAGAGGATGTCCTTAGCCCAAAGGTTTTGGAGGGAAATGCATTTTTCATTTGGGCTCCAGTTACGGCATAATGGAACTTATACAGAGATATAAATGATTGGATTTTTTTGATCCTAAGGGAGTTTGAAGTGGTAAGTTTTTAGGATCTGTTTGATCTTCAACATAGAACTTTAAAATGGGGTGTTTAGAGAGCATGATTGCTACTAGGGTGGGGGCGCAGAATGAAGGAGAGAGCTTGCTACTGTCTTGTTCCCTTATCTCCTGTCCACCAAGAATTTTCTGCAGCTCTCTTCACCACAGCTGGCAAGATATTTGGTATGTGTGTCATGAGGGAGATAGGAGAAACAGGTCAAGGAAACTTTGTTATTGTGACCCTCCCCCATTTCCAACGTTACAGAAGAGGGTCTTAAAGGGAGGGCCGACCCGGTTTTGAAAGACCTGGGATCTGTAAGGTGGAAGGGAGTGTAGGATAGTATCACTTTCCTGGCTCCAACCAAAAAAAATGTAGGACAGGGTGTCTGACAGGATTTTGATGAAGATGAATTTTGGTGTCATCTAGTTGTATCTGTTTCTATAGACTACCTTTATACTGGTGTGGGTGGAGGGAAGAAAAGAGGCCAGTTATAAACAATTGCATTAAAACACTCTCGAAAATTTAATTTCTAAGTATTACAAGTTTAGGAAGTTCATTCTATGTATCCTTGTTAATGTAAGGACCACTTCTTATGTAACATTTGACACACTTCATTTCTGCGGAAAGTGGTAGGGTGATCGGTGTGATATTACCAATTTTATTACAGTCCCCACCCCACCCCAACCCCCCACCCTGCTTTGGTTCAGCACTGCTCCAGTATTTCCTCCTCCCTTTTCCAGCTTATGTTTGGGTAGATGCCATTAGCCAGCCTCCCACTACCTTTCTGCTGGTTTGCAGGGAGGTTTCAAGAACTCCAGGCATGTCTCCTTTGACTTCAGAACTGGCCAGCCTCTTCTCGGCTTCCCACATCTCCTTTACCTAAGCTCCTGAATGCTATCATGTGGAAGCATTCCAAGATAACAGTACTCTCATAAGTGACTGATTAAACCTAGGTGTGAAGTCAAATCTAAAAACAAATTTCTGTGTGCTCTGCTTGGAAATATCAACTGCAATAAGCATTCAATTTACATGCCTAGAGAGGACAATCCCCCCCTCCCGTTTGTAATATAACATATAACCAGTGCTCAACGTACTGGAGTCAAAGAATAAAAATGTGTTCTGCATGAATACTTCAAGTGAATCAAAATGAAAGTAAGCAATTACTTCTACTGTCTCTCCCCTTCCCCTTCCTAAGTTGTATGATGCATTTGAACTGTAATTATGTTTACTCAGAGGTAAGTCTCATTTATTTCACTAAAACTCCCAAGTGTAGGATGGTAGCCTTAAATTTCACTGCTCTGATAACTACTGGCCATACCAGACACAGACAGGACAGCAGCAGGCACATGTATTATGTATGTATGTATGTATTTATTTAAATTATTTCAGGGCAGAAGTCATCCCAAGGTGGCTTACAACATTAACATTCAAATCATCATCATGCGATACAATAACAAGGCAGCAAACATTCATAAAACAACAAACACCAACAATAAAACTCACTGGGTGACTTTGGGCCAGTCACTGACTCTCAGCCTAACCTACCTCACAGGGTTGTTGTGAGGATAAAATGGAGAGGAGGAGGATAATTATGTAAGCCGTCTTGGGTTCCTTGCAGGAAAAAAGGCAGGGTATAAATATAATAAATAAATAAATAAATAAAGCATTACAAAAAACCTTCCACATAATTGCAGCTACAGAGCAGAACTGTTCAATTAAACATAGTCAGGGGAAGGCCAGAATAAACAAGTAGGTTTTCAGGGCCTTTCTAAAAGCCTACAAAGATGGGGCCTGTTGGACTCCTGATGACAACCCATTCAGAGGTATGGGGCCACTGTGGAAAATGCCCTCTTGTGTACTTGCCCACCTAAGTGCCTTCAAAGGTAGACAAAGAAGTGTCTTCCTGTTCCTGTATAAAGCAGGAAGTGGGGTGGGTCTAATAGTGACATTTATCGGGATAGTGGTGGTGAGGAAAACTTAAGCATTCCCTGTCTTACCTCCCTGTAAGGTGCTGAGGATCTCAAATTGGGAACGCTGGGAGCGGAGCCTAGGTACCTTACTCCCTCTGCTACCAGGACAGGTGTCAGGCAGAGAGTTATCGGTCTGATCTCTCTGTTGTTGCAGTGCCACTCATATAGTGGCCAGAGACGGTGCTGCTACACTTCAGCCCAGCTAGCCCACATGACTTGAGGAACCAATGGTGGCTTGGGTGCTCAGTGTGAGCAACTTGTCCCTGAAAAGAGTTGCTGATCAGACTTTCCTTGCCTTACTTGCCCATTGCAGAAATCTTTGACCACACCGTCTGCTTTGGACCTTTGGAGCCTTGTCTGCCTATGCCAGAACCAGACCCTCAGCTAGCACTGGATCCTGTGGCCGAATTTGCCCAAGGCCTAACATTCCCTGCATTCTTACCTGAATCCTTTCCTGGCTCCAATACCAGAAGTATGCTACACCTGGGGGAAAGGGTGGAGGTGAGAGACTGCAGGGAAGCAAGAGAGTAGGAGGGAAGAGGTCTCTTTGATATTACAGGCCTGTGGCTCGCGCTGGCTCAGCTTGTCTGAGCATGGAAAGCTAAGCAGGGTCAGGCCTGGTTATTACTTGGATGGGAGACCCCTCCTCTAGTTTCCTGCATTGAGCAGGGGGTTGGACTCGATGGCCTTGTAGGGCCCTTCCAACTCTATCATCTATGAATCTCTCCCCATGCTTTGTATTTGAACAGAGCAGACACATGAATAAATGTGGCTTCTGACATCACATCTAGTTTATCCCTGACTGCCTGTGAGGATTCTTTTTGACCTGCTGTTTTTTGAAAGTTTTCAGAATTGGTGCCTGCATACTTCTGCCCTCCTACACACAGACTGGAAAGAAATAAACACACATTTGGGTTAAGCTGGGCTAAACCAGCGTTAGTGAAGTTGAGCTGAAGCTAGTGCACTGTATTTGTTAAAATCAAATACATTGGGCAGGGTCACATGCATGCCAGCAGAGCTTTACTTGCCATCCCTTCCCCAACAGGTCGCTTCTGCATCTGATGCTAGAGGAGGTTTGTGAAGCTGCTCTGAATTTCAGAGGTGGCTTATTGGGTCATGGAGGGGACTGGGGGAGGGTGTTCTGGATGCACAGGTTTGGGTACATAATTCTTTAGTTCCCAGCCACCCACTTCAGTGAACGTTCAGCAACTCATTGACTTCATAAGGGGATATTCCCCCGTGGCTTTCAAATTTGTATGCTCTGTTTTGCTTAAGGCTGAGATATTTCTTGCTCTGCTTGTCTATACTCCCACCCACTGAAGAGGCAGGAATGGTGTGTTTCCTCTCTCATTCACTGCGATGTTACTTTAATATGCTATAGCAAGTTGTGATTGGGACAGGTGTTTTGTAAATCTGGTAAACGCAATTGTAAATTTTATCGCATAAAATAAAGGATTTGGATAGATTATTGTCTTCCATTATTCCAGTGCTATCATTTAACATTTATTGAGTAACCGCAGAGTGTACTTAATACTGTAGAGCACATTCTCCCTCCTCCTTCCCCAGAGGAATTCAAAGGTAAGGCTTGTAGCATGGACAAATAATTGTTTATGACTGGGTGTACCGACCTCTGAATCAGTGCTTTATCACAAGCTGTGACCTTACTCTGCTGTTTCTGGAATGCAAGCAGTGCAATGCTGGTGCAAATGTCTGAGATCAGACTGTAGGCCGCTGAAGACAATAAAGTTAATGTTTAAATTTGAATATTGGCTGAAATACTGTGGATGTGAGCCTAAATATAGCTATGAGAAAACCAGGCATCAATAAAAAGGTTAAATATTTGTTCTTAGATGCTGGCCTTACTGTAGCTTCAAAGTAACTATCTGCAGGCCAAAGTAATAGATATGGGAACCTTAATTTACTGAAAATGTGAGTAAGGATTTCCATCAGCTTGCTTAACTAGCTTCCAGTGAACATGTCTGGATGAAAAAGAGCAGCAAAAAAGAAAGTGACGACAAAAGCTCAAGAGAGGATTTATAGAAACTTCTAGTACTGTGTAGCACAGTGGCCAATTTCCCTGTGTGGCAATGCCAGAATTAATTCAACATTTTTATTTGTTCAGAAGGTGTACGGGGAGTCTAGTGCTTATATTTCTGAATGGAACATAAGTAACTGTTTCCGACTGTGATTAAACTCTTTGAGAAACAAGGATACGCTTAGAGCAATCTTTATTTAGGCTACTGATGAGGGTAGTTTTCCTTTCCATTTAACATTTGTGTCATGTTGGTATTGAAGGAAACTCTTTTTTTCAAGCTGGGAAATCACTTTGTTTATTATTTGGCTATGTCCTCCTTAAAGGAAATCCAGTGTTATGTTTGGCATTTGCCTATAAAAGGTTGCATAAGAAGACTTAAAATTGTAGCCCTTTCCAGACAGTATGGCATAGAATCAACATGTATGGGGTGTGGCGGAGGGGGATTGTTGGGATTGCACAAACTGGTCCCACCCTCTCTTCCCACAGCAGGGTCCCCATCAGGGCTGAACTATAAACAGTTGTCCAAGATGAGCCAGGTATATCCACAAAGTGCCAACGCTGCCGTGATTAAACTTACTTTTATCCATTTAATTAAACCTTTTTTAGAAATTTTTAAATACATACTAACATTTTGAGTATAAAACCTTAATGTTTTCACATTCAAATTTGAGGACTTAACAATGATAATGCTAGAATTTCAAGTTGCACCGTATAAATTTACATGCAAGTTTGTAGACTTAATAATAAATATTACAATTACAAGTAACACAATTTATATATCTACTCATATGTGCTTTAGCATACCAAGTCCTAACTTTGTTGCCTTTTTAACAGAGTTAGTAGAAGCCTTTCTCTTGCTTTTTCTTTTTCTTTTTAAAGTGGCATAGGCCTTCCCCTGTTTTTTCTTTTGAGGAGGCCACCGCCTGAGAATTCCCTTATTTTTTCTTTTGGTTTTTCTTCCCAGGTGGCTTGAGCCTTTTTCAATTTTTCCTTTGGAGAGGCTTCCAGTGTACTGATTGCTGCACGCCCGACAAGAAACCGGTTTGCCCCTCTTGTTTCATTCATTATCTTCTTCAAGGGTTTCTCACAGACTATATCAGTGTCAATTCTACACCGAAACACAAAAATATTTCTACAGTGTTACAAAACAAACATCGTACAATCTATCTTCAAGGTCCCCTTGTTTTACTTACATTCTTACATTGTTTCTTCCTGTATCTGCATCATGCTTTTACTCTCACTGGATCCTCTAGTGGTCATACTTTTTACTACATGTATTTATACTCTATATGCAGCTGGTAACAGCTGTTAACCATTTCATCATCATTCATACAAGTAAGACATCCAGCAGAATCAATTACCACTCCCTTAGGGCTCTTACAATGTTCCCATTAATAATATAGGGGTTACATTACAGGTCCACCTATTCTTTACTTGGTGAAGACTTCATGGGTGTGCCCTTCTTCTAGTTCTCTCTCTGATGACTTAATCATTTCCCTTTGTAGTTCTTTTGGTTTTTCTTCCCAGGTGTATAGAAAAAATAAAATAATGAACCTCCCAGGTCATAGGAAGATGAGGAATGGAAATGGGTTGCTACTACAAAGGGAAACTATAACTAGAAGAAGGGATCCATCCACCGCCAGTGCTGGTGTTTGGCGGCGCGCGTCCAGGGAGCTGGAGAGGAGCCACCGCGGGAAGCTGCGCCCCCTTTAGCCCACACGCCCTAGGCAGCCGCCTAGTCCGCCTAATGGAAGCACCGGCCCTGGCCAGGAGTTGAGCCAGGAAGTCAAAGCTGGGGAACAAGCCTAGTAAATGCTCCAACCCTCAGTTTTGTGGCTCACCACTTGGGGCAGCAGGGTCCCAGTTTGAGTCCTGGCTGCTCCTGGCAGTCCTTGATCACACCTACAAGCTCATGTGTGCAGTTTGGATGCATGTAGGCCTTTATTCAGATAGTAGTATGAACACGTGCATCTTGGGGGCAGAGTCAGTTGGTGTGATCCCAACCCCCTCATGTGTGTTGAGCCTACATGCCATGTGATCTACTTGCCTGAGCACTGAGAAGTTCATGGGCAGCACTCCACTACAGTAAATACGTACTTAATAGACTGAATGGTCATATTAAATATTTACTGTAAGATATATTTTAAAAAATTGTTTGTCATTTTTAGATATAATACTGCATGTAAACATGCTCCAACTCTGATGCAGCTCATGTGCATCTTGAAGATTTTTAAAATTTGCTTTGTTTGGTGCTTGATATTCTGTGATGCCTGTCATTTTGGCTTTTGTTCATTTGTTTATCTTCTGATGGCTATCGGTTATGTTTTAGTTGTATTGTATATTTATATTTGTATATTTATACAGTAGTATGCTTTTATTGCTGTACACTGCCTGGGTGTTTTTTTTATGACAGGTGGTATAGAAATATTTAAAATAAACTAAATACATATATATCTAAACAGAAGCACAGTGGGTTAGATCCAAGGCTCTTCTGTTCATAGAAGGGCCTTTTGACCAGTGGAATTCCCACTAACTGACGGGGAGATTAGAGACTGAGGGTGGGAAAACAGGGGTTTAAATTAGGCCCCCATCTCCCCGCCCCAGCTAAGCCCATTGGCTCAGCCGGCAATGGCCTGGCTGTTATCTGACTCCCCATCCCACCCCCACACGCAAACTTCTCCCTGACCCCAGGATACGGGGCTGGGGGAAGTCCATTCTTGCCAGACCCCCTCTTCCCACCTGTAGCACCACCTCCTCATGCTGTTCCGGAAGGCCCCCAAATCTCTGGATCAGATTTGCGGGAGGGAGAGGGGATGAGAAAAACCCACCTCCCATTCTTTTATTATCAGGTGTTGGGAGAGCTCTTTTCATGAGTGGAACTCTGCTCATGGGATCTTACGATCCAATCTAGCATACTTTCAGGTGTATACACTTGAACTGTAGTACAGCTCAATGTGGGTCAAAGATCCAAACTACACAGTAAACTAAGGCTTGATTTATCTGACTATGCGCTAGTTAGCAACCACTGTATCATGGAATCTGCACTGAAATAAGTCAATCCTAAGCATGTTTACTCAGAAGTAAGTTCCACAGAGTTCAATGGGACTTGCTACCTAAGTAAATCTTAAAAGGTTCCAGTTGTGTGTGATCTTTTCTCCCTGGTGCCATCCTCTGTCTGGGAGGGAAAAGGTTTTCTCTGTAATACCCCCAAAATTCAGCTTTTGAGAAGGGGAGCCACCTGCAAGACTCATAGACAACTTTCACATGTTTCTGCCTGAAAAATAGATTATTGAGGCATTCAAATTCATGAAAAATATTGCTGTTCAACAAAAGTCTCAAGACCCACCACATTTGTGAACATGTCATCCTTTGTGACTAAATACTTTGCAAATACTGACCTGGATCAGGATATTTATTCTTTATTTGTTTGAAGTATTTTTATCCTGCCAGAAAGGCTCCTGGAGCAGCATACATGCAATCAGTAAAACAAGACAGTCCCTGCCTGCAGGCTTGCAATCTAAAAAGACACGGCGTGTAAGGAAAATGTGATGAGAAGGGCAGAGGAAAGAATTAAGTAACCTTTCAGCAGAGCTGGTAGAATGGCCCTACTTTACTACCTTGCCCCCTTCCTCCAGTAGGAAGCCTCTGTTGGATCCCAGTTTCTTCATGAATGGAAGGAACCCTTCTGTTCTCAGAGGTGCAAGTCTGGATTCAACCCAACAGAGCGGTAGAGAAAGAGTGTGTTGAGGCTGTTTTAAAAAAATGATGGAAAATGAAGATTTCTGCTGGTGGTGGAAACAACACAGCATGAGGAAATGGAAACAGTGCTGGCCAATTTGTACAGTTACAGCTGGGGTCCAGCCTCTTGCGGGCGCCATATATTACCTTCATCTACAGTGTCCACCCTTCTTGCCTTGTGAGGATGTCCATAAGCTGGGAGAAAGACTTTGCTGCTGTTTTCTTTGCTGATTCCGAGTTCCTCAAAATGCTGCTGGATAGTGGCTGTTCTTCTTTGCTGCCAAGAGTTCCCTCATCTGTTCCTTTGCTTGGTCTCTGCACCAGCAATAGCTTCAAGGAGAAGGAAGAGCTTCTGTTACTTTCTGTAGCTGCTTGGCCAAGAGAATAGTGAGTCTCAGGTCAGTCTGTGTGTATATGTGAATGGGGGGATGGATCACCTGTGGTCTTTTGCAGAGGGACCACAAAAGGCTAGACCTGGCCCTCTAGGAGACTGTGCTCTGTGGGAGGCAATGTACACAGAATTTTTCTCATGAAGTTGAATCACCAGGATGACCATCTCCAGATTCCTAGTTCTATGCCAACTGAAATTAAACTGTTTAACAAGCAGGTCACTCTAAGAAAGCACGCGAGTACCTATTTTATAAAACTGATGATACATTTATATCCTGTAAATTTAACATTCAAATAGTTCTTGAAGTTCAGAGATCTTTTCCTACAAGTGATCTGTAGTGTTTGTCTACATAAGTAATTACAGGTATCTGTCTTTGTCCCAAATCATTACACCAGTTCAAATACTAGCCTAGACAATTTTTTTTTTAACCCAGCTCTTTTGTCTTTAGAATTTGCCTCCAAATCTAAAGAGGTTTCTTAGGTGTGCTACAGTTGTTCATTTAGTTGCCTTGTAAAGGGGTTGATGAGCAGTTTAAATGCGGTATTGGATAACAAACTCGTTGCAGAGGAAACAGGTGAATAAGCTTTTAAAAATAGAAGCTTAAGATCCTTCCGATTTAACAACATCCTGTGTAATTAAAAGTAGAATGTTAGTATTAATGTTGCTAAGGGTGCCCAAAAACTATAGAGATCTTGAATAACTGTGTATCGAAAAGTTAATCTTATGTTACCTTTCTGAACCATCCATTTCCAAGGAAGTGCTGTTCTGCCTGGAAATGGGGGGATAATGAAAATACATTACGCAGGAGAAAATGGATACACTTTTTAAGCCACACAATTTGTGGATTTTCCCTTTAAATATGGGATTGTAGAATGCACTCATAGATTCAGTCAAAGAGGAATTTAGGGCCAAAGCACATGTTACTTTAAAGGTGTAGCTAGCAGCTATGTCTCTTTTCTTTTTTACTCTAGAGAAAGTGCAGGGGTGATCCATTTATTTGGCAATACATATTGCAGCTGTGGTAGTCCCGATCCAGACCACAACAATGGGGAAAGGGTTAAAGGACTCCTCCCCCCAGCTAGGATCCTGATTTGGATTGGGGCCCCTGTGCTTACTCTAGAGTAAAAAGAAAAAGAAAAAAGTAACGCAATGCTTTGGGTCACAGGCTACAGTCCTCTCCATGCTTACATATGCTGAACATAGTAGAACTGACTTGGCAGAGGATCGGGCTGGTTGTTACACTCCTAATTGTGTCCACCCCTAGAAGAGTATTTGCGCGTGTAAAGGCGAGATAAAGAAGAGGCAGACACAGGGTATATGGTTTCAAATCAGGGCCACATTTATTGAATTGAAGATCTGTGAAGGGTGAAGTGCGGTTCTAACCTAGCCCGGCCCTTGGCCGGGAAAAAAGACCAATATTTGGCGAATGCATCCTAACTGAACCGAAGGCGGGATGGCCCGCCACCGCCCAGTTGCCCTCCATGTGGAGCTGGAGGGCCTTACCATCGTCACCTTACTTTGGCGCCTCCAGGCTCCCAAAGTAGGTGAGAAAGGTAAAACCCCAAAGCCGTCCCAATCTCCCTTGTGCCAAGCCTCATGGCATTGGCGAGGGCAGCCTTGGGTAAACGTCAGTCACCTTGAAAGGTGCCACTGGATGATCACCATAACCCTAATTGTTCCTGCCTAAACCCGCACTTCCCGCCACAGGGGGAGACAAGCTATCGCTTAGTCGAATCCCCCCCACCTGCACGATAAAAGAGCGAGCAGGGCCCTTCGCAGATCTCCAATAAACATAACATTGCCAATATCGGATAGGTGGACCCCATCCGGCCGATACAGCTCCCTCCGGACCAAGGTTATATTGGGATGGGGAATACAAAACCCGATCCCACCTATGGCCCTACATATTTCTCCATTCACCTTCCTCACCGCCCTATTCAAGGCCTTAGGCCAACTGAGGCGCGGTATGATGAACGACCAAAATATCTGAACCCCCGGCCACCGGTGTCGGATGGATGCTATGTCGCATAGCACCTGGCAAATCAGGGCCTTGCCTTTCAGCAAGCCCAAGTCATTCCCCCCCAAGTGCAGTACCAGGACATCTGGGGGGGACGAAAATTGGTCAGTCCGGAACAAACTGTGGAGGAGGTGGTGCCATCTCATGCCTCGGCGACCCATCCAATGGACGTCAGCCGAACGCTCGACCGCCAGGTGAGGCCCAAAGTCCGAATTGGTGGCTCGTCTTGCTGCCCAGTACACCATACTGTGCCCGCAAATCAGCACACGGACAGTCCTGCCTCCACTCCGGTGACCTGGAAGAAACAACACAGCCCACGGCAGTACCTTCAAGGCAGCTCTCGCACATAGGCCCGGTAAGACCGGGACCTCCAACGACCCATTGCTTGAACCTTTTCCTGAGAGAACCCCAATTCTGCCACAGTAGATGCAGCACCGATCCGGAAGGAGTGGGTACCAAAGTGCAAATGGGCCCAACCCGCCGCCGCCAGGGCAGACTTCGTTACCAACCAAAATTGAAACTTGGTTAATGGCGCACCATCTTGATGGCAAAACAAAGACTGAAGGCGGGAAACCCAGGAGCTTAAATAAGCTCTTACCTGGGTCCCCGCCCTTTTGAGCCATTGGCTCATTTCTCGTGACCCACCTGACCAGGTGCCTGCCTCCTCTCTCCTCCCCCACGCGCAAGCCTTCTCCCTGCTCCCACGTAGGGGCCATTGGAAGTTCTATCCAGCATTTAGAGTTTCTCTTTTTCTTTTTTCACCCAGTAAAAACCCCCAAGGTGCTTTCATCTTATTGAGCTGTTCTCCCCTTGCCCCCCATTGATGTGCTCTATGTTAAGCTCTGTATAAGTGAGAAAATCCAAGAGCAATCTGACCAATTCATGCCAGAGACAATGTGTTGCAAGCCTAAAAATGACAAAAATCTGTGAAGAAGCAGCCAAGAATATAGCAAAACAATTTTAGAGTAGTTATCTGTGATAGAAATTGAGCATGTTCCTTTAGAGTGGGTTTTTGTATTCTAATTACCCATCTGTCCTGTTGTACATGTTAAGGGGATGATTTCAAAACAACAACAACCTTTGAAACCCAAAGTAGCATTGATACTTTTAGTGCTGTGTAGAAAAAAGGTTCTAGATCTTGGTAGTTTAGTTTATGCTGTAATCTAATTTAACCTTCTGTTCTGCTGCTCAAAGGAGTCACATAGCAGTTGGGAGGGCACTTACATGGGACACTCCATAGAACTCTCTCTCCTTCTTTTGTGGCCTTAAAGGTTTCCTAGTTTATCAAGGCTAGAAGCAGATGTGCTATGCATGTAGTTATCAAAGTGATGGCGTATGTGTCAAATAGCAGTGCTGAGCAAGCCACCCATGCATCTTTTATTTTACTTATATTCTGTTTCTTGGCAAGGTGGTTTGATAAAATCAAGACCCCCAGGATATATACAATGAACGGTGTCCTTAAAATAATAATACAGTCTTAAAAGCAGGGTTTGCAAAGCAAGAATCAGTAGCCTTTATCCAGGGATCACCATTAAAACTTCAGTTTGATTCCTGAAGAGCAAAGGTTCTCCAGCAAATCGCCATCTTCACCATTCCAGGAAAGGGGAAGAGAGGACCGGTCAGGTGAGCCTCTCTGGGCAATCTTGAAAGAGTAAAGACTGGCTGGCCTCTGTGTTTTCAGGATTTGCATGTGGCAATCTTGTCTCCATTCCGCACGTTAATGCAGCTGTGTAGTCTGACATGGTAGCTAACTTTGCTGCTATTTTCCCAGGGCTTCCTGAGATGTGGTGGCCGCAACACAGAATTTTTACTCTCCCACTACAGGAGAAATATTGGTGGTGGTAGCAGATGGAGGAAAGGTGGGTGACTGAAACAGAATCCCTTCCTTCACTAATTGTAGGGCTCATCTGATTACGAAACAGTCTTGTATTACACTTTTTGGTCTTCTTTTAAGTATGTAATATAATGCCATGTTTTACTTGAGCTGTGTGCTCATGTACCTGTTTTATGTGCTGTACCTCCCCCCATTTCTATGGTATTAGCTTTGTTAATTGTTTGCATGCATGTGCATGCACACACTTTGGCTGTGTACAGAGACCAGGAGATGGTACTGTGGAGCTGTCATCTCATTTTATTGTGTCCTGTTGTGGTCTTTTATCAAGCTGGTTTTGTAGGATTCTGTAGCACTCCAAGCGGTATCCTGGAAACATGCTCCTAGAAGCATGTTCTGCTATAGACCTATGTACCTCCCTCCCAGTTATTGCTAGGCATTGGGCAGCTCCACCTGCTACATCTTTTGCCTTGCACCTTCCTCCTTCAGTTACCTCTGACTCTTGGCTGATGGGTATATAGGCATCAGGCTTCGATCATCTGGTTGGTCTTCATGAAGTTACCGTCTGTTCAAACTGTAGATTTGAATGCCCTGCATTTATTGCAATAATTGAGTCTCTTTCTAAACTCTGTTGCCTTATTAATAGAAACCCTACCCAAAGGTCTCTTTCATTTTTTAGTCTTCAGCATATTTTCAAACTATGAGGGTTTGAAATTTGCAAACGAAACAAACTAAGCTGAGATTTTGCAGCCTCTAAGGCTATGTGATAGATCCTACCTACAAGCCTCATTCTTGCCAGGTGACTTGCTCATTTTGACATTTATTAAAATATGTAATTTTATGAAACTATTTTAAATAATAGGAATAAATTGACCCAGTCATATTTGAAGGGCCTTGAGTGTACGCACTCCATTTATAGGCCAGGGTGACTAATGATAAAAACATGAAAACAATTCAGAATAAAATAATAGAGCAGATTCAAAAGCCGAGTATCAGATAAAATCAATTTCAGCTAAAGTTAAAAAAAAAGACCTTTGAAAACAAAAAGTCGTCATAAATGAGGTGCCATAGCTGAAAAGCCCCCCTGCATCATTGCCAGCTACCTAAACTCTGATAGTGAGGGCACCTGGAGAAGGGCCTTCATTGATTATCTCAAGGCATGGACAGGTACAAGCAGGAAGAGGAAGTCTCTGATGTACCCCCTTCCAAGCTATACAGGGCTTTAAAGGCAAGCTATACAGGCTTTAAAGGCAAGCAGCAGTATTTTGAATTGTGCCTGGAAACAGACCAGCAGCCAGTGAAGAAGTTTTAGAACTGGCACAATGTGTTTATTGTTTGCTTCTCTCTGTGCAGTCGGGATCTCTTCATTTTCAGGGTGCTGATTATGCTGAGAGACCCTATGCATGTAGGCTCTATTCCAGCCTTCAGCTTAACACATGGAAGCTGGGAGGAGGGACAATGTGTGCAGTCCTGCTTCTTCCATGCACATTCAGTGAACTTGTGAAAAGGGCTATTGCCATTTGGCTGGTTGTTGTGAACTTACATTGACCTGGTTTGCATGACACAACAATCCACTATAGCTAACCAATCATGGTGGGTTGTCAATGTCATGTCATCAGAACCCAGTGTGGTTTCTGCAGGGTGGCTTATTTTTCACCAACAAGCCACCCTGAGAACCCATGACTTGTTAGGGTTGTTCTTGCCCATGATGGCTTGTTGTGTCACCCAAACTCGGCAGGGCAATTTTATCATGGGTTGTTGGGAACGGCTGTAAAGCGGGTCCACAAGACCAGCAAAAACATCTGCTGCTTGCTTTCGTGATCTCACCAGTGACTGCCCTTCCAGCGATGCTGAAACAACACTTTGGAAAGACTGTCAATTCTTTCTTGGCTTTAAAAATAAAAATAAAAATTCGAGGTCTCAATAGTGTACAATTGGGGCTGTAATTCCCCCCCCCATTATATTTTTGTTTGTCTTTTTCAGGTGTGCAAGTGCGCAGTTATGGCTGTTCGACATGTGCAGTTTTCCCTGGTCAATTTCCATGTCAGTTTCAGCTGTCAAAAGGAGGACTGTATATAGACTGAATAATAACAACAACAACAACTACTACTACTACTTTAAAATTGCACAATTTTCAGGGGCTGAAAAAATAATTAAAAAATACGACCCCAACTGCACTTTTTTGAGGCTCTGAAAAAACAAAAACAGTGAATAAAAGGGGTAGTGATTGGAGCAGGGAGGGTAGACAAGACAGGTTCTGCCATGAAGGACACTGGGATACCAGCCTGTGGACTGAGGGAGGAAGGAGGGGGAGAACAAACCATGGTGCGCCCGATCGTCTGTTGGGTGCACCTTGGGTTCAGTGAACAACCAACCCACCGTGGCTTATTCTCAGGGTGGCTTAGTGTGATGTTGATTTAAGATGCAACTCTGCTAGAAGAGCTGATTATAGAACATTAAACTCTTTGTGTCTGGGAAGACCTGAATCAAACCACAATTTAAGTAGTTTTCTTGCATGTTGGCCTTTTTTTCCTCCACCCAGTTTTGCTTGTCTTCCTCCTGTGTGGGTTTTGGGGGGTGGGTTGGTGTGTGTTTTCTGCAATTTACTGTTCCTGCAAGCAAGTCCTTATGCTGACTGCTTGACTATGACATGAGTGTAATCGCTTCATGAGAGGGATCTCTTTAGTTGCATATAGACAAAGGAGCACCGAAGTTTCTTGATTTAAAGACACTGAGCTCCCTTTATTCTGGAGGCTTGATATGGACTATGTTTCTTTACTCAGCCTGAGTAATGGTCAGTGGTAGACAATACAGAAATATAAGCATCTTCGCACACAATGTTGTCGGTGTGTCTGGGCAACTTGTTCCAACAACCACAATACCACAATCAGTTGATGAAATGCTTACATTTTCTTTCTGATGTGCATCAGCATCTGTAAAACCAGGGTAACCTCACAGTTTGTGATGTTGCGCCAGTGGTGTATGCCCCTATCGTAGGCATCTTTTTTGTTGGCACAAAAAAGCCTTAGAATTTTTTAATTTTTTTAAATGTGGCTTGCTTTAGGGTCAATAAAGTTAGAATAAATATATATTTTCAGTGACAAGTAGTTTGAATGCCATCTCATACTCTGTGCACTTTAAAGGAGTACATGGGTTGGTAGCTGCATCCCAGTAAAATACATGTACTGACCCATAAGGGAATTAGTGCCAATGATTGTTTAAAGCCTGGGCCTCTAAAAGTTTTCTCCTATCTCTATGTTAAACAATGGAAAGTTTTACCGTATGTTCAAATAACATCTTCATCAGGTTCACAACAGGATACCTTAGTTAATTTTCAGTTGAGTGCTTGATAGGATTTTCTTTTTCTGGCTGGTTGGGTGAAAGTCTAGACACTGAGAGGCGAGGCTTTAGTGGGGCCTCACAATATAGTTATTGTGAATGTTAAGTAGGAGCAGCTTCCTCTGATGTACAGACTTGGTGCCCAAACCAGCAGTACAAAGCCATGGCTTTTGTTCCAAAGGAAGGGGCTAATCTAAATGCTGCACAGTGTGAAAAACTTTTTTTATGCAAGAGCGGAGAAAAACTTGCCTTAAAGGTGAGAGGTCAGGAGTTTAACCTTTGACCGTAAAATAAGAGACCAGCAAGAGTGGGATGAACAAGGGCGGGGAAAAAACACCCTTCAAGTACTCTGTGTATTGTTTACTCAAAATGGGTCAAGGAGATGATTGTCAGAGGTGGTTGCATGAGTTCTCATAAGTTGCTTGATTTCTACTGACTTGGATTTCTTGTAACTTGTGAAAATTTCTCTCCGCCCCCCCCCCCCCCCCCGTAGTTTGAAGTATGAGGAAAACCAAAGTAGATTGTTTGTTTTTTGCATCCTTTGGTCGCTAGTACAAACATACAAACATCCCTTTTTATTTCATATAAGGATATGCTTTACTCTGTCCATTCTAGACTAACTGCATTAATTTCCTGGAATCCCCAAGTTTTTGTTCCTCAGAAAGAAATGTTATCCTTCCTTAGACCAGCTAGAAAGAACAAACTACATAGTGGGCTTCCCTTGCCCCGTTTATTTGGCAGGCAGTGGGAAGGGTGTCCTTAGTTAATGCAGAGGTCTTTGGGTGGTCACTGCTATTGTGCAACACCAGGGGAGAGCTGTTCTCAGTTGCAGTGCAAAAGAAATCGGTACATTTTCATCTCTGATCTTGTTTTGGCATTATAAGTTCTGTGAAACTTAGCCACAATCCAATTATAAATGATGGAAGTTGATGGTGTTAGTTAATAGATGGATATTCTACATGCTCAGATTTACTGATCTAAGCTAATCGGTTACCCTCCTCTTCTTCTTTAAGTCAGGCATCAGCTATCAAAAGTGTTTAATAGATTTGGTGGAGTTTGAGTTTTTCTGGAGCTGATGATGTGTAGTATTGCTTACAACAGGAAACGGACAGACTACTTTTTTATTTTTGTGTGTATCCTCTTTAAAAAGATCCCATAATCCTAATCATATTTACTTGGAAGTAAATCCAATATTTATTTCAATAGAAGAACATATGATTCGAAGTATATAATTTAAGCATAGAATCTCAACTTTAGGCTGGAGATGGATGATACTTTTTAGTTAAGTGGTTTGATAGGTGTATGGTGTACATACACATTTCTGTCACCTCTGGTTGAACAGGTTTTGCAGCATTTTGAAATATCACAAAAAACCCCAGCAAAACCTCCTTATTAGAGGTGAAAGTAGATGAAGTATATGACCTGAGTTCATCTACCCCAGTTGTCTCTATTCTTACTGTCAGCAGTCCTCCCAAGATTTCAGGGAGAGAGGTTTTGCCTGGTCCTGTTATCGGAGATCTTAATTTTTTTAAACCAGGGGATGCCTTGAATTGAACTAGAGATTGAATATGTTCAAAATATGAGGTATGGCCCTCCCACAGTTTCTAGAGGTACTGAACCCAGCAGAAGATGGGATCAGGACCCCCTGCCCCAGTAGCCTACTCTGGACTAAAGTGCCATGCTTAACACACAGAAGTACATCTTCCTGGGGCCTCTCCATCCCAAGCAGCAACCCCTTTTTGAAATCCGTTTTCTTCAGAGAGTTGTAAGCATGGGCCAGCCTTAGCATAGTGGTGTATTTTATGCTTTTGATCTCATGTGTTTTCCAAATGAGTTTTTGTTACCCTTCCTGCCTCTTGCAGTAATAATTGTTAAAGTACTTTTGAAGTGATTATTAAAGTACTTCTGAAGTGATAATCTGTAGTGATTATCCATCACTACAGAAATATTTTTATTGGCGATTATCTACCTTATGGAAGAAGAATATCTATTTAAGATATGGTACAAATTAATATTGTTGTCCACATCACGTTGGTGAGTGATTACTCTTTTCCTTAATGATTCAGTACTGGGCTTGTATGGTACTTATTCTATTTCTTGTTTGGTACATTTGATTTTAGTTTGAGTTTATGCTTTGCACAACCCCTGACTTCCTGCTTCTTCTCTCCCTGAGCCAAGCTTAATCCTTTTGACTCACAGTTTTTCTATGATTCTTTCTTCTTTCCATTTACAATAGAAGTAAGTTTCTCACAAAGGTACTAATACTATAAGGTTTCTGATCTGACACTTTGCAGATATAGAAGTAGTCTCCTTATGCTTCTTGGAGCTATAATCTTTAGAGACTCCTACCAAAACGCTCTATTAAAAAGGAATACCACCTCAATTTATGATAAAAACATGGCCACTGACTTTTACAGTTGTCAAAAAAGTTATGAAGAATTTGATAATTTATTGAGGGTTATAACTGGCTGACTGCAAATTGAAGTCTAAAGAATTGACTTATTGCATGGAGAAACCTGGAATAAAACATTGCTTTTATTTATAGCTATACACACACACACACACACACACACACACACACACCTGTTCATAGCTTCATGGCCATATATTGATTATTCTTTTGCAAATGGAACAGAGCCTAAAATAGAAATATTTCTAACAGTATTTGTTGATAGCAGTTGTTATTTGGTGCTTTCCGGAGTAGTATAAGCAAAGAAAAGCAGCCCTTGAGGAGCTTACTATCTAAATATCAACAGTGGAGAGATGATGGAGAGAAGAAAGGAATAAATATATGCAAATGCACATATTTTTTTCCCCAGACAACAGAAAGAGGAATCTTGTGGATTCTACTAAAATAATTGAAAGTAATAACTATGGGCTGGATCAAGATTAACACATGTATAAGGGCCTAGCCGACACAGATTTCCCCACCCTTCCTCTCCCCAGCACCCACTCTGCCTCCCCAAAAGACTCCATCAAGGGTTGGAGGAACCTGCTGAATTGTGTGGGCTGCGATGCTGGGGACTGAAGGGAAAGTGGGAATCTCTGCTAGTGGAGTTAGGCTTGCATTTTATGGATTCTCCTTTTCGACATCAGTCCCCAGTGCCACAGCGCATGCCATTCAGCAGGTTCCTCTAACTCTTGGAGGAGGCTTTTGGGGGGGCTTCCAGATGTATGAGGAGCAGGAAGTGAGCTCCCACCACCCCCTTATGTGTGTTTTAATCTGGATGCAACCCTGTATATATATATATTTTTTCTAGAAGGTTTTGGGTATCCTAAGAGTTATTACTGTAGATTGACTCAGTTCCTTCATACAAATAAATAGTTTTGTGTAAAGGAATAATTAAAGGTTTTGTTGTAAAGCAGCATTGAGCTGGTTTGCATGTAACACTAAACCATGGCTCATCATTACCAGGACAAGTTCTTCTCTCAGGCATTTGGCAGCATATGATGTGGTTTTAATCAGGTCTTGAATTTTTCTTGTTGTTGATTGTTTAAAATTGTTTTTAGATATATGTGTGTGTGTCTGTGTGTTGTATATTTGTATATTTGTATGTATATGGTTTTTATAATGTATTTTTAAGGTTTTAATCTTTGTAAACTGCCCAGAGAGCTTCAGCTATTGGACGGTATGGAAATGTAATAAATGAAATGAAATGAAAAAAAGCCTCAGTAAATCTTGGGCTCACACACTTGCCCTCCACTCTCTTCCTTTGGCACAGCCACAAGGAGGAGATAGACATTTCTGCTTCAGTTTTCAATTAACCACAGTTTGGTGTGTCATTGAATCCTAAACTGTGGTTAACCTTAATCATGGTTAGTGGAAGCAACAACAAGTCAGCTTCATAAACCACATTTTAAAATGGCTTGTTTCTGCTAACCATAGTTTAGATTAACCACAGTTTGTCCAGTTCATATGATACAACAAGCCATGGTTAATCAAAAACAGAAGTGAAAGCTTCTGAATTCCTCATGGCCATACCAGGGAAGTGGGGAGCATGCAAACATGAGGCTTGCCTAGACTCATCTTTGTAATGCAGTGTCCGGACCAGACCATTATTAGTGTTATGTCCAAACCAGCGCATTATGTTCCCATGTTGTAAGTCAAAATTAATTACCCTTATACAGATTTATACATATTTTTATATATAATCAGTGGCCACCAATTTTGGCTGACTTTTTGAAACCTACCATTATTTGTGGTTGCACTCTACCCTGCTCCTTCCCAAAGCCAGGGCTCCACAAATTTTGGACTTGGCTCATTAGTCAGCCATTATTTGCACTTGCCATTCTTTGCACTTCCCCTCCATCAAGTCCTCCATGCATGTCAAAGGACTTGGGGGAAGTGGATGGTCATATTGCAAATTGCAGCAGGCAAAAGCAGTTGCGAGTCTCATAACACTTCAAGTGCTCAGTGTGACAGAGAATACTGCCCCCTGCCTGGAGAGGAGATTTTGTGTGTCATGCTGAGCTTTCGAGCAGGTAGAC
Organism: Shinisaurus crocodilurus; assembly: GCA_021292165.1. Classification (NCBI taxonomy): domain Eukaryota; kingdom Metazoa; phylum Chordata; class Lepidosauria; order Squamata; family Shinisauridae; genus Shinisaurus; species Shinisaurus crocodilurus. Next base: position 149,883,078 of record CM037877.1, on the reverse strand, counting down.
ATCAAGAATTGATCTACAATTGAGCAAACAATGCCTAGGAAGGGACTTATGGGAACTTACGGTGATATGGTGACTATATTTGTGGAATCCTGTACATCATTATAACAAGTGTGTGGTGGAAAAATTGATCTCCCAAACAAACATGGGTGATACTTTTGTACCTTTCAATACTAAATTGAAAAATAGGTGTTCAGTAATTACTAGTCTTCCTTTGTAAGCTTTAGATTAAAGGCACTTCGAAGGCAACCATTTTAGTTGAGTCCTCTTTGAAGCCAAGGAGATTTATCTTGGACTTTTTTTCCCTGACAGAGTAAATCTTTTCTATACTTCACTCGAGATGCCTAGAAACATCATGACACCCACTAGAGTAATCACTTTCCAAAGCAGACTTTCTATTTGACAGGAATAACTGGCCCAGAGGGCCATCCAGCTTAATTACTTAACATCAATGTGCCTATTTGCCTATGACTTGAGAGGATGTGGGTTGAACTGTACAATTATAACTAACGGCTCTTCCAAGTGGTCATGAGATTCCAAGGCAGAATTAAATTTACTTCCTTTTTGTGGATATCCACTGGGATGGTAATTCTATATCCATGTGGATCATTTTGTGATTCTCTTAAACCACAGCTTTTTACTGCTTGGGGGCCTTGGATGATGTTGCATAAGTTTCTGCCTGTGTGTGTTGTGTGTTTTATTTACCTGCTTCAATCGTGCTTCAATCCTAGATTTATAAATCATGTTGTATAAATATAGCCACGAATGGAACAATGGATGAAAGTGATGGGTGAGCTGAATCTTGGCACTGGGGAGAAGGCCTATAACTTAGCCTAGTGGCATGATTCCATTAAAAGGTTTCTTAGCTGTTCGAGTAACACTGATTTTTTCTGTGAGCAACCCTATTAACCTGTTTTCTTTGCTTTGTTCTTATCAGAAGTTTGGTGTTGACTTTAAAGACTGGTATCTGAAGTACGTCAAAACATAGATTTTCATCTACATGTTGCCTGTCATAGATCAATGCTTGAATGTATGTGGAGCAGCATTTAAATTCCCCCCCCCTTGTGCTCACATGGAAGGCCCTTGGGACAGATGGCCCCTCACTGTTGATGGTTCGATTTCAGTGATCACCCACAGCTTCAGAGGAGTGTGAAGAAAAGAAATTGCTTTCTTTGTCAAGGTGTTTTCAATTCAATTCTCACCCATTAGCCCTGTTTCTTAAGTTTTGAATTACTCCATCAGGTGACTGATGAGTGTATTTCCCACTCTTAGACCATTGAAATAGGCCTGGTGTAAAATGGAAAAGGAAAATCAAAAATTAGGTTTATGGTTATTGATTAATAAAGTGTCTTTAATCTGTAGCACGGCTTGATATATTTGAACAGTCAAACAATATTGAACGTGAATAGCAGGACAAAAGATAAAGTTTAAAGGTAGACTAGTAAGCTTAGACTGTAAAGTATACTCTTTATATTTACAAGCAGAAATTAATGATCATGGTTTAAATTTGATTGTGATTTTCTGTTTAAAACTGTTTAGAGCTTTTAAAGAACTCTTTGTGTAAGTAAGAAAGGTTAGGTTCTCAAGTTAAATTCCTAATGGAATCACAGGTCTGCAAAATATAATCTGATACAGTTGGCAATGTCACAATCAGAGTGGTTTGAATTATGTTATCCGGGATACTGCCTGGAATGGGAATTGATCTATCAGATCAGGTTTGGCTTCTTAGTGTCAGTTAAGTTCCCCCGTGTGTCCCTGCATTACCTGTGTTAATAACAGAGGGTTTATATTTCCATAGTGCAGAAAAGAAATCATATTTGGGAAATATCTTTTTAAAAAGTATTTTCAGGTTTTAACAAAACTTAAATCTTATTGCTTCTTCTCTAGATATTTATTATGGTAATAGTATTAGCAATGTGATTTAGTTCTCTGATAATGGAATTCTATTGTGATTTCTATTGCATTTGTGCGATTGGTAAAATATTTTAATAAACATAATTTAATAGATATAATTGCATATGTAAATAAACTTGAAATTTCCTAGATACTACCCAGAGCATAGTTATGCAAGCATAAGAGTGCAGTTCTGAGAGGCTATAGTTGATGTAGCCTATATTTGTCCCTTACCCCTGGTGGGGCTCGAACTCTCATTTCCTGCTTCCCAACCCAGTGCCCTATTCAGTAAGTCACTGGAGAGTGCTGCTGTCAGTGTGTCTGTGGCTGCCATTTTATTTTATTTATTTATTTATTAAATTTTTAAATTGCCCATCTGGCCGGTCACCTGCCACCCTGGGCGATGTACAATCAATGTAAAACACCATTAAGACACCTTTAAGCACAATTAAAACACAATTAAAACAATATAAGAGTTAAAAAAAAAAATCCTAACCCACCCCATATTCCCGCCTGAACAATGAAAACATTGTTGTCTGTCCTGTTGGCTCCTTGTCAAACAAGTATTTTCATCTCTGGGTGGCCCTCAGACTCTTGTCCCAGGAGGGCTGTGTGTGCTCTCTACAGCCATTGTGCCTAGGAAACTATGTGGGTGTTCTGTTGTATGGTAGTGTTCCCCAACCTGGCACTTTCCAGATGTTTTAGACTGCAACTCTCATCATCTCTGACCATTGGCTATGCTGGCTAGGGCTGTGCGGAGATGTAGTCCAGAATATCTGGAGGGCACCAGGTTGGGGAAGGCTGTTGTATGAGCTCTCCTGTCTCCTCCCTCCCCTTTTTGGATGTTGTGCTCCCAAAATAGTGGTTGTGAGGAGCACAAGGGGATTCAAACCCCCAAAGGAGGAGGGCTTTCCTTACCCCAAAATATCATCATCATCATCATCATCATCATCATCATCATCATCATCATCATCATCATCATCATCATCTAAACTTGTGGCATTTTTTTTTGTGTGGAATGTTGTTTATTCCATATAAGTGAAATGAGAAGTCATTGGAAAAGATGTAAATATTTATTGGCATGATGCCTTAAGTCAGGGGTGGGGAACATGTGGCTCTCCAGATGATGTTGGACTACAACTCCCATCATCCATGACCATTAGCCATGCTGGCTGGGACTGATGGTAGTTGGAGTCCAACAACATCTGGAGGGCCACTGGTTCCCCCACCCCTGAAAGCAATCACACCAAAGAGGCATACACATGACTTTGTATTCCAAAAGGGGGCTTCTTGATTTGAGAGATTTTGAGTTCAAATCCCAGACAAGACTGTAGAACTAGGCAGAAACAGCTGTATCATTTGGATACATACAATCTCCATATTCATTGTCCGTATTCTTGTGAATATCAGATACAGGGAAGAAATAGTTTTATTCTGCAAAAACTGAAGCTGTGGTATACACTTTGCAAATGTTATCCTACACTTGGAGGCAGGAAACACAGGACTGTGTTGCGATTTCCTCTCTGAAACAAGTCATAGGATGCCACTTAAAGGGTCACCACCAGACTTTCCCCCATCACCCCAATGCCATTTTGCTGCCCCAGCCCCAAAGAACCTTTTAAACTTTTTTTTTAACATGGCACAGGAGAAAAGTACTAAGTAGGGTGTTAGTGCTGATGCTCCTATGCCAATGCTTGGCCATTGGGTCTTGCACCACTATGAAATGACTTATCTCTGAGTCTTGTGCACCCAGTGTGGCATAGTGGTTAGGATGTTGGACTGGGACTCGGGAGATCTGGGTTCTAGTCCCCGCTCGGCCATGAAACTCACTGGGTGACTTTGGGCCAGTCACTGACTCTCAGCCTAACCTACCTCACAGGGTTGTTGTGAGGGTAAAATGGAGAGGAGGAGGAGGATTATGTAAGCTGCCTTGGGTTCCTTGCAGGAAAAAAGACGGGGTATAAATATAATAAAAAAATAAAATAAAATAAGTCCTATAAATCAATATTGGAAAAGTTTGCTTAAGACACACCTCCTCTAATCTCAAGCACATTTTATTTTGAACTAAGTACAATGAATATCAATGCAACTTCCAAGTATGAGTACTTTAAAAAAGCACACCTAAGTATAAACCTAAGTCATGCCAGTTTATAACTCCTCACTTTCTATGAACATCTGGAAGAAAACTTTTTTTGCTTTTTAAAAACAAGGCCACCACCACAACATTACCATTTGGGTTAGATTCAGGGTCTTTGTGTCAGTGTGTTCTGGAGAAAACTGGATGGTTCCGTTCTTATCCATATCTCTAGTGCAGTCCAAACTGATATCAAGACTAAGTATCTGTAACTGCATCTGAACATCACAGAGGGGTAGTGATGGTGGAATCCTTTAGGTTCGCCTGGTGGATTTTTTCCTTTAAACTACAGACTTCACCACCCAGCACCATATCACAAATGCCTTATGCCATGGAGGGAGAGCAGATGGCAGGACTCTCTGGAGCACCCACTGAAGGCAGCAGCGGTGGGCCATCCGGTGGGGAGGAGCAGCAGCACAATTTGTCAAATTCCAGGCAAGACTGTAGAACTAGGCAGAAACAGCTGTATCATTTGGATACATACAATCTCCATATTCATTGTCCGTAATTAATTGTTCGTAATGAATTGTCTGCAAATTGTGCTGCTCCTCCTGCACCACCGCCTGAGGCGGAGCCTTCACCCCAGCTCATGGGAGGGCCAGCCCTGCTGTTTGGATTGCTGGTTCAGGTGCGGGGAGAGTTAACCTACCATCTTACACAGAGTGATCCCAACAAGAATCACCCCCCCCCCCCACCGAGGGACGATGAGCCAGAGAGATTGGGTGCATAGTGCAGGCAGTGGTGGAGCAGCAAGGCTGAGGACCCCTACCTAGCCACAGAATGTGCAGCAGTTGCTGCAATTGCACCATAATAATCTGGTGTTGCAGACCTTTCCCTGCCTGGAGGAATGCCTGGGTACCTGCAGAAGCGGATTGTTTCTTGTTGTGCCGCTGGGGCTGCCTCCGTGTCTGTGTGGCATGTAAGCGTTGTTGCTGGCACAGTCTCTGATCATGGGTTGTGACAGAGTTTCCAAGGATGCAGGGGATGTGTCTGTCACTTTATGCCTTTTAAAATTTCTGGTTGTGTGTTTTCCCCCTTCCCTCCCGTACTGAACACATATTGGATATGGCACTTGTTCCGCCAGTGTGGCAATGATTTACCTCCGGTCCTGGAGTAATGTGTAGGGTTGCTCTGTCTCCCCATTCACTTCAGTGGGCACAACTTTGTGCTGTATTGTGGCCATTGGCTCTTGCAGTCTCTGTCCTGTACAACATCTTTGATGGGTCAAAAATGTTCTGAGATGAGAATTATGTGCTCTTTCCTGAAGAGATGGGTTTGGTAGCATTCTACCTTCTTTGAATTGTGGAAACAGAAGATATGCTCAGCTGTTAAGTATAAATCATTTTATGGCTGCATTATCACATTGATCCATTGCAAAAGACATGCGTCATCTTGTTTCTAGTAAGATAAATGATTAGCCCCCTCACAAACCTATGTACTGTAGTACTTTTACTGTGATACATAATAGGTTTTCTGAGGACATGTGTACATTGTCTGCCTGCCTTATCTTATGTATTTGGAGCTTAAAATCCCACTTTTCCCCATTGCAAGTGTGTTCACTCTTGAACATTCTTCTTCTCTTAACTTTGCAGATGCTGTTAAATGTATAAAAGATTGTGTGTCTGACGAACCTACTTGTTAACTCAGTAGATAAGCTGGGAATTCTTTTCTTGAAATCCTTTATTCTGTAGAGAGGCTAAAAGCTTGGCATGTTCAATTTCATCTTTGCGCTTTCTGTGCAATGAACCTTCACCTGATTAAGGTTTTCATTTTGTAGCATAACTAATGGCATTGCAGCAAAACAGACTTTTCTTTATGTTCCCAGTGAGCTGCAAATGACTTTCTACTCTGTCTTTAAATGGTATAACACGATATTGGGCAAAGGGGACTGACCTTCCAAGATGGTAAATGAAGGCTCAAAGTTGGATCCTCCTGTTAGCGAAAGGAAAAGAAAAGAAAAAGGCACAAGCTCACAGGAAGATTCCAAAATCCATGTTAGGGCATTATCTTTATTAGGCCAACCCAAAGGTCACAAAATAGTGTGCAAGCTAGTCAGTTCAGTGCAGGGGTCCTCTATGTGGTGCCTGCCGGCACCTCCAATGGCACCCATGAAGCTATCTTCTCCCTGCCTGGAAAATGTTAGGGTGGTCTTCTTTCTCTCCCTCTCTAGTTCACTATTTCTACCTCTCCTCCTCTTTAGCTCAGTGTTCTCCCCCTCAGCCTCTACCCTTGCTCTTTCTCTACCCCTTTGCCTTCCTGTTTCCCCCTCCCTTCCAGCCTCTAGCTTTGCTATTTCTCTCCCCATCTCTTTACCTTGCTGTTTCTCCCCTTCCCAACCTCTAGCCTTGCTCTTTCTCTCCCCTCTACTCCCATTGCCTTGCTATTTCTTCCTCCCTCCCAGCCTTAAGCCTCATTATTCCTTTCCCCCCACCTCTTTAGCTCAACACTTTATGTTCAACACTTAAAATTGAGCGGACTACATTGTCAAGGGGGAGATATTGCTCCTCCCTTTTGGTGCACCTTCTTTTGCTATCCCCCCCCCCTTTACTGGTGCTTTTCAGTTGTCAGCTTGGCAATTGGTCCCTGGCAACTGTGCACAAATTAGTTTACTGTATTTGCAGTCTCACCTTGTCCTCCCTTTGACAGCTGAAACAGACAAGGAAATTGATCAGGCAAGACTACACATATTGGATAGCCGTAGTCTGTACTTGCACACTTGTGAAAGACCGACAATAACGACAATAAATTACGACCCCAATTGCACATTTTTGAGGCACCAAATTATTATTATTATTATTTTAAAAAAAGCCGAAGACCCAGTGACAGTCCTTCTAAAATGCCGTTTCAGCATTGGTGGAAGGGCAGTCACTGGTGAGATCATGAAAGTGAGCTGCAGGGGTTTTTGCTGCTCTTCTGAGCGACTCTGTAGCCTTTCTCGACAACCCACGATGAAGTTGCTCTGCTGGGTTTGGATGGCATGACAAGACAAGCCATCGTGGGCAAGAATAACCCTAAAACAAGCCATGGGTTCTCCGGGTGGCTTGTTTGTGAATAATAAACCACCCTGCGGAAACCACATCGGTTTTGGATAACAGGACAACCCACCATGGCTGGTTACACATAGTGGGTTGTCGTGTCATGTGAACCAGGTCACTGGGAGCATTACATCTGCGCCAGCCCTTCATTGTTTGTTCCCATAGAATCTAGATGCTAGTCAGAAAGAATCCTTTGAAAACATGCAAAAAAGAGCAAATTATGCTTAGCTCTTTTCTTTAAGACAATAACATTATTTAGCTGTCAGCACTACAGTCTTCAAAGTAATATAAGATTTTGTACTTTATTATCATATATGAGCATCTATCGCTATATTTAAAATACAAACCAAAATTAGAGAGTGTGTGAGAGAGTGAGAGAGCATGAGCGAGCACTAGAATGATAAATCACCAATCTGTAGGATGATTAATAGTTCCAACTACCAGATGAGTTTCAACCTTAAAGTCATCTTCAATGGACAGATGTTGACAACCGTTGATTAGCTGCTTCAGAGAATGATGAAACAATTCAGGCTTGCATTCATCAAAAGTTATGTTTGTGTGTTTCTTTATATTTAAAGAAATATTATGGGAAATCCTCCACTTCCAAGATTCTCTAAATCTGCACCCAACCTTCTTTCCTAGCCTGCCCCACACTAAGGGCACCATGGAAGGCATCTTCAGAATAGGCATCTGTCAGCACCTCATAATCTCCTCTCCCATGCCATACCCCCTGCATCTTGGACTGAAGGCAGGTAGGAAATTGTCACCTCCAAGTTCTTCTAATAAACATAGTAGTGCATGCTACCAGTTGGCCATTATATTGCACTCCATATATATGACACTATATAGGAATGATATTTAAATTTAAAAGAAAGTACCTTTATTTTAAAAAAAGAAACAGGAGATTTCTCAGTAAGCAAGCTGAGGAGCCAAGGGACATGACAACATTATTATTTTCAGCAATGCTCTAAACTCTCTGGTCATTCTGCAAAGAGTAAGTTTTCCTTTAGTTGTCCCCACAACAGAGCAGAGTTTTTCACAGAAACTTTTTCTTTTCTAGGTTTTCCACTTGCTAAGAATGTAAACTGAATAACTTTACTTGGCTCTTAAACTGGAGTAATTTGACGCATGCACGCACACACACACACACACACACACACACTCACACGCAGGCACACCCCTTTGGCCAAAGACTTATTTTAACAGGTTGCCTGATTTTACAAAGTAACTTTTCCATGCAACTGCTACAGCAAAGAGCGGACACGAGCAAAACTCTTTTCATGAGCAAAAATGCACCAAGTCTATGATTTACATAAAAGTGTGCTTTCAAGTATTTCCTAAAGTGCCACTGTCATTTGCATATTTTCTTTAATCTGACACATTTTAAATGCCAGAAAGGGTAGCAAGTGTTCTTTAAGGTTTTCTCCCCCACCCACCCTTTTTATTAAGTTTCTCTACTCTATTTTGCCCTTGTTCTTTCTTTTGATTACCGATGCTTGGCAAATACTGCCTGCCTTCTTCCTCTTACTTGCCCGCACTGCCTTCCATACAGCGGCTAAAACATCTTCCACTTTTATCCTACTGAGATAGGATTCTAACACCCCCCCCTCCTAAACTTGGATGTGTCTGACAGCAGTGTATCTGGTCTCTAATGTGCATCCCTCATATGAAATATGTGAAACTGATGAGAAGAAAAATTTAATCGGATAGAGTGCAGTTTTTATAGCCACTAGCAACCAATTCTTTTTAATAGGTATGTTTAATATCCTAATTATTTCATGTTTTAAAAGTTCAGTGCTGCATACCAGAATGGTTCCTTTCCCTTTCATTTTGCTGGATGAGACTATACAAGCAGTAAATTCTTCCAGATCTGGAGCAGGTAAAAAATAAATAGCCCTCCTGTTATGGTGAAGGCTGGCCTAATGCTTATATAGTTCCTTAAATAGGAATTACTGTAACCAATAACAAGTTATGATGAAAGTGTAAATAGAAAATCAATGGTTTATAACTGTTCTGATTTGCTTCCAAAAGTGAAGAACTGCTCTATTTGTTAATAATAAATTTCAAAAGGCACCGAAGTATTGAACTAAAGATAAACTCTACGCAGCATGGGTTGTATCCAGTGTTATTCCTACTTAGAGTAGACGGTTTGAAATGAATGGGGTTTAAGTTGGACTAATATTGGATACAACTTGTCACTAAAGTCATCAAGTATAGATTATTCTTTCCCATAATCTGAACAAATACTGTGCATTGTACAATAGCATTTTGCAGTCCTTGTACAGAAGCTACCAAGCGTTGCAGCCTCAAAGATCAAGAATTTGTTCCAGTTAATGTACTAAATCTGCAACACACACCATTTAAACCAGAGTCATTGGGCAGTATCTTGTACTGCTGCTGCCCCTCTGCTAATTCTGTTGCGCTAGCGAAACGGACTGCTAGCAAAACAGGAACTAGCGGTTCCTAAAACAAGCATGGAAACAAGTGGTGATGCTCATTTCCAGAATGGGGCAGGTCAGTGGAGCTCGTTTCTGTTTTTTTCAGGAACCACTGGTTCTTGTTGCACTAGCGGTCTGTACCGCTTGTGCAGGGGCAACACTGCCCACAGTCTTTTAGCCACAGTCTTTTAGCATATTATTTTGCTGTCTACTCCTTTCTCCACTCCCCCCTTCCTCTGTTTTTCCTATGTCAAATTTTAGATTGTAACCTCATTGAGGCAGAACCTGTACTCTTGTAGTCTGTAATGAGTCATATGCACTGATGGAACATTCTATCTGTATCTGTCAGATATCTACCTATCTCTACCTATCCACCTTTCATGTGAGTTTGGATATATATATGTGTGTGTGTCTGTGTGTACCCCCCCACTCCCCTAGAGGAGACACCCAACTTTGGGCCTAGTTCTAAAGATAATGTTGAAGCAGTGTGTGAGACTTTTAGTAAACCCTGAATCTACTCCCAGTTCAGGGTTGAGATATTCTGGATCTTTGCCAACCTCTCTAAAACTGATGGTCAGTTAAAAAGCAGTTCTTTACCAGTCTCCCAATGGAGCATTTGCCTCGGGGAGACTTGTCTGCTTTGGAAAAGCTGGTGGGTAGAAAATGAGCTCTGTGCCATGCCAGCTGTTCTAAAGCCAGTGCTCAGCTTGGGAGAGTTGTGTTGTTTCCCAGCTTGGTAGGGAGCCTAGTTGCACTGCATTTCAACTGAGCATCCGCTGTGGGAATGTGGGGAGGGGGTGAAATTGTATTAGAAATACATAAATAGGAAAGTAGCAGAGACGTTCTTACAGATAAGTGCAGATGTTAGCTCTGCACATTTGGTTGTTATGAACCTTAATATCATCATCATCATCATCATCAGGCGATCACTCGTGACCGAGTAAGATTGTCTTCCGGGATAAAAGGAGGAAATTCTAAAGAAGATTGTGTAGACTCTAGCGATGGGTCCGTAAGTGACTGTGGAGGCCAATTCTAGATCCACACAGCTTCCCACAGTGAGGACACAGGTTACCAGATAGAAGATGGTCCTGTAAAGGATTCATTTGACGTGCTTTTCGCCTAGCACGTTTCTCCCTTTCACCTTGCACTCGGGCTTCTTCAAAGTCCATGGAACCTTTGTGAAAGGCCAACCTCCATTTAGATCGTTCATGGGCCAGAGCTTCCCAGTTTTCGATGTTTATATTGCATTTTTTTAGATTAGCCTTATGAACATCTTTAAACCTCTTATATTGACCACCGATATTCCGCTTTCCATCCTTGAGTTGGGAGTAAAGTAACTGCTTTGGGAGACGGCAGTCAGGCATTCGAACAACATGACCGGTCCACTGAAGTTGGCGTTGAAGGATCATTTTTCCAATGCTAGTAGTCTTTGCTTCTTCCAGTACACTGACATTTGTTCGCCTATCTTCCCAAGTAATTTGCAGGATTTTCCGGAGGCAACGTTGATGAAACCTTTCAAGGAGGTGGAAGTGACGTTTATAGATAGTCCATGTTTCGCAGGCAAACAATAAAGTTGGTAATACAATGGCTTCATAAACCAGTGTTTTGGTCTTCTTACAAATATCCCGATCCTCGAACACTCTATGTTTCATTCGAGAAAATGCGGCACTTGCGGAGCTCAGACGATGCTGGATTTCACTGTCGATGTTAGCTGTAACAGAAAGATAGCTGCCAAGATAGAGAAAATGATCGACATTTTCCAGTATTGTCCCGCCAAGCTGGATAGATGGCATCACCAAAGGATTGGCTTGCACTTGCTGATGAAGCACTTTGGTTTTTTTGATGTTAAGTGAGAGACCAAGTTTTTCGTATGCTTCTGCAAAAGCATTTAGGATAGTTTGGAGATCATCCTCTGAATGTGCAGAGACCACATTATCATCAGCATACTGAAGTTCCACAACGGAGGTTGTAATTACCTTACTTTTTGCTTTCAGCCTGCTGAGATTAAAAAGCTTTCCATCTGTTCGATATATAATTCCCACACCGGTGGGAAGTTTCCCCTTGACAAGATGTAAAACCATGGCGATGAAAATGGCAAATAATGTTGGGGCGATAACACATCCCTGTTTAACACCTGATCCCACTTTAAATGGAGCACCATGAGAGCCGTTGTTGTCCAAAACTGTTGCCGTCATGTTGTCATGGAGAAGTCGCAAGATATTCACAAATTTATTGGGGCATCCAATTTTCATAAGGATAGTCCAGAGAGCTGTACGGTCTACAGTATCAAAGGCCTTAGCCAAATCAATAAATGCCATATAAAGGGGTTGATTTTGCTCCCGGCATTTTTCTTGGAGCTGACGTGCAGTAAAAATCATGTCTACTGTCCCTCTAGAGGGGCGGAAACCATATTGAGTTTCAGGGAGGATCTCTTCTGAAATAGATAGAAGACGGTTTGCGAGAATCCTAGCAAATATTTTACCTGCGGTTGCTAAGAGAGAAATGCCCCGATAGTTTCCACAGTCTGTTCTATCACCCTTCTTAAAGAGAGTGATAATTATGGCATCCCTGAAGTCTTCTGGGATCTCTTCTCTTATCCAGATTTTTTCGATGAGTTTATGAAGATGTTGTACAAGTTCGGGGGGCCCTTCTTTAAAGATTTCAGCAGGAATCCCATCTGGTCCACTAGCTTTGTTGTTCTTCATTTGATTAATGGCTTTTTTTACTTCATCCAAAGTGGGGAGTATTGCAAGTTCCTCTTTAATTTGTTTTTGCGGGATTTGTGAAAAAATCTCATTATCCACCTTAGATTTACGATTTAAAAGGTCATAATAATGCTCTTTCCAACGCAGTGCAATAGACTCTTTGTCTTTTAAGAGTTTGGTGCCATCTTTTGATTGTAAAGGGTTTGTACCATAGGTTTTTGGTCCATAAATGGCCCTTGTGGCCTTAAAAAAGCCCCGTGCATCATGAGATTCTGCAAGTTGTTGAATTTCTTCAGCTTTCTTTTTCCACCAAGCGTTCTTAAGTTCTCTTGTTCTTCTTTGGACCTCAGCCTTTGCGCTAGCGTAGGTTTTTTTCTTGGCAGCGCAGTTAATATCATTTTGCCATATTTGGAAGGCTTTCCTTTTTTGGTCAATTATATATTTAATCTCATTGTCATTTTCATCAAACCAATCCTGATGTTTCTTAGTTTCATATCCAATAGTTTGTTCACAAGCTGCAGTAATGGAGGTTTTCAGCTTAGACCAATGGTCCTCAATGTTGTCAGGAGGTTCCGTAGGTAGATGTTCCTTAAGAAGTGATTGAAGACGAGTTTGCTTAATAGGATCTTGAAGGACTTGGATGTTCATTTTACGCCTTGGTTTCCTTCCTTGAAGCCTACGTTGGGGAGCAATGTTGATAACCATTGTGGAACGGATTAGTCGGTGGTCTGTCCAGCAGTCGTCGGCACTCACCATGGCCCTAGTAAGAAGTACATCGCGGCGATCTCTAACACGGACAATTACATAATCCAGAAGATGCCAGTGCTTTGACCGTGGGTGCTGCCATGATGTTTTAAACTTATTCTTTTGTCGAAAGAGCGTGTTTGTGATAGTGAGATTATGCTCTGCACATATAGACAAAAGTAAGAGTCCGTTCGGGTTGCTATTACCAACTCCGTCTTTTCCAATAGTTTCTGGCCATAAATCAAAGTCACGCCCGACTCTTGCGTTAAAATCGCCCAGGAGGATAATTTTATCCTCCTTAGGTATCTCTGACAGGAGAGTGTCCAACTGGCTATAAAATCTTTCCTTGATGTCATCATCAGCATCTAATGTTGGTGCATAAGCGCTCAAAATAGTTACCTGTTGGTTATTGGCGAGCTTTAATCGAAGAGTTATCAGGCGTTCGTTAATGCCAGTAGGAACTTCTGACAAAGAGTTCACTAGTTCATTTTTGATGGCAAAGCCTACACCATGTATTCGTCGGTCCTGCTCAGGTAGTCCTTTCCAGAAGAAGGTATAACCTCCTTTTTCTTCTTTCAGCTGTCCCTCTCCTGCCCTTCGAGTTTCTTGAAGTGCTGCTATGTCAATCTTAAACCGTCTCAGCTCCCTTGCAATAATAGCAGTCCTACGCTCAGGGCGTTCACTATCTATGTTATCCAGCAATGTCCGTATATTCCATGTTCCAAAATTCAAATGTCTTTTTCGACCGCTAAAATGGTGACCCCACTGGACGCGGTAATCCAGTCAGGGGAGAAAGAGGTAGACTATGTTTAGGGCACCTTTTCTAGCCCCCTCCCCATACGGGGTGAGCAGAGTGGATCCTAAATAGGGCTGCTCAGTCATGGATACAGCTGCCGAGCTGCTCGACTACCTCGTTCCTTGAACAGGGCGACTGAGTCTGCATCCACCGCCCATGTGCTGGTCCATGACTAGGGCGACTGAGTCTGCATCCACCGCCCATGTGCTGGTCCATGACTAGGGGCTTCCAGATTCACAGTCCTGCCCCCGTTGCCATTCGCCAGTCGCCATGGGACTTTTTTTGTTTTTGTTTGGTTGGGTTGGGTTGGATGGGTTGGGTTGGAAGACGCCTGTGCGTGAAACTGTTTTATGTGGGGAGATCGGTGCACAACGAATCACCACACAAACTTGACAGAGTACGGCAGAGATCCAATGGCACGGTTACCCTGACGATTGGAAAACCATTCTCTGCTGCAGCCTTCATCCGCCTTCACAGCCGTTGTAATTTAGGTTTAATTATCTTCCGCCTGTTCTGCCGTTGAGGACTTTATGTCACCTTGAAGTGGTGACGGATCGTCACCTTGAAGTGGTGAGTGGGCTTGCGTGTTCCGATGAATCCTGTGAGCAATGCCGTCGGGAGCTATGTACTCCCAGTAGGGTCACCCATGGCGGTAAGGTCCGGGGAGAGGAACCAGACAAAGAACGATCCAAAACATAAAGTCCTCAACGGCAGAACAGGCGGAAGAACCTTAATATAAGGGTGTGCACACTCATGTTTTCTAAAAGTAATGTGGGAAATGACCCAGGCAGCACATCCTCTAGTCTGTATTTTGTTTTTGCTTGTTTTTCCACTTGCACAGCACCTCAGTTGGACAAAGTCAGAGAAACCATATTTGTTTTCTTCTAAGCTGTTTCTGGTTTTAAAAGCAATGTAATTTATCCAGCTGATAAATTACTACAATCATAAATTAATCCAAAGTCGGTGGCCCTGGTATTGCAAATGCTGTTGCACAAGCTTAATTTTAGATCAAGTAGTAAAGTTACAAGTAAAAATAACATTTTATGAGTAAAACAGTGGTCTGCCGACCTCACAGTGTGTGTACTGTGTATTACTTTCTCTTATTTACAGACAGCCTTTCACAATAAACAGTACAAAATAAGATATTTTGAATGTTAAATGCAGAAATCTGATAACAAAATGGGAGCAAATCTTAGTTAATCTTCAATTTTAATGTTTGTAGGATATGTTTTCTAATGCAGATAAAACTGCTTCCTTTAAAGTATATCTTGAGTGATTAACAATTATAATTGTGTATGATATGTAAATTCCTCCTTTATCTAGATCATTACTATTGCTGGCCTTTTAATCAAATCAGTGACAGATTTTTCTTCACATGATTTTTGTCTCCAGCTTAATATTGATATCCTGTAGTGGTTATTGGAAGACATATATAATGTTACGATAATTTTACTTCCAGGGTTAAATATGGAAGGGGAGGTTGGATTTAATTTTTAAGTATCGTTTTTCTAAAGTTTGTCAAGATGGAGAAAACAACACTATATTATTTATATTATGGCTTCAGTTAACATGAAGTCCCTATGTCTTCATAGGGGAAGTAGGATAGATAGTATAACAATAAACTCAGTGTCTTTAATCCAACCCTCTGCTTATATGAGTGGGAAAGTGCTTCCATGCACATGGGGGGGGGGTTATTTCCATCTGGTGGCAGTCCCTTGTGCTTCATGGGATGTATCTCCAGAGGGTGTCTGATATTGGAATGCTAGAGAGGTGCATGTTGTTGCTGCTGCTGCTGTCAGAAGGAGGGGTCTGAAAAGCCGTCTTGCACAGGTGGAAGCAACTTCATACAAATCTGGATCCAATCCAAGATTCATAATATCTATATTAGGAGACACACTTGTTAATAGTTGGTGATGCTTTCCTAATGGAAATGTGATAATGAAAATGAAAATTTAGTATGTTCTTTTAGATTAAAAAGTACGCATGACTGGAAATAGTTTGCACTGGTGTGTGTGTGTATGAAGAATGTGATTAAGATATTGCTAATAAATTTGAGTTGTAGGTAGGAAAGCATATGTGATCTATCAACTTCATTAAAAAAAAATAGGAAACTAAGAGAGATATGTAGTGAACTACCAGTCATCTATGGAGACAGTGTTTCCTGGTAGCTCTTTTTGTTCTCTCACCCATAAAATTGGCATAAAATTGACCTAGTGTTGCCAGATCAGATGGGTGTCTGGAGATCAGTCTTTTCAGGAAAAGTAAATTTGGTCTTTGTAGTTCTCAAGATAAAGTACATAGTTGCAGAATAGGATTACTTTCTTCTTCTAGGCTCTTTTGTTTCTTCCTCTGGAGGTCTTGTGAATAGTTGCCACAAAGCTGTGTTACATATAGTATAAATGTAATCTCCAAGTGGAAACCAGCACAAGATATTTAATGTAGCAATTGGTTCAATAATTATCATAAACTCCCACTCTGTTCCTTGACATCTAGGACTACTATAAATGGCTGAACTGCAGTCACTGTTAATAAGGCTGGTGTATAACTTACAATATTTTGCAGGTGAAATTATGGACATACTTGTATATTTGTAATATGTCTAATCTCTGCCTGCTGTATGTTGTATCCATCTACCCTTGATAGCCTGGCTTCCACACCCTTCTAGAGCACACCATGGCAGTAAATTAACCATAACAATGAAAATATATAGAGAATTCTTAATCGCACAATGGATGTGGTTATATTTATAGAATAGCTGCAACTCAACCCATATTCTGCACAGGGAGCTATTGGGGTGGGCAGGAGGAATGGAAGGGAAACAGTACACTGGCATTTGTGTCCATGTGCGTTCATTTATATACATATAATTTCTAGAGATCTATAGGGGAAGCTGAAACTTGAAGAATTCTAGTGCGTGTGCATGCGCAATAACATATTAAAAATGCACTCCCAACATCTCATCCAAAGGCAAAATAGGGATGTAAGTTCATTTGGATCATATGCTGGCACAGATGTAGCATTGCCATCTCTTAACCGTACTTAAGAGAAGAGGAGCAAGTTGCAGGCTCCCATGTTTCCTGTTTCCCTCTGGTGCAAATTCCTACCTGCCCTTCCTGGTAGCATCCAGATTCTCTCAGTCACTTAGTTATTGTTAAATAATTGGCATTGTTAGATTTGCATTGAGCTTCAGTAAAGATGGCTGCTACCCAATATTGTAGCAGCAAATATTTTCAGCAGGAATTGAAAGTCTGTCAAGATGTAGCCTCTTGGGACTGGCCAAAACCCTCTGCCCCTTCACTTAAATCATTTGCTCAGTAGAAATGGACCTCTGTACCAAAGTTTTCAGGCCTGTCAGCGCAGGGCTTAAGGCAGTGATGGCGAACCTTTTTGAGCCTGGGTGCCCAAACTGCAACACAAAACCAACTTATTTATTTCAAAGTGACAACACTGCAATTAAACCTGAATACCGAGGTTTTAGTTTTAGAAAAACAACTCATACAGTTGTCTGAACTAATTAACATATTTTGTCTTTAAAAAACACACAATAATAGAGCTTTCAATGATACAGACAGTTTTTTGTTGGGGGAAAAAATCAACTCAAAAAATTATTATAGTACTACATTATACACATAGCCTGAAGGGAATTTATATAAACTTTTTAAATAATTAGGCACATGTATTTTTGGATAAGGGATTCTCAACTTGTAATATGATTATATGCCAGACTGAAATTGTATGGGGCAAGCTTTACTCTGGGTCCTTGCCCTGCTTCTACAGGTGTCAGATTAGTAAAAGTAAAAGTCAACCTGTACTAGGATGAGCAAGATAAACAAGAAAACTAAACGTGCTTAACACATTTTAAACACTTTATGTCTTGGACTACAAACACTGCATTAGGTAAAAGTTTGCATTGGGCATGCTTTTGCACAATTAATGTGATTTTTGCTATTGCATGCATGCTGATAATTTGTCAAACCTTGGCTCATACTCCGTTAGTTTGAGAGCAACACATGCAGCACTCAGGTCAACTGTTAGGGCTTTACATCCAAGCCATGCTCTGTGCATCATTCTTCAAAATCTTTTAAATGTGATAACAATGTAGAAAAGAATTCTGTAACAGGAATCCTAGAATAAAATCTTTCTGTTCCATACTGTGAGAAAGAACAAAATCATTAGTGTTTTGCAGAAGGGGACGGTCTTTTCGCGATCTGGTGAGCAATGGCTCGAGTGCCCACAGAGAGGTCCCTGCATGCCAGCTGTGGCACCCGTGCCATAGGTTCGCCATCACTGGCTTAGGGTTACAAAGATCAGCTGCATGTATTCAGAATGGAGGTGCCAGGTACTTAGAAATTGCCATTCCTTGTATGCAGTGAAAAACTGACCCCACCTCCTGACATGACCGGCCTTAAATTAAATTATTGGGAGCACTTCAGAATGGCAGGTGTGAAAAATGATTGATTCTTTGGGTGTTTGTTAGTGGCAAAAAAAGAAAAAGAAAAAAAGAATCAGGATGTAAAATTGATGTCATAATAACATAGTGTCTCTGCCATAGTGTCACTTTGCCAAATAGATGACTTGGACCAAGGATGGGTATACTTCAGGCTTATGGGATCTACTACATGTTTTATTAGAACTCTGAGGCGCACTAACTGGTGCCAGGTGCAAAATAGTAGCTTGCAGGTGTGTATGTGTGTGGCATCTGGCGCCCACTGGCAGACACATTTGGGGACAAAAAACTGAGGCAAATACACACAGATGGGGGAGACCAAGACTGAACATCCACAGCAATAGTGCCTGCCCTATAGAATATGAATGGGCCACTGCAGCCTGTCCCTTTCCTGCACATTAAAAATTATCGAACAAGACTTAGTGGGTGATTGCTTCTCTTTCTGCCAGAAATCCCAACAATTCTTTCTATAGTAATTAATCACTGACCTTACTTCTTATGAACATTTTAAAATAAATCAAACTGCAACCAGAGGACATAGTTCTGTTCTGCTCTTCTGGTTTCCCAACAACAACAACAACAACAACATTTTTATTGAATCAGTCTGCAGACCATTTTCAAAAACAATATAATACACAGGAGTACACAATAAAATCCTTACAATAGTTCCATTTTTGGAATATAAAATATATAAATTTTTAAGTTAAATTTTTTTAAAATTGCCTATACCAAAGTTTTCCTTTCTGCTTCTTTTTTCCTTATACAGGCAGCCCTAATAGCAAATAAGGCAACCCTCTGGGAGACAAAGCAATTAGAGCCATTTAAGAGAAAAAATAATTTACCCGTCCCTGACAAGTTACTCATATGCTCCAGAAAGGGAGCAAAATAGTGTGCCCTACAGCTGTCATAAAGGCGGCATTCAAGAAGGTAGTGCTCTAGATCTTCAATTTTTGATGCATCGCAGATGCATAATCTATCAGCCATAGGGATGCCATGAAATCTCCCTTGTAAGACCATGGTATCCATCTGTTCAAAACGAAGCCTTGTAAAGGCTATGCAGAGACGTCTCTTCATATTGTGAAATAAATAATTCTCAGAATTGAAATGTGTTTTTGTACTGGCTAACCATTTCACAACTCTCGAATTAGCCAGGGCAGTGATATCCAATTGGGGCCTGGCTAATTCGAGAGTTCCTCACTATCATGCTGGGAGATCCTCACAAAATTCCTTGCATGTTTTTCACAACTGTTTTCCCACTTCCCTTTCCTAATTTCTTGTCATAGGCAAGACATTAGAATTAAGGATTTCTTAATAAGGAATTAAGGAACATGGTGCCTTTGAGCACATGCTTAGCTCAGGAATTTGTTTTCATTACCAGTCTGTGCTCACCGCCTGTCCACACACACAAAAATACTCCCTCCCCATCTTTCTTTGTTTCTGCAGGTTCTTGGGGCCCCCACACAGGGAGAAGTGTTTTTATTATTTCTACATTCATGCCTTGGATTGAGAGCATAATTCGTTCCGGAGATGTGCTTGTAATCCAAAACACTCTTATATCAAAACGAAATTCCCGCAAAAAAATTTGTACAGAGATTTTTAATTTAAGCCGTACTACAGTACTTGTATTGCAAGACGTCGCTTGTATATCAAGTCAAAAAAATTTAAATAAATATTTAAAAATTTGCTTGTCGTGCAAAATGCTCTCAAACCAAGTTACTTGCAATCCAAGGTATTACTGTATTGTTAAACAGTTCAAAGTCAGAAATCCTTGCTGATCTACTGCAAATCATCCAGCGACCTTCATTCTTCCCCCAACTAGATCATGTAAGTGGAAGTGAGTTAAGTTTAGCTTTTCCTTGCAGGTGGCCATCTGAGTCACAGATAGTAAATACAATGTTAAAAATAGCTGCACTTAAGTTGAGCTCTCCCTAGTTTTCCACCTTAAATCCAGATCTAAATGCTCAATTGATAGAAAAAATGATTGTATCCGTTTGGTTTGTGGGTCAAATGTGCCCCTCAAAAGCTATAAAAATGAAATACCTGGGGAAGGTATTAAGCATGGCACCATTTGCAAGTTTTTAAAACTATCATGCCTTCATTGAGAACTTTTAAAATAAAATAATATTTTTAAAGTTGCAAAGAAGTAATTGGAGTAAAAAATACCACACATTATAAAGTATGTAACACATACAAGAATGATGTGTGGGGTCTAATTGACTCAAGGGCTTTTAAAACAAAACAACATATTTTGCCATTAACATACATATAACATAATTATAAGAGTTACATAAGCATAACAGTGCTTATGCACTGAATTACATAAGCAATTCAATCATGAGTAATGAATTACTTGTAACAAATCTTACAGAACTTGCAACTGTAACACACGCTACTTGAGCAGTCTATGCATTATCACCACATCTCAAAACTGCATGGACAGGACAGACAAAACAATTACATAAAGAACATTGTTGCTGCAATTTTCTGCCTTTGTGTTGACCGCAGAGATGACACCTGTCCCTTTTCTTGGTGTCAACAGTGGTAGACCCTGTTAGTTCTGAGGCAGTCTCTTTTGATATTCCAGGCAAGTCGGCTATGCCCCTAGATTCAACCCAGGGTTTGATCAAGTTCATACTGTGGTTTACTAGAAAGAGACATCTTTTTTGGTGTTCACTCCATTAAGGGTTGTTCATCTTCAAAACAATGTAGGCATTTAAGCAGGCCTTTGGAAAGAACACAACTGCCCTCTGTTTAATCATGCATTTGGAAATATTTCAATATTTCAATGCGTCATTTCATAGATCATAGAGTTGGAAGGAGCCTACAAGGCTATCGAGTCCTGCTCAATGCAGGAAACTAGAGGAGGGGTCTCCCATCCAAGTAATAACCAGGCTTGACCCTGCTTAGCTTTCCACGCTCAGACAAGCTGAGCCAGCATAAGCCACAGACCTGTATGTGGAGACTGTCTGGTTACAGGTGTCCACACTATCGTTACTTTTATTATAATAAAGAATGTGCTGAGGGTTGGATTTGTGGCCAGAAATTGTAACTTCAGAGATCGGAAAAAGTGATCTCCGAAAAGAGAGAGGGAAAAACAGGGACAAATGGGGGGGGGGGGAAGCCATGGTAACCACAAAAGGGAGGGGAGACTCAGCATGAGGGAGACTCAGCCAGTGACGGTTGCTCCAAAGTGATGGTTGATTGGGTGCTTGCTGGAGCAGCTGTCGCTGGCAGTGGCCCGGGCTAGCTCGGCATGAGTGGCAAGGGATATTTGCCACTCTTGCTGAGCAGCTCACTTGCCACTTCCCTGTACCCATGATGGGATTGGTTGCCTGAAACAAGCCACCCTGTGGGAAGTGGTCCAGGTTTGCACAACATGACAATCCACCATGGCTAGTTACCCACAATGGGTTGTCATGTCATGCAAACGCAGTCACTGTCTGAGGACAAGGAAATCTGGGGGAATTTTTGGTTTGTTTGTTTTTCCAATGCATCATCCTGAAACAAATTTTTCTTAGCCACCTGGTTAGTGGTGAAAAAGCTATTAGTTGTTATATTATGTCTAGAATCCTGTAAACGTGTTGTTAGTTTCTCAACCACTACCTGTCCTAGGCTTTGAGATGCTGGGGATGGCTGCTTACAGAGATACATTAGGACAACTCTTAACACATTTTGCAGAGTTTTTACTGTTAAGTGAGGACAATGGTCATCTATATTTCTTTGATTTGCCACCTGCTGAGGTGAAATGCAGGTTCCATGCAAAAATTTGCAGCTGTAATTGGGGTCAAAATAACCCCAAAAGCTGAATAGGTAAGTATTTTTCAGCATGAACTCTGCAAATAGTTATGATGAAGAAAAACACACAGTCTCACTGGGTCACAAGGAAGGTTCTAATTGGGAAAAAAGTGTTTAAGAAATTCAGGTTTGTAAATTAACCTGTGGGGTACTTTTAACCCATAATACCATTTTGTATTGATGTTAATGAAAGTGGGTACATAGGAAAGTGCCTTATACTGATTCAGACCATTAGTCCATCTAGCCTAGTATTGTCGACACTGAGTGAGAGCGGCTTTCCAGGGTTTCAGGCAGGAGTTCTTCCAGCCCTACTTGAAGTAAATAGAGTACGTAATTTGTCTACCATGAAAATATATACATACACACACACACACACACACACACACACACACACATATATACCCTCTCTGTTCCTTTCTGACAAGAAATTTCAGGGTAGTCATCTATACATTTAATCAGCATTTTTTACCCTAATAGCCAGACAAATAACATTTTTTTTCATTTAAGAATATACAGTATTTTTCCATGTATAAGACTATACTTTTTCCTAAAATTGTTAGACTAAAAATCGAGGGTCGTCTTATACACGGAACTAAGCCAAGGAGAAAACCGTGCGGTTGTGAAACTGCCCAGTGGGGGGCGTCTTATACATGGGGGCATCTTATACACGGAAAAATACGCTACTCTACCTACTTCCTCATTGTTTTTCCTTAGAGAGGTGCTATATGCTACATCATAATGTTCATTGGGTACCATAAATACATTTCAGGTGTGTTCACTTGAAAAACAAAACACGGTGTCAGATTGACCCTTGAAAGCTTTTAAAGCTCTCCCAAACTGAAGAGGAGACTGGTCTTCCTATATTGTTATTGTTTACTTGCTGCCATATGGCACTCTAGAATAGGGGAGGTATGTACAAAATAGAAAGTGGGAACCCAGTATAGAAGTAAATAGAAGGATGACAAGTAATACATGTTCTAATGGAAACTGTCACTTTAATGTGTGTGTGTAATTTCAAGGATAAATGTAAGATAAGAATGGCCAATATGGATCCAATATTTTCCTAACAGCAGTCTGGGAACTGGAAGTGTATCGTGTTTCCCGTAGTGAACTCCAGATTAAAGTTGGTGCAGTCTAGTAATAATGGCTTCCAATTATAGTGCATATGTGCTCCACCATGGTATTACACAGAAATATGTACTGTACATGTATTTATTATGTGTGTAGCCGTTGGCCTTCAGCCACATACAAATGATACAACATTAAAGTATGACATCTCGGCATTACAACTTGAAAATAATTCTTCTCCTTAAGAATGAAACTGGGAAAACTTTTTTTTTTTTTTTTTTAAACCAAAGATTAATTAAATTTGATAGGGCCATGCTGAGGCTGAACCCCGACAAGACCAAGGTACTTCTGGTGGGAGACAAGGGGAGGTTAGGGGATGTTGACCTGGTGCTGAATGGGGTACATCTACCCCTGAAGGACCAGGTCCGCAGCTTGGGAGTCATTCTAGACTCCCAGCTGTCCATGGAGGCTCAAGTGTCAGCTGTGCGCTGGGCAGCGCTGTATCAACTCCATCTGATATGGCAGCTGCGCCCCTACCTTCCTAATCACCTGCTCCCATTGGTGGTTCATGCCTTGGTCTCCTCTCGCCTAGACTACTGTAATGTACTCTACGTGGGGTTACCCTGGAAGATGGTTCGGAAGCTACAGCTGGTACAGAACGTGGCGGCTCACCTGGTTAAAGGCAGCCGCCGGCAAGATCACATCACGTCAGTGCTCAAGAAGTTGCACTGGCTACCAGTTGCTTGCCGGGCTGAATTCAAGGTGTTGGTTTTGACCTTTAAAACCCTATACGGCTCTGGTCCAGCTTATCTCAAGGAGTGCCTCCAGGAACATCAAATAGGCAGCTCAACAAGGTCTGCCATGGATGGCCTTCTCCTTGTCCCATCAGCCAGAGCAGCCAGGCTGGTGGGGACTAGGAAGAGGGCCTTTTCTGTGGCAGCCCCCAAGTTATGGAACTCCCTCCCCAGTGACCTTCGCCATGCCCCCTCCTTGATGAACTTCCGCTGGGCTTTTCAGGCGGGAATATGGGGTGGGTTAGATTTTTTTTTACTTTTTAAAAAACTCTTATATTGTTCTAATTGTGTTTTAATGGTGTTTTAATGGTGTTTTATTGTATTTTATCTTGACTGTACATCGCCCAGGGTGGCCGGGTGACCAGCCAGATGGGTGATTTAAAAATATAATAAATAAATAAATAAGTGGGCAGATAAAATTGCTTGTGTGGACTGTTCTGAACTGCAGGACTTTAGCTGGCAACCTCTGAGAAAATTTTTTCATAGATTTCATAGATCATAGAGTTGGAAGGAGCCTACAAGGCTATCGAGTCCAACCCCCTGTTTCATGCAGGAAACTAGAGGAGGGATCTCCCATCCAATAATAATCAGGCCTGACCCTGCTTAGCTTTCCACGCTCAGAGAAGCTGAGACAGCGTAAGCCGCAGGCAAATAAATGTATATTTTCAAAATTCATATGCAAATTAATTGCTGTACATGGGTCTAATCACCTATTAATACACCATAATAGTATATAACAAAGGCTAAACTAGTAATGCACTGTAACAAACAGATTCGTTTAATGTGTTGTGAAAACGGAAACTTTATTTACTTGAATAATTTTTTTAAATGACCTTGAAGATCCCTCAGTAAAATGAGAACAACATGTTTTGGTGGTTCTGCAAAATGGAGGCCTAGCTGCATACTCTGGAAAGTCCAAGCCTTCATGAAGCTATCAATTTTTTTAAAAACCCCAGTGCAAGTCTACATAAAATAAAATACAGTAATACCTTGGATTGCAAGTAACTTGGTCTGAGAGCATTTTGCAAGACAAACATTTTTTAAAAAATTTTGACTTGATAAACGAGCAAGGTTTTGCAAGACAAGTCGTAGGGATGTAACCGCTTGCCTCGAGCGGGCTTAGCGGGCCAAAATCGGCCCCGCTCATGGCCGCCAGAGACTCGCTTTGATATCAGAGTGTTTTGGATTACAAGCACGGTTCCGGAACGAATTATGCTTGCAATCCAAGGTATTACTGTAATTCTATAAATATAGCAGGTGCCAAGCTGCAGCTGGTGAACATGTTGTATTTTTAAATATTCTTAATCTGTAATGGCAAATCCCAAATATGAAAAAAAAACACCTCAGTGAAAACCTTGCAAAAACAGTGAGAGAGGCTTAAATTATGACATTTGAAAAACATGTTTTTGCATTTTTCTTCTTCTGATTCCCTTTCACAAATCGAATATTGGAATAACTTCTTTAAAAGACACTGAAAGAACAACAGTTAAAAAGGAATGAAAAAATAATTCAGTAATTCACAGCCTCCTACTGTTATGTTAACAAATAGGCAGGGAGTTTCATAAACATGAAATTTAAAAAAATCTTTGAATTATCCAGTATCTTAGTTTTGAGATACTTTTTCTGTACCTGTCTGTGAGCCTGAAGCTACGTTGACCCTCTTTAATATTAATGTACTCTGCTATAAGACTCTGTTCCTTTGCCTCTGATTAATGCTGTCTGTCAATTATTTACAGATCCTGTGGTTTTGTGGAAATTCCCGGAGGACTTTGGAGACCAGGTTAGAAACATGAGCTTGATCCTTTTAAAATGATGGATTAATAAAAATAATAGTAATAATAATAATAATAATAATAATATCAGCATCATCTGCTTTTCTACAGCTTTTTAAACCTTTCCTATTCAGCTGTAGAAAGGCAGATGGTTGATGATAGCAATAAGAGAGTCTTCACCAGCTGACTTGATCATTAGAATGCAATTGTGGCAGGAAGCATTGCACACTGTTAGTTGCTTTCATGGGTTTATCACATTATTATTTTTAATCTGGGCAAAAAACGTGACCAAACACCACTGGCAGTATTCTTTTTTCTTTTGTAGTCATGAATACAATTCCAGTGGAATAAGCCAGGAAAATTAAGATTGACACACATTCTTTAAATTAAATTATCATTGCTGGTACATATCACCAATGATAAACTGAGGTGCTGGTTTTGGATATGCTTCCTCAAAAGAGCTAGTATCAGTACTGATATAACACATTGGTTGTGTATATTGTACACCTCTGGTGGCATTGGAGCATTCATGAAAATATTCTCCCATACAACAGAGCTACTGTGACACCTTGGCATGTAAACAATACCAACAGGAGCTAACACTTGGCAGCGAACAGGTGGTTGTCTTATAACTATAGTCATGCTTTGGATTGAGAGCATAATTCGTTCTGGAAACGTGCTTGTAATCCAAAACACTCTTATATCAAAACGAAATCCCCCCCCAAAAAATTGTACAGAGATTTTTAATTTAAGCCGTACTACAATACTTGTATTGCAAGACGTCGCTTGTATATCAAGTAAAAAAAATTAAATAAATAGTTAAAAATTTGCTTGTCTTGCAAAACGCTCTCAAACCAAGTTACTTGCAATCCAAGGTATTACTGTACTGTGTTTTAACTGAGGGCGGCTTAGAGGGGGAGAGGGAATTTTTATTTAATGCATTTGGCTCTTTTTCATTTTGATTTTATTGAGGTTCAGGCATATTCCTCAGTTTTGCTTTAAAGAATGTCAGGTACATGGAGGGGGGGGGGAAGGATATATAAACAGTAGTTTTACATCTGTTTTTAATAGGAACCTATATAAGAATTATGTTGCCAGAGCAGTGTACTGAGAGCTTGGCGTTTGTTATCAGAAAAATAGTTGTCCTGAGATTCTGAACACTGTTATTAATTGTACATGTGTGAGATCCACTGAAATTAATGATATCTATGCAGGCATTCATAACAGCGGAGAGGATTGCAGTCTAGGTGTATTATTTCTTGCAACAAGTTACTCACACATTAAGAGGAGCCGTTGAGCTTTGTTCCAGTAGACAAGAACTTTACTGTTGACATTATTAGGCAGCAGATTACAAGTTAAATGAATGGGATTTTACCTGGGAGCAGTGTTTGTTGGGTTTTGCTCTGGCTCTCTTATTAAAATATTATTCTCAAATACACACTTTGAGCTCCTGTATATTCAAGGCTTGTGCCTATACAAAAGATAATTGTTATAATAGCTATATTATAATAGCAGTTATAATAGCACATTATAATCAGTATTTTATGCTTTGACTGTGTCACTCTTCTTTAAAGCCAAACTTCTATTACCAATATGGTGAGGATCCAAAGAACTTTGGAACCAGTTCTATGACTTCAAAAGGCTGTTGGGCTTGTCTTTCTTCTTTTAAAATTCTTCAGGGCTATTACAAGCCCCCTGCATTAATCTAAGATGTTCTTTGGATCTCAGACTATCATAGAATCATAGAGTTGCAAGGGGCTTATAAGACCATTGAGTCCAACCCTCTGCTCAATGCAGAACAGATGTGGACAGTCCAGGCAGTCACCCATCCAAGCACTGACCTGGCTCATACCTGCTTAGCTTCAGCATGTGGCCTGCATTATGTGCTCTCAACGCCACCTGCAGTGAAATGGTTCCAAAGTATATTCCTCATTAACAAATCAGTAAGCTCCTCTAGAATGCTCATCTTTTTAATAAATAACTCGAGATTAAATTTTGTATGAAACAAGCAATTCTCTGCATTTTCTTTCAATACTATCTTACGTTAACAAAGTTCCTCTTAAAACAGAATTTGAAACCATGGTATGTAAACATGCATAGGAATGTGTGTTCTGTTCCTGAATGCTAATCTAAAGGCAAGTCTTCACTTTACAATCAAGTAGGAGAACAGGAAGCTCAAGACATGTATGTTCCCTTTAGGCAGCAATCCTATACTTACCTGGAAGTGATTGCCATTGAACTCTATGGGGCTTACCTCTGAACAGTCACATTTAAGATTGCACTATTAATTGCTTTTCCAGTGTAATGTATGAAAAGGAACCTGGAGGGGGAAAGACTGACAAACTGATTTTGAGTCTTGAGTTTCTGTCTCTCCCCCATGCAAGATCTTTTTCATACATTATAATGAAAGTGCTATTCAAGCACACATTTCGTTTGCACTTTCTCCTCCCCCCGCCCACACGTTGTTGTAATGTATAATGCCACTCTGACCAGTTTTCACCTAGCAAACACTGGCAAATATTCACTGAAAACAGAATTACATCGACAGCAGGGAATGCCTGGGACCAAAGTATGAAGCCAAACGGGAGCAGGTAAACAATTCAGTGTTGTTACTATGCTTAACCATAAGCCTGAAATAAAATCTCTCTGACTCTCATCTCACCCTCAATGGTGATCTTATATAGGAGAAATGAAGCCTATTTTTTATTAATTTGTTTATTATTATAATATTCTGTACCACCCTTCATTTCTGATTGCAGGGCAGTGTGCAACAGACTTCATCTTTATTTAGTTACACTGTGTCTTAAAACAACAACTATAAAATAGGAGCTGATAGCTGTCAGGCAAACTCCATCCCACTGAAGGTGCTGCTTAGCTCCCCAGTTGTCAAACTAAGTTCTTCCTTTACCTGGCAGAACAAGTAGAAGGGTGGAGGCAGGATGATGCAGGATCGTTGGCTCGGAATGGTCTTATATGTTCTCTTATTACTTCCAGGTACTTGAAAGTAGTAGAAGAACATACAGGGTCTTGGTCCATAGTGATCCAATGTGCCTATAGTTTTCTTCCTCCCCACTGGGGAGGAGGAAGAAAGAAAGGGAGATAGTGACTGTGTTGCATCTGCTGGTAAGCTCTAAAGTAGCTATTCAGCAAAAGTAACGGCCGTATCTAGTTCAGCCTTTCCCAACCTGGTGCCCTCCAGGTGTCTTAGACTTCAACTGCCAACAGCTCCAGCCAGCATGGTTAATGGTCAGGAATGCTGGGAGTTGTAGTCCAAAACATCTGGAGGGTATCAGGTTAGGAAAGGCTGCTCTAGTTTATCAAGGTAGTGCTCTTTCTCAATTTGTTTAGATTTCTCTCGTCCCACCCAGAGGAATCAGAGCAGGTTACTGTATGCCCCCCTTCCTTATTTTTTCCAACAGCCTTGTAAGACGTGTTAGGCTGAGAGCTAATGACTTTCTTACCAGGTGGGATTTATAGATAAAAAGGGATATGAACTTGGATCTCCCACTTCCAAAATATAAAATGACTATATCTGTTGACATTTGACCCAATTGCAAGGACTGGTTTTCCCCACTGACTTTTTCTATTCCATTTAACTCTACTCGTTTTTTTAAAAAATGGGTTTAACAGAACAAAAATAGATAAAAATACTAATATTCACAATCAATAGATACATTTTAAAGGAACTACTTAATAAGCTTGTATTAAAACTGATTATAGTGCTAGAAACAGAAGTGCGTGTAATGCATATGTATGTGTACACATTATACACGCACAACATATCCTGCAACTTTTTGTAGGTGAAAATAGAACACTCCTGTACATTAGTGGGTAGTCTAGGGTTGGAGTCTGAGAGCCTAATGCCTTGGCATGGCAGAAAATAGTAGTTTAACACAATGGGCTGGCAGGACCGGTGCAGGGCAGTTTGGCGCCCCAGGCGAAAAAATATTTAGCGCCCCCCCCTCTCCAAAGGAGAAAAAAAAAAAAAAAACCTGCGCCGCCACCACCAACCTACCTTCCCCCCCGCCCTGGCTGCGGCGGCGGCGGCTGCTGCTGCTGCTGCTGCTGCTGCTTCCTCCTCCTCCTCCTCCTGAAGCGACGCGACGGGACCCCCGCGCTGTTTTTTGCCGGGGGAAACCATGGCAACAGGGCTGTTTAAGCCCTTCTGCCCTGGTTCCTCCCGCCAAAACAACGCGGGCGGGGCTCCGGAAGCGACGCGACGAAGGTAGGTGACGGGGGGGTTGGGGGGGTGACGGGGGGGTTGGGGGGGTGGCGATGGGCGGGGGGAGGCGCAGCGGCGAGCGTGCGAGCGAGGGAGCGGGCGGGTGGGTCGGTGGGCGGGGGGAAGCGCAGCAGGCAGCGAGCGAGCGGGCGGGCGGGGGGAAGGCGCAGCGGCAGCGAGCGGGTGGGCGGGGGAGGCGCAGCGGCGAGCGGGCGAGCGGGCAGGTGGGTCGGTGGGCGGGGGGAAGCGCAGCGGCGAGCGAGGGGAGGCGTGGCGGCGGCAGGCAGGAGGGTGGGGAGGCGGAGGCCTGGCGGGGGCGGCGCAGCGGCAGCGAAGAGGAGCGCAGCGTTTCCGCGCCCTCTTCAGCTGCGCGCCCTCCTTCAGCCGCGCGCCCTAGGCAACCGCCTAGTTGGCCTAGCGGTAGCGCCAGCCCTGTGGACTGGTTTGCATGATCACTGTAGCCCACTGTGTTTTATTTAAGTCATGGTGGATTGTGGTGTGTGCTGGTGGCCATTTTGAATATTCAACCCCTGGCGGGGGGTTACCATGGTTTGATGTGCTGTCCAAACCCGGGTGACAGGGGTTAAACAGCCCTCAAATAATCCTACAATAGACCATGACTAGGTTTGTGTGATCATCATGGCTTATTGAAGACACAATGAGCTAAAAATTTAAGGCAGAATTACAGCTTGTCGTGTCATCTGAACCCGGAGGGGGTGGGTTGAATGAGGGTTAAACAATGCTCACATAACCCTAAAACAGGCTGTTGTTTAACCCTTTCACAACCAGCCCCCACCAGGTTCAGACAACACAAGTCGCAGTCACGGCTTGAATATTCAAAATGGCCACTGGCGCACGCCGCAGCCCAGTGTGGCTTAAATAAGCTGGTGGGCTGTTTGATCATGCGAACAGGTCTCATGGGTTATTTGAGGGGTTTTTAATCATGTTAACCTCCTGCCGGGGGTTGAATATTCAAAATGGCCACTGGCATGTGCCGCAACCAACTGTGGCTTAAAAAAATGATAGTGGGCTGCGGTGATCATGCGAACTGGCCCATATAGTTTGATAATATTCACCACTTCTAAGAATATCATGTTCCAAAACTGTAACAGAATAGGACATGACCATCACATATGAATATATATAAGTTGCTGATTATAGTTCCGCCAACATTTTGTATTGTTTGTGTCTGCTATTCTTGCCAGACACCAGTTCTGCATCCCTGTACTAGAGGATTTGTAATAAGATAATATATTTGATGAAGGAGAATCATGTGCATTCCCTGAAGCTTTTCTTTTAATTTTGCTATAATGAGAGGGGTTTTGTTTTCATAAAAAACTCTATTTGTATAAAAACCTTTGTGTTTCTTTGCATATTGCTCTTTTTATCCACATGAGCAAAATTTGGATGCAACAAAAATGGAAGCAATGGGGCTATTTCTGGGATTAATTTATTTTTCTGTTCCTCCCAAATTTTTAATATGATGTATAAAAAGGGACAACCCCATAAACCTCTGTTGTATCTTTGACTGACTTTCACCAAATTAGTAATAGTATCAAATATGCATTTAATCCAGAGAGCCAGTGTGGCATAGTTAGTGTGTTGGACTGGGACTCAGGAGATCTGGGTTCTAGTCCCTACTTGGCCATGAAGCTCACTGGGTGACTTTGGGCCAGTCACTGACTCTCAGCCTAACCTACCTCACGGGGTTGTTGTAATGATAAAATGGAGAGAAGGAAGGGGATTATGTAAGCCACCTTGGGTTCTTTGCAGGAAAAAAAGGCGGGATATAACGATAATAAATAAATAAATATAAATCTGTGTGGCAGGAGGTATCCCTCATCTCCTGTCCCAGATTTGGTCTCAGAGATGGATGCTTCCAGGGAGGATCACTTTTTGCTCTGCAGCTGAGGCCAAGAGAACTGGAAGTGCTACTGACATCATTAAGCTCCTAGTGAGATTCTAGCTGCCGTTGAACCAGGTGTCTGTGGGAAGTACTATGTGGCAGGATCAGCCCTGTCCTCCTGACCTGGCACTGTTCTCTGCTACACTCATGGATCTGGTCTGGAGTAATGTGTGCTTTCGGTGGTCATGCTCTTTGCACCACCTCCAAGACCAAGATGGCCAGAACTGGATTAGACATCAGGCCTAGAAGCTTGTTCGTTTGTTCTTTGGTAGAAGATCTACCTGTGTACACTCAGCCCTGCTGAGTAAATAACTTTATTTAGACATGGTTAAGCCTCCTTGAAGACCTAAGTGATGAAAGGCAGGATATAAGTATGATAAATAATATACAGTAATACCTTGGATTGCAAGTAACTTGGTCTGAGAGTGTTTTGCAAGACAAGCAAATTTTTTAAATAAATTTTGACTTGATAAACAAGCAACGTCTTGCAATACAAGTGTAGGGATGTAACCGCTCGCCTCGAGCGGGCGTAGCGGGCCGAAATCGGCCCCGCTCACGCCCGCCAGAGACTCGCTTTGATATAAGAGTGTTTTAGATTACAAGCACCGTTCTGGAACGAATTATGCTTGCAATCCAAGGTATTACTATACTATACTATATTATACTATACTATACTATACTATACTATACTATACTATAATATAATACGGCACTGGGAGGGAAGTTCACATTGGGCAAAATCATGCTTACTTTATTACTTCAATAATTATAATGTTTAGCATCACCATAAATAAAGGGTGTAAAAAATACGGGGTTATATGCACAACTTTAGTTCAGCAGTTTGTTTACAATGCCTATCCTGGGCTTCAGCTTTAGCTGCCATCACTATGTATAGTGGGGCAGGGGATAGGGGGAAGAAAGGTGGGTGAGCGTGAGACAGAGAAATGTTGTTAGTTCCTGAAAATTGGGTCAATTGGAAGGTTGGATCCTGGGATAGGACTGAAAAAATATGGCTTCCCTGATTGAAACAGGGCAGTTGGAGGCATTGACATGCATATAAAGCTACATATTAACTGTGTCTGGATGGAATGAGTTTAGGTGAGCTTCAGCTATCCCTCCTCCTCCAGTGCAGCCATGGGGTGATTGGAAGTTTTTGCTTCTGTTTTTTAAATGAATTGCAGCTTGTTTTGTCCAAACCCTAAACTGTGATAATCTTAACTATGAGTTGTTGAAACTAGTCAGCTTCATAACCCATGGTTTGAAGTTGCTTTGTTTCAAACAAAGAAGCAAACAAACCATAGTTACTAAGAGGGTGTTGAAAAGGGGGAAAGGGTTAAGAAGCTCCCTTCCTTCTGTACTGCCTTTTGCTTTAGTTGCTGCCTGCCACATCAGTTGAACTGTTTTGTTTTGTTTTAAAGTTCCTCCCCAAAAGAAGGGGGGGAGAGACAGAAAGGAAATGATGCATAAGGTATATGCCTTAATTTTTTGCTTTAATTTTATAGATCAGTGTGGTAAAATCTGATGTGATTAAAAAGCATGTACTGTATTTACAAAACACACGCACTTGTAACTGCATAACTGGAAATATTACATTAATGTTTAAATCAAGCGCACTCTACATTTGGTAAAATATATCAAACTATTTGTGAAACTGTTGCATTATGCACATTTAGCTTTGAAGGTGTCAGGGAAATGCACACACAGTTCTATTGATGAACCATTTCATCTGACTTTCACCATGATATTTTAGCTCATGGATGAGTACACTGGTCAGTCCAATCCATTTTATAAACATAGTGGAGCTTCGCTCTTACTTTGGCAAATAAACGAACATTTCAAGTACCTGAGGGAGATCCCCTGACATTTGGGGTCTAAAGAGTTGGAAGTACCTTTAATCCTCCTCTTTCACTCTTGAGCACACATTAGTATCACTTGTACATGAACGTTCTGAGTACTCGCAAATAGATGCTTAGCAATTTTAAAAAGTTGACTTTTCTTGCACTTGGAGGGACAGGTGGCAAGTCCACATGCATGTATTACTTAGAATTGTTATGGTTTTGTTTTATAGCATTTTTCCATGTGTTTAATATGTTGCACTTGATCAGCATATGGTATAGGCAAACCTCATCTTGACCAACTCTTTTGTTATCTTGTTATTGTTATAAGTCTTAATGACAGTTGTAAGCCACAGTTCTGGATGTAGGGGTTAGTCTACCCTGGGGAGAAGAGGGGGAAACAGCAGTGTGGATTATGGAAATATGAATTGATCTAAGAAGCAGCTCTCTTGTAATAGAATGGGGCTCAAAGAAAGACAGAGGAGAAGCTGGTGAAAAGACGATGGAATATGATGTGAAAATGATCATTTGAATGCTTTCCTTTTCATTCCCAGCTGCTATGTTCTGGTGAAAAGGCATGCATTTGTATATCTTAAGGCTGGGTGAAAAAGGGCCAGATGAATGGAATTACTTGTTAGATATGTTTTCATTTTGAGCTGGATAAATTATGTGCATTTTAATAGACTGTATGCATATGTTACCCATT
Source organism: Shinisaurus crocodilurus (assembly GCA_021292165.1). NCBI lineage: Eukaryota > Metazoa > Chordata > Lepidosauria > Squamata > Shinisauridae > Shinisaurus > Shinisaurus crocodilurus. The sequence continues at coordinate 149,848,791 of CM037877.1, read as the reverse complement.
TTATCGTACAGCTGTAATATTAGAGACTACTTTGTAAAAAAAAAAGTTCTCATATTTATCAAGTGTAAAACTTAATTTAATATGGGACAGTGTTTCAGATATTACATATTAACCAACAAAAACTGAATGCTGGATCTGGCCAATATCCACTGCCTTAAGCACTGCTGTAATAAAAAAGGTGAAGATTTCATTGATGGCTATGTGTTCAACAGTCAGTGAGTTGGACAAAATAATTACTGTTCAGTGTCAGAGCAGTATTTTTTAGCCGAAGCTGTTGCAATATCAATATTTTTCTGAGTAGTGTACTCAATAATGTTTGTTTCAGTATGCATATGGAACCTGCTTCACTGTATTCCACTTTTATGTCTAACAGAAAGGGCAGCTCTATACTCACCACATTTTCGGACTTCAGTGGTCATTGTGGAACTCCTCTGCCTTCCCTCCTTCCTTCCTTCCTTCCTTCCTTCCGCTTTGACCATGTATGTCATAGTTTTATTGATTGCAGGCTCCCTTTACAACACAGAATTTCTTGAGGAGGTTTTCATAAATTTGTTCCTTCTGCATTGCTTACCATATCTTATGTATAAGGGTATAAATCCCCTTAATTGCTTCAAGAATTGGGTCATTGCAGAGTTATCATCTAATTTATTTATTTATTCATGTTATTTTTAGTCCCAAAAGTTCTCTTTTGGGTTTTCCTGAATTTTTTTTTTGCAACTCATTCTGTTGATTTATTTTTATTTAAAATATTCTTAGGCCACCTTTTAGGGAATAACCCTCTCAAGGTGGCTTACAAGATAAAAGCAATACAGCAATAAACATCAAAATTAATAAAAGGCAGTGGCAATATTAAATAGAAATCCTGCCCCCCCAAATTAGGAAATCATAAAAAACATTGCAGTCAGAACCATCAGCAATCATGTAAAAACACAACTCAAGGAAAGGCCATGGAACATTCATGAATATTGATGGCTTTCCCAAATGCCTTTAGTGATAGGGCTTGATGGACTTCAGTTGAAATTCATTCCAGAGACATGGGGACATTGCAGAAAAAGATTGATACCTCATATCCACCAACTTGACTGCTCTCAAAGGTGAGCAAGTGAGGAGGGACTTTGTTGCTGGTACTTCTTCATACCTAGATAGTCCCCTGAATTGGTGACCTCATTTTACTTCCAAAAGCACTTGACCATCTGAATTCACTATTAGAGGGAATGGTGGAATCATGTAAATCTTGAAACCTTTTCAGACATTCATTGAATATGTATGTGTCTTTGTGTGAAATGGGATTGTCCCTGCTGTCCCAGTTCCTGATCTCTGCAAGTTCCTGGGAGCAGAGACCGTAGGCATGATTCTGATCCTCCCTACTGGAACCCCACATGTTCAGTGAACATCTGAACATGGCTTTTGACTTGGGAGGATCTAGAATTTTGAGTTCGAATTGCCATTTGTTACATTCCTCCAAGACCCATTTGCACAACCCATAGCAATGGCAGTTTGGCAGTGTCCATATTTATGGAATTAATATGCAAATTATCTGAATGGGATGCAGTACAACATTATCCGGAAGCCTCCGTCTCAGCTCCTGTTTCTGATGTGCCCTCAGAGTTGAACAAGATGCCAAACCCTGTCTTGATCCATAGATTGTCCAGTAATGGGATGTACACAGCTCTGCAATTCAGTTTCTTGGGAACTGAATATACAAACGTATTTTGTTTGACCTGCATATTATCTTTCTTGCCATTTCTGTTTGTGTTTCATACATTGATTCGGTTGTTTTTAACACAATAGTCCTACTAGCTGTTGTTCTGCTTTGTAATGATCATATAATTTGGGAGCAGACTCAGAATGAGAATTCAGAAGGGCCAGGATTCCATTCTATTGTTGAATCCACTAAAACACTAATTTGTATTATTCACAACTTCCATATGGTGTTTCTAAAGCCCTGTGAAATGCATGCATTTGTATATCTTAAGGCTGGGTGGGAAAGGTGTTAGATCCCCTTATGTCTCCCCTCTCCCATTTTATTGTAGAGATATGATGGTGTTATTGGATAAATTATTCATTTTTTCTTGCTGTAGCACCCAGAGGCCCACTAATTAGATACAGCACAAATATGACTCACACTAGAATGGTATTTAGTCTTGCTGTATTTGTCAACCACAGGGTATAGTGGAATCTGTGCACATAACAGCCCTAAAATCAGGCTATAGAATCACTGTATAGATACTGATTTGGCTGTAGTAGCTCTGGATGTCTGTGGTGTAGTCCAGCTGCTATTTCTTTGGGGGCACTTTTTAGTTAGTGGGTTTTGAGTTCTGCCCTATTTTTTTTCTTAATTATGTAATCAGAAAACTCAAATCTGGCTTTGGAGTCAAAATATTGACTTGATTTACATGCAGTAGAACCTCAGTGCTATATAGTTGTTTTCTGGTGCTGCTAGTAAAGATAGAGTAAGAGACAGTGGGCTTAAATTGAAGGTTTAGGTTGCAAAGCTATCAAGAATATTTATCCAATAAGTATTTGCTTTCATCTTACATGCAGTTATTGGCTTCAGATGAACTTGTGTAATTGTAACTCTGTACAGCATCATAGCCAATATGACAACTTTGTATGAGGGGCTGGAGAGTGGCTTTCATTCCAATATTTTAATAATAGGTTAGATTAACATTAGTCAGTCACATATTATTATGGCATAATTCTCTACAACTCAATTCAGAGATATGATGAGTCAATTTTAACAATCTTTCTAGTTCTAGATGCCAGTCATTCAAGGTTATCTAGGTACCTGAGGAAGCAGACTTGGGTAAACAGGTTCAGTATAATCATGATTATATCACTTAGGGCAGGGCTCTCCAACCTTGGGTGCACAGATGTTGCTGGCCTACAGCTCCCAGCATACCGAGCCAGCATGGCTAATGTCAAGGGATTCTGGGAGCTGTAGCCGGCAACATCTGGGGACCCAAGGTTGGAGAGCCCTGACTTAGGGTCAAGCTAAATGTTACATTAAGTATGGTGATGTGTTTTTTAAAGCATGCTGACCATTGGTCACAAAAAGCAGCTGTGCAGGGCCTGTTATTTCCAGTAAGCTGTTATTTCCAGTAAACAGCACATTTGGGGGCAAACAGTGTATTTGCCTGTGAGAATGCCCCTCCCCTGCACATGTTCCTATTTTGGATAGGGCTGGTTTTTGTGAAAAATTTTTTTAAAAGTATGTGGCTGCTTTTTGTAATTTTTAAAAAGTATGTGGTTGTTTTTTTGTGAAAAAATTAAGTGGCCAGTGTTCAGCATGCTGTTTAAATTACACAATATATAATTTGATCATTAGTTTCTCCTGATCAGGTTTTGCTTTAGGTCAGCCTTCCCCAACCTAGTGTCCTCCAGTTGTTTTGGATTCCAGCTCCCATCACCCCTGATCTTTGACCATGCTGGCTAGGGCATATGGGAGTCGGAGTTGAAAACATATGGAGGACACCATGTTGAAGAAGACTGTTTTAGGTTCTTGACTGAGTTGCTGTGATGACACAGAATGTTCAAAAATGTTCTAACTTTTGAGGGGAAATGTTCAGTAATAAAATATTGACCACCTTGGAGCATCAGGTCTTGTTGTGTTGGCAAAAAGAAAGTGAGAGAGGCATTGATTATGGGCAGGCAGGAAAGCTCAGTGTTAAAATCCAGGAAGTAGGGAAGTTAGTAAAGGAAAAAAAGAGATTGAAAGAAAGGGAACAGAGTGGGCAGCATTCTAAGAAGCATAGGTCTGAGGCATGGACCTACAGATTTTGTCTTACTAGCCAGCAATTCTTTGTGGTCACCACCAACCATGTCACCTCCACTGAATATTTGGCATATACAGAGTACTTGAGACTTCTGTAATTTGCACTGGAATATGGAGAAGTTATATGCTGTTCAGAAGAGACTCCTGAAATTTCTTGCCTTCTCCAAATGAGAGCTCTGGAGAGAAGATAAGTATACTGCTATGTGTACATTTTTTCTTGAGGGCCAGGGACACTTACCCACCTCAGGCAAGCTGGTGGGTGAGTCTGTGAATGACTGAATTGAAGGAAGGATGGGGGTGGGGAGGGGCAGAGCAGTTGTGGGGAAATGAAAAATGGTAGATCTGTCTAAGAGAATATACTATTCCATCCCAATATTGTGATGTTGGGAGGGAGCAGACAGACAAGAGAGCTTTGTCAGCATAGGGGTTATATTTGGGAATCAGTGGGCAAGGAAGAGGTGCGGAGCTGAATTTCACATACTGATTTCAACTAACCAAATATTTGGCTTCGGGTCCTTAGTCACTTACGAACAGATGGCCCATATTTTCAACTCATGGCTTCTGATTCTTACTGTATGTTTTCTTCAGTATTCTCTATGGCATTTCAGTTTGTATTAATCTCCAGGTGTTCCCCATATGTAAATGTTTTCTTCTCTGAAGATTACACATTTTCTTAAATGATGCTGGATTTTCACAGTTCCACTCATGAACTCCAATAAATCTAATAATGTGCCATGAAAAATTGGAGGAGTTTTGGGGGTACAGATGGAGGAAGACTGGATTCTGTGAAATATAGAAACTTCTGGATTGTGTAATAGATCCCAAAGTACCATCAAGTTAAAAAAAGAGATATATGCCATTTTGCACAATTAGAAAAACATGGCTAGGTACACTATTTGTACTTCTTTGTGTTCTATTTTCATAGAAGTCTGAGAGACACATTTACCTTGCTACCTTTACTCTTCCTTTACAATGTTTCATGTAATTGAATTTAATTATATGTTGCACTTCCTAAATATGATTTGAAAACAACTATTAGACTGTTACCTTTGCGAAAGCTGGCCAGATGAAAGAGAACTACTGAAACTGGTGTTGAGAGGCTCATAATAATGATAATAAAAGAATGTTTATTATCTAAGAGAAGAAGGAATGACAAGGCAATTGTAGATTTTTCAGTCCTAAAATATATTCCAGACTACATAACAATCTGTATATATAGCTTTTCATGGAATGGAAGTGATACTCCCATAGTAGTATCTCTTTCAGTTCCTCCCTCCTTATGCATTGCCCAGGGAAATCATGAACAAAGGAAGGGGAGGGGGGGCTGTCAAGAGAAAAGTGAATAAACTATTTAAAAATCTGTGTTGTTGTTGTTGTTGTTGTTGTTATGATGTAGATTATAGAAAACTGTATAAAAGAAGTAAACATTGTAATAATTACAGATTAAATTTACTATAGCAATGACACAGCATATACAATTTGGTAAAATGCAATCACTGCCAGTTCAGTGTTCAGATAACTTTTTGAATTGTTTCCTTAATTCTTTATCTAAATTAACAGTATCAAACTCAATTATACTGTGGGTAACACTGTGATGTTGCTTTCCTACTTGTATTGTTCTATTTATTATCTTTAGAATTAATTGAGTTACCACCTTGTTATTTTTAAAGTTGGGTATAAAGCACAGACCTACATAGTAACCTTGATATTTCTGAAGGAACTTTGCTTGCAAGTGTTGTAAGTTACCCAGTGTATGGCATGTGCGAATTCTCATTCTCTCTCACGTAGTCATTGCCCTTCCAGCAATGCCTCCTGTGTTTTGTGGTATTCAGATGCCATCTTGATTTGAAGAACAGAGTTTTGTGAAACCTTAATAAATAACATTTATTGTGGCATAGACTAAGTTATGGACTCTAGTCCACAAAAGCTTAAGATGAAGTAACTCTGATGAAGTGAGCTCTAACCCACAATGATTTATGTCACAAAATACATGGTCTTTAAACTGCCATGAGACTCTTTGTTGCAACAGAATACCCAGCTACTCCACTGGCATTTGCCATTTTGATATGACATTTCCTTACCACCTGATAAACTGTTAGTGTGTAGCTGGATAGCAATAACTTTAGTGCTGGTGACTTGCTGTCTTGGTCTCTGTCACAGATATGCACCTCTGTAGTCAGACCTAATACAGTAAGATAGAAAGAGAGAAAATCATGCTCATAGCAATAGAGTTCCTTAGTTAGCATGACCCAGTAAATGGGTCTGCTTCCTCTCCCTCATGCCAGTCAGGCCTTGTCTACACATGCATTGTAATGACATGGGAATAAGGCGGTGTAATGGAATGTACCACTTCAGATTGCATGGGAGGGATCCTCCTTTTTAATGCTTTTTTTTATAGAAATCTCCCTGTAAGTAGAAAACTTACACAGCAGGAAATAGGTTTGGTAGAAGCTCTCTCTATTTTATGCTAGTACTTTTACTTGCATGCATTTTTTAAAAAACACACACTGAAGAATTTAAAAACTGGCATCCTCCTGTATTCTAGAGCAGTCCAACCCAGTGAACCACTTCAAAATTTTATCACTTTATTATCTTGCATATGTTGACCAGGCCTAAATCACACCTGTTGGGATGGAATGCAAACAATAAAGAGATTCAGATATTAGGGGCAATAATCCTGTGACTTTACATTTTGGAATTACAGTACCACTACTTTTTCAACTAATTGTTCTTTGTTAAGTACATGCCAAAAAAGCTGTAAAGCTTTACTTGCTTACAAGTCTTGTCTCCTTCATAGGCAACTGTGTAGTTTAGGGTATTGGAATAGAAGCCCAGTTACTACACTTCCATCCTCTTCCTGGCCTTACTGAAGACTTTAGCCCAGCACCTTAGGTTAGAAATGACTGTTTCCATACAGGATGTCTCATAAGAACCTAAGAAGAGCCATGATGAATCAGACCAAGGGTCCATCTAGTCCAGCATTCTGTTCACACAGTGGTCAACCAGTTGCCTGCAGGAAACCCACAACCAGGAAACCCAAGTTTCCCAGCAACTGGTGTACATAGACATACTGCCTCTGATACTGGAGGTAGCATATAGCCGTTAGGACTAGTACGCCATTGATAGCCTTATCTTCCCCTTTTAAAGCCATCCAAATCAGTGGCCATCACTACATCTTGTGGTAGCGAATTCCATCGTTCAACTATGCACGTGTGAAGAAGTACTTCCTTTTGTCTGTCCTGGATCTCCCACCAATCAGCTTCATGGGATGATCCCCGGTTCTAGTAGTATGAGAGAGGGAGAAAAATGTCTCCTTATCCACTTTCTCCACACCATGCATAATTTTGTACACCTGTATCATCTCTCCCCTTACCACTTTTCTAAGCTAAACAGTCTCAGATATTGTAATCTTTCCTTGTAGGGGAGTTGTTCCAGCCCCTTGATTATTTTAGTTGCCCTTTTCTGAACTTTTTCCAACTCTACAATATCCTTTTTTTGGTGGAGTGAGCAGAACATACAAAGTATTCTAAGTGTGGTCGCAACATAGATTTGTATAAGGGGTGTGTGATCTTGGCAGTTTTATTTTCAGTTCCTTTCCTAATTATGCCCAACATACCGGATTTTTCGCTCCATACGATGCACCGGACCATAAGACGCACTTACTGTATGGTACAATTTTTTTTTTAAATCAGCTGTTCCATGGGGAATCAGCTGAGAGGCGGGGGCTTCCCCCGCCCTGCCCAGGAGTCCTCCGCTCTTCTGGACCAGCAGAAGAAAGTAAATAATAATAATAATAATAATAATAATAATAATAATAATAATTTTTTTTTTTAAATCAGCTGTTCTAAGGGAAAAAGCTGAGAGGCGGGGGCTTCCCCCACCCTGCCCAGGAGTCCACCGCTCTTCCTGACCAGCAGAGGAAAGTAAAAAAAAAATGTTTTTAATAATAATAATAATAATAATAACTTTTTTTTTTAAATCAGCTGTTCCATGGGGAATCAGCTGAGAGGTGGGGGCTCCCCCACCCTGCCCAGGAGTCCTCCGCTCTTCCGGACTAGCAGAGGAAAGTTTTTTTTAAAAAATTAATAATAATAATAATAATAATATTTTTTTAAAAAATCAGCTGTTCCATGGGGAATCAGCTGAGAGGCGGGGGCTTCCCCCACCCTGACCAGGAGTCCTCCGCTCTTCCGGACCAGCAGAGGAAAGTAAAATAAAAATAAAAATTAATAATGATAATAATAATATTTTTTTTTTAAAAAAAATCAGCTGTTCCACGGGGAATCAGCTGAGAGGCGGGGGCTTCCCCCGCCCTGCCCAGGAGTCCTCTGCTCTTCCGGACCAGCAGAGGAAAGTAAATATATATATATATATATATATATATAAAATCAGCTGTTCCGTGGGAATCAGCTGAGAGGCGGGGGCTTCCCCCGCCCTGCCTAGGAGTCCTCCGCTCTTCCGGACCAGCAGAGGAAAGTTAATATATATATATATATATATATATATATATATATTACTGTATTCTCTCCATAGGACGCACAGACATTTCCACCTAGTTTTTTTGGGGGGGAAAGTGCGTCTTATGGAGCAAAAAATACGGTAACTTTTGCCTTTTTCACAGCTGCCACACACTGGGTTGACATTTTCATTAAGCTGTCCACCACAACCCCAAGATCTTCCTGGTCAGTCACCGTTAGCTCAGATCTCTTCTTATATATCTTATTTATTACTTTTCTATATCGCCCAATAGCCAAAGCTCTCTGGGCAGTTCACAACAATTAAAACCATAAAATACTATAAAATACAATATAAAAAGTGTAAAAGTTATCCAGATACCCCAAACCTATGCACAACATACTTCTCTAAGGCAGTTGAATCAGTGATGTGAGGCTCCTGAGGGTCAGCTGAGAAACTTCTTTTACTTCCTCTCACCTTTTTGACAGCACCTCTTCTGCTTGTGTTGGTGAAACAATTGAGGAGGTGAACAGATGTGTGCATACATCTGGAAAATTATCATACAAAGTAATTATCATTACTTTCACTTGAAATGTCCCAATTCACTAGCATGCTAGGTTGAAGTGAATTGGGAACAGGGGGAAACCTGGAAGAAATCTTTCTAAAGGAGTTTTATTTTTTTAATTCTTCTTACCTTTTAAATCAGTACAGTCTTTGGGATACTTCTATATTCTAAAAGACTATATTCTATATTAATAAGATAATTATTTCCCCCTCTGCTTTGTGCTTCAGAGGTTAATGCCATACATCTTAGAACAAACAGAAATTCAAGAAAATACATCTTTCTTTATAGCAGGGCAGTGTTCAGTTTTGTTTAACAGTAGCTAATTAAATTGTGAACCCTTTAAACCATTTCTAACAAGCAAAGTGGTGACGAGCTGGTCTGACAGCTCTGTTCTTTAGGCATAATTGTAAGATTTCTTAGTTACTTGCACTATATACTCTGAGAATATCCTGATGTGTCCGTGACATAGCCTAAAGACTATATCCACTAGGCATTTTTTTTTGTATACAGATATCAATATAATTTTTTTTATTATAGTATGAACACTTCAATCCATCTTTTCAGCAAGAGAGACAGCAATTCTTTACCAATTTGTCAACTTAGTCTGTCTATCAGCCAAGTCATGCCTTAAATGCAAGTTTAATGACTTTTTATTCTTCATAGAACAATGACCGGTCACAGAAACTGTGTCAGTGCTATGTAAAATCAACTTTAGAATGAATAATAATGCTTTCTAAATATATTATTATTTCTACATCGTGTAATGAATATTTTCAACCAATTGCACACTAGGTGTTTAGAAACCTTCTGGACAGCATCTTATTTTCATTCATTTTTAAAATCTGAATAACACCTGTAATTAAGGCAGAAAACTGAGCCCTGCAAGCTAGGTAGGCTTCCATCTATTGATCTGTGTAAACCTGGCTTACACTGTCAGGGGAGAAACAGTCAACTGCTGAGCTGCTTTGTCACTGACATAAGCTGAGAGGATTTTTCCCCCCTATACTGTTTATACACCAGTCTATAGACCTGCTGGCTGGTTGAATTTTAAAGAGTGCGGAGGTTTAAAGACTTGTCCCCTGAGGGATGATCCTGCCAGTTGGCAAGCGAGCTGAGGCTGTGTTTCGCAGAAGTGTGGTACGCACGCGTGCTGATTGAGGATAGGGGGAGGGGTAGAAGGCAGCAATAGGAAAGTCTTTTAGTTCATCTGCCTCTTACAATGTTGCAGAAGGGACTGATACATTTATCTATTACAGTGAAACAGTAATACCTGTTCTTTTCTCCTTCCATACATGCTCATTTTGGGTTGAGGTGCAGAAATATAGCCAGAAAGTTATGAATTCCTGCAAATACAGTTCCCCAGTGATGAAATCTTCTGTGCTTTCTAATCAATATTGCTAAGATATATGGACTAAGTATAGTTTTGAGGTACTCTGTTGATGGGAAACTATATTTAGCACTGTAGAAGCCTAGTTTATAAAACATAACCATATTCTACTAGAACACAATTGCAGATTTCTCCAGTGTGATAGTCTAATTAATTTGACTAGCTATTTAACATCAGGTCTGTTTGTTTTTTGAGGGGGTTGGCATTAATTTGGTATATCTGTATTTAGTTGCAGATCTCTATATTTCATATCCAAAGGTGGTCTTAATTATCATCAGTAAAAGAGGATGAGTAGCAGACGTTTCTGAAAACATGATATGCTGTATTACAAGGCCCTGATTCATTTGTAACACATGCTTCCTGATGGCAATGCCTGGCAAATCAGGAATGTGCACTCTGTCCTTTCTCCTTCACTCCCTGGAGTCATTTTGCCTTCTTCATTCTTGGCTTTAACTATGGTTTTGTGTTGTATGTGTATTAATACAAGCCATGATACCTTTGTAAACCAGAGACTAAAATAGCTACAAGTGGGTTAGCAAAGCATGCTTTGGGTTGTCATTGAATTGTGGTTGTTGTTGAATCATGTGTAGTCATTATGTGAGAACCCTGCACTATGGTTTAGCTATGGGTTGTTAACCACAAACAGCCCAGGAAGAGAACCCATGGTTTGTTTTGGATTGTGAACGCTGGGTTGTTTGTTGTTAATAACCCATAGATAAACCATAGTGTAGGGTTTGCAAGTAATGACAACTCACGATTCATCAACAACCCACAATTCAATGACAACCCATATTCAACTTGTACTCTGGGTTACGTGTGAACCAGGTCTATGAGAGAACATGGTTTACGTTTGTCTTAGTGCAGATGTAACATGAAATCATGCTTAAAGCCTAGAAACGAAGGGGAGAGAAGAATGGCTCCATGAAGAGGGAGGAAGCACAAGCTCCAGATGCTGATTCCTGATTTGTAAACCATGGTTTGCAGGGAGCTAGCATTATGTCTGCACTAAGCTAAGGACAGAGGCCTTTTCATAACCTTCCCCAAGTGGGGAAGGAGAGGGAGGAAAATACCCTCTCCCTTCTTCTCCCTTCCCTTCTCTCTGTTTGTCTCTCCTCTCTGTCAAAATTTAGATTGTAAGTAACTCAGGTCAGGATCCTCTCTTCTTCGTTAGATTATTGTGTACTGTGCAATGCACACTGATGGTGCTGTGGACAATAAACTAATGTTTCATATGAATCTCATGTTCTGGAATAAAGGACAACCCTAAAAAGGACAGCTGGCAACCGTATTTCTCCTTTATCATATTCGTGTTGACCACTTGGGGTGATAGTTGCTATTATTACTCTACTCACTTTTCGAGGCATCATGTAGTTTTCAAAAGCAACATTGGTCATTTCTATGTTAACATTTTTTTAAATGTGCTGCTGAACACCATCTCAAATAGAAAAAGGGAAAATAAGTCCATAATTTCTGTAAAATTATGGGAACATTATATTTATTTTCTTTTTAAATGACAGTGAACTGTGCTTGGAACTTTGTGCTGCTGTCCTAAAGGGTTAGCTGTACAATTTCTACTTTGTACCCAATGAAGAGTTCCAGCTTTTTAAAACATTAGCTTATGAAACATGTATAGAGTTGTTTAGCTCTCAGTAAATTCAGTTTGCTGCCAACTTGGTTCCCCTTTCTCTGCTTGCATTTTAATTGAAACAACATTTGTATTTTTGAGCCAGGATCTGTCAGAAGTCCCTGTGGCTAGTCTGTAGTACAAGTAGCAGCAGACGTGGCCTACCCATATGGTACTGTGCTTCTTGTAAAATCCATATGGCCTTGTTGAAGGGAATCCCAGCGGGGATGTGAAGGGTGTTAATACCCTTCAGGCCAGGCCTTTCCCTCCTGGGGTTTCTATGGCATTGTCTTTGCAATCTGCCAAAGCACAAACCTAATTCCTTTTTAATAATCAATTATTTCAGTCCAGGAACGTGCACTATAGTTCTCTTTTATTCCAGCCAAATATTGCTTGATTTTTTTTAATTTTAAAAGCAAACAGTATTATAGAAGCACCAAGGTAATTTTAAAACATATATCTAACATTCTTTCTTCTGCATTTACAGGAAGTACTCCAGAGCATACCTAAATTCTGCTTTCCTTTTGACATTACAAGGTATGTCTTACAATAGCTTTTTAATATGCAAAGTTAAAACTAAACACACACACACACACACGCACACTTTGTGCTGGAAAGTATGTTCCATTGATTTTTTTATAGGACTCTAGTGATGTATAGGATCACAGTCTCAGAAACATTAAGAAACAAAGTGCTTTCTGCACTGTAGACTTTAGCTTGTAATCTTATCAGTATACCAGATTTTTCAAATAGGCATGTAGACTTTTAATGGAAAAACATAAATGCTTAGTATACCTTTGCTATTAATATATTTCCTATAAGAAGAGACTGCTTATAACTGCATTCTGGGAGATGGTATTTAACGCCAGTAAAATTAATCAAATTGATGAGAAATATACGGCGTTATGTTGGAGATGATGTCAGGAAACTGGCACTTATGTTCATATGTGGTGGAGTTGTAAACATGTACAGAAATTTTGGCAAATTATATTAAAAGAGATAAACGAAATAACTGGGGTAAACTTAGAGGTATGTCCTAGCATAGCATTACTATCAATTTATGATAAGGTTTATTGTATTCAAGATACTAAAGATTTAATTACAAACTTATTGACAGCAGCAAGGTTAATGATACCTAGAAAATGCAAAATGCAATGTGATTATCAAATAGAGGAATGGTATAAAGAGGTATGGGATATTGCTATTAATGATAAATTAACGTGTAGTATTAAAGTTAAAAAGGAAATGTCAAATCGAAATGATTTTAAAGATATATGGAGAACATTTGTAGATTTTGTTTTATTAAGTGGGAAAGGGTGTACACCTTCACAAGAGTCATTACAATTCTGGAAGGCTGAATAGTTATGTAGTTATTTGGTCCCGGTGGAGGGGGTGCACTTATTATTATTATTTTGGTTTTTTTAAAAATGTGTTTGTTGTATAATTTGTATGTTTGTGTTTTTTGTAGTTTATATGTTAAAATTTAAATAAAATTTGTTTAAAAAATAACTGCATTCTGTCTTAACTTCCTTCCAACTGAACTGGAAAGGCATTGGTATAAAATAGATACAATGTGTTTTTCTTAAAAGGTGACTTTATAGCCTAGTTCAATACTTGACATAATATTTTGTGTTTAATATCCCTTTGTAAATTTTCTTTTGAGATGGAATTACAGAATTATTTATTTAAGAATTGTATATCCTACTTTCCCCCTCTATAAATGGAGTCACTCAAAGCGGCTTAAAAAAATGTAAAAAGCATAAAAATAATTATCATTAAAGAACATTTACAGCAAGCTAAGAACCATAGAAATACAAAGAACCCAAACCATTAGTCAATAAATAAAAGAATTAAGCAAGTTTCAGTTTTGTTTTGTTTTGGCACACTGTACCAGGAATTTCTCCTAGTTAAGCATGGTTGAATTGCAGTTGTAAAAAAACCCAAACACACAATTCATCTGGGCCCTTCTGCAGGGGCATTTATTTCAGTGATAATTGTGCAGAAGAGCTTCCTAGTGAAATGCCTCTGGAGAATGTACAAGCTCAAATGTGTTCTTAGGGGTAGTTTTAAGAATATTGTATGGTTATAATTTTATAATATCTCTACTGTGTATTTGTTTATAATCTCTACAGTAGGGTTGAAACATTAGTTACTCTGTTAGACTGATCAATCAAAAAAGTATCATCCAATAGTTGGGTAGCAGATTTTTAAAGAAAACTATTAATGACTTTTAATACAAGTATAAAAACCACGGGTGCCAGTGCCACTAGAAGAGGCATTACACCTTCACTCTCTCACAGGAGGGAATGCCTCTCTAAGATGGTGTCTGCTGTGATGTGTGCTTACTTATCTAAAAACAAAGTATTTTACACCCAGACAGTTGTTTTATTCATATGGAAATCTCTGTAGCTTTGCTTCATTAATCAATTAATCACTTTATTTATTTATTTATTTATATTTGGATGACTAATCACTGTATAGTCATCTTAGATGACTAATGACTGTATAGTACAGTCCAATGAACAGAATGAGTTACAGTTTTTTAATCCGAAAGCAGGGCATATTGGCAGGACGAATAACTAATGGTCTCTGATGGTGGCTATACTGAATCCACCCATTGAATTTCACTGCCAAGCAAAATTTTGGACCAAAATTTTGGAAATTTTCTCATTTCCAAACTCCAATTTCTGTCAGCTGCAGTACACTGTTCCACCCCCTGGGCAGTATCCTATACTGCTGCTGCACACCTGCTGTTTCTGCTATGCCAACAGGACCCACCACTAGTGCTACAGCAAGCTAGCGCTTTCTAAAGCAACCCTGGAAACCAGCAGAACAGACTTCCACTGGCCCCTCATCTGGGGCCAGGGAGAAGATTTGCGAGTGGGGGAGGAGAGAGGAGTCAGGTAACAGGTCAGGTTGGTCACAGATACTGAGCCAATGGCTCAACTAGGGCGGGGACACAGGAAAGGGCTTATTTAGGCACCTGGGTTCCCGCCCACGGTCTATGGGGTTCACCTATCCGGTGTAGGTAATGAGAATAATATTGGAGATCTGCGAAGGGCCCTGCTCGCTTTTTTATCGGGCAGGTGGGGGAGATTCGACTAAGCGATAGCTTGTCTCTCTCTGTGGCGGGAAGTGCGGGATTAGGCAGTATGGCTTAGGTTTATGGTGATCATCCAGTGGCACCTTTCAAGGTGACTTACGTTTACCCAAGGCTGCCCTCGCTAATGCCCTGAGCCTTGGCAGGAGGGAGATTGGGACGTCTTTGGGGTTTTGCCTTTCTCGCCTACATTGGGTGCCTGGAGGCGTCAAAGTAAGGCGACGATGGTAAAGCCCTCCAGCTCCACACGGAGGGCAACTGGCCGGGGGCGGGCCAACCCGCCTCCGGTGCGGTTAGGATGTATTCGCCAAAATATTGGTTTTTTCCTGGCCAATGGCCGGGCTAGGTTAGTACCACACTTCGCCCTTCACAGATCTTCAATTCAATAAATGTGGCCCTGATTTGAAACCATATACTCTGTGTCTGACTCTTCTTTATCTCATCCATACACTCGCAAATGCTCATTTCTGCAATAAGACATGTCAGTTCTGTGAGCTCCACTGACCTGCCCCATTCTGGAAATGAGTATTTTGACTGATTTCCATTTGCTTAAGGATCTGCTAGCTTCCCATTGTGCTAGTAGTGGGTCTTGTCAGCATGTGAGCAGCATTGAATTGTAGCCCAACCTGAATTTTGGGTGGATTCATATGACTGATTTATCCCAGCATAACTAAGCATTTTCTGTTAATTCATTTAAGACATTCCTGGATATCCTGTGAATGATTTCAGATGTGTACAGATAGTATACCAGTTCATATTACAAAGTCTTTGTGTTTTGAAGGCTTCCAAATACTGGTTGTTCTCTGACTTGAACACAGTGGACTGACTGTTCTCTGACTTAAAACCCAGATAACTTAGCTATGGTTAAAATTAACCAGGGTTTAAAGCAAACGCTGGTGCAGATGCAGCCCTTAATCATATTTAAAAGCTGTCAAGGGAAGGAAGGGCTGGGAAAATTCAAGTGTGAGAAGAGAGGAGCAAGGGGAGGGAGTGCCCAGTTCTGTGGTCTGTTCCTTATCTATTCCCATGGTTGTGTCAGGAAGTTACATCTCTATTGGACAATTCATATACAACATCTAAGGGCAGATGATGGAATATATCAAACTGTGCTGGAAAATTAGGCAATGTGAACTGAGGAATGGAGAAATTGAAATGGGCAGAAAGTAGGTCTCAGTGAGTTAGGACAAAAACAGATGTCAATTTCTTACCTCTAATACGTCACAGATTTATTGTGACATCACCTTTCCTGGACTAGAGCCCACTTTGAGGATGGCGCTTCATGCATCTGGATCCACAATTGGCTACAGAATCAGACTCAAAGAGTGCTTATCAATGGTACCTTCTCAAACTGGTGAGAGGTAATGAGTGGGGTACTGCACTACCACAGGGCTCGGTCCTGGGCTCTTCAACATTTTTATTAATGACTTGGATGAGGAGGTGCAGGGAATGCTTATCAAATTTGCAGATGACACAAAATTGGGTAGAATAGCTAATACCCTGGAAGACAGAAACAAAATTCAAAGTGAGCTGCATTAATAGAAGTATAGCTTTCAAATCGTGTGAAGTACTAGTTCCCCTCTACTCAGCACTGGTTAGGCCTCATCTTGAGTACTGCATCCAGTTCTGGGCACCACACTTTAAGAAGGATGCAGACAAACTGGAGAGGGTTCAGAGGAGGGCAACAAAGATGATCAGAAGACTGGAAACAAAGCCCTATGAGGAGAGACTGAGGGAACTGGGCATATTTAGCCTTCAGAAGAGAAGACTGAGGGGATATATGATAGCACTCTTCAAGTACTTGAAAGGTTGTCACACAGAGGAGGGCCAGGATCTCTGTGCCACAAGACTCTCACCCAGTTCAGATGTAATAGGAAACCATGGTTTCCTCCTATGTGAAGGAGCTACAGAGAGCCACAAGCTCATGTGCTCCCCATCCCCTTTCCTTGTTTATACCTGAAAGGAGTCAGTCAGAAGCTTCTTTCACTTCTAATTTTTACCAAACCACAGATCCCCATTATGTCTGAACTTGGGGAACTGAATTGCTAAGGTTATTGAAAAAGAGACAGAATCAAACTTTGATTTCTGATTCTGTCTTGTTCTAAAAGGATACTTCTAACAAACCACAGTTCTTCTAATTCAACTGTTATAATTCAGGGAACTGTGGTAGTTTAAAACCAAAAGCAGATGCTTTTGTTGTCCTCTTCTGGTGCACAAAAGAGGGAAGTGGTACTGTGCGAGCTTGAGTTTTTCCACAGCTTATTCATGTAGTGGGAAACCCTAGTTTCTCGTTATGTTTAAACCAGGCCTCTTTGTTGTTTTTGCTGAAAATGACTGACATGGCTACCCCTCTGGAATTTATCTCGGAATGGACTTGAACTGATTTGAGATGCTGACAAGTCTACAGATCTGCTTGATGTATATGTTATACAGCCTATCCCTAAGCACGTTTATTGTTCAGTGGGGCTTACTTAAAAGTTAAGCGGGCATAGGATGTAACTTTAGTATTTAATCCGAAAATATTTTTGTTAAAGCATTAAAAAGAATACAATGTTTGTCTGTATGCCACCAAATTTAAAACTGGTAGTGGAGATAAATCAAAAGAAATTTAGAAACAGTGAAAGCACATGAGGCTCTCTTACTGCCATCCAGTGGTTAGGAATTAATTAAATACCAATATTATTTGAACTGATAAATTAAGAAAACTAAGAACAACCCTATTGCAGGAATTTGTTTTTGTTTTTTTTAATTTTATTTACTTTTCAAAACAAAATATAACAAAATACAAGAATAACACAAAAATATAACATAAACAACATACAATAAATCATAAAGTGCACCCCCCCTCCAAGGGACTAATTTATATACTTCCATCCCCTTGATCAAATGAATTCCAAATTCCAAAAATATAACATATCCTGACAAGGCATGCTCCCCTTCCCCTTTATTAATACATAGTCTAATAATTGATTCCATATATCCATAAAATTATTCTTCTGATTGCAGGAATTTGTATGAGAATAAACACATAGTAACATTTTTAGATAATTGCAGCTATATACCGTATTAGCATAGGTATATGCAAGTACAGGCTGTATTTATGTTGGTATATGACTTCTTAATTACCGTATTTCCATTAAAACACATGCGCAGGTTCGCATGTCATGCTAAGGCACCCTGCGAATAAGCCACCATGGGTTGGATGTCCACTGGACAACCCATGGTACTACCGACAGACAATTGGGCTTGCCGTGGCTTGTTCTCCCCCACATTCCCCCTCACTCCTCCTATTGGCTCTGGCACGTATCCTAGGTGCCAATGAGGCAGCAGAACTCCTCATTGCCTCAGTCTCTACGTCAGCACCTTTTCTGCAATTTGCCTGCTGGGGTTGCTGGCTACTGAGGGAAACTCCCCTCCACCCTGCATCAGCTTGCCAAATGGAATTAATTTTATGAGCCCTTATGAACATGGTAACCTGTTTGCCAGCTGGGGGGGGGGGGACTTTTGCTGTTGCACAAGTCCATCGCTCCAATATTTAGCCAAGCATCCTCGTATTCCACTTTTCCACTTTGGCACTTGCATTGCTAGCTAGCAAACACCTTAAAGAAAAGAAAGAAAGGCTGTTTCACATTACTCTAAAGTAAGTGCACCCCCAGAGCGCCTCGGCCAATCTAAGATTTAGCCAAGCATCCTGCTTGTCCCTTTCCTCTGTTGCTAGCTGTCACATCGTGATATGGGCTGCAGAGCAGTTAGCGGGATCGGGAAACGTGCACACATGTCATGGAAAAACAGTAACACAGAGGGGAAACTTGCGGAAATGTAAAGGCAGCTGTCAGCTGAGAAGGGATGGGGAGGATGGCAGTGGCAAGAGTGAAATTGTGAGGAGCGGCAGGGTTTTTCGCTGCTCTGGCCAGGCAGCTCTCTAGCTGTTCCCAGCAACCCATTATATAATTGCCCTGCTAGGTTTGGATGACACGAGATGTCACCATGGGTATCAACAACCCTAAAACAAGTCATGGGTTCTCAGAGTGGCTTGTTCATGAAAAATAAGCCACCCTGCAGAAACCGTGCTGGTGCGCACAACACAACAACCCACCATGTCTGATCACCCACATTGCACATTGAAAATTCATTTTTATGCTACCAAACGGTTGCCGCATCATTTTCTATTACAAGCTAAGAAGAACTGGCTTTTCTAAATTGTACATCTTGCATATATGGTGCATTGTGTTGTTAAAACCATAAAAATTGCAATATCTAAACAGGCTATTTATCCCAAAGCCTGTTTAAACTGTGTGGAAATGTCCACTGAATAGTGGAAGATGCATTAACTGCAATATGGAATAACATTTCAACTTGTAGATAGATAGATACATTTTATTACCATCGTAGATCAGCGCATAAAATATACAATAGTTACAAACGAAGTACATAATTATACCAATACTCCAAAAAAGACTACGTAATATAACATTTTCAAACGAGGCCCTCTAATCAGATTGGCTACAGCAGCAGTTGGGCCAACCTACCTAGGGCTATATAAAGAGGCAGGCTTGTGTGGGAGCCAGCTCTCCGAGTGCGAGGAGCCCCAGTGATGAAGCATCTCAGCTCCAGTGACAAAGCGTCAGCACACAAGCAAGTTAAGCAACCATGCAAGTTTGGCAACAGGGCGAGGAGGCCAGGGCAGAGAGCTCTTCCCTCTCTTCTCAATAGTATGTAACTGTAAACTGTAAATTAATAACTATAGATAACCCTCCTTCTCCTACTAAACAACTTGGTTTTCCAGGAAAACAAACCCAATAATATCAATTAAAAACAACAACAACAACCCAGTTATGAAGGTAGAAAGCCAGTAGGGGTGTGGGGGCTAGCCAGTGTATCGCACTGTGCCACTTGTATGACTGTCTGCCAGCTGGGCAGAAGTAATGGGTGTGTGCTCGGTGTAATGAGCTCCTGGCTCTCAGGGAAAAAGTCCATTCCCCTGAAGCCAAGGTTGCTGACCTGGAGAAGCTAAGAGAGGCAGAGAGGTTGGCAGATGAAGGAAGAGGGAAATGATCCCTTGGAAGGGACCCATTCCGTGGAAGACGAACAAACATCCTCTTGTGCCGAGGATGTGCCTCTGGGGGGCAGGGGTCTTGTGGTAGTGGGAGGTTCGATCATTAGACGCATAGACATCTGGGTTTGTGATGGGCTTGTAGACCACATGGTAAAGATTTAATATATATTTAAATGGAAGATTGTCAAAGACGTCCAACACAGTCACATTTGACTTCAAAAGAGGAAACTTCTCCAGAATGAGGGAACTGGTAAAAAGGTAGTTGAAAGGGTGTGTGTGTCAAGAGGGTTAAATCCCTTCAAAATGCTTGGAAATTACACAAAACCACCACAACAGAAGCTTAGATAGAATGTATACCACAGGTTAGGAAAGGTAGCACCAAGTACAAGAGGTCACCAGCATGGTTAACCAGCAGTGTCAAAGAAGCTATTAGAGATAAGGTTTCCTTCAGAAAATGGAAGTTTTGTCCAAATAAGGAAAACAAAAGGGAGCACAAGCTTGCACAAAGGATATGCAAGTAGACAATTATAAGAGATGCAAAAAAGCATTTTGAGGAGCATATTGTGCAAGCTCAGCAGGCCTGGAGACATGCACAATAAAGCTTTAGTCACTACTACCAGGCCTCTGTCTTCTTTGGGCGTAGAATCCACAACCAAAACAATATAAAGGATAAACCTCAGCTGTATAGGCATATTTTCCCTCCAAATGTTGTAAAATCAAACCCTGATCTGCTGTAGATCTACCCGTTCTAAACTCTGCCTGTTGTTCCCCTAAGATGTTTTCTTGCTCTTAGTCTGTTAATTTTCCATACAAGTGATTAGCATAATGTTTACTAGTGAAATTTAGTAGACTGATAGGGTGATAATTGGCAGGATCAGATCTGTTCCCTTTATTATAAACCAGAATAATGATGGCTAGCCCCCAGTCCTCCGGAATACATGCTGTGTGATCAATCCATGTACAGTCATGCCTTGGATTGAGAGCATAATTCGTTCCGGAAACGTGCTTGCAATCCAAAACACTCTTATATCAAAACAAAATCCCCCCCAAAAAATTTGTACAGAGATTTTTAATTTAAGCCGTACTACAGTACTTGTATTGCAAGACATCGCTTGTATATCAAGTAAAAAAATATATATATATATTTAAAAATTTGCTTGTCTTGCAAAACACTCTCAAACCAAGTTACTTGTAATCCAAGGTATTACTGTAAACAGCGCAGCTAGGACTGGGGCCCACCACTCTAAGGTGGCTTTAAGCCGTTCTTGTAGGTATACTTGTGGGTATAGACTCAGAGCATTAGGTTTTTAAAAGTTGCATTATAAAGACATCCTGATTTTTAAAGAAAATGATAAATGAGGTAAGAAAGAAAAGGCTGTAGAGAGGCTGTTGTTTTTTCTTTTTTTGTATTCATACAATTCAGTCATTGTATTCTTTTTTTTTTTATTCATTCATTTTTTGTATTCATTTTGTATTCATGTTAGGAATGTGATTTTACTGTCTCAACTACAATGAATTGCTACTTTATTGCACATACAACATATTTAAGGCACACAGCATTTAAGGTGAATGAGTTATACAGTGAGCTTTGGTGGCTTTGAGCAACAATTTCAGCTTCTCTGAGAATCTGGGATCATGCTTTTCACAGTCTCCCTGAGAGCTAGGAGCTTGAGATTTTGAAGGCATCTTCTAATAAATGAAAGTTCAAATGATTAGTCCTTGATATAAAAGTCCTCAATGTCTGTCTGTTGCTTATTTCCACTCTACAACACATTTTATTTGCATGTTACATACGGTAGTTCAGGAAATTCATGTATGAATAATATGTATGAATAATATATGTTACAGTGAATATTAACATTAATCCTTAAAATCCCAGATTAGTTTTGTGAATGTACGAAAATAGGTAGTCTATATTCATCAGAGGTTTTTGGATGTACATCAGCAAATGTTGACAGTCACATTTAAGTGACTGTCAATATTCACCAAATTTTAGATATTTACTCTGACATATATGATTTTTTTTTTAAACTTGCCTTTCATTCTCATTGTACTTTTTAGATTAGTAAAAATCATTCTCATTGCACTTTTTAGATTGAACTTATACTAAGTTCAAGGTATAAGCTGATGTAGGTTACTTCTGTTTAAGTAATGGATCATGAAAAATTACCGTAGTTTAGCTTCCAAATAATCTGGGATAGTGTATCTATGCTGGCAAGCAAAATCCATTGATACTATTAGCTATTCTCTGGTTGTGATCTAATGGCCGATGCAATTAAGAAGCACTGTATTTTAGGGTTCAGACTTCCCTGTTTCCATATTAGAAACAACAGGAGACATGAAAGGTCTAGGTATCATTCCCAAGGCTCTGGTACCTTTAAATTCTAACCCAAGTTGGAGTCTGCAGCCTGACCCATGGAAAATAGCTCCAGGAATAATAGCTAAAAGTATGCCCGATCCAAGGTGGAGGCTTGTTTCCAGTGAACATTTGAAGAAGTGAACGTTTGAGAGCCAGTACAGTGGTTAGAGTGTTGGACTGGGACTCAGGAGATCCGGGTTCTAGTCCCTGCTCAGTTATGGAGCGCACTGGGTGACTTTGGGCCAATCACTGACCCTTAGCCTAACCTACCTCACAGGGTTGTTGTGAGGATAACATGTAGAGGAGGATGGCTATGTAAGCTGCCTTGAATTCCTTGCAAGAGGAAATGTAAAAATGTATATAAATGTAATAATGAATGAAATAAATAAGCATCAAAAAACGTTTTTAAAAATTGGTATGGAACCCATTTTATTGTGTTGGCTCTTAGTGGTGTTTCATATGTCGGCACTGATTTGTGGAAAAAAATAGTTGACACCCAAACATGAGCAGTGAGAAGATAAACTGGCACCTTACCCATATTATATGCAAACATTTAAGGCAGTGTTCCCCAACCTGGTGTCATCCAGATGTTTTGGACTACACCTCCCAGAATTCTTGTCAATTTGCCATGCTGGCTGGGGCTGATGAGAGCTGAAGTCCAAAACATCTGGAGGGCACCAGGTTGGGAAAGGCTGATTTAATGTATGCAACAAGTACGGTATTTGTTTCTTTCAGTAGGAAAATGAAAATGAAACTCACAAATACAAGCTTAGGTGTTACCACTACCGTGCCACTGTACTTTTCTATCCAAGCATAATGGCTTTAAAATACAACCATAATAACAGAACTGCCTTTTCTGGATCATGTGAAAGATCCATCTAGTTGAGCATTCTGCCTCCAACATTAGCAGATGTTTCTTGGGAATCTTGTAAGTAGGAAAAGAGATGATAGCGTGGCTAACCCTGTTGCTTGTAAACAGAATCCTGTATTCAGAGATATACTGTGTTTGAACTTGAAGGTTTCCTGTAGCAGTCACTTCAAATAGTCTTTGATACACCTATTTTTTTAAGTTTTAAAAAATATCTAAGCTACTGGTTAGTGGGTCTTCACTGCATGAAGAAATACTTTTTTGCCTATTCCAAATCCATTGCCAGTCAGTTTTTTTGGTTCACGTATAGTACTATTTTTTGTGTGAGAAACTTTATAAACTTTATAAACCTCTATCTTGCTTATCCCTTAAACTATACAAACAGTAACTAAACTACTGATTTTCTGTGCAATGTATTCTAAAGTTACACTGTATGGCAATATGCTAAACACAACATAATAAAGCATCAGTATATGGGGTGTATAAGGAACTCAGAACTTTTGTTAATGAACTTTCTGTCATATGAATGACTCCACATTCCTAAACGATTACACAGACTCATATAAATCTACAGGAAAATGCATTCTTCCTCCAAGGGCAAACCACTTATATTTGATGCTGATAATGTGAATTTTTGTACCTAAAGAGAGGTCATTCTTAATCTGCCCTCCAAGAAAGCTTTACATTATGTCTTGATAATGAATGTAGCAATATAAATACTCCCTATCTATTTCATTGTCAGAAGAGCATTCCCTGTTTAAATATGTATTTAAAACTTTATCCATATAATATATTATAGAGACCTTGAAGGAGCCCTTTGCAGTCTGTAAGATTGATTGATGTTTATACATGTTCTTCAATGTTCAGTGATTTATTATTTCTACCAAGATCATATAAAAACATGCATTGCATATAAAGAAAGAAACAAGGAATGGAGTATGAGCTAGAATATAAGGAGGAGGATGATGATTGATGATGATGATTATCCTCTGGCTCATTCAGTCAAGATATGGAGACAATTTTTGATGAATAATTTGGAGTTTGCAATATTATAGTATTACAAATAACATCATTTAATTAGCATTTCATTAAATTTTCACTCCAGTTTGAGGACTGGTGGCATAGCCAACAGTTTTTATTCTACAAAGCTAAGAAGATTTTAAACCCATTTTCCCTTATTTATTTTTTTTATCTTTGGAGGGAACTGCCAATTTTTCACTACAGGTTGTGTTTTTGTCTCTGATTTATGGAGTATGGATTTCTTAGTCATCCTACAAGGACTGTAATCTCCATTGTAAGGCTTAGCTCTAAATATAAATAGAAGTATTTATTTATTTATGGTATTTTTTATACCCCGCCTTTTTTCCTGAAAGGAACCCAAGGCAGCTTGCATAATCCTCCTCCTCCTCTTCACTTTATCCCCACAACAACCCTGTGAGGTAGGTTAGGCTGAGAGTCCGTGACTGGCCCAAAGTCACCCAGTGAGTTTCATGGTGGAGCGGGGACTGGAACCTGGGATCTCCCGAGTCCCAGTCCAACACTCTCACCCCTACGCCACACTGGCCACACATTCTTCATCACCCATGGTGATGCATGGTGTGGAGAAAGTTGATAGGGAGACATTTTTCTTCCTCTCTCACACGAGAACCCAAAGGGGTCATCCCATGAAGCTGATTGGCGGGAGATTCAGGATAGATAAAAGGAAGTACTTCTTCACACAGTGCATAGTTAAACTATGGAATTCATTTCCACAAGATGTAATGGTGGCCACCCATTTGGATGGCTTTAAAAGGGGATTGGACAAATTCATGGAGGATAAGGCTATCAATGGCTACTAGTTGCGCGTGTAAAGGCTAGATAAAGAAGAGGCAGACACAGGGTATATGGTTTCAAATCAGGGCCACATTTATTGAATTGAAGATCGGTGAAGGGTGAAGTGTGGTTCTAACCTAGCCCGGCCATTGGCCGGGTAAAAGACCAATATTTTGGCAAATACATCCTAACTGAACCGGAGGCGGGATGGCCCACCACCGGCCAGTTGCCCTCCATGTGGAGCTGGAGGGCCTTACCATCGTCGCCTTACTTTGGCGCCTCCAGGCTCCCAAAGTAGGTGAGAAAGGTAAAACCCCAAAGCCGTCCCAATCTCCCTCCTGCCAAGCCTCATGGCATTAGCTAGGGCAGCCTTGGGTAAACGTCAGTCACCTTGAAAGGTGCCACTGGATGAAAACTTTTACCCGATAATCTACACTATTTAGCACTCCTTATTCTTCTAGCAAAGCCAACAAACACACTCAATCCCCTCCTAATTCACACACGCACACACACACACACACAAAGGAACGATACCACGAGGACGATCAGGGAGGACGATGTGATGTGAGTCAGCTGGAAAAACAGGAGCAAAGAGACCGAAGGCGGGAACCCAGGAGCTTAAATAAGCTCTTACCTGGGTCCCCGCCCTTTTGAGCTATTGGCTCATTTCTCGTGACCCACCTGACCAGGTGCCTGCCTCCTCTCTCTTCCCCCACGCGCAAGCCTTCTCCCCGGCCCCAGGTAAGGGGCCACTGGAAGTTCTTTCTGCAGGCTGTATGCTACCTCCATATCAGAGGCAATATGCCTATGTACACCAGTTGCTGGGGAACATGAGCAGAAGGGTGCTATTGCATTCATGTTCTAGGTTTTCCAGAGGCAGCTGTTTGGCCACTGTGTGAGCTGAATGCTGGACTAAATGGACCTTTGGTCTGATCCAGCATGGCTCTTCTTATGTTCTAAAGAAATACTATTATATCAACACTATTAGTGGCATAGTTTGTTCTAAATAAAGCCATGTTGTCTAGAATTCACATCTTATTCTTTCAAATGCAAGTCCTCTCCTCTCCCTCCCCACCCCCGCCCCTTTTAAAGAAAATAGAAGATATATTACATTTGCTCTTCTCAGGTATTGTGTAGTCCAGTTCACAGGTTTCACCCTTAATGAGTGACAACATATAAGTCCTCCCCCACACACCCTTTCAACAGAGTGCAGTTCAGAGTGCTTCCTCCCACTGGCTGCCCCTACAGTTATGGGAGGCTGGCGGGGCTTGAAGCTCTCACCTGTCCCTCACATTTCCTTGAATTTCCTTTGAAAGGAAGGGCTAATAATTGAACCCAGGTCTTTCTTTCCTTTTTTTATTTCTGATGTGGTTAATCTTCCTAAACATAGCAGGGAAGTTTGTTGTATCAGATATGACAAAGGGAGGATGGAGCCCAGTCAGCAGCACTTCCTTTATTCTGGTACGAAGCTGTTCCTGCTGAGGGAGAGGATGTAATGACTGGGGGGGTCTCTGCTCCCAGAAGTGCAAGGAAATGCAAGTGGAGACAGCTGGTTGAAGCCAGCCATCAAAATGCCATGCAGTCAGAAGAGTGATGGCTTACTTCCATCCACTCATTAATAGTGAAGCATGTTAATTTAGCCAGTCCTGAGTTCTCAAAACTAATGGCACCTTAGAATCAACATCAGGTCTTGGGGTGAATTTCCTTAGGATTTGCTGATTAGAATTCATTCAGAGTGTTCATTTGTTCTTAGAAAAATGTAATTGGGTTGGTTCCAGATTTAATCATACCTAGAGTAAGCCCATTGGAATCAGTGGGACTTTAGTCAGTCATGACTGACTTAAGTCCCATTGAATTCAATGGGCCTACTCTTAAGTATGGCTGAATCCGGAACCAACTCATTGTTATCCTCACTTAATGTCATTCCCCCCCCCTTTAATTTTTCCAGTATTGCTAATAGTCTAATCACAGTTTATTACAGGCCTTGCATATCCTTTGCCTTCCTCTTACTTATAACATATAAAATCCCTTCTTGTTCTTTTGAACATACTGTAGCTGCAGGTAATTTTGTTCCTTAGCTTTATTTTCCCTCAAACTTCTGACTCCATGGGTGACAATAATTTGATGTTCAAGGGGCGAAAGAGAGTACCATATTATCTCCTTAAGTGTTCATGACTGCCTCTATAGAACATTGCAGGGGAGAGAACCATGTGTGCTGCCTTGAGCTCATTGGAAGAAAGGTGGAATATAAATATAATAAATGAGCACTGTGTAGCAGCAGTAGTCTGACCTGGTATAAAGCAGCTTCCTAGGTTCCTAGTTGTAAGGATGAATATCAGTAAGGGCTGTGAAGTACCATGTATTTCAAAATACTGTTTAATGGAATAAATAATGATAAAATCAGCATTGTGGTGCTTGTGTAATGTCCTGCAATTCTGTGCTGAACATTTCTAATCCCTTATAACATATAAATCTTAGATGGAAGGGGCAGAGGGCTGTTAGAGGTAAGGCATAGCCAGCCAAAAATCCAGGGTTCCAGAGACTGAATCCCAGTGCGATGGGTCCAGAATTTGGAAGGACCAGAATTTGCACTGGCAGAAATTGCAAGGAGCATAGATGGGATGGAAGAAGCAGATAGATGGAAGGTGGAGAGTACAGGGACTTCAGAAGCCCTTGGACATCCAAATGAATGAGGCCAGATAGAAAGAGCATTTATAGCTGAGCCAGGGGTATCTGATAGGCTGCCTGGGTGGGTAGAGCTATGCTATAACCTGGAAGAAGAAGAGGAAGAGGAAGAGAAACATTTCAGCCTTCTCTCTGCAGCCTTGAGTGGCTCACCTCAAGGGACACCACAAATAGATGAGGAGGCTCCTGATTCTCTCCTGCATGCTCCATACAGTAGCAATATAATCTGGAAAATGCCTAGTGTAATAGTATCTGAGTATTTCTTAATAAATCTTAAAATACAGTCAATTGTATGTTTTTGCTGCAAACTATAAGGTCTCAAGGATTATTTATGTCGCCCAATCTCTGACTTGGCAGGCCTGTGTTTCTGTGCTGTAGCTCAGTATTAGACCACATGCTCTTCATGCAAAAGGTCCCACTTTTAATCTTTGGTATCTTGAGGTATGACCTGGAAAGATCTCTGTCTGAAATGCTGGAGTGCTGCTGTCAGTCAGTGTAGACAATATTGAGCTAGATGGACTAATGGTCTGATCCAATGTAAGGCAGGTTCCTATGTTCCTATGAAGGGAAATAAGATTACACATAATTGCCAATTGGGCTATGGTGACATAAGGCACTTGTTTGATATTTAGCCCTTAGTAGTTAGATTGCAGTTCCAGGATGAATCAAGTTGATAAGGTTCTTCTTCCCCATGACTATTTATAAATCTTCATCTTTCTTGATTTTATTAGGTCTATGACCGATTTATTTACTTCTGCATTTTATGAAACAATTCCCAAACCTTTATTCTTTCCCCCAATTAACGTAAGTGTACATAAATGAGTTTAGAGCATTTTTTCCCCTTAGTTTCTGGACCCCCCCTAATATATTTTGTTTGTTTCTAGGGTGACCCAGGTTGGACAGCACTTTACCTTTGTGCTTACTGACATTGAAAGCAAACAAAGATTTGGATTTTGCCGGTTAACATCAGGAGGCAAAGTATGCCTGTGCATTCTAAGGTAAGTAGCTATATTTAACAAATTAATATTTTCCTTACCCTGTCCAACCTCTCTTTCTTTGATAATTATTGGCCATTATTGACTTAAAATTGTAGACTCCCTGTGTAACTGAAAAACTTTGATATGTACTAGTCTGCTGCCATCATAACAGCAATTTTTGACAGTTATAAACTTATTTTTCCCATAAGGGAAGCTGCTTTAATTAGGTGTTTTGCAAATGCTCCATAGTTTGCCTGGCTTGGCAGGTTATGCAAGTACTTGCATAACTTTTTTTTAAAAGGAGAAAAATTGACACAGGAGCTGCAAATGAAATTGTCCTATGATAATGAAGTGAATTTCTAGTGCTAATTAGTAGAAAATCTTCTTCTTACTGACCCAAAAGAAAAGAAAAGAAAGGAAAAGTTGCAACATAACAAAGTGTACTTTAATGTATGTGTGAAATTTTCATCTTAACCTTTGTCACAAGGTATTTTTGCATTATACCCTTACTACTTACCTGTCTTGTATTCAGCATGTGAATTCAACATGTATTTTTGTTATAGCACCTTTGTGACACAGTTGGAACCAATGCAGTGGATTCACATAATAATGCTTTCACAAAATGTCTTCAAAAATAGTGTGGCATTAGGCTGGTTCTGATGATTCTTGAAAGATCTGATCCGAACCCAGGTGCGCAGCCGGCACAGCAGCCCTCTCTCTATTGTCCCCAGCTGTCCATGCAGGGGCAGCCCATCTGAATGCAGCCTGTGTGTGTAAAATCCTATGCAGTAGTTCCATGCATGGTCAACTGACCTACAGTGATCGTCACTTGTGGACGGATCCTTGCCTTGTGTCCTTCCTTGCCCAGTTCATGCCATTGTTCTAGTATTGCACAACTGCGCAACAGTGGTGGTGTCTGTCTTACTAAGGATCTTCTCACATTTTTTACAATAAAGACATGGTTGTTATTTATTGTGGAGCATATAGATGTCTTTTCTCAATGGGCTGGTGCAGAAGTAATTCTGGTTCCAATATAACCCAATGAAATACTAGAACTAATGCACCACAGTAAGCCCACAACAGAAATTGTACTGTGGGCTCATGCAGATGTAGCACTGGTTCCTGTTCACTGCAGTGAATAGATTGGGAGTCAGCATTGAGAACATGCACTCCCTTGCCCTACTTCTTCCTCTCTTGGGAGCAGATTTACCTCTCATAGTAAGCGAGGTTCAGTTTTAACCAGGATGAAATCTCACTTTCACATCCTTATTTAAAAAAGTAATCTTAGTTAATGTTAACTGTGGCTAACCCGGTGCTGACATTTTTCTTAGCCATGTAAAGGCAGGAGGATGGAATTTACTCCTAAGAGATGAGGAGCAGGAGAAGAACTCAAGTCATTCCTGAGGCTGGCTCTCTGCAGGGGAAAGTGCCCTCTAAGGCTTAAAGTTTAAAATGTTTTTTTTCTTACAAGGTCTCTTTTCATGTTCATAATATGTATGCTATTATGTGATCCAGACAGACAGCACTGGAAATGTCCTATCTTACATGGATAACTAAATCCCCCCACCCTGTGTCACACCCACTATACCTGTTCTCTCCTTTTGTTCTGTTAAATGACTTTCGACAGCTATGACCTTGTGTGTCTTCCTGCCAATGTGCATATCACATTGTGAAGGGTTTCCCCTAATTCATCCAGGGGCCACCACAAAGGTAATCACTAGTACTATCACCTGATTGTGGGAAATCTACTGTTTTTTTCTAAGTTGGGTGGGAAAACCTATCTACCTCCTCGAAGCATGTTGACTGCGAGAAAGAATTTAGAAGCTTTTGCTTCTGTTTTTGATTAGCCACAGCTTGCTGTGTTTGAACTTTGACAAACTGCAATCAATTTTTACTATGGCTAGTGGAAGCAAGCCTACTTAAATCATAATTTATGAAGCTGGCTTGTTTTCAATAACCATAGCTAAGATTAACCACAGTTTAGGGTTCAGACAACACACTTAGCTGCAATTAATTTAAAACACAAGTGGAACCTTCCAACCTGCTCTTCACAGCTACACTGTGGGAGGAGAGAGGGCATGAACCCAGGGGGTGGGGAGGGAGCTAGGCTTGTTCTTGTGATGCGAAGCCATGGTTTAGCGTTACATCCAAATGCAGCCAATCACACACTCTGCTCAGCTCCCTTATCACACAGTGCACATAGAACTGTAAATTCAGAGATACAACTATGGCTTCTTGTTTAAAATAAACAATTCCTCTTCAAATGCACCCAAACATGTAAATATAAAAAGTACTTCAGATAACAGCAAATATTTAAATCCTTCAAAATGCAGAGACAACACTTGGAATAGAAATCTTAAATTTAACATCTGAGAACCATGAAGGGGGAAAAAAGGAGGAAATAAGCTGTTCCTGAAAAGAGAACTCTAGCTGTGAGACACTTTAGTTCATGGGAGTACCTTCCTCAATCATTTTCACCTGCCACAGACCAACTCACTGCTGACCAACTCACCAAATGGTTAATGTGGGGGAGCCTTACCACGTAGTAAACCCCCCAGCCATTAGAACCTGTCGCAGGAGAATATCTCAATACACTTTCATTAATACAGATGAGTGAGCAAGTCTGTGGGGAGAAACCTTACCACTTGGTGAGTTGGTCATCTGTATTAGGCCAGTGTTGCATCTGTATCAGGCCATTGAGAGATCATGTCTAGGCCCACCCCCCTTTAGTGGGCTGAATGTTTCCATTCAGCAAGAATTGTATAGTAACTGAAGCAGTAGGGTTTTTTTTTATGAGCATGGAACTGTAGGAAGTGACTCATTTGCTAGTATGGTTCAACTGTACTAGAATTAAGCGAACACTTAATGGTAAACAGAAGTGCTATAAACAACAAAACACCACAGGCCAAGGTGATTAAAAATGTTATTACCACTGTGGATTTTCACAGTGAATGTTACCTTGTCATCAGTTTGCTCTAAAATAGATATTAAAACATAAACAGCATGACCACAATAAACTGCTTAATTAAAAGCCAAATGAAAGAAACATTTTGCCACTTTAAAGGAGAGCCCGGTTGCCTGTAAAAGCTTCTGAAAACAAATGTTTGAGCAACCTGCTTCACATATGAGCAGCAAAGGGAATGGAGACTTGAACTAGCAGTGATCATGCACTCACAAGCATTGGCAAAGGAAGCCAATGGCATGCCAATCAATGTACCGGGAGGAGAGAAATAGGTGTGGGAAGAAGGGGTCAGACTTAGAAAGATGAACTATGAAGTAGGGGACAAAGCATCCTGAGGAAGCATATCTTGCAAAATTAGCCAGAAGTGCGTGCAAGACAGATGTACTAGGGAGCAGCAAAGCTTATATAGGGATCACTATTGTATGGGGAAACACCTTGTAATCATGTGCTGGAGTATTGTCCATTCTCTCTCTAGATTACTGCATAGTTCTATAGTTTTAGCAGAGTAGCTTTAAGAAGGCTAATAGTAACGTTTTTATCCAAATCAAATCAAATCAATATTCTCATCAGCAACAAGTTACTCCAGTTGGATCCCACAGCAAGATTTACTTCATTAATTCAGTCAGTCAGTCAGGCGATCACTCGTGACCGAGTAAGATTGTCTTCCAGGATAAAAAAGAAAATTTACAAAAAGGAGATTTTAAAAGGAGGAAAATTCTAAAGAAAATTGTGTAGACTCTAGCGATGGGTCCGTAAGTGACTGTGGAGGCCAATTCTAGATCCACACAGCTTCCCACAGTGAGGACACAGGTTACCAGATGGAAGATGGTCTTGTAAAGGATTCATTTGACGTGCTTTTCACTTAGCACATTTCTCCCTTTCACCTTGCACTCGAGCTTCTTCAAAGTCCATAGAACCTTTGTGAAAGGCCAACCTCCATTTAGATCGTTCATGGGCCAGAGCTTCCCAGTTTTTGATGTTTATATTGCATTTTTTTAGATTAGCCTTAAGAACATCTTTAAACCTCTTATATTGACCACCGATATTCCGCTTTCCATCCTTGAGTTGGGAATAAAGTAACTACTTTGGGAGACGGCAGTCAGGCATTCGAACAACATGACCGGTCCACTGAAGTTGGCGTTGAAGGATCATTTTTTCAATGCTAGTAGTCTTTGCTTCTTCCAGTACACTGACATTTGTTCGCCTATCTTCCCAAGTAATTCGCAGGATTTTCCGGAGGCAACGTTGATGAGATCTTTCAAGGAGTTGGAGGTGACATTTATAGATAGTCCATGTTTCGCAGGCATACAATAAAGTTGGTAATACAATGGCTTCATAAACCAGTGTTTTGGTCTTCTTACAAATATCCCGATCCTCGAACACTCTATGTTTCATTCGAGAAAACGCGGCACTTGCGGAGCTCAGATGATGCTGGATTTCACTGTCGATGTTAGCTGTAACAGAAAGATAGCTGCCAAGATAGAGAAAATGATCGACATTTTCCAGTATTGTCCCGCCAAGCTGGATAGATGGCATCACCAAAGGGTTAGCTTGCACTTGCTGATGAAGCACTTTGGGTTTTTTGATGTTAAGTGAGAGACCAAGTTTTCCGTATGCTTCTGCAAAAGCATTTAGGATAGTTTGGAGATCATCCTCTGAATGTGCGGAGACCACATTATCATCAGCATACTGTAGTTCCACAACGGAGGTTGTAATTACCTTACTTTTTGCTTTTAGCCTGCTGAGATTAAAAAGCTTTCCATCTGTTCGATCTATAATTCCCACACCAGTGGGAAGTTTCCCCTCGACAAGATGTAAAATCATGGCGATGAAAATAGCAAATAATGTTGGGGCAATAACACATCCCTGTTTAACACCTGATCCCACTTTAAATGGAGCACCATGAGAGCCGTTGTTGTCCAAGACCATAGCCGTCATGTTGTCATTAATTATGTCATTAATTATGACTACTATAGCTACTATTTCTTAGAGGTGGCGATTTTAAGGGTGTCAAAGATGCATGCACAGTGGGGTCTGCAGAAGCCCTAGGTTCCATTAGATGGTCTGCCTAGGTCTCACTCTATTTGGTGCCCTGTCCCCTGTCTTGTATCGCATAGTTAGTGGCAGGAGGCCATTGACAGAATCCTAAGTATTACTTGAAGATTCCTCGATCTACAGCATCTATGCCTTAAAGCAGCCTTCCCCAGCCTGGAGCCCTCCAGATGTTTTGGGCTCACATCAGTGCCTGCCAGTGTGACCAATGGTTAGGAATGTTGGGAGTTGTAGCCCAAAACAACTGGAGTGCACTGGGTTGGGGGAAGGCTGTCCTAAAGCAGGGGTGCAGAACCTCTTTCAGCCTGAGGGCCGAATTACATTTCAGAGAAGCTCTTGGGGGCTGCATTCCAGAGGTGGGTGGGGCTGAAGGCAAAAGAGACAAGGTAAAAGAACCAAAAAATAAAAAAATATGACAGCATAGTTTACCTTGAAGCTCTTACTGGCAGTAATTAAGCTGTAGAAGAGACATTTCAACCTGCTAGAATGGGGGAATAACTGCACAAAAGCTGGAAAACCACAATATGGCCAGTGGCTGGGGGAAAAGGAGTGTGGGCATCTGAGGGCCGGATTTGGCTCCTGGGCCTGAAGTTCTGCACCTGTGTCTTAAAGTATAGCCTTTATATCAGGGCTCTCCAACCTTGGGTCTCCAGATGTTGCTGGACTACATCTCCCAAAATCCCTTGCCATTGGCCATGCTGGCTGGGTATGCTGGGAGCTGTAGGCCAGCAACATCTGGGGACCCAAGGTTGGAGAACCCTGCTTTATATACTTCATTCATATATCCTTATTTCTTGAGTCAGGACTGCTTCAGTTTCCTTCAGCTTCTGTAGAACCTCATCAGATACTTTCTCTGCTAACCTGCTTTCAGCAGACAGGTTCATAGACACCAGACCTCAAGTGGCCTGTGGTGCTCTATTGGAAGTTTCCTGCTCTCCATCTTGTACCGAACCCACAACCCCTAAGGCTTGCCCTGCTGATTCTTTGGCAACTGCAATGGCTATTACACATTTATTTATTATTATCGATGGGAAGGTGTTGGAGAAAAAGCTCACGCTAAATCCATCTTTAAATTTTGGTAGATCACAAAAAATTAAGGACCTCATTTTGCACTCCTTTTTCTGGTGCCATCTGTTCACTGGAAGTGTAGGATTTTGCCTACGTTACGGTTTTGCCTTCTCTTCTGTCACAACATTTTCAAATTAGCTTACAGAACAATGTTTTGAATTTTGCTTTTGGCCTGGGTAGCTTCCAGATAGAGAGAGTGTTCAGATGTCCAGACCACGCTGAGTCAGTGCACCTGTGAAGCATTGAGCCAGTCTCCACATTGCTGAATGCAGTTAGTCTGAATAGTGAGTTAGCAGACTAGCATGGGTAGCACAGTCCAAACAAGGGATTATGACATAACCTTCCATATAATATCAGTACTCTTCCTGCCTCACCCCTATTAAATATTCCTACACATCTAGTTTAGTGCTCTATTGTGTAACCACAGTGCTTGATATTTGTCATCTGGACATTAGTCTAACTTTCTTTGCGTTATAATGAAAGCTTCATCAGTTATGGACATCTAGGGCACAATAAAGGCACAATCCTATGCGTGCTCAATGCTCATTGTTGGAAACAGAATACAATATTAGACTTGATGAACCTTTTGGCTGATTCAACAGGGTTAATTCTTGTTATATTCTAATGGCACAATATTTGCCTGCCTTAATTGAACACTTTAGTTTTGGTCTGTTACTTTGCAGAAGTAACTGCTCAAATATAAAGTGGCAAGCTATAATTTTTCAGCAAGCTTTAATAAGAACCCTGCCATTATTGTTTCCATTGTGACAATTTCAAATTTACAATGAAATACTAAATGCTTACCAGGCCAGCTATTCCACCCCACCCTGACCCCCAAACTGTATGTCTAGGTTGGGAACACATTCATCTTTTACTCTTGAGGACAGGGGGGAAACATAGTATGAGTGTAAGAAATATATTTCAGGGCTACAGGTCTGCATTCTCATTAAAAAAAAATCATGTTATGCCCTTACTTATGTTATGGATAATTTTGATGGGGTGACGATTGTACCAAGGGGATGGTATTGAAAAGCAAATTGAATATAACCTGTCAGTAGTGTGTAAAGGCAGATGACAGCAAACTGAGTCTTGAATGAATACATTCAGATAGCCATAGTATACATCTTTATATTTTAATCCATAATTCCACTTTTTTTTCCATACAAGGCACTGAAATGGCTTTCAAGGAACAATACACTGATCCTTAACAACAATAAAACTAAACAATATACAATCCTTACAAACAGTGTAATAAAATCCTTAGCTTCCAGAAAAGCATACAGCTGGCAAATTAGCAAAAGCTGAAGGAATATGCTACTGTCCATAGCTGTCACTTGAGTGCCTAAGAGCAACATCAGATTCAGTAGTGCTCCCAAGTCTTCTGCTTAAAGGGGATTTTGACACCCCTCTCTCCCCCTGCCCCCAGATGCAAAGGGCACTGATCTATAATAGGATATAGATCAGTACACACCCTCTTATCAGAGGGTTCAGTCCAGAGATGTGGAAAAAATTCTGGCAGTGTTGTACTGTTGTGCAAGAGTTTAGCAGAAGACTAGCTCTTCTGCGATTATATGCAAAAGGTTGTGCAACAGCTTGTGCTAGCATGTATCTTGAGACATTGCACAAGAGGTTGTACAACATTTTTTACAAACAGAAGCACACCTCAGGATTTTAGTTTTCTCAGGCAAAGTCCTTGCACTAAGTCAGAAAAAACCTCTTCTATGCATGGAAGAGGCCTTCCGCTCATGGAAGGGCAAATCTTGGGTCCAACTCAGAATCTCCATGTTGACTGGGTAAGTCCTATTTAGTTTCCTTTTTAACTTCTTTTTATTTATCTTGATTGAGTTTTCTTACAAACCAATCAATAAACAAACAATACAATAAACAGTGCAATCCTATATATGTCTTCTCAAAAGTAAGCCCTGTTGAGTTCAATTGGACTTACTCCCAGGTAAGAGTGTATATAGAATTGTAGTGTTAGGCCCTAATACAAACAGAGCTAGAAATTTATAAAAAGAATCTAAAGTCACACTAAACATTTCTTTTAACATAGTTGATCATATATAATTGTTGTACATATCACATTCTTACATACTCCTAGATGGAGAAGTGGATGAGAAAAAATATAAAATGATAATGGATCTGTTTCAAAATGATTAATATTTAATATGTATATTGAAGTCTATATTTAGATGGAAGCTCAATTGAGAGGCCCCGATCTCACCAAATTGTAGGAAGAGATACTAGCTCATGGTGGAATCTGCTGGACTTGCTCTATTCTGTGAGAACTAATTTGATGGGTATTTTTTCCATAAGAAGAATGTCCCAGATACTAGAGTACAACTAGTATTTAGTATGAGGCTTTGTTGTATTCCATAACTTTGATATTTCCATCTTTGCAGCTATTTGTGTTTTTCAGGCTGTTAGTGCCATTGCTTAAGTAGCCAAAACAGCACTACCTTCACATGATAGTAAGTGAAGTATCAGTAGGCTTGGGAGAACTCCAAGGTTTATAGAAGTACAACAAATCTTTTGATGGGAATAAAAGAGAGGACTGAGCATGCTCAATTGCCACAGAATGACTGACTGTTGGGGGAGGGAGGAAAACCAGAGGGGAGGAGAAAGTCCAACTTTTCTATATGTAATGTTGATACCTCTAATATTATTTTATAAATGGCAGGGTTTTCCAAGCATATATTATTGTATTCCTTAACAGGAACATACATTTTGTGAGTGGTCTTTTTAATTTCCCTCTTTCAACACACTTCCATCCACTTCCACAACAGTGATCAAATATTGGTCTCCTCTACTGTATGCACTCTGTATAAACATTGAAATAAAGCTCTGGGTAAAGATGATAGTGAGGAGAGAGGAAATCTTTTAGGCTTCCCAGTTTTCCTTCAGTTATTTACCTTCATACCCTGGGACATTACTATACGAATAGTCCCTGGAAAAGATTCTTGGGCAAGAGAAAGGAGGGTCCAGCTGGACTCTGTTTAGATGAGTATAAGAACATAAGAAGATCCCTGCTGGATCAGACCAAAGACCTATCTAGTCCAGCATCCTGTTTCTTACAGTGGCCAACCAGATGCCTATTGGAAGCCCACAAGCAGGATATGAGGGGGATATAGCACCCTGCTGCTGTTGTTTGCCAGCAGCTAGTATTCATAGGCAGGCTACCTCCGATCCTGGAGGTGACATATAGTCATCATGCCTAGTAGCCATTGAAATCACTATCCTCTGTGATTGATTAAAGCCACCTAAATTGGATTATCAACTTTGGATTTTGTTGTAGACTATCTTCCCCCCTTCAATTTTCAGCTGTATAGTCATTGAAAGGAAACTAACTACATGAGTAGTGCGTTGATGGGGAATCATCAAATCCATATGGCTCCAACAAATGGTTGTATACAGGACCCTCATGATATGGGGGCATGCTGGTCCTTCTGCAAACCACTGTCTAGTGAGTCTGCAAGTTCAGTCACTTACATTTTTGACATGTCATGTCAAAGGGCCAAGCAACCCATAAAAAGAGAGAGAGACTCAATTGCTTGAGAGGATCCAGATGTAATTTTCCTGTTTATCAAAAATCTACACTAGAAAAACTGCTTGAAGGATGAATTGTGTGATCAATGACACTGGG
This sequence comes from Shinisaurus crocodilurus, assembly GCA_021292165.1. NCBI lineage: Eukaryota > Metazoa > Chordata > Lepidosauria > Squamata > Shinisauridae > Shinisaurus > Shinisaurus crocodilurus. Next base: position 149,810,406 of record CM037877.1, on the reverse strand, counting down.
GGCCTCAGACCAAGTAGTTCAGCAATTATAATAGCTACTAGCTTGGGTCTCTCAGACAAACAAGGAGGGAATATATTAAAAGGGAAAATAATGCAGAAAACTATCACGTTGTCACTTATCTATGGTCATGATACTTACCAGGAATGCTTTTTATTAATATAAAATTAATATTCTGCCCTGGGAACTTGTTGAAGGGCATACATAAATTTAAAAAACCTATATCTAGCTATATCTGTATCTATATCTATATCTATATTTATATTTATATATTTCAGGATCTACAGTGTCTTGGGGTGGAAGAGGTTTTGCTGGGGATGGGGAAGAAAAATCACATTACGATGGCAACATGTTTCAGATTTACCACTCCTACTGCACTTCGTTGGCAGCTAGTTGTGAAGACATTCACAATGATAATGTTGCAAAACTAATTTTGCCTTAGTACACATTACTGGAAGGGGGGCTGGGAGGAGGTGTGGGGCTGCTGCAGTGTCAAACCAGCAGTGTGTCAGCTGTAACATGTAGCTCCAGCTCTGGAGTAAGAGGGCATGAATATAAGTCTCTATCAATATGTATGTTTACTACTTTTTTGTGTGAAGAGGTAAAATTAATAATTTTGCTGTCCCTCATTCTAGTTACTAAAGCTAGAAAATAATGCAAATGAATAGGAAATTGGCAACATAATCAGGACACTGCACTAAAGATCGCTAAAACTTATTGTAGGCCAACATTCCCCAGCCTGGTGCTTTCCAGATGTTTCGGACCACAATTCCAGCATCCCTGACTATTGGCCATACTGGTTGTGGCTGATGAGAGTTGTAGTCCAAAATATCTGGAGCATACCAGGCTGGGGGAGGCTGCTGTAGGCTTTCTGCAAGTTTCTTTACAGCATAGCACTTCACAAGTGCCTTTCTCTTCCATGCAGCATATGTATTTCAGGATTTGAACTGAAAAATACATCTCAAGACTTTAAAAAATAATAATGCAAAAATGCTTATTGGTGTACTAGTGTCTTACACTATGCTTCTAAATTTACTTTTTCACACTAATGATGATGCAGACTTGAGCATTCCAATGTAAATGATTGTGTTAGCTTTGATGTTTCATTGTTAAAGAATAGTATGCTTTGTGGGATATTTTTTGGAGAATATTATCCCATATTCCCTTACATAAGAAACTCAGGTATAAATATGACTAAATGATTTTAATAGAATGCATGACAATAGTAATTACACTGGGGCTCATTTTGTTAAACTACTGTCTGTGTCTCTAGCTGACCTTATACATCCTGAGAAAAGCAGACGGCATCATTAAAATTTTCAGCCTTGGATTTGATTAATGAAATTTTATGACTGTAAAATTGTCACCTAGATTTCTAAATGAAATGTTCTAATACGGTAGACAGGTTTATTTGGGAAGCCTTTTTAGTTCTTCATCTCAGTCTGTGCTTGAAGCTCCCCCCTTCCTTTAGGCAAATCCCTCAGAAGCAGAATGTTTCAATTTTACACATTTTGTGTCAATTTTCCAGACAGAAAGTAGCCCCTAGACATTAGACATTTAGCTACGGAAAGGCGGTTTCCTTAGTTTTATTTGATTACTAGAAGTTAGATTCCTGCTGATAGTTCAGGACTGTTAGTGGTTACCTGACTGTTTGACAGAAAACATTTCCTTTCCTTTATTTAACCTTTGACTTGTGAATATAAAAGCTTTATCAGAACTGTAGTGGAAGCGCAAGCGAGGTGGAAGTGTACTTAGTGCAACAAAGCTGAAGAATGACTTTGAATGAAAGCCTGAGCGCCTGCCTTGTGACTCCTTGGATTAAAAGAATATGCTAAATATGTTTTTAATTAGCAGTGAAATATCTGGTGCCATTGTTTATATGACAGGTAAGGGCCACATTTTAGGTAGGATCTAATGCATTTTAAAAGCATAACACTTCCACATGCGTGATTGATTTTGCAGATGTTATTTTACAGATTTTGTGCTTTACATTGCAGGCAGGAAATTTGTTGAAGCACTCTCTGAACCACTGAAATTAGGACATACTGATTTAAGCCAGTTTTGTGGTTCAGCTTTTACGTGATTATTGCTAGCATAAGGGTTTCCCTGACTTTGTACAGTGCCTAGCATAAAAGTGCTCAAATCCTAATTGGCTTTCCCCCCATTGTTACCATGTAGCTTAATCATATAACTGCCTCAGTTTGGGCAAATGTCAAATTTAGTAATAAAGTTCTTCAGTTTGGGTTCAGGGGAAAAACATCTTCTCCCACAATAGTTTTCAAGTTTAAAAGAATAATAATTTGAGGACCAAAAGGGTTAGGAACTTGCTAGGATTTGATGCTAGAATTTGATGCTGATATATGGATCCTTAGGTTTGATCCATATCTACAGTTAATATATTCAAGTTCCACTAGCACTCTTGGAAAAAAATGGCTAGGATTCAACATTTATTTATTTATTTATTTACAGTATTTTTATCCCATTCTTCAGCCAGAAAAGGCTCCCAGAGTGGCTTACAACATAGCTCTAATGTGAGCAAAAGGCACTTTCACACATGCAAGGGGAAAGGGGAATCCCTGATTTCTACCAATTCCCACTTCTAGCTTCAGCCCCCCCCCCAACCCCATGCCCCATATCACACCATTCTGGAGGGTTGCCCAATCTTCAGGACCAGGTTTTCAAAAGATGTAGGAGGACTGCAGCAGGAAGGGGGGAGAGGAAAACCCTATTCTGTAAGCAGAATTCCATTCAGGTAGTTAAGATACAAGCCATTTATGTTTTGCGGTAAGGAAGATAGACAAGACAAAGTTGTTTCTGAGGGGACAACTGTTGTTACACATGGTGGTGGTTTATACTGGGAACAAGGAATGGGGGTGCATGCAATTCTGCATTATTAATTCTAGTTCTGCATTATGAGAAATAATGAATGCTTTGTGTGTATCTGAATACCAACAGCTATGACAGCACATTGTTATAAACAGTGACATCATATATTGTTTTTACACATGGATATGTTGGTGCAAATGTCTGGATTAGGGTGTTGAAGGATTAATTATAATGGTGGTTATAGGCATATTCCTTTGTGAATAATAACTTATGGTTCAATTTGATCTTTTTATTTTAAGTAGCAAGCTCTAAATTATCTACATCTAGCATTTTTGTGGATTTAACAGTTCTAGGTTAAGGGTAACTGTTGTTGAAGCCTTCCAGCTGTGAAAGGAAAATCATTCTAGTATTTGGGATTTCAGCATTCAATTAGCCAAACTGTTTTATTATTCATACTTTGTGGTGTGTGCATGCTTGTTCTTGATTTTCTGTGAAGTTTGTCCTTTCGCATCCAAGTTTTGTGGACCTCCAGTACCATTGAAGTGATATGTTTTTAATGAATGGTAAGTACTGAGTATTCTCTTGAGGGTACCCAAATAAACCAGGAACAGAAATGTGTTGCAACAAGCTCCTTTAAAAACAAACAATACACCATGTACAGTCATGCCTTGGATTGAGAGCATAATTTGTTCTGGAAACGTGCTTGTAATCCAAAACACTCTTATATCAAAACGAAATTCCCCCCAAAAAATTTGTACAGAGATTTTTAATTTAAGCCGTACTATAGTACTTGTATTGCAAGACATTGCTTGTGTATCAAGTCAAATTTTTTTAAATAAATATTTAAAAAATTGCTTGTCTTGCAAAATGCTCTCATACCAAGTTACTTGCAATCCATGGTATTACTGTATTGTCTTTTAAGGATTTTGTTGGAAAGGAGAAGGGGGGAAGTTGCAAAATTTCTGTTTTTGCAATTCAGGACAAGCTTTTTTGGGGTGGGGGAGCAGGGTGGGTGGATCATCTTCCCCAGAACACCCAAATTTTAAATAATGTAATCCAGTTATATTCTAATCTTATTTGTGTTTGTTGTATGTTACAGTATAACACAGTATTCTAAATCAGTCCACAGCACTTAGCTGCAGGCATTCATTCACTATAGAGCAGTGATGCCATGGAGCACACTAAAATGTTGTGAGCGGTGCTAAGTGTAGTTTGAATAATCAAATCACAATGGTGCATAAACCCACCACTCTTGTCTGTCAGAGAGGAGAGGCCCAAATGCAGCATTGCTTCTCCCTCCACCTCTATGTGTACAGTGACATTATCCTGAAGTAGAGTGTGAGAATGCATGAGGTTGATAGAGACTGGAAAATCCCAGAAGAATCTGCATTGCTCAGAAAGCAAGGTCCTGTTGCTTATTTATTTTATTTTATTTTATTTATACCCCGCCTTTTTTCCTACAAGGAACCCAAGGCAGCTTACATCCTCCTCTCCATTTTTATCCTCACAACAACCCTGTGAGGTAGGTTAGGCTGAGAGTCAGTGACTGGCTCAACGTTACCCAGTGAGTTTCATGGCCGAGCGGGGACTAGAACCTGGATCTCCCGAGTCCCAGTCCTGAGTCTCTCACCACTACGCCACACTGGCTCTCCTTAATCTTGACTGACTGGCTAAGGCGAGGGTGTGAGACAATATTAAATGAGCAATACAGTAACAAGGAGGGTGCTTGCCCATTGTTTTTGATCTCATTGTTGCTCATCAGGAACTATTATCTATCTATCATCTATCTATCTATCATCTATCAATCATCGTATAGTGTGCGTCCAATTCTTCTTCGTGGTCTCTGTGCATCACACACATGGGCTCTGCGCCTGCGCGGAGGCCGCTTCGGGAAGATTCTATAGCTGAGGCAAACTTTGGGCGGGAACCCCTCCCCCCCGCGTCTCTACTGCGCGGGTTCCCGCCCTCTCCCTCAGTTCCTCTTCGACTGCCATCGCGTGTGGCTGTTCTTCGAGAGGTTCTTCGATTCTTCACAGAATCCAACTAAAAAAGACTGAGTTTTCTTCTTCTATCTTCCCCCCGTTCTTCGTGGGATCATCTAAACGTAATTATGGCACCAAAAGCCCCCTTCCGCAAATGCGTGAGGTGCGGGACCAAGCTTCCCCCGGCGGACGGGCACTCGCTTTGCGTGGCATGCCTTGGAGAAGGCCACAACGTGGAAACTTGCCATCATTGTCAAGCTTTCACTAAGCAAGCGAGGAAGCATAGGGCGGATAAGCTGACGGCGATTCTTTACAAAAAAGCCCTCCAGCCGCCCGCGGAAAAGCCTTCCTCTTTACCAAGGCCTAGTACGCCGCCTTCCCACACGGTCTCCTCAGCGGACGCTCAGGAGGCCTATATGGCCACTATGATATCTAAAAGTAAGGCCAAGAAGGCACGCAGGGAGAAGGAGGAGGCGAAAAAGCGAAGCAAGGAGCGGAAGGAAAAAGCGAGGAGATTGGCGAAAAAACTGGCTTCGTCCCTCTCGGGATCGAGATCGACGCTAGCCATGGACCCGACGGACGTCGCGGCCTCAGATCGCCCGGCTGGGCAAAAATCTCCGACCGCATCGGTTCCCTCGGGCTCGAGGGACCCTCCTCCTTGCTCCACTCCGACAGCTCCTTCGGGCTCGAAGGAAGCTGCGCAGGCCGTCGTGTATTCAGATGGGGAGATCGTGGACTCACCATCGGACCCGAGGCCCTTGACACAGACCGCTGCCGCTCCTTTATCCGTCTCTCCAGCTCGTGGGGTACGGGCTCGTACCCCACGAACCCGATCCAAATCACTCGAGATCGAAGAGGTTCTGATCACCCGGGACCGGGCTTCATCCAGATCCTCAGTCTCGAGATCACGGGATCCCCAACGCTACAGGGACAGATCCCGCGACTCCAGAGACTCGAGATACTCCTCGAGATCATGAGACACATACCACAGGGGACGTTCTCCGGTTTCCCACTATCGATACCAGAGAGCTTACCGATCCCGAGATAGGTCCCCACCTAGGAGACGCTCCCCACCAAGGCGGGAGAGATCACCTGGGAGCTCTAGGAGGTCTCCACCAGCTTGTATCCTAGCTCTGCAGGCACGCAGCGAGGTGAGAAAGTCGGCTTACCGCCTACTCACCGGAGGCAGCCACACGGTCCCGTAGATCGTCGACCCCGGGCTCACCTATCTCGAACTCGGAGTCAATCATTTCTGCCTCTCCCTCCTCGGCATCGCCAGACCAACAGGTGACCACCCAGTCGGGAGTGTCCCCTTCCGAGGATATGGGCACCTTCCAGGAACAAATCCTCCGGATGGCCCAAGCCCTCGGACTGGAGACGATGGTGGAGGAGAAAAAAGCGGTAGATCCTCTATTTGATGCCGTCTCGAAATCCTCCTCGGGCCCCACACTGCTCCCGATTACCCCTACCATGTTGGAGACGGTGCAAGGATCTTGGAACTCCCCGTCCACAGCTCCTCCCGCGGCTAAACGCCTGGACGCGCTCTACAAGGTTAGACCGGACACGGCCAAGTTTCTCTTCTCCCACCCTACTCCGAATTCAATGATAGTCGAGTCGGCGCAGTCCAAGTCGGGCAAGCAGCACTCCACTCCATCGGACCCTGAGGGAAAAAAGTTAGACAACTTCGGACGAAGAGTCTACACTTCGAGCGCCCTGGGGATCCGGGTCGCCGGGTACCAAGCGACAATGGCGAGGTACCAACTCTTCCTTTGGGAGAAGATGAGTGGATTTATAGACTATCTCCCGGACGAGAAGAGAGACTTGGCTAGGGTGTTCCAGGCCGAAGCGTCGAACACTTCCAGGCAACAGATCCACACGGCCAGACATCAGGGAGACTGCCACGGGAGATCCCTGGTGAGCGCAGTCGCTCTCCGCCGACATGCTTGGCTACGGTCCTCGACCTTAACAACGGAGGCTAAAGCCAAGATCGAGAACTTGCCCTTCGATGGAGTCGGTCTCTTTAATGACAAAACAGACGACTCCCTCGATGCGGTCCAGAAAGCCCGGGTGAACGCTAGGAAGATGGGACTCCTTCCGATGCAACCAACCCGAACATTCAGACGCCGAAGGTGGACCCCATACTTACCACCTATAGCTCCAGCTCAACAAGGGCAGCACCAGCAGTGGCAGGATAGCCGCACCCGCCCACAACAGCCCCGGGCACCGAGCCGTCATTTCCAGCAGCAACGGTACCGGGGCTCCCGCAAAGGAGGTGACTCCCAAAGGCGACGGGTTTGACGGGACCCAAGGCACGACCGACAACTCCAATTCGATCCTATTGACTCCGATTCCGGCTCGACCTCAGTTTGGAACCCGACTATCCCTCTTCCTACCATCATGGAAGAAAATTACCACCGATCGTTGGGTTCTGAACATTGTCCAGCACGGCTACAAGATCGAGTTCGCTTCCCTCCCACCATTCCTTGGCACCCGCACAACGCAACCATCTCAAGTGCTGCGAGAAGAGGTCCACTCCCTACTGATCAAGGGAGCCATCGAGACGGTTCCTCCACGCCTCGCCCAGGGCGGCCTCTACTCCAGGTATTTTACGGTGTCGAAGAAGGATGGTGGGCTCCGACCGATCCTGGATCTTCGTTCAGTGAACTTCTACATTCCACCCAAGAAGTTCAGGATGGTCACGCTCCAGTCGATCCTGCCTCTCCTTCGCAAGAACGACTGGTTTGCATCCATCGACCTCCAGGACGCATATTTCCATATAGCGATCCATCGGGACAGCCAAAAATACCTGAGGTTCAAGGTCGGACCCGATACCTTCCAGTTCAAGGTACTCCCATTCGGACTCTCGACGGCACCGAGGGTGTTTACCAAGTGTATGACGGTAGTGTGTGCCTATCTTCGAACTCAAGGGGTGACGCTCTACCCCTATCTGGACGATTGGCTCATCATAGCACCTTCTGCGCAGGAGCTTCAGGATGCCCTACATTTAACTACCAACACTCTGAACACCCTCGGACTCTGTCTCAATGCAAAGAAATCCAAGCTTTTCCCCACTCAAAGGATCCAGTTCATCGGAGCATTATTGGATGCTACTGTCGGTCGCGCCTTTCTACCAGAGGACAGAACTCTAAAAACACTTACCCTCGCCAGGAAAATACACAAGGCGACCTCGTGCACAGCCTTCTCGATTCAGCGACTCCTCGGCCTCATGGCCTCGACCATATCTGTCGTCCCTCTCGCTCGACTCCACATGCGCCAGCTCCAAAACTGGTTCATAAGGTCGTTCGATTCCGAGACGAATGCCCATCGAACCCGTCTGTCGATCCCGTCCACAGTAAGGCAGTCACTTCTTTGGTGGACGAATCGTCACAACTTAACAAAAGGCCTGCCATTTCGACCCGTTGTACCCTCGATCACGTTGACAACGGACGCCTCTCTCCTGGGCTGGGGAGCTCACTGTGGGGACCACACAGCGCAGGGTCAATGGGGCCCACACGACCGAGGAAAACACATCAACGTCCTCGAACTCAAAGCTGTATGGAACTCCATGAAATCCCTCGAACCCATACTCGAGGGCAAACACCTACAGGTGGTCACCGACAACACCACTGTAGTTGCTTATTTGAACAAGGAGGGAGGTACTCGCTCGATACGACTGACGAACCTATCCCTTCGTATATTCAACTGGATGATACCCCGCCATATCTCGGTAAGAGCCATCCACATCGCGGGGAAGGACAATTATCTTGCAGATGCCCTCAGCAGGATATCCTTCGATTCCCACGAGTGGCAACTGGACGACCGAATCCGTCAGTCCCTTTTTCGTCGGTGGGGGACCCCGACGGTGGACCTTTTCGCGACGGCAGCCAACGCGGCGTGTCAGGTTTTCTGCAGCAGAGCGGGCCACGACAGCCGGTCGATCGGGGATGCGTTTCTGCTAACCTGGTCAGGGACTCTATTTTACGTGTTTCCTCCGATTCCACTGTTAACCAAAGTCATCGCGAAGATCCAGTCCGACCAAACGAACTGTATACTTGTGACCCCGTGGTGGCCGAGACAGACATGGTTTGCTCCTCTTCTCAGACTGTCCCAAGGGAAGTACCTACGCCTACCGAGCTCGACAACAATCCTCTCTCAAGCTCGAGGCTCAGTTCTCCACCCAAATCCATCCATCCTGCAACTTACTGCTTGGATGATCTGATTCCAGACTCACTCCCAGCAGAGATCAAGCTTGTGTTACGGGAAGCCTGGAAACCATCCACCAGGGCATCCTATACAAGGAAATGGAAAGCCTTCGGTGAATACCTCGGGGAAATCGAGGTGCCATATCCGAAGGCTCCTATTCATAGTGTACTGCAGTTTTTACTCCATCTGCAACACAAAGGTCTCAAGACGAGCTCGTTGAAAGTCTACTTAGCGGCGTTGTCAGCGTTCCACGAGGGCAGAGATGGGTATACACTGTTCTCCCATCCTTTAGTCAGGTGCTTCATGAGAGGTCTGCACAACATGAACCCATCGTTCAAACCGGTAAACCCGACTTGGGATCTCCAGCTCGTACTTCAGGTACTTATGTCTAAACCCTTCGAACCTATGGCGACGTCAGACCTCCACTTGTTAACTCTTAAAACAGTGTTCCTTGTCGCCATCACCTCTGCCCGAAGGGCATCGGAGTTGACGGCCCTGAGGATAGACCCTCCGTACCTTGTTTTTCATAGAGATAAAGCAGTACTGCGCCCAGACTTGGCTTTCCTCCCGAAGGTGGTCTCTTCTTTCCATCTCAACCAGGACATTATATTGCCAGCGTTCTTCCAGGGTCCATCTACTCCCCTGGAACAACAACTCCACATGCTGGACGTGCGAAGGGCTTTACTTTTCTATAAGTCGCGCACCGAGTCCATCAGGAAGTCTCCACGTCTCTTCGTCTGTTACGGAGGTCACTCCAAGGGCTTGCCTGTATCGAACCAGCGACTGGCTTCGTGGCTTGTGACCTGTATCAAACTGGCGTACGAGCTCAAGGGACAACCTCTACCGAGCTCGATCCAGGCCCACTCCACTAGGGCCGTTTCAACCTCAACTGCCTTTGAGAGGGGTGTCTCCCTGACAGAGGTCTGCAAAGCGGCAGTGTGGTCGACGCCTTCCACGTTCGTGACTCACTACCGTATCGATGTCCGATCCCGAAAGGACAACGTATTCGGCAGAGCTGTCCTTTCCTCGATCCTGCAATGACACCGACACCGACCCTCCGCCGGTAAGTCAGCTTGCTACTCTGCCCATGTGTGTGATGCACAGAGACCACGAAGAAGAAGGACAGGTTGCTTACCTGTAACTGTAGTTCTTCGAGTGGTCATCTGTGCAGTCACACAACCCGCCCAGCCATCCCCGCTACGGTGTCACTGTCGAGTTCGATGGTGTACTGGACCGGGGCCCTTGGGCGCACCATCGATACCGTACGACACCATCGAATTCAACTCTCGGTATTGATGTTCAACGTAGGGAGATTTTCCTATGTTCTTCCTTAGCACTGGGATCGCGATGGCGGTCTCAGGGGAACTGAGGGAGAGGACGGGAACCCGCGCAGTAGAGACGCGGGGGGGAGGGGTTCCCGCCCAAAGTTTGCCTCAGCTATAGAATCTTCCCGAAGCGGCCTCCGCGCAGGCGCAGAGCCCATGTGTGTGACTGCACAGATGACCACTCGAAGAACTACAGTTACAGGTAAGCAACCTGTCCTTTTAATCCAAAACAAAACACACCCCTCTCCCAAGCATTAAAAGATTTAGAGAATGCTGGTTTAGAGTAATTTTTCAAATTGAGTAGGATTAGACAGATCTGTATCGCTTCTGAGCTGTGCTATTCTGTGGGATCTCAATGGTAGTGGGTGGGTTTGCACAACATGCTAAGCCACCCTATGAATAAGCTACACAATACCGGTTGTTCTCAGAACAACCCATGGTACATCCGATAGATGATCGGGATCACCATGGCTTGTACTCCACCCCTTGGGTCCACCCCTGGGTCCTCCAGCTGGTATCCCAGTGTCCTTCATAGCAGAACCCATCTTGCCTCCCCCTCCCCACTCCAATCGCTACTCATTTTAGTTTGCCACTGGTTGTTTTTTTTTTTTGGAGCCTCAAAAATGTGCAATTGGTGTCGTATTTTTTTTTCAGCCCCAGAAAATTGTGCAATTGTGTTCGTAATTTTTTTTTAAAAATTGGTCTGTCTTTTGCAAGTGCGCAAGTGTGCTCTTATGGCTGTCCAATATGTGGTCTTACCTGGTCAATTTCCTTGTATGTTTTAGCTGTCAAAGGGAGCAGCAAAGTGGAGTAGGTAACATGCATGGAAATTGACAAGATGAGACTGCATGTAAACTACTGTAATTTGTTCAAAGTTGCCAGGGACCAGCTGCTGAGTTCTCAACTGAAAATTAAAAAGCACTGAAAGGGGGGGGGGAAGCAGCAAAAGTACACGCAACAAAAGGGAGGGGGACAATATCTCCCACTTAGCAATGTTACCCTCTCGATTTTAAGTGTTGAACTGACACTTCTCATCATCTGCCACCTTTTCAATACTTCCTTGACTCTCCAGCTACTGCAGAAAGGGGAACTGTTAACTTCCCCCCTTTTGCAGCTCCTTTTTGGAGTACTTACTGCTGCAGTTACTGTGGTTCCCTTACAGTTCTTTTAAAAAGGCAGAAATATACACAAGTTTAATGGGTGTAAAGTAAATGGAGGGGACATTTGTGCACCTGCGGTAATGGAGCAGTTACTGCAGGTACACAAATTTCCCCTCTATTTACTGCTTGCTCTTAAATTGGAGCAAATTTCTCATCTATTTATTTTCCAGCCATTACATTTGTGTATATTTCTCAGTACAAAAAATGGCACAAATATTTCCAATAGGTTTTTAAAAAACCCTTACAGGTAGCAGAATGGGATGGAGCAAATGGTGCACCAGCACCAGTTGTACTTTCACTGGCACCAGTGGTATTTTCACTCGTCCCCACATGGGGCCGCATTCACTCTGTCCCATTCAGCCTCCTTCTCAGGGTTGTTGTTTTTTTAATTTTAGAACTGTCAGGGAATGGCAGTAAGTGCTCTGAAAAGGAGCTGCAAAAAGGTGGAGGGAACCAATATCTTCCATTTCTGGACTACCTGCAGACTTGGGGAAGTGTTAAAAAGTTGGAGGACACCGAGAAGTGTCAGTTCAACACTTAAAATAGAGATAATTACATTGCTAAGTGGGAGATATTTTGTGCCCCCCTGCTTTTGGTGCACTTTCTTTTGCTACACACCCTTCAATGCTTTTTAATTTTCAATTGACAACTTGGCAATTGGCCCCTGGCAACTGTGCACAAATTAGCCTACAGTAATACCTTGGATTGCAAGTAACTTGGTTTGAGAGTGTTTTGCAAGACAAGCAAATTTTTAAATATTTATTTATTTATTTATTACTTGATATACAAGCGACGTCTTGCAATACAAGTACTGTAGTACAGCTTAAATTAAAAATCTCTGTACAAATTTTTTTTGGGGGGATTTAGTTTTGATATAAGAGTGTTTTGGATTACAAGCACGTTTCTGGAACGAATTATGCTCTCAATCCAAGGCATGACTGTATATGCCTTGTCAATTTCCTTGTATGTTGCCTACTCCTCCTCAGTGTTTCCTCTGACAGCTGAAACATACATTATGAACACATTTGTGCAATTTTCTGGTGCCAAAAAAAGCGGTGAGGAACCAGTGACTGTCACTCCAAAGTGCCACTTGGGCATTGGTGAAGGGGCTGTCATTGGCGGCGGCAAGGGCGAGATTGTGACGAACCCACTCATTCCAAGTGGCTTGCTAGCCAATCCCTGCAACCCACAATGAAATTGCTGTCCTGTTTTCAGATGACGCAACAACCCATCATGGATCAAACAATCCCTAGGGCCTAGAACAAGCCATGGGTTGGCAGGGTGGCTTGCTGCTGGAAAATAAGCCATCCTGCGGAAAGCAGTCTGGATTTGGACAACACGACAACACACTGTGGCTAGTTACCCATGATGGTTTGTCGTGTTGTGCGAACCAGGTCAGTATGTATTTTTTCATCATTCTCTTCTTTTTGGGAAGAATTAAAAGCTCTTAAATCAACATCTGTTGGCTTCTGAATTTTTGTTTTTCACTTTCGGGAACGTGTTATAAAAATTACTAACACAATGTCAATTTCATATAATGCTTTTATCAGCCTTTATCAGTCTTTTAGCTTAATCAGATATACATTAAACATCTGGAGGGATAATTGTGGATGTAAACTTTCTGTTAATAAGAAATCTTGATCCAAAGAACATTCACTTGTTTCCTTACAAGTATTTCAAATAAATATGGAAATGCAACAAACATTTCTTTTAAAAATGCAAAAAAATGCTCCTCTGCGAAATAATCAAAATATCATTTTAGCATCTTTGTAGCTAGATGTGGCAAGAAGAAATACTGTTCCTTACAGGAAAGGATGTGCCAATCCCCAGGGGAGGAGCCACTCAGTCTAATTCCACTCCAGTTTTGGCCTATATCAGAACAAACTAGGCTGTAACTAAGCTCTTTCCTGTCTTACTTCAATGGAATTTTTATTTTTCATATACTTGAGTATAGAGGAGTGTGATATACCAGTCAGATCAGTGGTCTTTGTTAGTGTTGTCTATACCAACTGGTAGTGAGTCCCAGGCAGAAGCTTTTCCAGCTCTGCTATCCACGATCTTTTTCCTGATGTTTGAAATGTTTGCAGGACCAAGTCAATACCATTTTTTCTTGTGAAGTGCTCATAGCTGAACTTTTACTATCAAACTGGCTTTAACTCTTTCAAAAAGTGCAGTGTAATGAAGTAATTTTCATGTTATGCTTCTTTTTAATGCTTGTGTTATTGTTTTTAAGCTGCTTTGTTTCTCTTTTCAGCTACTTACCATGGTTTGAGGTGTACTACAAACTTTTAAATACGCTGGCAGATTATTTGGCTAAAGAACAGGTAATTTTATGTTACATTTCCATTACACTTCATAAAATGTACTTATGTTTAGAAGAAATGTTAATCATTGTCAAATTATTTTTTAAAAAACACAACACTTAAGCACTGCAGTACAATTCCTTACAATTCACATAACATAACTGAATTTAAGAATAGTCTCTTACCTTTGTTCGGTAGGCTTGTGTGCTGCCTGTCATACTTGATTTTTAGCTGGGGAAAAGGTGTAGCCTTCTCCTTCCCTTCCATCCTCCAGTTAGGCGCCCATTTCAGGGTGAGAAAGGCTTAGGGATAGAGTGGCAGCATGGACATGTATCCAAATCACACAGCTGCAGGCTTCTCCCCCTCCCACATAGGAACATATGAAGCTGCTTTATACTGAGTCAGACCATTGGTCCATCTAGCTCAGTAAAGTCAACACTGACTGGCAGTGGCTGTTCAGGGTTTCAGACAGGATTCTTTCCTCACCCTACCTGGAGAAGCCGGGGATCGAACCTGGGACCTTCTGCATGCAAAGCATGTGCTCTGTCACACTGAGCTATGGCCCCTCCCTCCTCTTATGTATGTTCCCCATACATGAGCATCTTCTATAACTGGGCATGTTGATGGCCTGCTCTCTTCTCAGTCTTCCAGGATATGCACTGATGGCCTCCTCTCTTGTCTCTTTTCTTTTTCCTTCTTACCTACTGCATGGTTAAGTCTGGGATTTCTTTAATCAGCCATTGTTCCATGGACAGAATTAGTAATTAAGCATGTCTTTGGACATGGTGTTTCTCAGGAAAGCCTGTATTCTCTTCTGAGCTACAGTAGTCATCAGAGTGGTCACTGTAATTCTCAACAACTTCACTGTTTCTGCAAAATAGAGAATCTGGTCATGAACTGTTTATATTGGAATGAATGCATTAGGTATGAAATATCTTTAGGTTGGGGAATGGCCTAGATGACCCATTAAGTCTGTTGAACCCTCCTACCAGGTCACTCTCAATTATTCATATTAATTTGACTCAAAATTTTAAAGAGTGTTTTGCTATGTTGTGTCTCTTTGCCCTCCAAACCTTAGGGATACAGTATAATTGTGATGTCTTTGTCATAAGAAAGATCAGAATTACTGATTTCATTCAACCACTGAAGATTAGTTCCAGTGGAACTACTTTCCTACCTGGGAGTGCTTTGGTTTGATTCCTGTTTAGGGATACATTTGCAGATGTAACATCAGAATAGCAAATCCATGTGGGTTTCTATATTTCCTGGACAATCTGTGTGAATTTTCAGTCAAGTCAAGTCAAACTTTATTTGCATCTAGCCATTGGCCATTGCAATTTAAAACAAATTACAAATAACACATAACACACAATAAATATTCAATGTTCAGAGTAAAACAAATGCTTGCATAAACTCAGTATCACAGCTAAAATCCTTGATATTATCTAAAATTATATCTAAGATTATATCTAAAATTATATCTAAAATTACCTAAAATTTATCTAAAATTATGTATTTTGTTGAACTCTAGTTGCTGCCCTCATTTTGATCACAATAGCTATGAATTTTGCTGTATTTGCTGTCACCATCCTATTGCGGTCCTCTAAAAGAAAATTCACATAGTAATCGACTGGGCGCCCTGGATAAGGTGTCAATAGAGGAGTAATCAACTCTTCTCGGCTAGTTCTATACAGGGAGCAAAAGAGCAGCACATGGGCGATGGCTTCAATGTTACCATCTCCACAAATGCACACTCGATTCTGATATGGAATTCTCCTAAAGCGGCCTTCCAGGACCGCAGTGGGAATCACATTTAGACAAGCTCTTGAAAAAGCTATCCTATGTTTAGAGTATGTAAGCTGTTGTAAATATGCGGCTATATTTCCTGTAGGACTGCATATAGTCAAATTAAGATGGGGATTCAATTTCTTCATTATGGAACAGCTGTTTTGTCTTTCAATATCCAGTAAGCGCAGTTTTATAGTTTCTTTGGCTTTAAAGAAGCCTAGGCCTAATAGATATTGAACTGAAAAGCCAGACAGATTTAGCTTTCTGGTTATAGCTTTTTGCCAGCTACTCTCGTGAGTATCTCTGACTATCAGGGGAAGCAGACCCGTATCAGTTAAATGCAGCCGCAGCCATAAGGTAAGTGTCCTCATCCAGACCTGCGTTTGTATGGAAATAACTCCAGCCTCGTGTCGCAACGCAGCATTTGGGGCACAATTGGGAACTGCAAAGATTTGTCTTAAAAATTTGGACTGCACTGTCTCCAGTGGTTTCAGATTGGAATCGGCCCAAATTGAAATCCCAAACAATAATTGGGCTATAGCCTTGGCTTTGAAAACTTCAAGGGCTGCAGGGATGAAATTTTGTCCTTTTGTTCAATAAAAACGCAGGAGAATTTGGACACTCCTAGTGGCTTTTTCAATTGCATAAGCTTGCTGGGCTGTCCATGTCCCTGAATGATGGAATATTATATCCAAGTGTGATGAATGGGTTAACAGTTAGCATTGCCAGGCAGAGTAGATGCGCCCAACAACCTATCAGGGCTCGCCTGGAGAGGGTTCTGATGGGAGGGGGAGCTCTATATTTATATGTGCCTGTGTGTGAGAGAAAGTTTAGTTGAGAGTTGAGGGTTTAGGGTTTAGAGCAGTGATGGCGAACCTATGGCACGGGTGCCACAGCTGGCACGCAGGGACCTCTCTGTGGGCACTCGAGCCATTGCTCACCAGATCGCGAAAAGACTGTCCCCTTCTGCAAAACACTCATGATTTTGTTCTTTCTCAGTGTGGAACAGAATGATTTTATTCTAGAATTCCTGTTACAGAATTCTTTTCTACATTGTTGTCACATTTAAAAGATTTTGAAGAATGATGCACAGAGCATGGCTTGGATGTAAAGCCCTAACAGTTGACCTGAGTGCTGCATGTGTTGCTCTCAAACTAACGGAGTATGAGCCAAGGTTTGACAAATTATTAGCATACATGCAATAGCAAAAATCACATTAACTGTGCAAAAGCATGCCCAATGCAAACTTTTACCTAATGCAGTGTTTGCAGTCCAAGACATAAAGTGTTTAAAATGTGTTAAGCACGTTTAGTTTTCTTGTTTATCTTGCTCATCCTAGTACAGGTTGACTTTTACTTTTATTAATGCGACACCTGTAGAAGCAGGGAAAGGACCCGGGGTAAAGCTTGCCCCATATAATTTCAGTCTGGCATATAATCATATTACAAGTTGAGAATCCCTTATCCAAAAATACATGTGCCTAATTATTTAAAAAGTTTATATAAATTCCCTTCAGGCTATATGTACAATGTAGTACTATAATAATTTTTTGAGTTGATTTTTTTTTTCAACAAAAAACTGTTTGTATCATTGAAAGCTCTGTTATTGTGTTTTTCTTTAAAGACAAAAGATGTTAATTAGTTTGGACTACTGTATGAAACAGTTGTTTTTCTAAAACTTGTTTTTCTAAAACTAGAACCTCGGTATTCAGGTTTAATTGCAGTGTTGGCACTTTGAAATAAATAAGTTGGTTTTGTGTTGCAGTTTGGGCACTCGGGCTCAAAAAGGTTCGCCATCACTGGTTTAGAGTGTTAGAGAAAAGGAATTGTACCTGCTTAGAGAAATGTTTACTTAAGAAAATAAACACCACAATAACCAGTCCTGGTATTTTGAGAGTTAATCTCCCACAGACAGATTGTCCACTCGGGTTTGTCTGATGAGAGAGGGAAATCTTGTGACAGAGAGGGAACTGATGCCCTGGAGCAACATATCTCAGCCACGGGGCTAGTGAATGTGAACTAACAGCCAGGTGGTAGGGAGAGAAATAAAAATTAAATAACCGGCCACGTTATCGTCACAAGAATATTTGGCGGCATCGGCGGGGTGCGAATGTCCAGTGAGGCATGGTGAAGTCAGTGGTGTGAGGTATTTAAAACCCTGAGGTGGAATTGTGATTCCAGAAAAGTGTAACGGTTAAAAGGCTGGGTGCTGGCAGCAGAAGAAAATTTCTGACTGAAATATCTGACCTTAAAGTGAAATCAGGGTAATCCTGAGAAACTACAAGCTATTCTGAAATAAGAACTGAGGGGAAAAGTTAATAATAAATCAAAATAAGAAAGCATGGCTCCTAAGAAAGTAAAGCCTGTGTCTGAAGCCCAAATATTTGAAGAGGCAGAATTCCCTGAGGGAGGGGAAAATACTGGAGCTACACCTATTGCCTCAGAAACTGAGAAACCAGATAGTTTAGAAGTTTGGAAAATAAAATTAGAAATTAGGAAAATGGAACTTGAGGCAGAAAAGAATGGAACTGAGAAAGCTTGACGCAGAGAGAGAGAGAGAGAGAGAGAGATAAGAGACATGGCATTTAAACTAAAAATGAGAGAAATGGATCTAGCTTCAGACAAATCCTCACAGAAAGAAAGTGGTTCACGTCAATTACCACCCATTGACATGAAAAGATTTCCTAGATATTTTAAAGGGGATAATGTTGAGACTTTTCTGACCACCTTTGAAAGAACTTGTGAGGAATTAAACATAAAACCTGAAGAAAGAATGGCATATATTAGATCACAAATTTTTGGCGGAGATCTATGGAGAAATGAGAATTGAGGAGTGTCATGATTATGATTTATATAAAAAGTGTGTCAAGCAGAGATTTGGGCTCACTCCGGAACACCTTAGGAGAGAGTTCAGAAATTTAAAAAAGAAATCTGAGGAAACTTATACTCAGTTGGGATGCAGACTGGATTATTTATTAAATGAGTGGGTTGAGGGCTCACTAGTAAAAAGCAAAGAAGATTTATTCTACCTAATTGGACTTGAGCAGTTTTATTCATGTTTACCCACCGAAATTAGGTGGATGATTAAAGAAAGAGAACCCCTCACAGTGGCTCAAGCTGCAGAAATGACAGATAAACTGGTCTCAAGACGATGGGGAGAAAACCCAATTGTTCAAGAAAAGAAATTTGACAAAAAGTTCATCCCTCGTCCTAGGACATGGAATGAGAGAGATGTGAAGAAATCTGGGCAGACTGAGGGAGTAAATTTACCTCAGAACTGAGGGAGGCAGGCAAACATTTCCCTCAGAGAAGTGGAGACTCCCACAAGGAGAGACAGTATGAGAGAAAACCATTTTCTCCTAGAACATGTTATACTTGTGGCCAGGCAGGACACATAAGTCCCCAATCTCCTGGTAAAGAAATAAAAACAAGAAATATGACTGAAAAGCCTGTGTACTTTGTGTCTAAAATGAGCAGCTCACAGGGAGAGAAGTCTGACAACCAGAGCAGATCAGTTGCCATGGAGACCTGAGGGAGCTGACTCACCCATAAAGACTGACCAGGAAGTTAAACAATGCTTATTTATTACGGTTGATAACGATTTATTAAGTGAATCTGGTGAAAGAATTCGAATTAATGACCAAGAAATATGGGGCGTAAGAGATACCTGTGCCCAGGTGTGCATTTGCCATCCCGACCTAATAAATGAAAAGGATATTTTACCAAATGAAGTAATTACCCTCAAGGGACTAGGATCAAAACCTTTTCCTGTCCAGGCTGCAAATGTAAAACTCCAATATAAAGACTGGGAGGGATATTGGAAAGTGGCAGTATTATTCAGATATACCAGCATTCTTTTTAATTGGTAATGACCTGGGTGGATTTGTCAGAAACATTTGTGTCACCACCAGAGCCCAGAGTCAGAAACCGCCACAATCCCAGAGTAACTGTGGAACACAGACAGTTATGAGTGAAGGGAAAGTTTTAGGGAGATCTGAAGAAGCTGAAATTGAAGGTCTTAAGGAAGTTATTGAAAGAAATGAAATGCCCTTAAGTGAAGTACAACAGACTCCTACTACCAACTTTTCCCTGAGCCAGCAGCAGGATGATACATTGAAACTGCTGTTTGAATTAGCCAAAGCAGAGCCTGAGGAGTTAACCCCTGAAAAACCAGAGAGGTTTATTTTACATAATCACCATCTGTATAGAGAAATATTAAAGTAGCTGCATAAGAGACCAGGGGGGATGCATAAACAACTTGTGGTGCCTAGAAAGTACAAAGAGAAGATCTTAGAAATGGCACACAGCAGCAAATTTGGTAGACATTTAGGAATCACCAAAACATCGCAGAGAGTGGGACAGATTTTTTTCTGGCCAAAAATGGGACAGCAGATTAAGAATTTTTGTAAATCCTGTGATGTTTGCCAGAAACTTGGAAACAAAAGAGACAAAACAAAAGCCAAATTAACTGAAGAACCTTTTAAAAGAGTTGGGATCAATATTGTAGGTCCTTTACCAAAGGCAACCAGCAGAGGAAATAAATACCTGCTTACTGTTGTGGACTATGCTGTTGTGATATGAATCACATTGACCAGCTGTAGCACAGTGTTTACACATGGAGAGGAACAGAATGGCGGTAAACAAGTGTGTTGTGTCTTTCTACTTTCCCGTGTTCTTTCTCATGGGAAAGCTAGATCCTGGGATCATTATGAGCTAGTCACATGGTTTGTATGTTCTGATGACGTGCTAACTTGTTTTTTCTGTCTGAAGCCATTTTAGAGAAGAGCAGGACTGCTTTCTCTATTCTTTCTCTCTTCTGGCTATTGCTTGCTGGACTTTGCAACAATGTAACGTCTTTGCTGAAGTGGAGTGAAGCTCAACCTACTCCACTGGAATTAATGCTTGCTATGCATTGTACTCTGCACATGGACTGTAACTAGGAAATGTATACTCTGTAGAACTTTACTTGCTAAGTGAATAGACAGGTAGAAATAGACCTGTGGTGTTACAGAGTGTTTCCTTGCTACTTGCTACTTGGATTAGTCTGCAAACCGGGGAAGCTAGAAGCTGGTGTCGGATTACAGGCAAGCTGGCTGGCAGCTTCAAACCGACACGCTGCACAGAGGGGGGTGAGATCTGGAAGATCTGTGTGTGGAATAATGGGCCTCTATGCACAGACAGGATTTTAAATCTCCCATCCAGCACACGCGGGGCTCTGCTGTCACTCACGCGCCTTCATATGCTAAACGATATCCCGAGGTGGAACCTCTGAGAAATGTGGACACTCAGACAGTAGCAACAGCGTTGGTGAATATTTTCTGCCGGATGGGTTTTCCCTCCGAGTTAATTTCAGATTTGGGATCCTGTTTTACTTCTCGCCTAATGAAACAACTGTGCAAGGCGTGTGGAATAGGACAGCTGAATTCGACTGCTTATCATCCTGAAACCAACGGCCTGGTTGAAAATTTTAATGGCACCATCGTAAGGATGATCAAAGCTTATGTAGCCCAAAATCCTAATGACTGGGACAAGCACATCCAAGCCCTGCTGTATGCGTATCGGGATGTGCCACAGGAGAGCCTAGGTTTCAGCCCTTTTGAACTATTATATGGGAGAAGAGTTCGAGGACCACTGGACTTGTTGAGGCAAAATTGGGAGCAAGATCCAGACACTGAACCTGAGGGTGTGATTGAGTACATGGACAAACTTTTAAACCATTTAAAAGACTCTATGCAACTAGCTAGTGGAAACCTGCAAGAGGCGCAACTGAAACAAAAGACGTGGTACGATAAGAAGGCACGAGAGAGACATTATAAACCAGGAGATCAGGTGTTAATGTTGAGGACAGTAAAAGGAAATAAATTGCAAATGAAATGGACTGGACCTTTTAATGTCTTAGAAAGGCAAAATAATGTAAATTATCTGATTGAAATGGAAAATGGACTCAGGAAATTGGTGCATACCAATATGTTAAAACCGTATAACAACAGAGCTAATTTGGTACTGTATGCAATTAAAGAGGATGAGCAAGAGAATAATTGGCTACCTAATTGGACTAATGAAAAAGTAAAAATGCCCGATCCTGAGGAAATTAACTTAGATGCCTTTCTAACTACAGAACAAACGAAAGAGGTGGTAAACGTATTAATGAAATATGCTGATGTATTTTCAAACTCTCCAGGAAGAGTAGGAAGAGTGTACCATTGCATAGACACTGGCTGATGCCTTGTCAAGAAAACCGGAGATAGAAGTAAATGTATAATAGGATGAATGTGGTTAAAGTTAATATAACAGTAATGCTTAATGTGGAGTGTTAATTTAAAAGGTTTGAAATGAACAATGGTAAAGTATTAAAATGAATAAGCATATATGTCAGAATGTATTGTAAAAAAAAAAAAAGGTGTAACCTGTATTTGCTGTAAAGGAAGGTAAGAATTGTTAATAGATTGTTATTTTGTTTAGATGCTTCATTCTTATATTGGCAATCGTGGTTGAGATTCCCAATATAAGAATGAACTTCCCAAGGGGGTAGGTGTGATGAATGGGTTAACAGTTAGCGTTGCCAGGCAGAGTAGATGCGCCCAACAACCTATCAGGGCTCGCCTGGAGAGGGTTCTGATGGGAGGGGGAGCTCTATATTTATATGTGTGTGAGAGAGAAAGTTTAGTTGAGAGTTGAGGGTTTAGGGTTTAGAGTGTTAGGGAAAAGGAGTTGTACCTGCTTAGAGAAATGTTTACTTAAGAAAATAAACACCACACCAAGTATCAACTACCTAGGGAGGTTGTGGGCTCTCCCACTCTGGAGGCATTCAAGGTGCAGCTGGACAGACATCTGTCAGAGATGCTTTGACCTAGATTCCTGCATTGAGCAGGGGGTTGGACTCGATGGCCTTGTAGGCCCCTTCCAACTCTACTTTTCTATGATTCTATGATTCTATGATTCTATTTAAAAACTTTGACTTGCTCAATAAGGTGCCCGTCTAAATGCCATTTGTGTAATTTATAAGATCTGGAAAAGACCACTACTTTCGTTTTTTCATAGTTGATTATGAGATGATTTTTTTTGCAGTACTGAGAAAATGCCTTTAATAACCTCCTTAGCCCTACCTTAGTCTGTGATAAAATTACTGCATCATCTGCATACAATAGAATAGAGATTTTCTTTGTGGCTACATTTGGAGCATGAAAATTGGGGCATGATAGAAATTCACCAATATCGTTTATATAGATATTAAATAGAACGGGGGCCAAAATACATCCCTGCTTGACCCCTTTAGATGATAGAACTGGGTCAGTCAGGCCACCATCCCTCGTGCATCTTATTTTCAGCCATGTGTTGTTATACAGGCTTTTTATTAGAAATAAAAGTCTTTTATCTATAGATGTTGCTGATAATTTGTCCCAAAGTCTTAAACGGGAGATTGAATCGAATGCTGTCTTTAAATCAATAAATGCCGCATATAAAGCTCCTTTAGGTTTTTTTACGTATTTGTCAATTAGATGGGCCAAAACTAGACAGTGGTCTGTAATTGATCTACCTTGCCTGAATCCAGCTTGCACATCTGCCAAAAAATTCTCGTCATCTAGCCATTCCAGTAACTTATTGTACAGATGTTTTGCATACAGTTTGCTGATTATACATAACAAACTAATTGGACGGTAATTTGCCGGATTGGTTTTTCTGCCTTTCTTATATATAGGAACAACTACTGCTGTGTCCCAATCCTTAGGGATCGATCCTGTTAGGTCAATATGGGTGAATAAGGCTGCCAACAAGGTGGCCCACCAATTAGAATTTGATTTTAAGAGTTCTGGAGGGATAAAGTCTATTCCAGGCGCTTTATTTTTCTTTAGTTGAGAAATGAGATCCCTGACCTCATTTGTTGTCACCGGGAGCCATTGTGGTAGATGGTGTAAATCTTCCGTGCATTGCTTAACCTTTGTGTTACTAACCTCGTCGTCTGTATACAGTGCCTGATAAAAAAGTGTCCATTCAGTTGGACTAATTACACACATCGGATAATTGTAATTCTTGTCCAGTAAACCTGACACTGTGCGCCAGAAGAGACTGGTGTCTTTAGTATGAGAAGCTTTCAGCAACAGATGCCACACATTTATCCCATCTTGCCATTTTTTCTTTTTAGTTATTGCTTTATACTTCCTTCGGCTTATTATATACTCCTTCAGCCAGGAAGCTGAGTTGGTATTTCTATATTTTCGGTAAATTCTATTTACATGGCTTTTAGCCTTTTTGCATTCATGGTCATACCAGCCTGTATTAGATGTTAATTTTCTCCAGCCTGGATTGGCTTCGGCTTTTAAATGTCTTTGTAAATTATCCGTCAATTCCTGGAATGCCTGAATGACTTCAATGGATGTTTTTGCAGAGAGGATTGCATCATATAGGGTTCTGAAAGCCTTTGATTGCAAAAGCTGAGATAACGTTAGGTCAGTTTTAAAAGTCCACTTAATTTTCTTATTACCAGTCACTCCCAGATCTCCATTTGGAATATATTGGGGTTGTATACGCACTTTATTCTGTGCTATATTTGCAAACGTCGCTATTAGTGGTAGATGATCACTTTCCGTGTAGGTGCCGACCTTGAAATGTGTAAGAACCTGGTCATTAAACTTGATATCATTATGTAATCAATCACACTACCAGACTGATTTGAAAAATGAGTATACTCCCCTTTCTGATCTCCAATTGTTGAACCGTTTAGTACTTGCAGATCTCTTTGTCTTTTAAATTGGAGGAGCTTAAACCCCGCATAGTTGGACTTACTGTCTTTGGAAACACAAGAAGTCTCCTGGTCCCCAGGTGTGTCCAAGTCTAGGACGTGATGGAAGCGGGCATAAAGCTTTCTATCATCAGCTCCAATTCGCGCGTTGAAGTCGCCTGCAATTACAAGTGCTGCATCAGGGTGCAGGGATTCTAGATGATCTATGTACTTGTCCAAACTCCCCCAGATTTTATCCACAGCTGATTTTGTTGAGCAGGGAGGGAAATAAGTATTGACTACCATTAGGAGTATTCCTTCACACTGAATTAGCATAGCAGCAGCTAATGGATTGCAAGATGGCATTAACGTGACACTTGCTTTGATGCTTGTGGAGACAAAACATGCTAATCCCCCCTTTGCCCTTCCCCCCTTATCTGATGGTGTAGCCTCCATACTGTGGCACTTGAAGCCATTCAACTGAATAGCTTCCACTTGCCATGTTTCTTGCAACAAAATAATATCGAACCAGCCCAGAAAATCCAAAAATTGCTTATTGTTTTGTATGGAAGACCAACCTGCAATATTCCAGGATAATAATTTTAGTCCTAGACTACTAGAGGTGTTGCATTTTGTACTTCCATGTTGTTCAATATGTCTGTGTCTAAAAACACACATCCATTTTCCTTTATGGGAGTGACTTGTTTCGAACTTCCTATGTCCAAAGTTGTTGTTGTTGGAGAAGTTCCCAATTCTGATGTATTGAGGAATGGGTAGTTCAACCAATTATTTGAAGTCTTGATGCCTGCCTCATATCTATTCATCGGTGGCATCCCACATTCTAAGATGGAAGATCTTGTATTTCATCATCCGCAGGATAGGACCTGCCGGGATTTGCTATTCTCTTGATGATACAAATAGGTGCACTCACTGTGGCTTGAGACTGATTTTGAAATGAGGCAGTATCCTTAGGAGGGCTTAACTGTGCCCTACAGTCTGTACTAACCAGTAACTTAGTTAAATTATGGGTTTCTCGTTGTTTATTGCATTTAGGTAAGTTAGCATGTGAGGTTGTTGTTCTCCTGCTGTCCCCTTTTCTGGCAGATATCAAGGATATTATTGCTGTATCTATGAAGTGTCGGTTGGGGATTACACCATACTGAGCTAGCTTAGACTTCAGTCCCATCATAATAGATGGGATCCTTTTGGATTTGAAGAGAAGGATCATCCTCTGTGAATAGCCATTTTCTGAAATTTTCTGCACAGATTTTAGGTCTATGCTACCAATTGATGGACCAAGTAGTTGTTTCAAATGGTGCTTGCCCCAAAACATAGAATTCCATTTTGGTGGGAAACCCCTAAAGGGGTAAATATCTATAATCATATCACATGGTCGCAATACAACATTACTCATGTTATGCGTTCCCTTGATCATCGCTGAGCTGAATGTGGGGAGCTCAGAACTTTTATCGTTCTTAGTCCAGCAGCCATCGCAGTTGACTGCCTCTGTGGATTTTCAGTTATGATGTAGTGTGTGTCAAATTTCTTTTCCATGGACAACATTCCAAAGCACTCCCGTGATGGAAGAATGTCACATATGAATTGGCTCTTGTAACAAGCATGTGTTGAACACACTCATGGGAGAGCTTCTATGAGGTTAGCACTTTGCAAGATGATATGGATGTGCACTTTAACTTATAACACGTGGGAAAAAATAACATGTTTTCATGAAGTGGGAAATTTGCTCTGAGATTCCCATGTTTTTGCTATAGGTTTCTGGCATATATGTTCTATGATGCACCACTCTTTATTTATTTATTATATTTATATCCCACCTTTTTTCCTGCAAGGAACCCGAGGCAGCTTACATAATCCTCCTACTCCTCTCCATTTTATCCTCACAACAACGCTGTGAGGTAGGTTAGACTGAGAGTCAGTGACTGGCCCAATGTCACCCAGTGAGCTTCATGGCCCAGTGGGGACTAGAACCCGGAACTCCTGAGTCCCAGTCCAACACTCTAACCACTACACCACACTGGCCTCTTTATAATGATATGGAACAGTTGACATCCACACAATTCTTCAGTGCACCCCAACCCTGCACAGCTCCCATTTCCTCACTAAAACACCTACGAAACATACATGATTGTCACAATTCTAGAGAATGCTCTGGATGACCTACAACATTAATGAGTGGGGAGTAGGCTAGCTGGATTTCACACTGGTACAAAACTGAATGGTAACTACCAATGGATAATCTGGACACAGTACTGTAATGAGTGGACCTTGCCCCAGTTACTCATACCCAGCCTGGATACATCTTATGCTGGCTCAGCTTGTCTGAGTGTGGAAAGCTAAGCAGGGTCAGGCCTGGTTATTACTTGGATGGGAGACCCCCCCTCTAGTTTCCTGCATTGAGCAGGGGGTTGGACTCAATAGCCTTGTAGGCTCCTTCCAACTCTATGATCTATGAAATCTATAATCTAGACAAGACTTTTGTAATGCACTCTATATGCATTATAGACAATCTTTAAAGACATACAGAAATGTCAGATAGTACAGAACACAGCTGTCAAAATGCTTGTTGGGGTCAGGTGTTTAGCTCGTGTTACGCCTATATTATATCAGTTGCATTGGCTGCCTGTTTGTTTCTGGCTCATTTAAAGTTTCAGTTTAAAGTTCTGGTGTTGACCTTAAAAGTCTTGGAACCAGATTATTTGAATGATTGCCTGCACCAATATGAACCTGCCCAGGCCTTAAGATCAGCCTCAGAGGCTCTGCTCAAAGGCCCACAATCAAGGCACCAGAGACAGGCCTTTTCAGTGATGATCCCATATTTATGGAACTCCCTCGCAGGGGATGTACATCTGGCCCCATCTTTATTAGCTTTTAAAGGGCATTAAAACCCTTTTTGTGTCAATGTGCTTTTAACTAAGGTATCAGGCTGGGTGTCAAATTGTTTAAACTGTTGCTGTTTGTCATTTTAATCTGTTTTATCTGAACTAGTGTGCTGTATAGTGATTTTAGACCTGTTTTTAGTTCTGTAATGGTAAAGAAATTGTTTTGTTGCATTTTATGCTTTTAAATGTTTATGTGAGCTGCCTTGGGAAGCGTTTGCCCTGAAAAGCAGCATATAAATACTGGAAAAAATTAAAATAAAATAGACATGATGGATATATGCATACCTTTTTTAGTTGACTTGGGTGGCTTCTCAACTGTATAATTTTAGCATCTTATGTATTATATCAAGAACATTTTTCCAAGAGGGAGACGAATTGTATGGCTCAGGATACCCTGGGAGCAAAACAAAGAAAAAGCTAAATTAAGATTTATTTAGCAAAACAGAACAGAAGCCCATATTTATCACACACAAAATCTGATCTCGAGTTGTGTGACTTGCTCATACCCAGAGAAGAAATGTGACTGAAGAGTGAATTGCCTCTTCCTCTTGGAGAGTCCATGTCAACTGTGGCATTGTCACATGGGGCAAGTACGGTATATATGCATGTGTGCATATGTGGGTGAGGGGTTCCAGTGGAATATATTATCTTCCTTATTTTGCTGCACAGTGATCATGGTGGTAGTGTTGACAGCTTACATGAATCCTGCTGAAGGGGAGGCATTTCCCTTAACTTGTAGAATTTTTGTCACCTTGGGTACTGTTGTTGCTGCTGATTGTGCAAAGCCAACAGAAGAGAGGGGTGGATGGGTATAGGGCTCATCCCCATTCATCCTACAGGAAGTGAAGTTACCTCTCCCTCTTGTATGGTCCCTTCAATATTCCTTTTGTGGGTGATCTTTCTGTATCCCTTTCATACTAACCTACCTCACAGGGTTGTTGTGAGGATAAAATGGAGAGGAGGAGGAGAATTATGTAAGCTGCCTTGCGTTCCTTGCAGGAAAAAAGGCGGGGTATAAATATAATAAATAAATAAATAAAAAAATACTGTACACACCCAACCCTGTCTCGTCAATAAATACATACATACCTTCCAAATATCACCATACAATCTCATATACTTAACTTTAGACATCATACTACACAACACTGTATGTCAAAGTTATTTTCCAAATATTGTATTGTGTATTTAAGATTAAAAAGTATACATATTCATCATATTAAAAAGAAGTAACTAAAATAAAAAAAGTAACTGTATTTTTCTGTCTACAACATAAAAACATTCCCCAAGGTATCTTTAGCATGCCTCCAAGACATACAATGTAATATCTCTTTTGTGTCCATGATTAAGTTGGTATGAGAAGGCGTTAGTTCTCCAGTTTCCCATAGAGCTGTTGAAGCAGCGTGATTAGAATGAATGGATCTTAGTATATATCTTGACCAAGAATCAGCATCTGTGGAATTGCTGTTTACATTTGGATTTTTATCTTGTGTTATGAACTGCTAGTGTTATTTCATACTGTTTAGATTTTTTTGTCTTTGTACAGACAAATGTACAATTATCAGTATTAGAATTAAGTTGTGATGCTATGTCACAAGTTATATATATGAACATAGCTTGTTAAATTTTATATTTATGTTTTAAACTTCATTGTTATGGCATGCAAACTAGGAAAACCATAACATACTGGGGTTTTTAAATGTTCAGTTTAAAGGGAAATGATGACATGTAATATAATTCTAAGAGGAGGTGACAATTTGCAATACACCATGCTGTGAGTAGCTGAATTTAGAAGTAGATTTTGCTATTATTGGTTTCATATATTTATTGTCTCTTTATAAAATGCACTTATTGCATATTAATCTGTGAAGTTGTTTTGCTAAAACGCAGTGGCCATGATCCATAGAGCTCTGATTCACACATGAAGGACTGTACATGGTATGGCTGTCCCATTTTCTTCAATAAATCATGGGATTCTCCATGTGCGCAGTAGAGAATAGGAGGGGAAAGTAACTGCGTACCTATTTGAGCTGCTGTATCATAGTGAATGTGACTGATGTTTATATGGCTATTGAACACATTTTTAAAATCTTATTTTGTACAGGAAGAGGACTTGAATGACTTGTTAGAAAACTGGTATAGCCATCCTGTACCTGAGGCGAATACTCCTATCAGCTTAAATTTGGTAGGTACTGCCTTTATTACAGAAATACCTATTCATAATCAAATAGCAGCAACAAAAATGTGGTCCTTTGTACTGACTCTGCAACAGTCAGTGAGCTTGGTGCTATGGTTAAATAGTTATATTATTTTCTCATGGCTCTCAAAGTGAGAGGCAGATCTCCCTAAGAAGGTGCAGGAACTTAACTAAGGGAACTACAAGCTCCTCTTTGATCCCTCTTAAATCAATATTTGTGGATATTTCCTCCCTTTGTTAAAGAGTGCAGACATAAACTACTATTCTGGCCCATTTTGTTATGTGGTTAGGGTCAGTGTGACAATCTGCCTGTGGTTAGGGTCAGTGTGGTTAGGGTCAGTGTGACAATCTGCCTGTGTTTCAACTGTGTGTGTGTGTGATTGCTAGTCTAGATGCTAGGCTCATTGGCACATGATTCTCAGGTTCCATTCTGAATCTGTCTTGAAGATCATATGCAGGTAGCTCCTAGAGCCTGTGTTATGGTCACCAACAGAGAAGCAGCAGAGCCTTCAACTGTTGTACTACAGAAAGGAGCACTGATTTTCCAGGAGCTAAGGCACAATTTAAATACAGTTTTACACAAAGGACTCTTGATGTGATGACTAAGGGTTTGCCCACAGGGGAGAGTCTTGTTTACAATTGCATCTTTTTTTCTGAATAATTATAATTGTGTGCTGATTAATCCAGGTGACTGTGAGTACCCATAGTTTGAGAAAGCCTTGAATGTCAAGAGGAATAGAAAGCATGCTACGAGACTTGCCTAAGTCAGGTTCATGAGTCAAGAGGGCTTCAATTTTTTCCTCCTTGAAGGGGTCATGCTCAGAGCAAAAGATGCTTCTGAGTAATTAAAGCCAATTTGGCAGAGCAAGTCATGAGTACAGTCATTAGGAGCTACCTGAATGTGACTTACAATTCTGACTTCAAAACAGAGGTCTAGTCTTTGACATCAAGCCAGGTAAGATGATACTGATCTAATATATTTTTGGAGCTTCCTTGGTTTTTTGTTCTTGGAAACCTCTTGCCTATTCCTGCAGGGTGTACTCTGACATCAGGTGTGATGGCTTCTGATGGGTTAGACCTCTGTTTTAAAGTATTTTTGTTGTATTCCTGGCACATCTCCCTCAGAACCGATAACATAAGGGGGCTTTCATGGCCTCTCTTCTTTTTGGTGGGATGGGGTCATACACACAGAAACACGTGGCACATGAAATTAGTGACCACTATCTGCAAGCCAACAATCTTTATTCTGCCCAGGCTTATAGGTATGACATGGACACTAACTTTATTGATGGTACACGAATACAGAAATTCTTCAGATAAAATTATTTTCTGCACAGTTTTAACAGATGTTACATAATTGGGTTCTGAAAAGTGCTTGAAAAGCTGGCAGTCTGGAATGCCATGTTTGACAGCACTCAGTCAGTCCAGAATAAATTACCCTGGTGCTGTAGTAAAAACACTTTCCCCTTCTAATTGTCTCTGCCACATACTCCTCTGGGGATCTGGATGCCAAGCTGTGTTCTCTTTCAGGCTCACACATCAACACCAATTTTACATAAAGTACTCTAACAATGGAACTTATTGTAACTAACCAGTTGGCCAGATGAACCAGAACTAGCATGGAACCAAAGTTGAATATTCGTTTGGAAAATTTGCACGTAGCAGGAATAGAGAAAGACAGTACACATGATGTACACATTATGTAAGCCGCCTTGGGTTCCTTGCAGGAAAAAACACAGGGTATAAATGTAATAAAATAAATAAAAATAAAATGTGGAATTCAGCTGTTGTGGATGGAACTCAGAACTTATGTTATGCTGAACTCATGGGAGATTACATGCAAACATTTTAACATTTATTAATGCAAAGGTTCAAACAACAGTGCAAGGGATATCACACTGTAACTAGCTGCTACTGTTAAAGGTTGCTTTGGAAATTAATGTCCTTCTATTCCTGGAGTATAATCAGTTGTTTAAAAAAAAACAACCACAACACCACACTGGTCCAACATATGAGGTGCAACTTTTTTTTCTACATACAATCCTGCATATAATGAAAGGATACCAAACATTGCCCTTAGTGTATGCCCAACTACCGTACTTTAATATAAACGGCAGTCCTTTGCTATTTCAACTGTTGCTCTGATATTTTCTCCTCCTTTGGTATTCTCATTGTTTCTGCTGAAAAAAAATAAGAATTCTATATGGTTTGTCTGAAAACAAAAAGGTAAATCGATAGAACTGTTGATTTTTGCTTTTGGGGGGGGGGGAAATCCCATATCAAAGGGAATGGAGACAAATTATTCGAGAAAAGAGCTGTTGCACAAGTTAAATCCAGACCTTTGGTTTTCAAAATTGAATTTGTTCAATTTTCTTCCTCATATTGGAAAAAGAACAACGAGGTGTTTTTTGCAAGCGAACAAGTTTTGAAAAATCAACCGGTTTTAATAGCGGTGAGTTTGAAATGCTCTGGCCACTCACAGCCTCTCTTGAAAGAAATAATTGCCTGCCAAATGATGTCTCTGTTGATTGCAAGTGATTCGTAAATGTCCCCTGAGAAATTATTATGTTTTGACTCTGGTCTGAAGGAGGCAATCTTCTTGAATATATTTTCTGTTTAGACTAAACCAGATTTGGAACTATATGTGCAAATTGTGTACTAAAGATCCTCTTAACATTTAATAGAGTGACAGTAGCTTATTCTTGTGGCCTTTTTGTTAAAAAAACACACACCCAACAACACACACAGAAAGACTACATTTTTATTCATTTCAGCTGTTCCAGTATTTCTGAGAAGATCTCTTTGTAGAGTAGGAATAAAAAATGTATTATTTTCGCTGAATATATTTACACATGGTCCTGTTGGCAGCATGTGAGCAATGCCTTACCATAGTATTGTTTTCATCATAATCACTCAACAGAGATTGAATATGTTGCTTTTAAACAACTGAATTTAGTTCTCTGAAAATATTTTCCAGAATAATTAGCCACCAAACAAGGGCTGCACCCCAAGAAAAAAAGTGTGAAAGATGTGGTGGTGGTAGGAAATAATCCAGAGGTACAACCCCCCACCCAAAGGGTACAAACTGAGTGGTGACATAAAATCTAAAAGAACTGTGATACCTGCTTGTGATAAGTATTAGAAGATAATCTGACATACCTTTTTATTAGCAATACAGATATAAGTTTTGGTTTATATTTGTAAATATTCCTGAAGAAGAATGCAACCACAAAACAGTAATATGCTGGATTTTAAAAATACATGTGAGTGTGTTTGAGCCATTGGGTTTTTTCCTCTTCCCCCTTTGTCAAATAACTAGACAAACAATTTTAAACTAAGAACAGTATAAACAGAAAATATTTTCTAAAATTTGGGATGTGTTCTTGGCTTCTTGGTTACATAATATCTTGGGTTTTATACCTTTCTCGGTTCCATTAATTTTGGCATTCTCTATTTATATGGGAGCAAAACCACAGTGCTTATCTAACTATCTTTTGGCTAATTCTTTTTCAATTATTGCTTGTCTCCTATTTAACTATTAACTAATACTTGTCTCCTATTTAACTATTAACTAATTCTGAAGGTGCAAAATGTTTTACTTGTCAAATTTGTATAATAAGGCGTATAACTGGATAGTGATAATAAATATCAGTATAAACACCTTACTTTAACAAGTAGCTATAAATGAACCACCACTGGTTTTTCTTAGTGCAGAATTCAATATCCCATTAAGGTACAGAATTCAATATCCCATTAATATGGTCTTAGCCCTAGCATTATTTCATTCACAAGTAGGAGGCTACCCAGTAGCTTTCCCTTCTCTAATGTGTGCCCTCCCATAGGGTCTGAGTTTAATTTGTAGACTGAAGGCAGTATCCTATTGTGCCCCTGTGCCAGGGGGACCAACTGCTTGCGAAGCTTGCAGAAGGGAGCTCCGCTGACCTGTCCCGATCTGAAAATGACCGTTTCCGCTTGTTTCTTGGTTTACTTTTAGAACTGCTATCTCCCAGGTGTGTAAGTGGTCAGTCCTGCTGGCACAACACTATCAGTGGGATTGCAGCAGCCCCATTGGATACTGCCCTAAGGCTGCATTCCTATACTCACTTACCTGGGAGTAAACCCCATTAACTCAGTGGGACATCTGAGCAGACATTATAGGGTTGTGCTGTGAATGTACCTCCAGTAGTGGTTCAATTGAAAATATAGCTGCAGGATAAGCAAGAGTATTTGTATTTTAGAGTGATGTTTTGACCATTCTACTTCCTCATCCTCCATGACCAGAAGCAGAACAGGTCATCTGTTGATGATAATTGACAGCTAGTGATTGAGAAGAAAGGAAGAGACCATCTCTACCCACTACCTATGTTTCCTGTAGTTTCCAGATTCCTCAGTGGTATCACTCAGTGGAAACTACAGTCAGTTCACCTGCTAATTTCTCACATTATATTTTTATCTCAGATGATTTCAGCCCATATCAGTAATAAGTATGAGTTGTTTCCCAGCTTGTGCTGGGTATCATCTTCTCCTTGACCCTCACAATGTTCATGTTTGAAAGCCAGTGTGTCAGCAAGAGGCCTCATACCCTATGTAGTATATGCAGGGCTGGATTAAGCACAGCCCAATAATGGTAGCCTAAGCACAGCCCATCAAGGGTGCCCCCTTGGCCTTTCCATTGCTTAGCTGGCAAGACATTAAGACTCAATAAGTGCTGAAGGTGAAATAAGACATTAAAAACTCAATTTTCTTCAAGGCCATCCACCATGCCAGCACACACAACTATATTAAATATAAACTATTTTTTATTATATTTATTTAACACTAAATAGCAGCAAGCGATATCAGCCAATTACTTACTTATAACTAGGGCAGCAGAAAGAAATACAAATTTGGTGAGAGTGTTGGACTGAGACTCGGGAGATCCGGGTTCTAGTCCCCGCTCGGCCATGAAACTCACTGGGTGACTTTGGGCCAGTCACTGACTCCCAGCCTAACCTACCTCACAGGGTTGTTGTGAGGATAAAATGGAGAGGAGGAGGAGGATTATGTAAGCCGCCTTGGGTTCCTTGCAGGAAGAAAGGCGGGGTATAAATATAATAAATAAATTTTCATCACTGTTTTATACATTCTTTAATAAAACTGTTATAAGGGGGGAAATGCAAATGCAAAAATTTGTGGTATTCTGCCCCCCTTCCCTTGGTGCCCTAAGCACATGCTTATATTGCTTAATGGTTAATCCAGGGTTGAGTGTATGTATGGTCTATGCTTGTTGATGAGTGAAGCATCCCTTAATTTTTCATAGTTCCCACTCCCTTCCTCTGGTGCTAGTTCTTCTTGGATCTTTAAACATGCTGTGAACCCTTTGGATTCTTTCTCCTTTCCCCTTTTTATTTGTTTGCTCTATTGTTAAGAGCAAATGTAGGCTTGGCTGGCTAAGTTTGTGTGTTTTTTGAATAAGCTCAAAAAGTTATTTTCTTGCCTTGGAGAGCCCACAGTGACAGAGTTTGAGAATATCTGCTTAAGAGGAAGGGAGATATAATGGCTACCATAAGTAAATGTTTCATAGCAACTAAACTTGAACAGAATATCAGGCCATTGATTATATCCTAAACACATGTGGAAAATATCTGTTTTTTGAATGCTGTTGAAACAAGCATAAATGTATGTGTAGTTACAGAGCAGATTTTTTTAATACCTTCTGTGAATCAGATTAAAATATGCATATATAACTTTATTAAATCACATTTGCTGTAAACTATTGAAGGGGAACATCGTGTTGCTTGGAAAAATGCTGAAAAAACATGTTACAGTATGAACCCTGTACTTACTGTAAGCGTCAGCAACTGGTAGCCCCAAGTCCTAATCCAACCCCATGAGCTGTTCGAGCGGGCCTCAAAGCTGCTGACATAGAGACAAGTGAGCTGTTAGAAGGAAATGCTGGCTGTCAATACAGGATTTTTTGGCAGCCCTCTTTATGAATATGGGGGTCACCTCTCTCCATCCCCTTCTCACAGGGGATCTCATATAAAACTAGTTCCTTACTAGGACAGTAGTGGCTATAAAAGAAGCTGAAGGTATAGTCCTTTTCTTATGATCTCCTTCAAGCTGTTCTTCTGATGACTTTTCCTCTTTAACTTTACTGTTCAAAAGAGTAAAGTCATGTACTCTTGTCATGTACTCTTTCACATTGATGATGCTCTAAATGTATGTTGTTGTTTTTTAATCTTGGAATCAGCAAAATGGCATGATTTCAGTAAAAACAATATTTTTTTAACATGGGTACTTCAGCATGTGATCTGTTGAATCAAATTATCTGGTGCTCCTGATTACTTTACTAATAATATGTCCTATTGCAGCAAAACCAAAGATTAATTAAATAAATAAAGAGTGATTTTTTTTAATACTGGTTTTCCTTTCGGGGGCAATAATTTTGTGTTTTTGTTTTTTCCTCCTTGATTAGCATTCATATTTCATTACTCCTGATACAACTGGATTACCAACAGTACCTGAAAGTGTAAGTTTTGGGGGTGTTTGTGATATCTATATTGATTTAAGAATAAGCTATTTAGCTAATATGCACAGAACGTATAAGGATATACGGGACCTGAAAGTAACTCATCCAGCTCTCTCTTCTATGGCTTTATTCTACAATCATTCATCTACACATCCCATCCACTCTACAGCAGGGGTGTCGAAACTCTTTCAGCCTGAGGGGCAAATTTCATTTCAGATAAGCTCTTGGGAGCCACATTCCATGGTGGTGGTGGATGGGGCCAAAGGCAAAGGGGCGGGGTTAAAGGCAAAAGGGTCAGGGTCCGAAATACCAGCATATTATAGCTTAAAGCTCTTGCTGCAGTAACCAAGCTATAGGAGAGGCATTTTAACCTTTTAGAGTTGGGGCGTGTGTGCACAAAAGCCAAGAAAGCACCAGATGCTCAGGGGAAAGGAGGCATGGAAATCTGGGGAACCCCAGAGGACTGTATTTGGTCCCCGGGCCTGAGGTGCTACACCCGTGCTCTACAGATTAAGTTTGAATTCCGTGGGGCTTGGGAGTTTGCATATATGAGTGTACATGCATTTATGCAATTAAAAACAATCCATTTCCAGAATGGATTCAGTGAAACAAGGGGTGTGTGTGTGTGTGTGTGTGTGTGTACATGCAAGTGGATGTTTTTAATGTTATGTTTAATAAGCTAAATTCAAAGAAAAACTGGTAAGGGAGGGCAACGTTACCCAAAATATCCTGAAACACAATTAATTTTTCATCTTACAAATGATAACGAGGTGATGAATTTCAGTTAAAGATTCTGATTGTGCAGACATATTTCTTTAATGAGATCATCCCCCCCCCTTTCTGCTGGGAAGAAATAGATAGTTATAAGTTTATGTACCACTCAATTACCACTATTAATGTGTTAACAGACCTTATTCTTTATTAAACAGAGAAATCTTACTGAATATTTTGTTGCTGTGGATGTGAACAACATGCTGCAACTTTATGCCAGCATGTTGCATGAGAGACGCATCATTATTACCTCCAGCAAACTAAGCACTGTGAGTACTTCACACGTCTCCTTTCAAGTAGAATATATTGAGCATCTCACAAAAAAGGCCTGCAGACCTCTGCAGATTTAAATATGTTCCGTATGTACTTATGAGACAATATCTACATACTTTTTTAAAAAAATGATTTTAATCTGACTCTTGAAGCACAAAAGTCTGATTCATATAAGCCCTACTCAGATACATTAAGTCAGGTTAATTATTTTTTTGTTATCCAGGGATGAGAGTTCTCTAACTCTAGAGTTCATTTCTGTGCCTTCCACCCTATAAAGAATTCTTAAGGGCTATTATAAGATCTTTATTATTCACTTGTGGCTTATTCCATTGGAGCTACTTGAAAGAAATCAAGGGGCCATGATAATAGCTGCTATCCTAAACCTGGTAATAGGTAAATTCATCTTGGTGCAGAGTAGTGTTTTGGGAGCACATACTGTAATAGCTCTGATTTTGGAGCAGCTCTTCAGGTTGATAATAACTTACTATTCCAAATAGACCTTTTTATTACAGGTTTTATGCTTCTGCCTGTGCTGAAATGGCTTTCTTATGTCATTGCAGATGGCACTGAGATAAAGAGTGCTATGTTTACCCACTATGACTATGCCTGAATATTTTGACAGTCCTTTTTGTTTTAGCCTTTCCCATGTGGTGTAATTTATAAGTCTAAATCCATCTTAGTTAAGTTGCAAGTAGCATTGCTTTAAGCCAATGCACATCATTGTATATGCATAGTGTTGTCTATTAAACTTAAGTACAGAAATATATAACTCAGGACTCCCTCAAATCTTTATACCTGACTTTAGTCATGTAGAGACACCTACTCTATGATCATGTTCATGGTCAGAAAGTAATATAGATAGGTGAAAGTATTTTAAAATGTAAAGAAGCTTATTTTAAATAAGCATCCATTTGCGGAAAGAATTATAATTCTTATGGATTTAAAAAATCCTTTTGAATTCTTTCATTTCGTAATGCCACAAATCAGCCTCTTTGGCTTCATTTGTGGAATGTAAATCTTCAGACCTTGTCAGTGAATTAAGTTACCCCTCTTCTTAGAAAATGCCCAGGAGAAGTGAGCATAAGTTTTTAAAAATGAACTCATTTAGCAGGGAAAGTGAAATGCAAAGAAAAGACTATGATGATGTTGAAAGACCCTTTCTCCCCATTCAGCTAGCCTGGCAAACCTTTGCCTGTTGCGAATCAAGTGCAAGTGGGTATCAAGCTTTAAGCCAGGGTATTGCTTCTTCTGGAGTTGTTCTTTAGAAACCAAAGCTTTGGAAAGCTAAGTTATGCGTAATGGTTTATGAACGTCTTAATGACCTCTGTGATGCCCTCCCCGATCCCCCCACCCCGCCTTCAGAGCCATCTTATACCACACAGCACAGTATTTTATATCACATCAATTTTACTCAGTGTTCAGAGAAGCAAATCTTCACTTTTCTTCACCAACCTCTATGTTGTATAAACAGACGTATATTAAGGAAAGGTCCTAATAACAAGAGATGCAGAAAATGGTTTTCCATTTATTTCTAACCTAGATGCACACTAGGGCTGCAATCCTGCACACAGGCTACTTTAAATGGAATTTAAGTAGTTAACTCCATGCAGCAGCTTCATTCTGTGCAGAATTACATTTGGGTCTTCCTTAATAACCGGAGCAGGGCTTTAAACACTTGAACAAATGAAATCCTGCATGGAATCATCAATCTGTTGTCAACAGTGCAGTTTGTCAACTGAACATGAAGCCTTCCCCAATTCTTAGGCCTCATTAAAATGAGCTAGAAGCTTTGAAATTTGAGTTATCCTAAGGTTTTGTTCTGCAGGTATATGAGAGTGTTGATAAATGACATTTTTAGTTTCAAGAAAATATACTGGTGGAGGTAAAAAGTCCCATATTCATTTGTTGAAAGTACTTGCAGTTCAACTTGTAAAGTTCATTCTCTACATGGAAAACCAACAAAGAGTGTTGTGATCCTTGTGCTAACAGGTTTACTGCGGTATAC
Organism: Shinisaurus crocodilurus; assembly: GCA_021292165.1. Lineage (NCBI taxonomy): Eukaryota > Metazoa > Chordata > Lepidosauria > Squamata > Shinisauridae > Shinisaurus > Shinisaurus crocodilurus. The sequence goes on along the minus strand of CM037877.1, from coordinate 149,771,447 downwards.
GTTTTCGTGGACTAGAGCCCATTTCATCAGATGCCACGATAAACCTGTTAAAGTGCCACAAAACTTTCTGCTGTTTTGCTGCAATAGATTAACACAGCTACCCCTCTGAAATGTGTAACTCTGCTTCTTCTTTGTGGTCTCTGTTACTCACACATATGGGTTATGTGCCTGTGCAGAACAGTCATTCGGAACACTCTAGAGCTAAACAGAGCTTTAGGTGGGAGCCCTGCCCACCTCCTCTGTGCACACTCCAGGCGTGGCTCCTGCTTGCCTGTCAGTTCCTTTTTGTCTGCTGCAATGACTAGGCAGCATTTGGAACATTCTCTGGCTCAAGGCTGAAATCTCAAAAAAAAAAAATTTTTTAATCTACTACTACTACTACTACTATTTTCTGTCCCCATTGGGGCACTGAACAGAGCGTTTCTCTTTCTTGCTCTTTCCTATCTCCTCTGAGTTTTTCTCCCTTCTCTCTGCTCCTCAGGGGCATGTGGCCTCCAAGCCTTCTTCAAAAAGTGCACCCACTGTGGCAGAAAGGTACTGTCAACTGACAGACACTCTGATTTCCTCCTCTGGCTTGGAAAGGTGAACAGGGAGGACTCCTGCACTCATTAAGCAGGCCAAGAGAAATAGAGCAGTGCGCCTTCACGCCCTGCTGTGGGAACAAGCCCTTAAGGTGGCAGACACAGCCGCACTGAACCAGCCCCTGCATACTGCCTTGCTCTCCATATGCAAGCAGCCACCTCCAGCTCCTTCTCAACTTCTCCCAATGTGCAACATCTAGGGCAATAGTCCCCAGTATCGGGAGTACTAGTCCGTCCAGTACTAAGAGCTTCAGCCATCTCTCTGGACAAACAATTTGAGACTGGCCCTTTGGTGCCAATGGTTGATCCTGAGCAGGTCAAACAGACCAAGGTTCAAAACAAATGGCCCATTAACCCCCAGGCTGCAAGAACAAGAACAAATAGCCAGCTTGTAGGATGGGATCTGACATCGAACCCAAGCCTAATCCGACTCTGATCCAGCCACCCCCTGCTAGAATGTGCCTCATATGCCCATGTGACCACTGACACCAATCCTGGAGAAGCTACAATTGCCATGTTATCGTAATTCCCCAGATGATCTGCAATGCCTGGGCTCGGTGCCAGGAAAACTTTTCACTGGAATCGTACTATCACTTCTGTCGGGATCCATCCCTGCAAAAGTATAGATCACCTTGTACCAACAAGGCCAACCAGCTTCTGCATCCTCTACAGGTTTCCTCTGCAATTGTTACGGTAAGCCACGGGAGAGCCATAGATGCCCCCACTACTAAGATGCCCCCTTATTATCACAGACACCATTCAACTCCTAGATAGCATCATCTATATATATATAAAAGAAGTCCTGACTGACTGACTGACTGACTCATCAACGCCCAGCTCAAACTAGGAACGTGAAATTTTGAAGGGACATAGTTTTTATGATATAGACACCCACTAAGGAAGGATTTTTGGAAATTCCGTCCCTAAGGGGGTAAAAAAAGGGGACAAAATTGCCCCCCTCTCAAATCTCCTATGAGCAAAACAGGGCAGCAGTTATGCAAATCGGCCTCACCTCATAATTGCTGCAGGAGCCAATAGGAGCAGTTATGCAAATAGCCCATACGACACTTAGAATGTTCGTATGAATTCCTGCAGGGGCCAATAGGGGTGAATATGCAAACAGGGATTTCATTGTGCAGTCCTGGGCGGGGAGCAGGGATTTCATTGTGCAGTCCCGGGCGGGGAGGAGGGATTTCATTGTGCAGTCCCGGGGGAGGAGGGATTTCATTGTGTAGTCCTGGGGGAGCAGGTAGTCCCGGGGAACTGGGATTCCATTATGTAGTCCCAGGGGACCTTTCCTATGGAGCAATTCAAAACAGCAGTCAGCTACCTTAAGGAATTTCGAACAAATAGTGCCTATAGGCTCAGTTACTGGAATCTAGTACAGTACCAGGTTTTACAAGTTTGCCCCTCCGTCTTCACTGTCCTCTTCCAGCTAACCTCTTTCAGGACATCATCCTGAAAGATTTCTAGAACCACCAGCAGCTACACAATCTCCATCAGCAGTACCCAGCCAGCACTGCCCCCTACTAACCAAACACCAGCTAATGACCTTTCTTTGGCCCAAAACAACTTCTGTTTGGACTCATCTTCTACCTCCTCTATCCAAGCATTAACCTCTTCTCCAGACACCGCAGTAGGTGAGCAAAATGCCCTCTTCCCGTTGGATGACATCAGACTTTATGCAGAGCAAATTCTGAGAATGGCCAAATCCCTTGGGCTGGAAATTAAGGTTCCCCGGTCCTGGTGATGGACTCAATCTTCAAGAGAGTGCAACCGGACTTAGCACCACCAGTTACCATCCCGATGCTTACTACCTTGCTTCATGTGATTGAACAACCATGGGTAAAGCCTTCCACACTGCCACCCAAGTCCAGGAAAATAGAAAATCTCTATAGAGTCCAGAAAGAGGATTGCTCCTTCCTCTTTAAACATCTTACTTCGAACTCTATAATAATAGAAGCATCCCAGTCACTCTGCCCCTGTGGACTCCGAGGGAAGAAAATTGGACTCAATAGAATTTACTCCATGGGAGCACTATTTCTCAGAGTGGCTAACTATCAGGCATGTATGTCAGCCTATCAACAGTTCTTATGGGATAGAGCGGCAACTTTCTTTGACTGCCTCCCAGAAGATATTAAGAATCTGGCAATGATATTCCAAACCAAGGCCCACAGACTAGCAGGCCAACAAATCAACATGGTCTGCCATATGGCTGACTGTGGTTCCAAGTCTATGGCAGCCGCCATCTCTCTCAGATGCCATGCGTGACTCTGTACCTCAGGCCTTCTCAAGGAGTCAGATCAAGGGTGGAAGACCTCCCATTTGACAGTGAGAGTCTGTTCAGCGCATCCACAGATGACATCCTTCACAAAACATCCGCTCGCAAAATGGGAATAGAGAACCTATTCTTCGACAACCTTCGGCAACTTCCACCAACCGATTGCACCCATACTGGCAACATCAATGGCCACCTCAACACCAACCCAATTTGGGCCCAAGCAGGGCCCCTAAGCAAGGCTCGTACCCTTCCTTCAATCGAAGCAGCCCTTTCAAAGCAAATACCACAAAACTTCTTGAGGGGAAAATCCTGATCAAACCAAATGGCACCCTTTGACTTTTACGACAGAATCCAATTTGGATTCACCCTCAACGGAACAGACTCAAACCTTTCCTCCATGCCTGGAGGGCCATTATGACAGACAAATGGGTACTCACCATTGTCACTCGAGGCTACTTAATCAAGTTTGAAGATTGCCCTGCCCCAACGGGGATGTACCATTCCACCTGTCCTACCCAGATCCTACCATGCTGCTCCTTGGTGAAGAGCAAGCAGTGTCCAATACCTTCTCGGGATCTTAACCTCCACTACCTCACTCACACCACTAGCCCGCCTATGTATGAGACCACTCCAGTCTTAGTTTCTATGGGCTTTCAGTCCAGACATGGACCCCAGAACTCATCTCCCCGAATCAAGCCGGCACACCTTTCACTTGTGGATGGTTCCGACACACCTTCTGTGGGGACTCAACTTCCAGACTCCCTGTCTGACTGTAACAGTCACTACAAATGCATCCCTTCATGGTTGGGGAGCTCACTGTCACTCATTCACGATCAGAGGACTCTGGTCTTCTCTGGAAAGAGCACTACATATCAACCAACTCAAACTTCTTGCTGTTGCCAAAGCCCTGCTGGCATTCGAATCCATTGTCATAGGGCGAACTATCCAAATTGCAACAGACAATACCACCGTTGTCTTCTACATATAGAAACAGGGCAGGACAAATTCAACCACCTACATTCTTTAGGCACTATTGCCTAGGTATCAGAGCTCTCACTGATGTAGCTTTTAGCAGAGTGGTCCTTTCTTAGATCCTGGTGTGACATCTCCCTCCTCCAGTAAGTCTTATTGCTGTTCAGACACCCATATGTATGAGTCACAGAGACCACGAAGGAGGACAGGTTGCTTACCTATAACTGTGGTTCTTTGAGTGGCCATCTGTGAACTCACACAACCCACTGTCCCCCCCGCTTCGATGCTTTGCCCTTTTGGATTTCCTCTGTTGCGGCGGACTCAGAACTGAGAGGCAAGCGGGAGCCACGCCCAGAACGTGAGCAGAGGAAGTGGATGGGGCTCCAGCCTAAAGCTCTGTTTAGATCTAGAATGTTCCAAATGACTGTTCTGCACAGGCGCATAACCCCATATGTGTGAGTTCACAGATGATATCTCCAGGAACCACAGTTACAGGTAAATAAACTGTCATTTTCATGGAGAGGAATTCCTGCAACATCTAGTCTTTGGCTTGACTCTCTTGAAGTGTAATGTGACCAATAGCTCCTTTTTAGCCAGGCATGACAGTGTGGAGCAATTGTAATGCACCTGCAGCCCACTATACTGGAGCCTTGATTGCATCTGTCTGCAGTGTGTGTAAGGTAGCTTAAGCATAGAGACAGTGTGGAGCATGGCGATCAGATTTTCAGTAAAATAGATACACCTTCTTAATTTGCATCAAGGTAGGCATCCCTAGAGGCCTGAAGGTTTTTTGTTTTTTTGGGGTGGCATCTTCATTAAAGGAATCCCAGGTAGTAGGCCAAGAAAGGCCACTGTGTGAGTTTCTGAACATGGTCTGAACAGTTTTGGATTCAAGTCACACACCTAGCTGGGCTTGGCGTTACTGCCCTTTTTAGAGCTGGTATAGTGGGTTTTTACTTTGGGAAATTTTGGCATCTGGTCACTGTTCCTGTTTTGCAAAGGAGAGAGGTCATAGCAGAGGGGCAGAGGACATGCATTGCATTTATGAGGTCTCAGGTTCAACCCAGGTGTATTCACTTAAAAAATAAAGAAGAAAAGATTTAGTCCTCTGTCTTGAGATCATGAAGATCAGAGTGGGAAATATTGATAGGTGAATCAATATTGGGTAGCACGTATGTTTGTGTCCAAACTGGTAGCGCTTTAGAGTTGCCACTTAGATGACAAAACTGTTAATTGGATTATATCCTAATTTTGCGCTAATTTACACAAACTGTAAACTGTGTGTGTTATGCAGATTACCTCTTTTGTATCTCTGCACTTCCAGCAGGTCATTATCGCATGTCATGGCAGCTCACATTTTGTAAGATCCGGGGCATGGGCGGCAAGGGTTCAGGGCTGGAACACCGGGGCAGATGGAGGCAGAGATAAACAGTAGGCCCAAGGTTCGGCACAAGTTCCAGGCAACAGAGTCCACACAGGGGCCAGAGGGCAAGTCCAGGCAACAGGCAGACAGTCCAGCACGGGTTAGAGCAACAGAGTCCAAACCGGGGCCAGAGGCAGAAGGCAAGTCAAGCAGAGTCCAGGCAAGGGTCAGAGGCAGAAGACAAGTCCAAGAATAAACTGAGTCCAAACACATACCAGGCAGAGCAAGGGCCAGAGGCAGGAGCATAGGTCAAGAGCAGTCATGGGTCAAACAGGGCAAAGCAAGGTTGGTCACTGGAAGCAGGAACCAGCTGCAGACAACACAGAGGTGTGTGTTGCTGTGGCAAGGGTTAAAGTCAAACTGCAGCCCTTATATGTAGGTCTTTCTGGTTGCTCCCAGCTGGGCTGCATTAGCTGGCCTGAGAGCAGCCAGGAGCAAGAGGCTACACCCTGCGAGTAACTACAAACCCCGGGCTCGCTCCTGCAAGGAGGTAGCGTTGCCACCAGGTGGAGCTGTGGAGCTACCCTGGAGGAGCGGATCCTGACACATTTTTTAAAAATTGTGGTTTGTTTTGAATGAGGCAGTTTCCTGGTGCATGCTGTTTGGTCACTCCCGCTGCAAGCAGGAGTGGCTAAACAATGATCCATACCTTAGCATTGTGTCCGAATCTGACCTCTGGGTTGTCTCTCCCTGGTCAAGCCAGAGAAAGAACCCATAGTGTGAACCAGGCCAGTGATGTGAGCACATGTGAACTGGGCCAATTTATTAATTCAGTTAAGACAGCCTTGGGGTAATCAGATATCAGCTTAATAAGGCAACATATGAATGAGCCTTTGCCTATGGATGTAGTTTCCTTGCTCCTCTTTTTGTGGCTTGAGCAATCAAACCAGGAAGTCTGTTAGTAACCATAGTTTCCCATTTCTTCTGAACCATGAACTGTGGTTATTTGGAACAAGCTAGGTTCCTAAACCATGGTCTGAAGTTGGTTGGGATCCTGGTTTATTCTCAAGCTAGTAAATACAGTTTCCCAGTTCAGGCAAAACAGGAAATTATGGAAATTAGAGACTTCCTGGTATGTTTGCACCAGGAAAGGAGGAACAAGGGGCTGGTTTGCAAGCAAAATACTTGTTCATATCTTGGGTTATTAAGAAGAGATATGGTCGTCCAAACTAGATCATTGTCAGCTGCCATTCTTGTACAGAAAACATTAGTGGCTATATGGTTAGGCTAAACAGGAATTCCAGCTAAGTTGTTCTCATCATTATGAAAATAATATATTTCTAGTTATGTTTTATATTTCTTATTAAACATTATTTAATAATTTTGCATTAATAGCTAAAGCTTTTAGTATTAGATATTCATTTGAATAAGAGAGCATTAGATGTTATTTTTATGGTTAGCACCTGCATAAAATAAAGCAAATTTTGACTATATTTTCCCAGTAAATAAGAAAGTAAGTCCTGTCTTAGAGTTTTGCTTTTTTAGGAGCCTTTTTCCTTTGAAAATAGCATTATCAAATCCATTCTATTGTTAAGGGAGTTGTCCTTTATCTTTGGAGGTTAACTTAATACCAAGTGTTTATGACAGTTCATGCAGACTTGAGTTGTGATGTCACCTCCAAGTTATCAGCTCTGTTTCGGTTCACTATCTAAGGGCAATAGCACCGATATCGAAACACATAATTCAAGGCCCCTCTCAAGCTCTCTTTATTCTTCTTTTGTGGGGGATGCAAAATTGCTTGAATCTCTAAGCCACCATTCTTTAGATCTAGCTTCACTATGCCACTAAATTTCACCCTGTGGTTTAATCAAAATAAAGGACTAATTCTGATATTTATGTAAATGAAAAAGAATTGTTTTTTGGGGTGGCTTGTGGTAACCTATTTTTCATGGGGGAAAATAGATATAAAGAATTCCACTATTGATCAATTTCTCAATTATTGCATATCTGCATTTTTAAACATAAATTAATACATGGTTGCATTTCATTCAATTTAAGTAAAAATTCTATTTCATATGCATTTTTTCTTGACTTTCAGTTCTTTTTATTCTACATCTTCCTATGTGTACATATGCATACAAACATACTACATGCATACAATACTTTTTAAAGCAATGGGGATATAATATTTTTAATGCAGCTTTTTAAAAATTCAGTCGTTGTATACATTATTAAGCTAGTGTGGAAAGCTTTTTCAGGAAGGCAGTGCTAGAACATTGATTTTATGCCTGCTGTAGGCAGGCCCTAGATGTTTGGGCCCCAAGTGAACCTGCTGTGGTAGTCTACCAGAACATCATGCTGTAGTCTTGTGTATTCAAAGCAAAGGAATAAATCATGATTTTACAACAGTGCATCAGTTGACTTATTGCTGTTTTGTGACCGCTGGGTAGGAAGGATTGCTGTTTAATGCCATGTCATCGGTTCTCAAGTCAGTCAAGCATGAAGGCTTGTCATATGCCTCTATAATTGTACCTCTCCAGACTTTCTCTAACTAGTCAGCTGGGGCTGTGCATTTTGTCTCCAACACCCGGCTGGCCCGTGCCTGACAGGAGCTTTCTCATCATTCTGTCAGTAATATGTTAAGTAGTGTGCGTCTGTTTTGTGGCCTCTACTATAGAGGCAGGTGGAAAGGATACCGTACTTTAATGCAAATGTCGAAGTATTATCTCTCCTCCCCTCCTTTTTTAAAAGGTTTTTTTTTTAATGCTGGACTGATAAGTTTGCAAGTGTCGTAGTTACAAGTTCCAACTGCATAATCTAGGAGCACTCTTATGTGGGAGAGGGGTCGTCCCTCCATTAATACAAAAAAGAGAAGTTGGAAGTGGGGGAGCTAAAACAATTTCAAAAATGTATTTGAGGAACCTCAGTTATTGAAGTGACTGCTTTTGCCTTCCATGAAGAAAGAACACCACCCAGCTCTAATGAATCAGTTATGACTATGCCTTTTGTTAGACTAAATTATGATGCTTCATAACTCTTAACTAATCCAATGTCTGCAAATAATATATATTTCTTCCTAACAATTCCCCTTCCTGTGTCAGACTTAGTATTTTATTTATAGATGTCAAGGGACTTCAAAACACTTGAAGGCAGCAGAGCAACTGACCAGATGCTAGGGAATGCAAAGCACACTCCTTTTGCCATAATTGCATTATCCTTTGTCATGCTCGTCTTCCAGCTGACTCTAAGAAGAGATTCATGAGTGTCTCCCCATATCCAGTCCCCTAATGTAGTATCATGTCCCAGTGACTCATAAAGTATTATCATGCTGATTATTACCCCCCTTGCTTTTAGTGATGTTTTGTTATTAGTAAGTTAAAGTTTCACTTGCATATAACCTTTTCAGCAAACTGCTGACTCATGCTTTTGAAACTCCACTGAATACTTAGAAGCTGACTGACTTTTCTTTCACACACTGGACCATCTTGCATTTCTGTGGTGGCCTGGAAATGCTTAGTGTGGCCCCGCCACCCCCACTCCAGAAACAGACATGGTGTTGCAAAGCCCAGTCCAGTATGCCTTATTTATTTATTTTATTATTAATTTTTATATACTGCCTTATCTGGCAAAAAGCCATCAAGGTGGTGTACAACAATTTAAAACAATAAATTTAAACAATAAATCTATTGTTTATTTAAAACAATAAATAAAACAATTTAAAACAATAAATCTTCTTGTGCTGGTACTAGCAGGGCCGGATTAAGCATTATGCTCATAGCTGTGTAGAGCAAGGGCATCTTCTGAAGTGGGGCTGCCTGTTGTATTATAATTATCTGAGTGTTCCCCGACGAGACTCGTATTTCCGGCTCGTTCCTACCAAATACCTGAGTTCCGTAGCTTAGAAGATGGAGGCTGTGCTCTTCTCAAGCCAGGTGGAGGCAGTGGTCATTTCTTTTCTTTTTTCTTCAGAGGCAACACAACTTTAAATACGGATAGTTTGGCCAAGTGAGAAATGGGATACTTTCTGCACTGCAGAAGGTCGTAAGGAGTGGGCAGGAATGAGAGAGGCTGTGGGGCTTTTATGTGCACATGTGTCTGCACTCACCTTCATGTATGAATGCTGGTACATGACGGGAGGGGAGAGAAAGTGTGAATTCTGGGGAAGGTTGTAGGTCCTGGAATATGGTCGTGCTGTAGGGATTCCTAGCGCTTTACTCTGACCTCTTGAGTGCTGAAGTAGGTGAATTCCTCAAAGGCAACCCCTCCCCCTCCGACAATGGACAACCATCAGCTGAGGTGAGGAGGCTTCTGATGCTTCTGGCAGGTTCATATGCCTTTATCTGTTGCAGGATGGGTCACAACAGGCAAAGGCCTTCCCCTGTGCTAAACATGGGAGGGAATCTGCCTCTGTTGAATTTCAGCCCGCTGTGCAGCACTTAAAGGCAGAGAGCCAGTGTGGTGTAGTGGTGAGTGTTGGACTGGGACTCAGGAGATCCGGGTTCTAGTCCCCGCTCGGCCATGAAACTCACTGGGTGACTTTGGGCCAGTCACTGACTCTCAGCCTAACCTACCTCACAGGGTTGTTGTGAGGATAAAATGGAGAGGAGAAGGAGGAAGATTATGTAAGCCGCCTTGGATTCCTTGCAGGAAAAAAGGCGGGATGTGTGTGTGTGTGTGTGTGTATATATATATATAAATATATATATATATATATAATAAAGCCTTAAAACAATAAAAAGAATAACATTAAAATGGTAAAAGCATTAAAACCTTAGTAACCACATATTTTAAAGGCTAAATTGAAGAGCTGCATCTTCACACCTTTCCAAAGGTCAGGAGAGTGGGTCCAATAATAGTTCCTGAGGAAGTGCATTCCATAGTTTGGGGGCAACAAAGGAGAAAGCCCTTTTGCACGTGCCCGACAAACAGGTCTCTCCCCAATTGGAAATGGCCTCTTTGAAGATCCTGGATATTGGTATAGTTTCTCTACTCCAATAGCTGTGAATCTGCTTGCTTGCAAAAGAGGTCATAAAAACATGTCTTGTAATAAAAAAAAACATTTATTTTAAATAACTGAAGAGCTGCAAAGTTGATTTTTAGACTACTAGCAGCATTCAAATTCTAGAAAGTGCACTGAATAACAACTGAAGGTGCAATCCTATGCACCAGCAATGGGGAAGGGAATCTCCAGCCCATGGGCAAATTTGGCCTGCCTGTTATCTCTGATCATTAATGTTCCTCTCATTAATGTGCACACAGGGGAATTCCCACTGTTATCTCTGATCAGTGATTGGAGAACAGTGGGTATTCCTCTCCCTGCTTGCCCTGAAGGTGGGCTGGCTTGGTGTGCCAAATTGTCCTGCGAACCAGAGGTTCCCTATCCATGGTGTATTTCAGAAATGATATGCCACTTTGGAGGTTCGTGTCCTCCCAAGGTGGCTTACAAACAAACAATATTACACAATATATTTAAAAAATCCTATAAAACCACAATCTTCTCAGTGTAACAAATCCTCAGAATTTGCTTCATAGACTTTTAATTTTATTTTAAGCATTTATATATCACTTTTCAGGTGTACAGCCTTGAAAAATTGTATCAATACTCCAATAAAGATTTTTACATGTTCAGATGCACTGCACCTCCAAGCACCTAGTCCTGGGTAGTCCTGGACATCTGCCTGGCTGCTGTTTCTCCTCAATACTTACCAAAGATTGTTATTTTCTCTGATGTCTGGACAGGGTACAAGTTGAAAAAACAACACCTACTTTGGAGACTCCGCTAAGAGAGTAACCTGAGCAGGGACCTGGTCAAGTACAGAGAGATACCTACCTTAGAGCAGGGGTTCTCAACCAGGGGGGAATTCCCCCCAGGGGGGAATTTTAGGGTTTCGATGGAGGGATTGGGACCTCAGACTCAAACTGTTGAAATACTGATCTTTCTACAAATTACAATTCTACAGATTGTACATAATCTACAAGACATCACACTTTATTGTATGGCACAGATTAAATTAAAAATAAAGATAAATATTTCATTTGTTATCTGTGGAAATAATCCATTTATACTATAATGTATATGTACCAATATAGAAAAAAATAAAAGATTTTCAATATTATATGCATATTATTTGGAATGCAACTTTTGAGTCAGACAATCTTGGAAAGGAGGGAATGACATTCTGACATATGGTGAAAAGGGTGCATGGGGCAAAAAAGGTTGAGAACCTACCCTATAAAAAAAATATCTATATATTGGCCCAAGAAAGGGAATGAGTGCATTCAAGTGCTGTTAACTTGCCAATGTGCAAGTAAAACATAACTCAGTTGCTTAACAAAAGAATTAAGTTTGTATTTTGTACAATGGAGATGATGGCCCAAAGAGAGCTTGAAGTGCCACTCGCTCCTAAAAGCTAACACTTGTATTTCATATGGGTCAGCCAACAGCTTCAACTTAAAAAAAAGAAAAGAAAAGTACTAGAACTAGATGATTTGATTAGAATATTTGGGTTTTTAGACATTTTGTTTCCATTAAAACAAACACAAAAGGGATTACAGGATTATTTAGTTACATTGTTCTCAATTACTAGGTTTGATCCAGTCTGTTAGCTGTATTCAGTTCCCATTGAAATGACTAACTTTTTCCATTAAGTTCAGTGGAACATAGGTGTAACTAGGAATTTAAACATACCTCAATGTCATAGGATTGTGTTGTCATGAGTGCCTTTCACAAGTTCACTTGTATCATTCAGAAATAATTTCTGAACATGTCATCAGAGAGATATTGTGAAAAAGCACTTTCTCCAACACCCCCCCCCCCTTTTAGGACATTCAAAACAGATTTTTGAATGTCCTAAAAGATATTTTGACTCTTAACATGCAGTGCTATTTTAAAATATGTATGCATTTTTACTTCACTTTTCTTGATACCTTTTAAAGATGGTGTTTGTTTTGTTGATGGTTGCTACCTTAGATTTTGCTGCATTTTTAGTTTTTAAAAATGAGCATAAATTAAATATTTAGACTTTAAACAGATGGTTTCCTTCTGTTGCTTTTAAAAACACACTCTTTTCCCTTTTGGAATGTGTTGCATTGCTCTCTGCAGCAGTTTATTCTTGATAGTTGCCAATGCATTCATTTTGACATGCTTCTGGTTTCTCACCTGAAGAATAGTTGAAATAAATTGCTAATAACTGAGTGAAAGCAGACAAAAGGAACCTTTCCCCTCGTCATATGTGTTATTGTCATATACACAGGACAGCGCTCACAGAGGCACTTTTGCTTACAGCCAGGGCCAGTGAGCCTACCAATCTAGTAATCTCTATCTTTGGCTTCCCTGGGAATGCATCCTTATGGAGAATTTAACGTTTGAACCAGGCTGTTCGCAAACACAGTGATCCGCATTCCTCTAAATGTGGTGGCTTGAAAAATTGCAAGTCCAATTGCAGAAATCACTGCAAAGTCATTGTGCCTGTATATGTAGATGGACGAGATTGTACATTACGCCCTCCACATAATGGCCAGAAAGTACACAAGTGAAGACAGTTTGGATTGCACCGTGACAAGGAGGTTATTGATGAAGTAACTAGCTTGCATGCTGTTGCATACTCCTGCACCGATGCAGAGTGGGCTCACTACATTTTTGTTATTGTTAATAACTATTCGCTGATGTCAGTATTTTTCCTTTGTTAACTGGACTGAAAATGTCCTTAAAAAGTTCCAAGCTTGGCTTATTGCCTGGCTCTGGACCAGGTTGCACGTGGTATTGTCCATATTCCATTTCATTTCACATCACAAATTGTTGGAAAAGTTCCTTGCCTGATCTGATCAGTATTTGAACTGAACCCTTCACACAACATTTTATGGTCAATGAGCCATTTCAGCTGCATTACTTTCTTAATTTTATTATATTTTAAATTTATTCATTTTGACTTCTTCCTGCTGTATATTTCCCCTTTCCTGGAGTTACTATTCCAATGAGATAAATTACATCAGCCTGTGTCTCACGCTGGCTCAGCTTGTCTTGAGTGTGGAAAGCTAGCAAGGTCAGGCCTGGTTATTACTTGGATGGGAGACCCCTCCTCTAGTTTCCTGCATTGAGCAGGGGGTTGGACTCGATGGCCTTGTAGGTCCCTTCCAACTCTATAATCTATGAATCTACCTTTAAGTCTAACTGGTGGTAAACAAGATGTGTGTGTGCTAAGAGTTCACCTTGTGTCTCAAAACTAATGTAATAAGCAGTCTTCAGAGAATTATATATTGTGGAATATTTCAGAATTGTGTACTGTATAAAGGAAAGCTGTAAGCTGCTACTCTAGCTGGTGGACAGCTGAAGAACATGCAGCTGCCACTGCCACCACCACCACCACCTTAGAAGCAGTGTGTGCACACATTTATTTATTTATTTGATTTGTACCCTACCCTTCTACCAAGAAAAATGGCACTCAAGGTGGCTTACAATCATAAATAAAACTTGATTAAAACGATAATAAAATAAATGCATTAAAACACAGTTAAAAACACAACAATAACAGAATAAAAACAACATCCAACGCAGCAGACCCAGTTACATGCCAAGGGCCTGCCTGAATTAAAAGGCATTTGCCTGCTGGTAGAAGGGCAGCAGAGAAGGAGCAAACCTAGCCTCCCTCGGTAAGGAGTTCCACAGCCTGGGAACGGCCACCAAGAAGACCCTCTTTCACGTCGCCACCAAATGAGCCTTTGAAGGTGGTGGTCTTGAAAGGAGGGCCTCTCCTGGAGATCTTAAGACCTGGGCAGGCTTGTATGGGAGAAGACAGTCTTTTAGGTAGCCTGATCCCAAGCCATATAAAGCCATATAGGACTTTATAGGTCATAACCAGCACTTTGAATTCTGCCCGGAAACAGACCAGTAGTCAGTGAAGCTGTTGTAACAAGGGAGTCGCATGCTCCCAGTAATTGGCCCTGGTCAACCATCTGGCCGCAGCATTCTGGACCAGTTGAAGTTTCAGAACAGTTTCAGAACAGTTTTTGAAGGCAGCCCATGTAGAGCGCATTACAGTAGTCCAAACAAGATGTAACTAAGGCATGTGTGACCTTAGCATAATCAAGACTTTATATATATGTACACACACAGAGACACGTGTGTGTGTGTTTATGTGTGTGAACACAGACTTGTTCATTTATGGAACGGGGCAGTGGGCAGGATGGTTAAAGGTGTAGAAGAGAGCAAATGGGTTAAAATTGCTGTAGCAGGTGAAGGATTAGAAGAATAGTTTAAAAAAATGTGGGCTGATTGAGTTTCTGTACTCTTGCCTTAAGACATGCAAGAATTTAATACAAAGCTGCCATATGCGTGAGTCATCTCCATATCATAAAGTTAGATGAGAGACTGACATATGGTTTTTTAAAAAAGTTGATAGCTTTATAGAGTCATGAGGCCCCAAAGTAGTTCCACCAAATGTACATCTTACATTTCCAGCATAGCAGAATTGGAATTTTGTGCCAGATTCTGTACTTGCTTATCTGCATCACAGTTGTCACTTACGTTTCTATCATATGGAAGTTAGAGATGTTATGCATAGAAATGTTAACTTGACCTATTTTCCCTCTTCTCCATTGAACTATTCACAGGCCTGTGGCTTACGCTGGCTCAGCTTGTCTGAGTGTGGAAAGCTAAGCAGGGTCAGGCTGGGTTATTACTTGGATGGGAGACCCCTCCTCTAGTTTCCTGCATTGAGCAGGGGGTTGGACTCGATAGCCTTGCAGGCTCCTTCCAACTCTATGATCTATGAAATAACTGTTTCGGCTTGGCATGAATCTTGGAGTTGTGTATGCAGGGTTTTTAGGTTTAGTGTCAGAGAGACCAGAAAGCAGCAGTGCTGGAAGATCTGGGCAAGTGTCCAGCTTATTCCCTCAGCATAATATCAGAAAGTACAAACTGAGCAAGGGAGCAGTGTTTTGGTTCATGACACAGGTGATGCTTGCTTCAGGGCACTGTTCATTCTGTAAATCCTAGTTTCGCTCAGTGAATTTCTGCGCTCTGTCTCTTTGACGTGCATGTATTTTTAGAGATGGAGTGATTTCGAATTTTTAAAATGCTTAGCTAATCTTTCTGGTCCTCCCTCCCTTTGTGTGTGCGCGTGCACATGCACACACACACACACACACACATACAGTGAAGGAGTGGTGAGTGGAGGGCTTGTGTCTTTGTGATGCACACTTTTTACTCAAACCAGGAATACTCAGTTGATCAAGCTGATAACCCCAGGACCTTATAGGAGTGGAAATAAGAAGCACACCAGTATAAGGGAAAGGAAAATAACTTTATTTCCTAAATCAGTTTTGCATTACTAAACCATTAAACAATTAAAGCATGTCTTAAAGAGCAATAATTGAACAGAGAGAAAGCAATACACAGAATACAGACAACTAGCAAGCAGACTGAGACAGACACAGCCAACAACCAATCACAGTCCAGATTACTCTCTCTTAGGCTTAATACCAGTTTCTCAAAAATTGCCTAAACATGGATATAGAAGAGTGAGATGAAGTGCCCTGCAACTTACAGGAACGGAACAGTCTTCCTCTAAGACTTGGTCTAACTCTCAGACCCTGCTATCGCACACTTCAGTCTCAACTCAGGTTTATGTGGCTCCTGCACCAAAGTGTGCATCACATCTTGAGGGTTGTATGTATACACACACTACCCCAAGACACAGGCTCTCAATTCAACCCACTTATCTGATTGCCATGGAACTGTGCTCTCCAATATTTTGCTCTCCAACTGTTGGGTATGTGTAAAAGTCAGTTTCTCTCCTTCTTCAAGGCATTAAAATTTGTTCTGTTAAATATTTATTCACAGGGACTTTAATCAGTTATTCAGTCTTTTTAGTCTTGTAGGAATTGTGTGAAGGAGTTACTCAGTTTTGTATTTTGATGTAACTGTGGCATCTTTCATCTTTTTTGCATCTTTTTTCAGTTTTAGTTAGTAAGGGCTTTAAACTTTTATCCTTATATGTGTCCTTCATTGGAGTGTTTGCACCCTATAGTGACATCACTAGAGAGAAAATCATAACATTTAACTCTGGAACAATTACTAGTATTAGTTTACTATCATTTATTTTTCGTTACTGGAAATAACTAATATATTAAGACACACAAGTATAGAAATTCAGTGTTCTTCCAGCAAGTTGTCGAGAGAGAGAAACCATCTTTAATAGATTTCATAGAACTAGATATTCTTCCATCTGTTGAGGGTGTTTTAAAATATATATATATATATATATATATAGCAGATAACAGTATAGAAACATGTTGTGGGAAGAGTTCAAAGTGAGTTGGTATCATGTTCTGATATGTATTTCAAAAATCTGAAAAAAATACTATGTGAATGAACCCTGAAAAATTAGGAATTAAATGCACAAAAGAGAGGCAAAGAACATCAAAAATTGGATGCATATAACAGTATACTTTATATGAAACTATTAGCACAATAGTATATGCTATATATACCTATAGCATACAATATAGACAGGGAAAAGGTGATCACATGGAAGTAGAAAAGTGGGGATATTGAAAGAACATGAAAGATAAACATTAGGAAGAAGATACACCATCTCAATATTATCAGTTAAGAGATGAGTGATTCACATCTAACTGAAAATGTAAAAAGGAAAGGTAGCCATGTTGGCCTTAAGCAAAATTCCAAAATCCATATTAGTGTAATACCAAAAGATTGCACATTTCTTGTGATCTTTTGGTTGACCTAATAAAGAACAATCATCTTGCTCTTATGCCTTCAGTTTGTTTTAGCTGAGCTGCTGTTGAAAACATGATCTTCCCAGGACCTGGGGAACAGTTTGCTTGAGATGTTTCTCATTCAACCCATAAGAGTTAAAATTATGCCATGGCAGCCATTCATGTTGCAGGCAGTCCCTTCGACCAAAAATAAAGTGCTGTTAAAGAAGTGGGAGAAGAATGAAAGATAAATTAAGAAGGGTATGTAGTTGGAGAACAGATGGATTAGGCAAGAAACCTTAAAATAGCAGGGACTTTATTAAATATCATGCAAGATTGAATAATCAGCTCACTAGATCAACCAGAAAGACAGTCTGGAGTAAAGAAAATAATTTGAACAATTGTTTGGATAAAAATATGAGGACATAAAATTCTTCAGGTATGTGGGAGCAAAATAGAAAAGCACATATCAGTACTAATTTCTTCAGACAGTAGATATTCAAAACCAATAAATAGTATTAATCTCAATACAGATGATTTGGGGATTTATAACTATTGTAGTTCTTGCAGTATAAATGCCATATGTATTTATATTTTTGTGAAGTTGCATGACAGATGCAGTAAGGAAAACTTTGTTCAGTTACGAAACTAGCAACAGTATTGCCCAGCTAGTGAGTTAAGCCACCCCTCTGATCATTTCGTTAATAAACCATGAATTAGAAAGGGTTATTTTAATCATTCTTGTAAGTAAGTTTCATGAATTAGCCAAAGGTGAATTGGCAATTTCAGGAATTAGGCGGAGATAATTGCTTTAATTTAAGCAACTTTAGGAAAGTTTCCTGAATTAAGCAAAGGTGTGAACATCATCTTGTACTGGGCAGAAGAACTGTTGCTTTGCAAAACAAGTTGAGGGATATGCATGAATTAGGAAGAAGTGCATTAGATGTTCAGCAAAGCATGATTTCTTGCACCAAGCTTCTGAGAGTACTTAAACACAGTAATTTATACTGATAGAAATGTAACTGCTAAGTGATCAGAAAAATGTTTTCTGTTATATTTAAGATAACTGTTCTAAGATTGTTCACCTGAATTATACGAATTTGAAGAGAGCTACCAAAATCGATGTTACAAAATATGGATGCTAAAAGCACTCAAGCCAGAGCAGCATGTGTTTGCAAAGGCTTGCTTTGTTTGTACAGACATAATAGTATCATTAGCATTGAAGTTGTAGGCAAGTGTAGCTGGCAATCACACTAAGGATTAAAACTTTATTCATAATGCTGCCATTTTAACTGACAAATTTGCTAGAGCTCTCTGTTGATATAAGATAAATCTCCAATGATTGTACAATTAATGAACCTGTAATCTTACAGTACAGTGGAATCTGTTGTGCATGTTCTATTTAACTGCAGTTTCTATCGAGGGGCTAGAGAGACTCTAATACATCCAATCACTCAAACTTTCCCTGGATGATCTTTAGAGTCTCTTTTGACCATTTTGCTTGATGGCTCAAATAGTTTAATCACTAAGGAAGTTGCAAAATTCTTGAATGTTGCTATTCTGACTAGGCCTTCTATGCTTGCCTGATTCTGTTTTATTGTATGTTTTTATTCTGAGTGTACAACTGAGAGCTGGTATATCTTGTTTGTATTGTATATATATATTGGTGTGGTCGGTAGACCGTAAATAAACATTATATTATTATTATTGTACAATTAATGAACCTGTAATCTTACAGTACATATTTATTTCTTTATTATATTTTTAAATCGCCCATCTGGCTGGTCACCTGGCCACCCTGGGCGATGTACAACAGAATAAAATACAATTAAAACACAATTAAAACAATATAAAAGTTTTTTTAAAAAGTGGTATTAGATTAAACCAGTGTTTCTTAATGATTATGAAATCAGGTGCTTTCTGCCCTCAAACTTTTTTTCATGCAGTGTGGCGTTGTGTCTGAGAGTGTTGGACTGGGACTCGGGAGATCTGGGTTCTAGTCCCCGCTCAGCCATGAAACTCACTGGGTGACTTTGGGCCAGTCACTGACTCTCAACCTAACCTACCTCACAGGGTTGTTGTGAGGATAAAATGGAGAGGAGGAGGATGATTATGTAAGCCTCCTTGGGTTCCTTGCAGGAAAAAAGGCGGGGTATAAATATAATAAATAAATAAATAAATAAATAGAAATGCACCCCTACACTAAAGTCTCATGATGTTATTGGTATTATATTAAATCAGTTTTTCTCAGGCATTGTGCTCCTTCTAAACTTCTGCACCCTCAATCTAAAATCTCACTGGAGGATTAGATACCTGTGCAGGTGTTTCGTGATACTTCTTCTGGACTTGCCTAGCTTCTACACCAAGGATGGGCAACACACAGCCATGCAGCCCCCGGATGTTGCCCGTGTGGTCTGCTGCGTGTGCCCTGCCATCCCATTCTCCCCCTGCACGTGTGCCATGTATAGCAGCAAAATTGGGTTTCTGCCTGCCTGCCAGTTAGGTGTTTTGTGGGATGGCAGGAGCCCAATTCAGCAGGGAAAAGGGTGGCGTAGAATCTACACCAGCGAAGCATCACCTTAACCCCCTCATATCACCTTTCCATGAATTGTTTCATCGTTTCATCTCTGCCAGGGGCTTGGAAATCCACTCCTCCTCATATGTCCCTTTAGGTTTGCAACTTGGACTTGGTGAAACAATCTTGGTGGCAAGTCACTGTGTATACACAATCAAACCACTCAATCTCTGGAATTAGGCTGCAGTATATGCAGTCTTGTCAGGTTAGGGTGGAATCAGACGAGAACATTCCTAGTCAAAACCTGACAGCATTGTAGAATACACTGAACGATGACATCAAATGCTTTTGACAACTATAATAATATCAACAATGGCAGCCCTTGTGCTTTGTGCTAAGATTGGACCCCAAAGGTCTGTTTTTCTCAGTACCATTTTCCTATCTGATATCTAGCAGGCATTTGTTTCTAGCCACGCTCGTTCTTAGCTTTTTAAAAAATTATTATCTCAACCCAATCCCAGCATGATAACAAATGGGATTTATTCAACAGTTGTTTTGTCAGGGAAGTATTCTTCTATTTTAGCTAAGCTCATTGGGCATGTCAATTCCTGGTTTTTAAAAGGATTGATTTTATATTTCTTTGGGTCTACAGACAGAAATAGAACTTAAACATTTTAGATGAGGGATGGACATAGGTGTGTTATACTGAGCAGTTTACTTCTTGAAGCTGCATAGACATCTCAGAAATCTGATAATTTAGAGAAGAAATGTATTTGCATGATGGACCTCAAAGTCTCATGCCTATAAATCAGTCGTGCAAATATACCAGATTATTCAGAGCAAGGTGAGGCTTTTATCCAGACAATTAAAATGCTTGAATCCTAAGCATTTTATATCCCTAAAAGTAGTGACTGGAGTAAACATTCTAAAAACATACATCTGACTAAGTGAGCCCTAACCTACAAAGGCTTAAGCCACAATAAATGTATTCCCTTTAGTGCAGAGGTAGGCAACTTGTGGCCCTCCAGTTGTTTTGGCCTACAACTCCCATCAGCCCTAGCCAGTATAGTAAATGGTGAGGGATGATGGGAGTTGTAGGCGTTAACATCTAGAGGGCAACAAGTTGCCCGCCCCTTTCTGTGGCCCAGGACTCTTGACAGTTTTTCCTAAAAACATGAGTCTACTGTGAATCCAACCTTTAGTAACATGAATCACTCTAAAGGGCCTTTCATAACTTACTTTCCCCCTTTCCTGTATACTAATGGAAAACTAATTTTCCACATGTGGGTCCTGATATAGCCAAAATGGCACCATCCATGCACAAGAGGGAGGTATTAGCAGGCTCAGGGTAATGGCAAGGTTTGCAGAAGTACAAAAAATATTTAAGGAAAAACAACAACCCTAAGGTAGGAGAAACCCAAGCACAGCCCAATGAGGACTAAGTATGTTTAATGGCCACTGATTGCTAGTTGATTGTTGGAAGGATTCAAATATGAAAAAATTGGAGAGCGGGCAGGAATGGAATGGAGTATCCTGGAAGAGGGCACGGCTGGCTGGAACCATGTACAGGAGCACTTCACACTGCAACATTTTGTGGTGGGTTCCACTTGTACAGAGATTATTCCCATGTATCAAAATATGTGTGTATATTGTATATGTAGTGCAGTCCAAATACATTTCCCCCCAGTGATGTGTGGATCCTATACATGGACTATGCATCTGACCATGTATCAGCTGTCTAATCTATGAATCCATTGTGGGGGGGGGGATATTTGCTGCCCCTCAGTGTGTTTTTGTCCACTTAAGTTATCTCCAAGCATGACCTCTAGGTCTGATCTACATACATATTCCACTGTGGATCCTCTTTCTGTGGCAGAAGAAGATGCAGATGTTCCACCTGGAGGCCCATATGTGAACTAAATTAACAGAGGCTCAATTCTAATAATTTTCCCCTTCAAAAAAAGAAGAGCATTAGCATCATGCATTGTGTTATGTGCATGACAGAAGAGGTATGTGCACCTGCCCTTCCACCATAAGAAGAGGTTTTGTCAGCATTTGAGTTGGCCTATGAAGCATTTCTTAGATCTGATCTCCATAGATGTGCCTGGCCCCCAATTCCAGATTGTAGGGCAGGAGAAACTAGCATTAACCTGTAATGAAGTAGGATGTGGATTTCTCAACCATTGAGAAACTATGGGACAAGTAAAGACAGGGATGGAGAAACAGAGATTTGAATGGTCACTGCGTACAAGGGCAGTGGAGTGTGAGCAGTTGGGTATATGGAAATCAGAAAAAGTCTCAAAGATATTAATGTAAGATTGAGGGAAAGGTTGATGGTTCTGTGGCTGTGGATCTGGACGTCTGATAAGTAGGATAGATAGAAATGTGCGGGGGTGTCTGACGGCATCGACTATTTTTAAACAAGATTTTTTCCCCAAAGAAATGGATTGTTCAAAGCTTGTGAGTTTAGATTCACAATAGAGATGTAGCATCACATATTATCCTAAGCCTTAAAGAATGTCAGAATTATCTACTGAAGAAAGGATGTTCTTTATGTGTGTTTGTAAATCACTGCAGTGAGCAGTGGTTTAATGATTTGCCTGCAGACTATGTTTGTTCTGCTCTTTGGCACATTTAGAAAAAGCCACTGTTTGGTATAGATGATCTTTGCTAGCCCTCCTGATAAATGAAGCCAGGCCTTTTGGAATCCGGATTCTCTCCAATACCACCTAGTCCTACACATTGAAGTATCTTTCTGTATGCCATGGCAGTTACAGAAGATCAGTTCCAATGCATTCCCTTTTTTCTGTTTCCTCTATAAATAGCTTGTTAGGTTTAGAACCTTATCTACATAATTCCTTTTACTTTCTTCCTGTCAGAAGGAACTATTAAAAAGAGAGCATTGCAGTTACAGAAATAGACCACTAATTTGGAAATGGTATTAATATTGCAAATATTGAACCATAGAATAATGGGGGGAAACCAAAGCGAAATTAAACAACAATATTTAGTGTTGAGTAGCTCAAACTACAAAACCTATAGCAATAATTTTAGTGGTTTTTTAAAAAGGTTTTTTAAAAACGTTTTAAAAGAAACAGTTGAATCTCTCAACAGGGTTGTTGTGAGGATAAAATGGAGAGGAGGAGGACTATGTAAGCCGCCTTGGGTTCCTTGCAGGAAAAAAGGCGGGGTATAAATATAATAAATAAATAAATAAATATAAAAGTGAAAGCTCTGACACACTGACACATCAATTTATCTCCTATTTCCCATTAAGCTAAAAAGCTGAAATTTGGCATGGTTGTTGCTTATGGATCACTAATAAAAATTACGTTTTGAAAACTTTCTTAAACCTTCATCCTGCATCTTGCGGTGCTTTCCTTACCCCAGGCTCACATTCTGTGGTGTAATTTATACATAAGTAGACCTACAATGCTGTCCTGGTATCCTAAAACAGGGTAGTAAACAATATTACCAAATTTCAGCCACCTGCCTTTTACAGTTTTCTTTCTATAACCAAACATGCCTGGGACATAAAATGGCCCCCAAAAGCCTGAATAACAATGCTGTATCTGGGGTGCTTCAGTGTCCCCAGGCAATGGGGGAACAATGGGAGCCATCCACAGGTCATTTTAGTATCTTTTTATTGCCAGGAAGAGCAGAAAACACTTCCTTCAAAAAGAAAAGAAATCCATTGAGATTACAAACCAAGTAACTTGGTGATACTAGTGCTGGAAGGTAAAACTTCGAATGTAGTGGACCAAGAAGCACTAGCCATGTAGCTACGTAATTAATTAAATCTTAGATGTTACACCGTTCACAGGGTAGAAAGTAATCAGTTTTTTAATCCGTTCAAAGAACGGGTTCTTCAGCTAGTTATATATAGATGAAACAAGAAGAAATTAATATATACAAATAAAGTTCAAACAAATCAAAATATTTAAGGTTAGGTTTCAAACTAATATTGCTTTAACACTTTCAGCAATAACACTCTTTGTTGCAGTATAATTTATCTCAATTTCCAGTTCTATACCTAGAAATTTAATATCATCATTGGGGTATTATGATTTAAACTGCATTCTAAAAATGGATAAATTTCAGTTTTCATAGTAAGTTTTAATTTTATTTATCCCTTCCTTTTCACTATCTTACTAGATGTGTAAATGTTACCATTAATAAAATATTACAAATACTCTTTAGCCAGTCTGCTATATTTGGTCTTCCAGCAGTTTCCCATTTATTGTCCCCTTAAGTGCTTGCTGCCACTACTAGTTTGACCATTCTTCATTATACTCTCTTCAAACTATATAGCTAAGAGAAATCTAATTAGTTTTAGTGTTATTGTGAACAATATGTTTCTTATAACTATCTCATTCCAGTGATCTTTAATGCTGTTGCAGTCCCACCACATATTCATGTCCTTCGCACTGGATGCAGAACACTGTCAACATATTCTTGAAATATTCTTATTATATTTGATCTATCTGGCGTAAGATACCATTTGTATAAAACTTTGTAATGATTTTCACTTAAATTGCTTGAGATAGAGTACTGTAGTTAATTCTGTAATGTATTCTTCCACTCTCCAGTGATATCTCCTCATTACAATTACAATTCTATCTAACCTTAAGGCTACGAAATCTTTCCCCCTTCCAGTTCATTTTATATCAATAAATTATATACCTTTGACAGAAAACCCTTAGTTGATTTAAGATGTATTAACAGTTTTTCAAAATCATTCAGGCCCTCCTATTAATACTAAACTGCCTTGTAAAATACTGTACAAAATTTGAAAGTACTGAAAAAACAAGGGTTATTCTAAATCTAGCACTTTGTACAGTGATACGTCAATTATCTTCTTTTGCTATATTTATAAATCATTACAGTACTATTCTACTTCACTAAGTCTCAAGCATTTTCAAACCATAGCAACTTAAGTGTTTTCTTCCTTTGGGGTGATTTGCTCCTCTGTTCTTCATTCCTGAGGCGTAGTTCTTCTTGAGGTGGTACACCTGAATCTAGACTGTACCAGTTCAGACTGCAGATGGGGATCATGTGATTTCATATTTCTCCATCCCCCTGAAATAATAGTGTTTTTTCTTTAAAAAATCACTCCTTGCAGAAAATTAGCATGTCAGGGAGCAGGGAGGGTTCTAGCCTAGGCATCCCCTTGATCTGCTTGTTTCCTGAATGGAGTGAATTCTTTTGTACAAAGGAACATCTGATTATGTAAACCCCCATCTGCAGTCTGAATCTAATCTGAATTCAGCCCTGATTCAGGTTAGGCAGCACAGGAAGAACTAAACCTGAGTTTCATGGAGGTCTTGTAAGGAAAGACCTGCCATTGTGCCATTAGCCTGTGAAAAATCATACTTGGGGGAGAGGGGGAATTGAAACAATAGTTATACTGTAAATGTGTAAATGTCTTTCAGCAGCTGTATCCCTGCTGTGTAAATAATTCTTAATAGCCTACTGCCTGCTCAGCACAACTTGTCCCCACCCCTGCACATGGTTTCTCCTGTCTGAGGCTACAAGAGGGAAAACAAGCCCCATCCGTGCACACAGCCCCTTTGGTGCAGTAAAACAGGGCTGCACTACTGGGGCTTGATGCTGGGCTCTTCTCCTGTCTTGCTTCTTAGTTTAAAGAATCAGTTGACTGGAGCCAATTCTTAATAAAGTGACTAATTACACCTCAGATCTATTCTGTTTATCATATAAATGTACTTGATACCTGGCTGTCATATATCAGTTACTAGCTGTTGCCCACAGCTTTGCTCGCGTGGATTTTAGGATTTGGTACAATTGTTTTTAAAAGAAACATGAGTTTTTTGTCCAAACTGAACGAAATATAATTTACAGGTTGATGTCTTAACATAATAAGCAAATTTTCAATTTGCATTTTGAATTTTTTTTATGGAGAAGAAGAAAAATAAAAAAAAACAGGTTTAAAAATGAAAAGCGTTTTTTTTTTTTTTGTCTTTTCTCCTTGAAGGCCTGCGAGAGCTGTATGGAAAGGATACAGTGTCTCTGACTGAAAGTGTAACGTTTAGGCTGGGTGCTGGCAGAAGAAATCTTTTCTGAAGAAATATCTGATCTTAAAGAAAAATCAGGTTAATCCTGAGAGTCTACAGGTGATGAAGAGTGACCGTGCCAAGTTTGGGGTAGATCCGTGTCAAGGTTCCGCTCAATGCTTTTTTTCTGGAGAAAAGGGTACCGGAACTCTTGGATTACATTTCCTCGGGAGTAGATGGCGATTAAATTGTAATGCAATTAATAGAAGAAAAGGTGCTGGAACTCAGTTCCGGTGAGTTCCACCAGAAAAAAAGCCCTGGTTCCGCTACTGCAGGGACCCCTTGATCTGCCTTTGGGAGATCTCTGTCTCTTCCCAAAATCTCTCCCTCTCTAGGTTATCAAGTCCTTTGCCTGCTTCCAGTAGCATGGGTGTAGGCTGTAGACGTGGTGAATAAGTCACTCCAAACTTTCAGGGTAAACAACAACACTTTACTAATAATATTAGGGTTTTTACTTAATAGAGTGGTTATAATCCAAAAGCAAGTATGATAAAATAAAACAAACAAACAATCCAATGTTCTCTAGTATAACTTCAGACTACCTATTTCCTATGCAACCAGTTTCTCTTTCTCTCTCTGCTGGTTCTCTGCTGCTGCTTCTAGCTCTCTCCCAGCACACACTAACTGCTAGCTGACCACACCCCACATATATAGTCTTCCCAGGACTGGAAGGTTATAACCATGTGACCTTGCACAGGAGAACTAATTCTTAACTTCTATTGGGTAACTTAAAACTCTCAAACTCCCCCTCCCATCCAAGTGTTTGGGCCTTCAGGCTTCACTACTCGAGGGAAGTGTTTGGGCCTTCAGGCTTCAACAAACTCAAGCCTGAGTAGGCCTCAATCCCTCACAATCCGTCAAAATGTGATGGAGCCTATGCGACGACGCCCCACATACAACAGTCATTCAGTCAGTCATTTAAAAAGTTTCCCTCCCTTTTCACCCCCTTAGAGAACATTCTAAATGGCCTCGGGGAGATTTGCATACCCACTCCTATTGGCCCCTGCAGGAATTCATACGAGCATTCTAAGTGTCCTATGGGCTATTTGCATAACTGCTCCTATTGGCACCTGCAGCAATCATGAGGTGAGGCCAATTTGCATAACTGCTCCCCTGTTGTTTTGCCCATAGGAGATATGAGAATGGGCGATTCCCCCCCCTTTCACCCCCTTAGGGACAGAATTTCCAAAAATCCTTCCTTAGTGGGTGTCTGCGTCATAAAAACAATGTTCCCTCAAAATTCCACATTCCTAGATTAAACGGTTTGAGCTGGGCGTTGGTGAGTCAGTCAATCAAAAATCAGTCAGTCAGTACTTCTTCTTTTATATATATATAATGATCTTGTCACATATGAACTCTGTTCATATATTTAAAACATGCTTATCCTATGTTTCTTACCCTTCAAAGCAGCTTACAAAATTGTAAATTGCTGATAGAATGGTGTAATAATAAACCGAAGCAGCAAATCTGATGGAGAAGAAAAATGGCAGAAGAAATAGTCAACATCTTCCATCTTTCCGCTTTCGACAACCAAATTTCCACAAGGAAAGGTGTTCATTCTCTCTCTCTCTCTCTCTCTCTCTCTCTCTCTCTCTGTGATATAGAGGATTTCCTTTACTGGTAGCACATTTCAAGCCATTCAACTAGCTGTCTGAATTGTTATTTAGTATGGAGATGCGTGGTGGAAAGCAGTGCCCTTTAAGCAAAACTCCATTGCTGAAACTGTTTAACCTTGTCCCTTGGCCAATATGTTGTGCATTTTGGAACCCATAGTGCATTCAGACCCGCTGGAGATGATATAGTTTAATTAATAAACTCTTTGTTTTATATAGCACCCTAGAATACTATCAGTTAGTAAATATCAAACAACAGAGGAGTAGATCCACATTTATTGTACATAATCTAAGCTTTCTATATGGGTAGACAATGTGATATTTATTAGTTTAAAATATAATTCTGCTGGTTGGATCCAGACATGGTAATGCTCCCGCTGAAATCAGTGTGACTTGAATTAGTCATGACTTTGTTCCATTGATTTCAGTGAGTTTACTCTAAGCATGTGTAAGTTTGCATCCAATCCATAGTACATTTTTAATTAATTAAATACCTAGAAGATAAAAGAACAATTAATATAACAATATGAAGTCTGTTCATTTATCACAGACTGGCATCACCCTGCTCTGTGAGTAGAAGGAAAACAGGCAAAATAGGGTGCCCACACTCCTTTTTGCCCTTCTCCTCCCATAGCCTCCACTGCCACTATGTGGAAATCCTTTTCTCTCTCTGCCTTTTTCAGCTTGTCTCCCCCTCTGCCTTTCTCAATAGGCTTTTATTTCTTAAAAATTGGTTGTTTCTTTCCCCAACTCCAACCAATCCAGAGGGTACTTCCTTGTTCATTTCTGCCAACTAGGTTTCTGTTTCCTGAGTTGAAATTTCTTTCTCTTTCTTTCTCTTCCTCTGATCATCTGATGGACTTTATAATCTCCTGGCTTCTTGAGCAAACTTTCTGACTTCTACATTCTGACTAAATGTTTGATCTCTAAACTATTAACCTTTTGGCTGAAACACAAGCACACACACAAGATTTTACCTCATGATATCCTAAAATTAATCTAAATACAAAAATGGAGGACAGTTCTGTTCCTTCACACATGGAAATGTCCATCTATAAATGTGTTTAATGAAAGAATAAGTCTGTATTTAGCTCCCACCCACCCCCAAGGAAGCTTGCTAATCTTCATTTGTTTCAGTTTGTCTGTTTGTTGAAAGTCCTAGTGAGATAGCGTCTCCAGCAACACCAAGTAGGCCGTTCAACAAGATCTGCCACAGACGGCCTTCTCCTTGTCCCTTCAGCCAGAGCAACTAGACTGGTGGGGACTAGGAAGAGGGCCTTTTCTGTGGTGGCCCCATACTGTGGAACTCTCTCCCTAGTGACCTCCGCCTTGCCCCCTCTCTGCTGAGCTTCCACCACTCACTAAAAACATGGCTGTTCAGGTGGGAATATGGGGTGGGCTAAGATTTTAAAATTTTATACTGTTTTAAATGTATTTTATTCTGTATTGTGTTGTACATCGCCCAGAGTGGCCGGTTTGCCAGCCAGATGGGCGATCCATAAATGTAACAAAGAAAATAATAAATAAATAAATAAATAAATTCAGGCAGTTTGATCTGCAATCTAAAATGCAATCACCTGATCCAGTGATAGCAATCTGTTCAAGGAAATGGACTTGTGTGTTTGGATCTGCCACAGTGATGATGCAGCAGGCTATTGCCCAGGGTGGGAAAGCTAGCATCCCGTAATAGGTTAATGCATGTGTATCCACATACCCCTTAACCCAGAGGTGGGGAACCTCTTTCAGCCTGAGGGCCAAATTCAATTTCAGAGAAGCTCTCAGGTCACATTCCATTGGTGGGTGGGATCAAAGGTAAAAGGGGTGGGGCCTAAATCCAACACACACACACCAGCATACTGTAGTTTAATGTTCTTTCTGCCAGTAACTAAGCCTTAGGAGAGGAATTTCTTTAGGGAATGGGGGGAAACTGAGCAAAAACCAGGAACCTACCAAATGATTGATAGCTGTGGGAAAGGGGGTGGGACTAGAGGAAGTTGGCGTGGCAGTTGGGGGAACCCTGGAGGGACCAGATTGGGACCCCAGTAGTGCTAAGTTTGGCTCCTAGGTCTGAGGTTACCTACCCCTGGCTTAACCCATTCATGCTCTGTGCAGCATCCTTATTTTCAGCAGCTGTGAGAAAACCAGTGGGTATGAAGATTATGCCATGTGCATGGTTCCCTGGATCAGAAGTGGTGAAAGTTTTAATATTTTAATTCCTGATTTGCTTGTATGTAAAAAAAATTACCTGAAAACACAGTACTTAATGATGGTAGTGTATCATGAGTATTAGAGAAATTATATGGGAAAGTAATTGGAAATGCATCCAGCAGAATAAACATTACAGAGGAAGACAAGCTATTCATTTGCTTAAACATTTAATTATCACTCTAGCAAGAAAACAGTAATTAAAACGGCAGCTATCTTAAGTAAGAAAGGGGGAAGAAATGCAATTCTGTAAAATTGCAGCTGTTTGGCATAGAGGTAGGGGAGAAAAATTACTCAGAAATGGTCAGCTTAACTGTGGAATTATGATATCTTTGGCTGCCTGTAGTATAGCTGTCAAGCTTGGCCAGTTCGGTGGTCAATAGTGACATTCTATGTGTCAGTGAACAGAGTCTCTTGATACTGTAACCCGCAGTTCACACATTACTGAAGCTCCAACTGTCGAACATTTAAATCCCTTGGTATTACTGCATCTTCCAGCCTCTCCTGACTGGCTCATGTTTCATTCTTTGGCAATTTGCCCTAATGATATCCCTCAGGAGCTTTCAGACCCTCTTCTTTTCCATATTTAATCCTGTTAGATTAATCTGAGTGAAGAGCATACAGTGCTGCACAAAACTGTAGTCTCTTGTTTTTCTGCTGCTTATGTTTTTTTATGTTGTTGTTTTTTAAAAGAAGTACTCCCCCCCCCGCTACTTATTTATGATGGAAATTTATAACACAGATGGTGGAATAATTCTGAAATGCAAGCATAAGTCTCTGAGATACCTTAGGTTTGCTGAATCTATTCAGATCTTTCTCTAAGCAAAATCCTCTTAAAGCATGAGGTATGAACAGCTGTCAGACTCAGAAGCATTTGAGCTTCCCTGACCACTCCCAAACAGTGCACACCACGTGGCCGGTGCCCCACCCCTTCCTTGGGGGTGACAGTACTAGGAATCGTAGGACAACCAAGCACTGTTTTTCAGTGTCCATTTCCCTTTCTTATGATCCCTCCTCGTGGATCTAGCAGGTTCTCCTTTCACTGTTATTCGACTGAACTACCATGCACTATCCATGTCCCTTAGTCATCCTCAAAGACTTGTGTTCTTTACTTTTGGAAGGCCAGCTTAAATTCCATTCTCTTGCTACCTGAGCAGTGTAGGAGGTGCCACAAGATGGCTTCTTCCTGTGCTACTGGCAGAATGTCAGAAGCCCTGGACCACATGGAAGGAATCCACAAAATGGTTCCTTCCTCGACCAACATTGCCCCAATTTTGGGAGGGAGCCATCTTTGGATTCCTTCTATGTGGTCTGTTACTCCAGTGACAGGAGGACCTTCACTGCAGTGCGCTCGTGCTCTCTGATGTCTGTAAGAGGTCCGCCTTAGGCAGAATACTTTATCCCAGTGTAAACTGAAAATAAATTACATGTTTGATGACAGCCACACACAATTATGCTCTCAGCATCAGAAGTATATTCCAAGTATAATAGTCACCCATTATTATAGCATTAGGAAATGTATTGTAGATAGGCAGAGGTTAAAAATAAGGAAGCAGTACAATGGCTTATATTCAGCCTGTTGTGTCCACGCTATAGCTGCTGGGAAGCACAATCTAGTTCATACAAAATAGTTTTAGCTGGTTCCCTTTAATGGGAAGGACTTGTCCAAAGAAGCAAAATTTATGTTAATCTCTCTCATAGTTCAAATGGCACTATTAACAATATGAGTGTGCAAGATGCATTCCTTGTGCCCTTTGTGCATTGTAAAGCAGACTGGGCTCCTGAGACAACTGTTAGTAGAGATTAACACCTTGTTACAGGAAAGCAAGACCCCAGCTTCTTCATAGAATCATAGAAAAGTAGAGTTGGAAGGGGCCTATAAGGCCATTATGTCCAACCCCCTGCTCAATGCAGGAATCCAGGTCAAAGCATCCCTGACAGATGGCTGTCCAGCTGCACCTTGAATGCCTCCAGACTGGGAGAGCCCACCACCTCCCTAGGTAGTTGGTTTCAATGTCTTATTGCTCTGACAGTCAGGACATTTTTCCTGATGTTTAGGTGGAATCTGGGTTCCTGTAACTTGAGCCCATTATTTCGTGTCCTGCAAAC
Source organism: Shinisaurus crocodilurus (assembly GCA_021292165.1). Lineage (NCBI taxonomy): Eukaryota > Metazoa > Chordata > Lepidosauria > Squamata > Shinisauridae > Shinisaurus > Shinisaurus crocodilurus. The sequence goes on along the minus strand of CM037877.1, from coordinate 149,740,022 downwards.
TGTGATGATCGAGAAGAGATCCTGGCCCTCCTCTTTGTGACAATCCTTCAAGTACTGGAAGAGTGCGATCATATCTCCCCTCAGTCTCCTCTTCTGAAGGCTAAACATGTCCAGTTCTTTCAGTCGCTCCTCAAAGGGCCTTGTTTCCAGTCCCTTTATCATCTTTGTTGCCCTCCTTTGAACCCTCTCCAGTTTGTCTACATCCTTCTTAAAGTGTGGTGCCCAGAACTGGACGCAGTACTCAAGATGAGGCCTAACCAGTGCTGAGTAAAGGGGAATTATCACTTCCCGCAATTTGGAAGCTATACTTCTATTAATGCAGCCCAAAATTGCATTTGCCTTCTTTGCAGCGACATCGCATTGCTGGCTCATATTCAGTTTGTGATCCACAACAATTCCAAGATCCTTCTCACTTGTAGTATTGTTGAGCCAAGTGTCCCCCATACTGTAACTCTGCATTTGGTTTCCTTTCCCTAGGTGCAGTTCTTGGCATTTAACCCTATTAAATTTCATTCTGTTGTTTTTGGCCCAGCGCTCCAGCCTATCAAGATTGCTTTGAATCTTGTTTCTGTCTTCCAGAGTATTAGCTGTTCCACCCAACTTTGTGTCATCTGTAAATATTGATAAGCATTCCCTGCACCTCCTCTTCCAAGTCATTAATAAAAATGTTGAAGAGCACTGGGCCCAGGACCAAGCCCTGCAGTACCCCGCTCGTTATCTCTCCTCAATTTGAGAAGGTACCATTGATAAGCACTGAAGCCTCTGTGGGCTTAAAGTTGCTCCAGGCCCCGGCTGTGCCTGGCTAATGATCGGGCACAGTGGGGATCCAGAGGCACCGCCTCTCCACTCTTCCTCCCTCAGTCTTCCCGTTGGTATCCCAGGGAACAGCACGGGAGCACTGAGGGAAGAGGAGTGGGGATGATAGCGCCTCAAAATTGCCCAAGCAGCACTTTTGCACTGCCGTCAAGACTCCCCTTGCTGGGCACAGCAGCTGCTCAGCTCAGTGGTGGGGGCACCCAGCAAGCAGAAAGGAACGAGGCACATTCTCCTGGGTCTATCTGGGAGTAGGCCCATGATAATTAATTTGGGCCCGCCCACCTGCTGCATATACAACCATCAGTGCGGGGGAGGTGCGTTCTCATGGACCTACCCCTTGGGTAGACCCAGGAGAATCACTCCCTCCCCCACTTCCAATTATGCTTCCCCATGCCACTAACAAGCAGAATCGCCTCCCCCAACCCGCCGAGTGAGAAGCTCTCTCCCTAGGTGCGTGGGGGGAGGCCCTCCTTTCCCCATGCCAGGCAACACAATTGTCTGGTGATCTCACTGGCTGGCAGGGCTGCTTTCCCCCATGGCCTTCTCCCAGGGAGACCATGGGGGAAAACCCTCTTTCTCTCCTGTCCTTTTTCTCTCCTGTGATTGTGCAGCCTGCTAGAGGGGGAAGGAGGGGCTTTCTGCCCCAGTTCACCCCCCCAGCTTGCTTGGGGTGGCACCGGCAGGTGACCCGCCAAGTGAGGGGAGGGAAATGGCAGGCGGAGCTGGCAGGGAAGAGGAGCGAGCTTCAGCTGAAGCTTGCTCCTCTTCCCCGCTGGCTCCACTGGCCATTTTGGGTCGGGCGGGGAACAGGAGGGCACTTCCGCCGGCTGGCAGAAGCTCCCTCCTGTTCCTTGTTCCTGCTGCTGCTGCCGCAAGACAGGCCCCGCTGCCACTGCCACTCCGCACCTCATCTTCCCAGAGCCCCAAGTGGGGCTCAGGGAGGAGGAGAAGCGCAGCAGCAAAGGGGTCTGCCATGTGCCCCCTTCCCAAGCAGGAAGGGGGTGCAGGCAGACACCACGGCCCACCTCCTCTCCAAGCCCTGACTGGGGTTTGGTTAACAGGAGGTGCACTGCAGCAGGGTCTGCCGTGTGCCCTCTTCCTGCTTGGGAAGGGGGCATGCAGCAGACACCGGCACCGCTGCTGTACTTCTCCTCTTCCCCAAGCCCCTACTGGGGCTCGGGGGGAAGAGGCGCGTGGCAGTGGGCCCTGGCAGCTTCCCCTCTGTGCTCCTGCCAATGTAGGACATTGGCAGCACCGTGCGGGGAAGCTGATGACAGCTGCGTTGAGTGCCACTTGGGCACTTGGCTGGCTGTCATCATCCAGAGCCCCTTGGCCACAGTGGAAGCCCTTGTTTGATGCTCTGGCCAAGGGGCTCTGTGCCTTTTTGGCTTGTGAGAGGGTTAGCGTGTGGTCCAGGTTCGGATGACACACTATCCCTACTAGGGTTTTCTAAATCCCAGAACAAGCTGTGGCTTAGCAGGGTGGTTAAGGAGACTCCTTAACCACCCTGACTAAGCCTTCCTGGGTTCACATAACATGCTAAGCCTCAGTAGCAATTAACCTACTGAGGCTTAGCGTGTCATGCAAACCCAGTCTTTCTATACATGCCAGAATCCTTTTTGCCAAATCCAAATAACCTCCAGGTCGAAAAAGTATTGATAAAAGCAGATTCCATGACATGAAAGATTCCACATGTGAAACTTCACATCCCTTTCTGCCCTAAATACGTAATAGAATTAACAATGCACTACTAAGCTGGATCATTTCTGGTGGTTGCGGTAGAAAGGCCCTTCTAGTAGGGCTGCCTCTAAATGGATTTAGGCTGCGATCCTGTGCATGCTTAGCTAGGAGAAAGCTCAGAGTAAACATGTACAGGATTCTTATTCACATAGCTCTTTTCAGTTCACTCTGAGATGAAATAGAAAGAATACAATATACCTACCTTTTGTTTTGCTCTTCACATTTGCAAACTGTTGCACATAGGTGGGTTTTGAATGGGTTTTTTTTCCTGCTTAGCCTATTACATATTGCATTTAATTTTCAGGTAATGGTCTCTAGATTCTGTTCCACAATGGCAGGCTGTATTTCTGTAAGATGAACAGGAATGTTTGGTCATTTTCTTTTTAAATTCAGCTGATCCTGAACTGATCCCCCAAATAATGTTTTTAACCTTGAAGAAGATTATAAACTTGGGTTATGGTAGCTGCCAAACAAGGTGATTTTTAAAAACACACAAAGCCACTCTCTGCTATAAGCACAGCCTGAATTGAACCTTCGTATGGGCGATGTTTAAGTACAGCATGCTGCTCTTGTGCGTTTGGTTCAAACTACAATGAGAACAGTATATGCAGTTGCCTTTGCAATTTTCAGTGCCAGTTTTGTGGATATGGAGTCATGTTTAAAGAAAACTAAATATTTTGGGGGAGGGCTCACAAATCTGATTTGAGAATATAACTATTTGCATGTACCTTTATGAGAGGGTGGTGAATTATTGTGGTATTGCTTTTTTATTGAGTCATATACAGGTAGTATTTTATCCAGATATTCTACATACATCTCTGGTATTGTTGTTGTTTAAAATGGTTTCTGTTCCTAGTTATAGTAGTTAATTTGTTCCCAATTCTGTCTGTTTTGACTTACAGTTAACTGCTTGTATTCATGGGTCAGCTGCATTGCTATATCCAATGTACTGGCAACACATATACATCCCAGTGCTCCCTCCACATCTGCTGGACTACTGCTGGTAAGACGGCAAATTTGTTGTTGTTGTTGTTGTTGTTGTTGTTATTATTATTATTATTATTATTTCCCTCTTTGATAATTGAGCAAGTTAACATCTAACTGTTTAATTTCAGGAGCTTCTTAGGGTGATTCATGAATTGTAGGATAAACCCAGTGCTAGTGGTATAAGCCCAAACTGAAAAGATTCTGTATTTGACATAGGTATATAATGCAAGTCAAAGGTGCATGCTTAAAATTAAGCATATTCTTAAGTGCAGCAATGCAGGATTAATACATCAAACATTTGATTCATTGAACCTTATACCAGTGAAGTTTCTGGTAGACCAAATTCAGAGTTGTTCTTGTGCAGGGACTTCCTTTACTGTAGTATACGAAAGAAAATATTCCATGTACACTTGGAAATGCCTCATTGTGGGCTCTTTACTCAGAAGATAATCAGGAGATTCCTGTACACGCAATGAGCCACTGGATTCCAGCCTTTTCATCATTACCAGTGTAGCAGTTAAAGATTTAGTGATTGCTGGGTTTTTACATACAGAAGTTTCATATGTGTTATGTATCATATTTTAGAGCTTATCTGGCATCTCTTATGTTTAATTATGATGCAACTTCCATTTCAACATTTAAATGACAGGAGCACATTCAACAAGTTGCTTCATTGACATGTAGACAATTTTGTCATCTGCACCTGGATGGCTTATAAGTAAGACCTATTCAAGAAGGAAATTATGTTTTTAGGATTTTTTAAAAGAAAAATGTTTTAAGTCCAGGGGCAGGAAATAACTGCTCCCAAACTAACATGGTAGCTAAGCTAAAACAAGAAGACCCTCTCTACTCCCCAAGGATGAAATACAAATTTTCATTAATTTACCGGTATGTTGTCTAAAACATGTAGAGAAAGTTCAGGATTTCAAAAAAAGATGTCTGGGATTTTTTCTAGGTGGTCTGATTTCCTTTTATATATACAATTACATTTGGACATTGATGTAGTTTAATTTTTATACAATAAAGAGGCAGTTATATTGATCACTCAGTATAATTTCTTGCCTAACTATCTTTTTTGGGCTAGCACTGTATGAGAACATGGTACATTGCATGATGAAGCGTATGTTTTTTAGAAGCTCTATTAGCACTCTAGCAGGATAAAACAATTCCACCCAAGAGTTGCAAAATGGCTTCTTATGAGATTTCCCCCTTTCTGCAGTAAGACATAGACATGCTTCTTTTCATGAGAAAACTTTAATTATTTTCCAGTTAACTGCCATGCTCTGCATAAAATAGTAATTATTTACAGAAATGATGCTCTAGATTAAAAACATCTTACAGTAATAACATGCATAAGTGATTAGCGAAAGAGAAGGTATAAATAGAGATGTCTTAATTGTAGTGATTATTTTCATGCTTCCATTACGGTGTCTGACTTCCAGTTCATTTTCTCTATTGATATAATCTACTTATCAGAAACTGATCATATTAAGTTTTCTCCCAGTATCCATTTTCACTTGAAGTATGAAGAGGGATAAACTGTTTGAATCATGTTTGACCTTTTTCTTAAAATGAAAATCTGCATTTCTCTTTTTAAATATAAATTCAGCAGAATAGCTCACTCTATTTTGGACATTTTAAAAGAAATATCTTGGGTTGGATCCAGAGTGTCCCTTCCATTAATGGAAGGGCTCCTGCAGAGGCTCCCACTGGAAGAAGTGAAGATTTTAACCAGTTCCCCCCCCACAGCTTCCCACACTGTTCTGGAGAGTCCCCAAACCCCAGGGAGCTGCAGAAGGAAGGAGGAATTAGCAAAAATCACATGCTCCCTTCCTCCAGTGGGAGTGTCCGATGAGCAGACTTCTGCTCAGGGGAACTCTGGGTCCAACCCCTTCAAATTATGAATATAATTTCCAGGAAGCCAGCAGACTCATTCTGCCTATACAGCTCTATGTCAGTGCTCGTTATTACTAATAGCAATAATAGTATTAGCAACAGCAGTTGAAGTAATTTATAAAACATTATAAAATGCAAGATCCTCTGCACATCTTTTTATGTCTATACAATGCTTATTACAATTCCCAGTTTACAGATGGGAATTGAAATTCATGTGCCTAATGGCATCCTGCAAGAAAGCAGCTGAACTGGGATTCAAACCCAGGTCTAAATTTTTGTGGAGAAACGAGCCTTTGGGGGTACACACACACACACCTCATGTGTGAACCAGGTGGGGGCTGGGAGGAGGCGAGGGCCTCGGATGGAATGGGTGGCGCCTAGATGCCTAGAGAAGCTGGCCTAGGCTTTTCATATGTAGATGGTTCAAGCCATGACTCACGAGTTCCCTCCCCCCTGCATGGCCAGTTCCCTCCCCCCTGCATGGCCAGATGAAATTCAAATTGATTGGCTGAAGCAAGAAGGCTACAGAAAAGGGGAGGGGGAAGAGCTATTTCCCCACGTGTAGCCTTTGTTCTTGGTCTTAGTCTTTTTGGTAGCGTGCCCGGCATGGCAGCGCGCCAGCGAGGGGCCCAAGCTTTTAGGGGGGCCCCCTCAGGAATCGACCCCAGGCATCCCTGGTAAAAATTGGCTGGTTTGAGGGCTCTAGAAGGCAAGTCTTGTGGAGGGCTATTTATCTTGGACCTGCGGGTAGATAAAATAGTTCCCCCCGGGCGGCAAGGCTGTGCTGGATCTAACCCTTGAAGAGAACACCCTCAGGTAACAGGTGTGTGTCTGAGAGATCTTAAGGAATCAGGTTTTTATTGTTTTGTAGCTTTACTGTGTACCAAAGTGTCTGTCTCTCTATTTTGTATGCTTCTCTCATTTCCCTAATTTTGTTGTAAGATGCTACCAGAATAAACCTTGTCTTGGTTTCACCCCAAATGGGTTTTGAAGTGCTCTGTGAGTTCAGTATCTAAATCCAGGTTACAGAATTGAAGGCGGGTCCCTAAACAGAGATCCAAGTAGGATTGCAGACAGCTGAGGCTGGCAGTCTGGTATCTTGAGATCTCAGAGGGTCTTGGTTCCTTTGCCAGTAGGCAAGGGTGGGGTGGTGGCGGGTCAGCCAGCCCCCCCCCTTCCAGGCCACATGGTGGCAAGTGCTGGGTTTCCTTTGGAGTAGGAAAGGGTGGAGGTCTGGCGGGTCAGCCAGCCCCCCCTCTTCCTCCACAATTTTATTTTTATTTATTTATTTATTTAATACATTTTTATACCGTCCAATAGCCGAAGCTCTCTGGGGAGTTTACAACAGTTAAAATCATAAAATACAATATAAAATATAAAATTTAAAAACAAACAGCAGAGCTAGTAGCAGCAGTTACAATAACGGAATTAAAAACAGTTACAATATTAAAATTATTAAGATGATTAAAATGCCTGGGAGAACAGAAAGGTCTTCACCTGGTGCTGGAAAGAATACAAAGTAGGCGCCAGGCGAACCTCTTTGGGGAGCTCATTCCATAACCGAGGTGCCACAGCAGAAAAGGCCCTCCTCCTGGTAGCCACCTGCCTCACTTCCTTTGGCAGGGGCTCTCGGAGAAGGACCGCTGATGCAGATCTTAGTGTCTGGGCAGGTACATATGGGAGGAGACGATCCTTCAGATACCCTGGCCCCAAGCCGTTTAGGGCTTTAAATGTTAGTACCAGCACTTTGAATCGGGCCCGGAAACAGACTGGTAGCCAGTGCAGATGAGAAAGCACTGGCATAATATGTTCTTGTCGACCAGTCCCCGTTAACAATCTCGCTGCCCTATTTTGGACCAGCTGAAGTTTCCGGACCATTTTCAAAGGCAGCCCCATGTATAACACATTACAGTAATCCAAGTGAGAGGTTACCAGAGCATGGATAACTGTAGCTAGGCTATCTCTGTCCAGATAAGGATGTAGTTGGTATATCAGCCTAAGCTGATAAAAGGTGTTCCGTGCCACCGAGTTCACCTGTGCCTCGAGTGACAGTTGTGGATCCAAGAGCACCCCCAAACTACGAACCTGATCCTTCAGAGGGAGTGCAACCCCATCCAGAACTGGTTGAATATCACTTAGCCAGGCAGACGAACCACCCACTAACAGTACCTCCGTCTTATCTGGATTGAGTCTCGGTTTATTAGCCTTCATCCAGTCCATTACTGTGTCCAGGCACTGATTCAGAACAGCCAACTATAAATTCAACTGTTATAGTCACAAATTCAAATGTTATAGTCACTGGCCCAGTGACAATAACATTTTATGACCATGACCATAGCACCAACTCAAAGTGAAATCTCTTTTAAACCAACCAACCTGACAGTCACATGAATTGCAGCAGGTCCTGCACACATACATAGTGGCATCCCTCAACCAAATCAATTCTCAAGGAATATTCCACAACAAGAAGTACCGTACTCTTGGGGCATGCCTCCCAAACATTTTTGGTACTATGTGAGGCTTAATACATATGTAGCAATATGTCACTCTGGAAGTCATAGGTGACTTTTTAGATACGCTGGGCAGGATCCAATGGTGACTGCCTGTGAGCAGCCAGCATCACTGATTCTGCTGCGCAAGCGGTGCCCACTGCTTGCACAACGGAGATTTAGCACTTCCGGGGGCAACCCGAAATGAGCGGAAATGCTTGTTTCTGGAACAGGGCAGGTCAGAAGAGCTTGAGGAATGGAAGTGGCAGTGGGGCCCCTCTTTGAGACGGGCAGGATTGCATACTGCCTGTGCCCTCTATGTCACATTTAACGAAAAATGAGTGAGTATTAAGGTGGTGTGAAGGGAAGTTTTGCTGCCAGAATGATCTAGATTGCAGAAAAGCCTAGTTGCAGTCTAGTTCAGTCTGCTTTAACCAACAGCCCCTTGCTGGCTCGTGATACTGTATCAGTGTGTCTCAGGTGAACCTGGTGTTAGGTCATCTGTGCCTACAATGCATGTCATGAATGAGGGACATAAATTGGTCCCAGCACACATTCCCTATGTTGCAAGCCATTCCCTTGTTGAATCCCTCCTGTGACCCTTGTATTTTGCTGGCCACGTGCATCTGAGCACAAAAGACTATGCTATGACAGGTAATCAATACCATCAAAATGGGCACCTGTTTGGGAAACTGCAGGGCAGGCTGCATGAGATGTGAACTTTAAAAAAAATAAGAATTTAATCATATAAACAATATATTGGGGAGAGCTACCAACTTTGGTTTCAAATAACTTTTGACCATCCTATGGCTGTTGAAAATTGATAAATGCAGAAGAAAGTGAGTTGTGTTCTTCTATAAGGGAGAAAGCCTTAAAAGGGATGATGAAGAACTTGTGTTGGATAACCAATAGAGGAACAGAAAGCTTTAAGTTTGTAGGGTCCGTGAATCATTTTTGGGTAGCAGACACCAGCTGCATTTGCATCACACAGGGGGCAGGTGAAGAAAATCAAGAAATCATTAGCATTATCAAGTCTCAGACGGAGGCTGCATGCCATATACTGGTTCTGACATACTCTGGCCAGAATGCGTTTGCCATATGCTGGAAGGTTTTTGGAACTGGAAATGCTGAAATTCTGTAGCTTAGAATGTATAATTTTGTTTTGCTAGACTCGAAGTATAAGTAAAACAAGCTGTCAGTACATTGCTAAGTCTACAGCAAATATACATGTGTGAAAATGTGTTGTTTGTAAATCACAACCACATTCTAACCCAACCTTATTCATCTTATTTAATTTATGTCAGCTCACAACCTTTTCTTTCTCTCCATTGATCAGATCTGGGTGCCATTTACGGCACCTTTTTTTATTTTTTACAAAATTTATTAGAGCGAAACCTATTTCTTTGCATAAAGACATACAGAGATAAAAGGCAGACAGCAGTCTCTGTATATGTAACCATTTCATGTTTCTTCGATCTCTGCTTTAAGGTTTTCATGGCCCCATGCCCTTCGCTGTTTCAGTGCAATCCACCACTGGTCAAGAGGGAGATGGTGGTCAAATTGACAGGATTACTCAAAATGGCAACTATTTCTAATTACCAAAGAAGTCTTAATAGATGGCTGTGTCATCATGTTTTCATTATGTTAGTCTGGCCACAATCCTGTCCTCCATGTGGGGAAGTTCTCAGTGAAATTCCCAGTTGGATGTTGGTGTAGGCACACAAGTGACCCCAAGTGTCCTGAGCTGTACTACTTAGAACATTCTAACATTAAATTCATTCTCCTCACAATGTGTTAATTGTAAGCCGCTTTGAAAGCCAACCTACTTAATAGGGTATATATAAAAATAAATTAAAACAAACATGTGAAGAAAAGCATACGGTGTTACCTGTGTCCTTCCTTACCAAACACATGTAAATAAGCATAATCTCAGCCGGAGGCTGAGAATCTCCTGTGAACTGTACATATCTCCTCCAGGGGCTCCCGGTGCCGCCTCAGAGTCTGCTGCGCCTTCGTATGCAGATGTCAACCAAGCACCCTAGGTATGGTAAATAATTCACCCATCTGACACCTAGGAGCCACCCCACCCCTCATACCTAGCCCAGATAAATTCATCCTGATTGGCCAAGGGGAAGACAGGTGATCGAAGGGAGGGCAGGGGGGGAATCGATACGGTCAGCCGTGGCTTCTGGGTTAGGTTGTTGTTGTTCTGGATGCGAAGGAGCGTGGAGTGGGGCTGTTGCTGAGGCAAGCCCTAAGAAGAGCAACCCCCAAGCCAAAGTGTAAGTGCCTGGGTATTTTAGCATGAGAACTAGTTTTGTTTTGTTTTTTTGTAGCTCTGACTGTGTGTAACAAAGTATCTCTCTCTGTCAATTTCCCTTTCCTTATCTCCCACCTAATTTGTAACTGACTACCCCAAATAAACTTTACTTTACTTTTCCTTACACGGTGTGTGTAGTTTCTCTGTCGGTTCAGTGCTAAATCCAGTGTCTGAGACCAGGGGCCGGGTCCAGAGTGAGTTGGCTTTGAGGCGACAGAATCAAGGCTGGCGATTTGTAGCCTTTGATCTCTCATCCGTAATCAAAGGACTGGTTGCAGTCCTTCACAAAACATAATCTGTATTTTGGCATATTCTTAAGACTGGTTCACACATACAGGCTCTTTGCATGATGACAGCAACATCAAGTGATGTATTGTGAATGGGCCATCCCAGATCAAATGCTAATGCGTATCAATTGAGTCAGTTCACACATTCAGCCCAATGACCATAAAGTTTAGAGAAATCAACTGATGGGCCTGCATGTATGCTTCTGTTGAACTAATATAGTTAGATGCAGTTTAATAGACCAATTGTCATGAATAGACCAATGAATAGAATAGACCAATTCTGTGTCTTGTTGAACTATTGTGCAAAAGACCTATAATCTACCTCAAGTTCCCTTAGATTTGGAGGGATATAACACTGATTTGTAACAGCCTGTCTTGTCAGAATATTAAAAAGTAAGCGAATTTCATCCTAATGGGAAACAAAATGTATTTCAGGCCCAGTCCTTACATTGGTTTTCCCAGCAGATAGTAATAATTATTATTAGTAATTGCAGTAATAATGAGGGAGTCAGTCTAAATAAGCTGGGGTGATGTGTGCTGTAATTTCTGTCATACGACAGCTTTTGTATAGTATGCTCTAGACCAGCCTTCCCCAACCTGATGCCCTCCAGATATTTTGGACCAATTCCTCTCAGCTCCAGCCAGTATGGGCAAGGGTCAGGAATCCTGGGAGTTGTCATCCAAAACATCTTGAGGGCACCAGGTTGGAGAAGGCTGCTCTAAACTTACCACAGTTAAACATCTATTGACAATTTAGAGAAATAGAGATGGGTTACCAGACCCCCACCTAAGCAAGTGCCAGAACTACAAAGATGGAAGGAGAAACAAAATAATAATAATAAATACATAGGGGTGATGCAGTTAGTCCCCTGAATGTGCCAATCCATGCATCTAGGATCAGTGGGAAAGCTGGGTCAGTGGGCATTGGATTCTGCGCACACAAGGCAGAAGGATGTGGGGGACCAGACCATCCACTTCCTATAGCTAGCACTGTAGAGTGTTCAAAGCATTTAATATATGTCATCTCAGTATTTGCAACAACTCTGTAGTAGGCCAGTATTATGTCTATATGGCAGCTGGGATCTTAACAACTAGATTTTGAAGTGGGGATTTCCATCTTGGAGTACATACTCTTAAGCACCACAATACTAGCTCAGCTAAGAATATCTATGAGCTCCATTACAAGTTGCAAACTGCCATGTTGTCATGGCGTTGCAGGACGTACATATGGCAAAGAAGGTGGAGATACTAGTCATTTACTTTTCTAAGTATTTATTGTATTTCATTTTTCTTTACATTTCAGTGCACCAATGCCATACTTGATTGGAGTTCACTTCAGTTTAATGGAGGTGAGTCAGGTTTCTCTTTGTATTTGGCATCTGCCTTCAGTGGGGGGAAAGTCATCCTGGCATTGCAGCAGGTTGGGTAAGAGAGAAAGGAGCAGGGTTTGTGTGATGGAAATGCAGGCAGACCCAGGCCCCTTGAACAGCCTGCAGTTTCATTTGGTATTCTGTGTTGTTGAATAAGGAATGGGAGGGCTTCACATCTTTTTCAGAAGCCGCAACATAGGAGGACAAGTAGGAGTTTATTTCAAGTGAGCTCCAGAAGCTGACCTAAGTACACCTCTGTTCATTCTTCCCTTCATTCTTTGGCCCTTGTTCACCAGGGGCAGATGTCAGCACGGCAATATGGGGAGCCGATTACTCTGCTGAGATCTTTTGGCTGTGGGCCATTTAGCAGCATCTAGGCCTCCAACATGGAGGGGGAGAGAATTGGAAAGAAAAAGGAACTCGTTAGGAGCACCTGCTTCTGTCAAATGCGCTTGTGGTTGGTTTGAGAAGCTCAGACTCTTAGCAGACTAAACAGGAGCTAATGAGTAAAAGAAAATGGTCAAGAGCAAATATGGGCATAGGCTGAGCGAAACCCTACCCACCCATCCAGTATACCTATATCTGATTGGCCACCTCTTTCATTAGTGCAACAGAGAGTTAGGAAAGTGCTCATAGATGGCACTAGAGAGACTTTCTAGCTTATTCTTCCAAAGTGGTGCCATCTAAGACAACATGGTTCAGATAGGAACAATGAGCTTATCTAGAAAGCTTTCCTAGCAACATCATGAAGGTTCTTCCCTGTTGCCACTGTGGACAAGTTAGAGGCAATGACTATACTCAGCCATATGGGCACTTTTTTGTGCCACTGAAGCAAACACAGGATCCCAAGATCAAGTAAATGGAATCATACCACCCATTCCCCTTTGCCCTGCTTGCTGCTAAAACAGGTCTGCAAGCCCCTTGCTGTTGTTTTGCCAGCTCAGTATTGTATTGATGCTAGGGAGACACAGACTTGAGAAGAGACCTCCTGGCCCAGACCAAATTTCCATTGAGTCTAGCATCCTGTTTTCTACAGTGGCCAAGTAGATGCTTCCAAGGAAGCCCACAAGCAGGGCATAAAGCAGTAGCCTGCCTGTGCTGTTGCTCCCCAGCAACTATTATTCAGTGTCTGTCTCTGAGCATGGAGGTTCCACAGCTATACGCAATGGAGCATGGAGGTTCCATTGCGTATAGCTGTTGAAAGCCCCATCTTCCCTGAATCTGCCTAATCCCCTTTTCAAATCATCTAAGCTAGTAACCTCATTTCATCTTATGATGGTGAATTCCATATGTTAATGATGCTCTGATGGTCCTTAGGACAAGATGCTGACCATGAAAATATGTCCTTATTTTTCATGTCCTACCTCACTGAATCCACAGTTAACCATAGTATCTTACCATATTAAAAATAAGCAAACAATGCATTAAAATGGTTGTACCTGGTTTTGTCTCCTTGTACAGAGAGTGAAAAGTAAATCACTGGAGGATGTGGTGATGCTAAATGTTGACACGAACACTTTGGAAACTCCTTTTAATGACCTGAGCAACCTACCAACTGAAGTGGTAAGCCCAAGAGGTTTCATTCGTTGGTTTTATCCTCTTAGCTGCTTGAATTACCGCATTCTGCCTGCTTTTACTAGCTTGGAATGAAAAGAGTACCCTTCCCCCACCAAACACCATGCCACCAGCTGTAGACTTCCTATTTAAGGGTGTTTTGTTTTTTTTACTTGTTTTTGACAGTTGAGGACACATTGAGTGGAGTATCATACTTCTTATTGTAAAAAAAAATGGATCATAATTATAAAGCTAGCTGCATTCATTAGGCATAGCTGCTTTAAACACAAGAGTCTCTTCATCTCATCTTAATCATTATATTACAAAGTAGGCATTTCTGTCTGCCTAGTGGCATATCTTGCAAAGAGGAAAAAAGAGGAGTTTTTGAAGGCAAAAAGAAGAAGGGGGCCAATTATCGGCTTCTGGTTCCCTGCCACCTGCCAGCACATCTCCTTTTAATTAATGATCTGATGACACTGGTCAATATAATAAGAAATGCTTGTACAGTTGGGGTCAGAAAATGCGCGCTTTGATCTCCTTCAACTTTCTGAAACATTTATTTGTTTTCTCTAAATTATTTCAGTTTTATTTTAATCTCTTCTATCCTGCTGAGGACTGCATGAATTGAAAACCCTACTCTGTTTGTCATTTGCTTTGGCAGAGCAAAGACTACTTACTTATAATTCTATTTGTAAATTAAACTGCAAACCCAGTTTGTCATAAAAGACATTGGATCCTTTTGAAAATGACGAAAACTGTCTTTTGTCTGTAAAGGAAGATAAATTAAGTGCCAGTTCCTCCTGGACTTTGATCTTATAGAGATCCCCCCCCCTCTTGCTGCTTATAATGGAACATATTCCACATTTCATGTTAAATAGACACCCAAAAAATAGCATTTCACTTTCCCTTGCTATTCTACAACCTGGTTCTCAAAAAAGCCTTCTTACCTTATCATATTTGTGCATTTTTAGTCAGAATTCAGTTGAAGCTATTGTTGCATTTACAGATGTTAGTAAATATTCCAGAATGAGAGTGAAATGATATTCAATTTTTCTGAAAATGAATGCTATATTTTATAGTCTCTTTAAAAAATATACCAGATTAAGGCTATATTACAGTGAAGCCTTATTGCTTTTATGATAACTTAACTTGAATGCACAAGACATTTAGCTTGTATTAAGATATTTGTTATATTATTACACACCTTTTGAAGTAATTAAGCTTGGCCAGAAGCAAATTAAATATCCAGATTAATGCATTTATTTCTTTGATTTGGGAGAAAAAGAAGAAGCAAAAATGGCATTCTTTCACAGCTGATTCTGCTGTTTAATTTGTTTAGTTTTAGATGTATAACCCATCTTATCTAAATGTCTGCTTATTGGAACAAATTTAAATCTGTGATAGTGTGCCCCAAAAGTTAGCCATTCATTCATTGATCGTATATGTTGACCTTGCATTAAGAGGAAATGGTCATTTAGACATATGACATGTAAATCACCAATAATTAAATGAACTAATTACACCCTGGAGCTACAATCCAGTCGTTTCAAAGCACATGCAGAGTTCTGAACATACAGGGATTTCTCTATTCTCTTTTGTGAATAGCACAATGCTCTGTGCACACAATGGGGATTTCCCATTGCATGGGGTTTTATATTGTGCCCATAGGCCACATTATGCACATGAGGCATAACTGACCAGAGAGATTGTCTAGGTTTATACCAAATGATGGACTAATCAGAACCTTGTCATGTGAATGTTACAGTTTTTGGTTGCCGCCTGTTAGGGGGCTGTATCTTAGTTGGCCAAGTTGCGCAAAGCACTTCTCATGTGAGGAAACAACCTTAATAAGGAGGCATTTTGCAAACATGATGTGTGAAAAGGCCCACATTTTGGGCTAACAGTTGTAGTAACTAAGTACAATTCCTGCATTCCTATATTCCATTTTTCTAACTGAACATACATTCGCATAGATTAAATTCATTGGGAAATCTGTATGATGTTTTAATCTTATTATGATGGGCTGGATTAAATACAGTGGTCTACTCCAAAGGCCCTGGGTTCACTTCGGTGATGCATCAGACTATTGTGCATGGAAAGGAAACATCAGTGAATTGGGGCAAATATTTAGTAAAACACACCTCAGTCTTTTTGGATTAGCAGCTGCAACTACATGCCTGCCTGCAAGCCAATAATATTAATTAAGAGTTCTTTTCACTGAGTAGACAATGGGCCTTTTACAAAAATGCAACATTCCCTACAAAATATGTAACAAAACTAGAAATCCTCAGTATAAATTTGACTTTTCTCACTCTGCTAAAACGTTTATTCTGTTACTTGATGTTTGACTGTCTGATCCCTTTCATTCTAAGTTTAGCATGAAAGCTTTTCTTGTGGAGCTAATTTGTTAATTAAAAACACGTACAAACATAGGCTGTGAGTACAGCCACTAAACAGTTTTCGTTTATAAACCAACAAAGGGAGACATTATATCATTAAATAGTAAGTGTAAGTATTCATGTACTTATATCAATGTTGACAGTATATTCCAATAATATTGTTGACACTATATTATATTATATTATATTGAGTAAGAATTAGTAAGACAAAAAAGTTGATACCAAATAATATATTTACATAATTCTTTAATGTACAGTAGATTAACCCCAAATCCAGAGTTTTTCTGTTTTCACAAGCACTTACAGAAAACTATGCACAAGCTCTTTCTCAAGACCTTTTAAAGTAGATGTAAATATGTGAATATATGTGCATATAACATAAGGTTACTTTTTATATCTAAGTAATGTCTCAAAGTGAACTTTTATGTTAAAACAGATAGAATAGAGTAGCAATGAAGACAGTTGAAAAGGAACACATACCGGTAAATGAAGCTTTAGATTTACTGCCATAATCCTAAAATTAATTCAAAAGGATCCCTAAAACATTGATGTTCTTAAAAATTGGAACTCTTTTTGGTCTCTTGGATTACAAAACTTTATATAACTAGAAAGGCTTAAGTTTTTATATTGTTATATAAAGTTTAAATCTACTGTTATCTTTACAGTTGTTTAATAGCAAATGTTCATAGTAGTTTAATATTGTAATATCTCACTTATTGTGAATGTCTTTTCATTTTAAAGTAAAGTTATCAGTTGAAATCTGAAAAACATTACTGTTTGGCATTGTGTCTAATCAACTGTTTAATAAATTACCTGATACTTAACGGGCCTTTTTAAATCAGTCACCAAAGCATTTAAATTATACTTACAGGCTAGATGACTTTCTATGCATGTGAACTCTATTAGTTTGTCAGACTGACCAGTGGTCTTGACTGTTCAAAGGTCAGCGGTCACAGTTGTCCTGAATTACCCGTCCTTTTTTCATGTGGACCCTCTGCTGCGTTGTGTGCTGTAATCTTCTTAATGGCTTCATTCCAATATTCACACATAATATTTTAGATTTATTGACTGTTAGTAATACTACCATGCCAGTAGCAGTTCCGCTACTCCTAAGGTATTCAAAATTGGAAAAATAAATCAATGTAAGGCTTTTCAGGAATCCTTTGTTTCTCTTTCGGGAGGAAAAAGCCCTATTCCTGTCTTCTGCCAAGAATACTTGGTTTTTGCAGTTCATCATTTCACTGTGGATTTGTCTCACTCTTTAGAGATATAACTCCCTCCCATAAACAAACAGCAGCTTCGTTAAGAACAGCGGTTTGTTTTTGATACAATAATTTAATCTGTTTTGTTTGTTCTTGTATGTCAGTTAGGTTGTAATCTTAAACTGTAGGAGAAATCAATAAGGGAAACTCCCATTGGGTTCAGTGGGATGAGAATGGCAATCTTAGGCTTGATTTTCTAAGTTTTTTATGCCAAGGTATCTGCCTAGAGGGAGAGGGTATAAAGTGATGTCATGCAGTACTGGTATATTGTTATGACCTTGGATTCAAAGGTGCATTCTGCTAGCAGAAAGCATTTCCATTCACAGAAGGACTGTTTCCAGCCTAGCAGAAGAGTGCTACTTGACAAAAGTGATCCCAAATCCAGAGTTTTTCTGTTTTCACAAGCACTTACAGAAAACTATGCACAAGCTCTTTCTCAAGACCTTTTAAAGGCCCCTTAGAGTGTATACATGCTACACCCTGTGTCTTCTTTATTCACCATTTTTCTCATACTGTAACACATCTGATACATTAACAGAATGATCCTGTGGCCCCTAGACAGTGTCTAGAGGGCCATAGGATCCTTCAGATTCCCAGATCTGAGGTTAGAAGCGAACTCTGACCTTGGACCTGGGGATCTGTGCTTGGATCCCCCTCTCCCCTCTTGCAGCCAGCGTAGCAAGAACTGTGCCAGCTGCTTCTCCATAAAAGTGACCTCAGAGAAGGGGTTTAGGGGGAGGGGAGGAGACTGGTGCCGCCAAGATACAATGGATCCTGGTGGCGCTTCTGCCTCCTTCTCTTCCCCTCCAAAGTGCTGCAGTAAAATGGCCATCTAGCTGCTTTGCAGAGCTGGAAGTGCTCAGAGGCGACCTTTACCTCCATGCTCCTCCTACTCTGCATACGTTGCCTGTAATCCTCCAAGTTCGGAGGGTAATGGGCAGCCCCATTGAATTGCACCCTAAGGCACTGTACTGTGAGAAGTCTGCTAGCTTGTGGAAGAGTTGATGGAACAACACTAGGACATTTTCTCCTTCCACTCACAGTTCTTTAGATCCAGCCATGGTTCATTACATTGAGCTTAGTACAGTTGTCAGTACATACCATTCTAAGTGACTTTTAGCATACCTTTACTAGGTAAAGTTCAGTTTGATATTTTGAGGTGGCAAGTCAGTTGAACATGGAACCGGATCCAGATAATCTATATGTGAAAGAAACCACTGATGCTAAACCATATTAGTCTGTGTAAGTTTGGGACCGTATTGTTCAGCACTGTATCTTCATTGACCTCCAAATTTGGCCCATAGTGAGATCTCCTTACATTTATTTATTAATGACAGCATGTATGAGCCACATTTCCAATTAAAAAATTGGCCATTATCGCATAAAGAATATTGAAAATTCACAATACAAAATAGTGGTGGTGGTGGTGGTGGTGATGATGTCATAACAGTACAGCCTAAAAAGAGAATAACAGCAACATTAAATACAAACCTTAAAGCTTTTAGAACAGAAAAGCCTTAACAGTGAAAAGCAGCCACCGAAGTTGTTTGGTGCACTTCCTTGGGGAGACTGTGCAGCCCAGCAGAACCCATTTCATAAACAGAGAGAACACATATGGGATCTGTAGCAAAAAAAATCCAGTATGTGTGCTTTACCTAGGTTTCACCTTATTGCTGAGTCCACCACTGGCATTGTTCTAGGAGGAAGGGGAGGCACCAGAATGGGAACATTGCCTCCCTCTGGCCTCTCCCTGGATTCTAGGGAGTCTGGCTAGGAGTGGTGAAGCTGCAACTGAGGTGTACCTTGCCAGGGAGACAATTATCTCCTCCCTCACTGATAGTATGCACTTGCTTGGCTTTCCCAACTTAGGTTAAAAAAAGAGAAGAAGTGTGTGTACCACCAATCCATTGAATGGAGCAGAGAATGGAGCAGAGGCCTTGATACCCATGTACAGTCACCTGGAACCTTCTTTTTTTAAAAAAATACCCAGTGCCTAATTTTTGCAGACATGTACTGCTGTATAAATCAGGGTCTCTCGGATATACAGGGTATATTCCAGTGATGGCGAACCTATGGCACGGGTGCCACAGCTGGCACGCAGGGACCTCTCCGTGGGCACTCGAGCCATTGGTCACCAGATCGCGAAAAGACCGTCCCCTTCTGCAAAACACTAATGATCTTGTTCTTTCTCACAGTGTGGAACAGAATGATTTTATTCTAGAATTCCTGTTACAGAATTCTTTTCTACATTGTTATCACATTTATAAGATTTTGAAGAATGATGCACAGAGCATGGCTTGGATGTAAAGCCCTAACAGTTGACCTGAGTGCTGCATGTGTTGCTCTCAAACTAACGGAGTATGAGCCAAGGTTTGGCAAATTATCAGCATGCATGCAATAGCAAAAATCACATTAATTGTGCAAAAGCATGCCCAATGCAAACTTTTACCTAATGCAGTGTTTGTAGTCCAAGACATAAAGTGTTTAAAATGTGTTAAGCATGTTTAGTTTTCTTGTTTATCTTGCTCATCCTAGTACAGGTTGACTTTTACTTTTACTAATCTGACACCTGTAGAAGCAAGGAAAGGACCCGGGGTAAAGCTTGCCCCATACAATTTCAGTCTGGCATCTAATCATATTACAAGTTGAGAATCCCTTATCCAAAAATACATGTGCCTAATTATTAAAAAAAGTTTGTATAAATTCCCTTCAGGCTATGTGTACAATGTAGTACTATAATAATTTTTTGAGTTGATTTTTTTCCCAACAAAAAACTGTTTGTATCATTGAAAGCTCTGTTGTTGTGTTTTTCTTTTAAGACAAAAGATGTTAATTAGTTCGGACAACTGTATGAGTTGTTTTTCTAAAACAAAAACCTCGGTATTCAGGTTTAATTGCAGTGTTGGCACTTTGAAATAAATAAGTTGGTTTTGTGTTGCAGTTTGGGCACTCGGGCTCAAAAAGGTTCGCCATCACTGGTATATTCTATTTTGTTTATAAGTGGCTCCATTTTATTTATTTATTTAAGAAAATTTCTCTTCTGCTTTTCATTGTAAAACTAAAAACAAAATGTCCCAAGTGGTTCACAAAGCAAAATCATAATAAAATACGATAAAGCCAATCAGTGCTACAGGACCATCCAAGTTAGCTATTAGAGAGAACAAGTCGGATTTGCAACAAAATGTTGTAGTGTGGAATGCCGTTTGTTCAGGATCCCAGCCACTGCTTTCCATTCCCTCCCCATACCATTTTTCTGAGGGTGGGGGTGGCTCCCAACATTCAGTCAGCATTTCATAGATTTCATAGATCATAGAGTTGGAAGGAGCCTACAAGGCTATCAAGTCCAACCCCCTGCTCAATGCAGGAAACTAGAGGAGGGGGTCTCCCATCCAAGTAATAACCAGGCCTGACCCTGCTTAGCTTTCCACACCCAGACAAGCTGAGCTAGCGTAAGCCACAGGCCTCATGGACATTGAGAATGCTCTGTCCTCAGTGGGCTGTTTTGGGGGTGTTCCCATCTTGGGATACCTTTTCCTAAAGATTTTTTATACTCTGCAAACCTCAAGCTTCTTCCAAGGTTGATGAAACCACTTCTGTATGATGGTGCTGCTTTGGCTATATAAGGACCGACAGTAGAAGAATTGGGGTTGCTATTAGTATATATGATGATAGAGCAGCAGAACCTCACAAGAGGGACAATGACTGGGTTCATATGACCATGAAAACAATGCCCATCGTTCGTTGTTTTTCATCGTTCATTGTTTTCACGGTCATATGAACCCGGTCGTGTTAATTTACCATGATAAATTTTGCACAACAAAACAATGATATAGAAAACAACAATATGATCTATGGTTTTCTCATCGTATCTTTGTTTTTCTGACCGTGTGAACCCAGGATATCGCTGCTATCATTGTTTTCAACCAAAAACCACAGAGCCCTATGGCCAGAGGGGAGAATCCCAGTCCTCTCTATCTCATCTCTCTATTCTCCAAACTCTGCCTAGCAACACATTCATCGATGGCGCCCTCGTTTTTACTGGCCATCGTCAAGTAACTGTCCCCATGATGGTGGTGGTGATTGCTGTTGTTGTCATTATTATTATTGTACCATCAATGTGCATGATACTTTACCGAGTATAAGAGAACAGTTCCCTGCCCCAAAGAGTTTACAATCTAAAATGTAATATAGAGGCGACAACAAATGGTAGCAAGGGGTAAACCGGGGAGGAATATGCAATTATTTCAGTCAAATTTCAGCCTACTTTCCCCACATTGTGCAGGAAACTCCTTGTTTTAAAGATCTCCCTCCCACTTTAAAAATGGATCCCTCCATGATGGCTTTGTTCTCATTAGTAGTTTGCCAAAGAAATAATAATATTTAACATTTAGATATCTCTGAGTGTGCAAAGTGGTTCACAGCCCCACCCTGCTAGCTCCTATTTTCTCCACTCAGAAAAAAACATGTGGGCTCTATTGTACTTTATTTAAAAAAAAAACAAGAACAGCAGCACTGTGATTGAACAATAATGCCAAAATGGAATGATGATGTTTGTTGCTGCTATTTGAGGTAGTTGGGATTTTTTTCTTTCTCTTGAGGAGGGTGTGTTTTCTGCTAAAAATTTATTTTTTTTATATTTCTAATGCATTTTTTTTAAAATTCAAAATCCCTGCAGAATAATTCTAATCATTACTGTAGACCGCTTGGGTAGTTGGGATTTTTTTCTTTCTCTTGAGGAGGGTGTGTTTTCTGCTAAAAATTTATTTTTTTTATATTTCTAATGCATTTTTTTTAAAATTCAAAATCCCTGCAGAATAATTCTAATCATTACTGTAGACCGCTTTCTCCGTTGCACTTCAGCATGCGTTAGAAAAAAGCCTTTCACATGGGGTACACAGGTAGAGCCAAGTAAAAGTTACCACTTCTCTGAAGTCAGAGTAACAGTGCAATCCTATGCATGTGTAGTCAGAAGTAAGTCCTATTATGTTCAATGGGACTTACTCACAGGAAAGTGTGTATACAAGGGGGGGGGGTGTCAGTGCTTGCAGGGCAATCCCTTTCTCTCTTTTTTTTTAAATTGTCAGGATTGGCACAAATTCAACAGGTGAAGTTTACCCACCCACCCACACCCCCAAACACGGAGGTGCCACCTCCACCTCCTTTTCTTTTCGGGCGCGGGCACACACACTCACACTCACTCACATACACATACACACACACACACACACACACACCCTAGCGTCTGTTCCAGTTGGAGGATATGGAAGCATCGCTGAAGTGACAGGGGGGTGAGGGGATGGGGGCTGCTTTAAGTTCATTCCTGCTGCCGCTTCCCTGGGACAGGGAATAGCATGCAGTGGACACTGGGATACCTGACATGAGCAGGAGGACCCATGCTGAAAACCTGCTGGCATAGGGAAAGACCATGAAGAGGGAAAACAAACAAAACCAGAATGATCGTATGAACCCAGTTTATGTCTTTTTTTCTGGGCCATCATCGAAAACACGAATGATCTCCTAGAAGTGTCGTGTGAACTCAGCCAATGTTAAGGAAGGGGAGGTTCATATGAGATTAGGTGTTTCCTAAGGTACTCTAGGCCTGGGGCATCTAGGGCTTAAAGATTTCATAGATTTCATAGAGTTGAAAGAAGCCTACAAGGCCATCGAGTCCAACCCCCTGCTCAATGCAGGAAACTAGAGGAGGGGTCTCCCATCCAAGTAATAATAACCAGTCATTTGAATTAGGCATAGAAACTAATAGATGACCAATACAGTTGCGCCAGAATAGATGTAATGTGTTTTCCATGCCCAGCTCATGGCAGTAACTGGGCTATACAATTCTGCACCAGCCGAAGCTTCCGCATAATCATCAAAGGCAGCCCCATGTAGAGCACAGTGCAGTAAACCTATTCTAGAGGTTACCAGAGGTTACCTGGGCTAGATCTCAGTTATTCAGGAGCGGTTGGATCCAGCTTATCAGATAAAGATGATAAAAGGCACTTCTGATTACTGCTGCCACCTGGGACTCTGGGAGCAAGACAAGGTCCAAGAAGGACCCCTGCTGTTTTTGGAAGAATGTGATCCCATCAGGAACACACAGTCTAACATACACAAGGACCACACTGTTTTCCTAAAAATGCTTTTCACAGATAATGATAATTTTTGCATGTCCAGACTTCACACAACTGTTTCAGGTTGGAAATCCTTTCATTAAAAATGGACTATTTTTGAAGGCAGTTGCTCCTTGATAAACAAGGAATGCGGACTGAAATGTCCTACGATCAACAGGCTTGGCTTCCTGTATGCTAGGAAACAAATGCCAGAAGTCTTAAAATGTGCAATGTCATTTAAACAGGAAGAAATTAACTTGGAATTTTCCTGCCATACTTTCGTGCCAGTGCTGTGTCATCTAACAAAGACAATGTAAAAGTATCCCTGCTGTCTCATTATGGTTATGTGAACTGTACCCCATACTCCTTTTTGCCTGATGAAAACATCATCTTATAAAAGTAGCCTAAAGTTACAATTTCTCTCAAAATAGTTGTTCAGACACAGACTATATATATTTTTGTTAATTTGAGAATAAATTACTAGTCCAGTTAAGTGTACTGGTATGCGAAAGTAAAATGTATAGAATGAAATTATATGGACATAAAGATAGAAGATTTTTAACAAGCTGAAACTATACTCATATTTAACCCACTACCATGCCATATTTTATTTGCCTGATACAATTTTATTACTTGAGAGCAAATTAAGCTAGATTTATGCTATAACCTCTTGTAAACATATAATTGAGCCCTTGGTTCTATGTTAGTTACTTTCCCCCCCATTCTGTTTTCTTTCTTTTCCAACTACTTTCATTTTCCGTGCCTGCTAATTTATTAGTCTCCTCTTTCATATGAAAATGCTGCGTCTTATGTTTAATGTTATGCAAATGTAGTTTTTGAGTCATCTATTGCTAGTCTATCTCTCTTTTGTCTTCAAGGAGAGGAACTGGATGAAGTGCAATTAGAAATGTTCTGTACAGAAATATGTAGAGGAAAAATTCAATGGAGAGCCATCAAAGTCTCATGCTAGAAGAGCTAATGACTCCAACGTGTAAAATATTTTACAACACACACACACACACACTATATTATTTATATATGAAATATTTGGAGCCCATGCTTGCTCTCTTTTTCTACCCTTCTTACACAGTTCATGAAATTGTATGGCTGGAAGTGGTCATTTATAAGCTACGGTACATTGGATTTATGTTATTTATTTATTTATTTATGTGCCATCTTTCTGGGAAAAGCCATCCCATGGCAGCTTTCAAAACATGATTACCCCCCCCCCACTCTTTTATAAATACAAGTAAAACAATTAAATTACAAAATTAAAACAGCAGCAGTCTAAAACAATTTAAAGCCAGGCTGACTACACACTTAACACAATGCAAACTAAAACAGATTTTTTTTTAAGGTTCACTTTAAAAGTACAAAAGGTGGGGTAATAAGTATCAATTTTGGGATAGAGTTCCAACAGTGTGGAGCCACCACCAAAAGGCCCTGTCTCTGGTGCCTTCCAGTCTGATGAACTGTGATGGCAGGTCTGCAAGCAGGGCCTTTAATGCTGATCTTAAGGCTCGGGTAGGTTTGTATGGATACAGGCAGTCCTTCAAATAACCTGAAGTGGAATTCAATTGAGTTCTTTTGGTGATGAAATTGCTTCTATCAGCTGAATGGGGAGGGAGCCAATTTCCCCTCCATGCACCCTCAAAATCTCTGGAGCAGATTTTGGGAGGTCATGGGGGGCTGCAGAGGGGAAGAGAAAGTCCCATCATGTGACCAGAGTGCTACCTGGGCGCTGTTGGATACTGCCTGAGTCACACCATTTAGGGCCTCAAAGACCTTCACCAGCACTTTAAATTGAGCCTGGAAATAAATAGGCAGCCAGTGGTACTGGTACAATATTGGTGTGGTATGCCCTCAATGCCTGCCCCCCAACAAACATCCTAGCAGATGCATTCTGTACCAACTGAAGTTATCAAACAGTCTTTAAAGGTAGCCCTATATAAAGTATATTGCAGTAGTCTAGCAGGCTGAAGCAGGTTGCTTCTTTAGAGAAGGCTTAACTTCAGTCCTATTCAGGTGTTCTGCTTTTGGGTATAGTGGAAGACCGACAACCTGGTCTTCTGCGCGGGTTCAATGCTAAGGGGGTAGCGGGTGCTGGGGCGGGCCTTCTCCGAGGTCCCCAGCGCCTCGCCTTAGCCCAGAACAAAGGGATAACTTATAGCCACAAAAGTATCTTTTAGAAAACAAGTTTATTTACAAAATCACCTTCACAAACTCAGACCCACGCCAGCAATACAGCTTATCAGTACGGTACAAAGTAGCAAGCAAAAGCCTCAAGGACAATGTGATTTCAGGGCTCTCAGCTAGTTAGTTTAGCTCGGGTCCCGGCAGAGGCCCGGTCTACCCAAGCGGCTAGCTAGGTTCCCGGCGGAGGCCCGGTCTACCCAAGCAGCTAGCTGGGTTCCCAGCGGAGGCCCGGTCTACCATAGCGGCTAGCTGGGTTCCCGGCGGGGGCCCGGTCTACCCAAGCGGCTTGTGAGTGATTTCAGCTTGGTTTCCCGGGGGTACGGTCAACCCAAGCGGCTAGCTGGGTTCCCGGCGGAGGCCCGGTCTACCCAAGCGGCTAGCTGGGTTCCCGGCGGAGGCCCGGTCTACCCAAGCAGCTAGCTGGGTTCCCGGCGGAGGCCCGGTCTACCCAAGCGGCTAGCTGGGTTCCCGGCGGAGGCCCGGTCTACCCAAGCGGCTAGCTGGGTTCCCGGCGGAGGCCCGGTCTACCCAAGCGGCTAGCTGGGTTCCCGGCGGAGGCCCGGTCTACCCAAGCGGCTAGCTGGGTTCCCGGCGGAGGCCCGGTCTACCCAAGCGGCTAGCTGGGTTCCCGGCGGAGGCCCGGTCTACCCAAGCAGTTAGCTGGGTTCCCGGCAGGGGCCCGGTCTACCCAAGCGGCTTGTGAGTGATTTCAGCTTGGTTTCCCGGGGGTATGGTCAACCCAAGCGGCCAGTGATTTCAGCTTGGTTTCCCGGGGGTCCGGTCAACCCAAGCGGCCAGTGATTCCAGCTAGCTGGAGCGCGCCGGGTGCAGCTACCCGGGGTTGCCGATCCTTCGTTCCCTTACCCCAGGCATGGGCAAGATTGCTGAACAGGTCCAGAGAAAAGTTCCCTCGTGCAGGGTCTTTTATACCTTGGTGTTTCAGGTAGCCCCTCCCTCCGTTATCAGGTGGGTTGACACCCTCCCTGAGGGGCGGCCTTTTGGGTCAGGTGGGGTGACGCCTTCCCCCCGTGGGATGGGGTCCCTTTGAAGCCACTTGCTTAATGGTCCCATCCTATGGTGTTGAGTGGCCATTTCTTAGGGGTGCCGAAGCGTCTGCCCTGGAGAGGTATTCAAGTCTTATGTAGATGGGGCTGATATGCAAGAGCATTGACAAACCTGGTGATGCTTCCTGCCTTCCCCCTGGGGTGATTCTATGTAGATGTTGTTTGTCCCCTTTGGCATCTGTGGAGACTGGCTGTCTCCCCCCCCTCGGGTCTCCTTCCCCCCTCCTTGGTGAATGTGTGTGTGTCAGGCAGGGGGCTTAGGTTGGCTTTCTCCACAGGTGTGATGGACACGTGAGGTGAGAGATCAAACACGCTCGCTTCCCCAACCTCCAACACTGTTCTTGTTGTTCTTCACGTGTTGCGGAAAAACATCTGCAGCGGGAAGCCTTTTGTATCTTTGTAAACCTGAAATTGAATATTTTAGATCCTCTTTGTCTAATAAAAGCTTGAAGTGAATTGGTGTGACAAGCTTCCCTCTGGACAGAGTTCCACAGGGAAAGTGAGACAGTTAAAAGGGTTTGGATATGGTAACCACTTGCTGATCTTCAGATGCCATGGGGTCCGACACAGGGTCTTTCCAGATGACCTCAAACCACTTGGAGGAGGGACACATATAGGAAGAGATGCTCCTTCAGGTATCCAGACCCCAAGACTATTCAGGACTTTTAAATTAAAAAAGAATTGAACCTGTAAATTAATTGGTTACCAGTGTTGTTCCTTAAGGATTGGGGTCCCATGGTCCCATAAGCCATTACCTCTCAGCCCAGCTCCTGCATTCTGGAGTATTTGCAGTTTCTGAACATTCTTCAATGGGAGCCCTACACAGAGTGAACTGCAGTGATAGCGCATGTATCTCAGCAGTCACAAGTCCTTCAGATTCTAATGTGTGTGATGCTGTAGGACATTTCATTGTATTTATTTCAAACAACACTAAAGAAAATTGGCCTTCAGCTGAAAGTGGCATATGCCAGTCATTGGCCACAAAAGGGATGGAGGCAGCCTGGGGTTGCCAAGAGATGAAGCCAAAGTTAAACTCTTAACTTAGTTAAATTCTTAACTTAGTTATGACTGTTACTACCCAAGTCCCCCCGTCTGTCCGTCCGTCCGTCCGTCCGTCCTTCTTTTACAGCACTTGAAAAATAATAACCATTTGCAAATTTTCAAGGTGTTTTCTGAATGTCCCTTGAATTACTTTAATTGCTACAAAAGTAAATACTTTTTAAAATGTCCTATATTTAAACTTCTTCTATTTAAACTTCAGATTAGAATGGTGTTGTTTTTCTTAGTGCTCCCATAATTTAATGTTTAGAGTGCTGCTAGCAAAATAACCCCACAAAATGATTTATTTTAATTTAGAATTCATTTTAGATTTATTTTTAAAAACAGTGGAATGTCCATTACGTTGGACATATGAATGCCCACCCCTTTATAGTATGCAGAAAGACTTGTGGCTTTTTTTTTTTAATTTTTAGGAAACAAGAATCCTTCCTGATCACTATTCTTGCATTATTATCAGTACCAAAACTGCCATTCATTCATCAAATCCAGCCATTGAATTTCCACTTTCTAGGCATTCAATCTAGGGATAATTAATATGCATAAGGGGAGCAGCATTGTGGTGGCATGCTCTGCCCCGACCCCTTGCATTCATTAGAATGTATCCGGATAGACAGTATCCGTGCATCCTGCTATAGATGTGGAGGGCTCTCTGCAGATGTTTTAATGAATGTGTAGGTTGGTGGTGGGACCATTATGCCACTCCCCCCTTGTGCATGTTAATCATGCCCCCCTGAAAAGGCCGCTCCATGGGTGTAATTACAACAATGAATAGGGGCATATTTCTCTGTCAGTTTGGATGGGGAAGTTACGTAATTGCAGCTGCTCTGTACATTACCCCATCTTCTAATTTCCATCTTTGTGTTCCATGCTCCCACCTTCTCACTACAGTCTCAGATAAGGCAAACTTCCAGCACGCTGTGTGTGTGTGTGTGTGTGTGTGTGTGTGTGTGTAGGTAGGTCCCCTTTGGGTAGTTCAGTGCATTGCAATATGTTCATTCTGTAAATTTGAATCCAAATCTTGGTCACCATTCTCAGTTTGCCAAGATCAGCTTTGCCAAGTTCAGCTTTGAGTAGTGGCATCCCAGCAACTAGCTTCCCCCGCTCCTGATGTGAAGAAGAAATGAGTGAGAAACTATGACAAGTGCAGTTGATGCCATCTTAAGTGTTAGTGTGAGTCAGGCATGTATCCTATCAGTTTGAGCGAACAATCTCGGCAGCATTATCCTATGAGGCTGCCCATAAACCTCCAAATTCAGAGGATTACGGGCACCCTATTGAGGGCGGGAGGAGCACAGTGGATAGGTTATCCGCCACACTCCCCTTGCCCTCAAAAACATCTAAGCTGATTTTATCCGTCTAAATGTTTTTCCTCTTCTCGTGAGGGTGCTGTGCGGTGCTGCGACCTCAGGAGGGATTTCCAAGCTCACAGTGCCTTCCAGGCCCTATCCTATGTCCCCAGACAAGGTCAGAGGGACATGGGATTGCATTCTTAGATTTAAACTAACTTTAAAATACTTGGATGGAACACTTTTACACACTTCTGGGTTGTGTGTGTATCAACCCACCATAAAGTTGATTGCAAAGATGGTGGTGTGGGGAAAGTGAGCAGAGAAACCAATCCTATCCGTGTTTACTTGAAATTAAGTTCTGTTGAGTTCAGCGGGACTTCCTCTCAAGAGAATGCATAAGATGGTTTTCTAGATTACATTTCACAGATTTCCACTTAAGTATAACTGCAGCTGTAATTGTAGCCAGCTTTTTCAAAAATTGTGTATGGTGATGTGCACTTCACTTTTTTAAAAAAATAAATAAAATTCAGTGAAACAGTTATTTGCAACCTTGAACTCTTGTCACTTTTTAAAACTGCAGATTGCATTTGTGTGTGTGTGTGTGTATGTGTGTGTGTGCTTTAAAAAAAAAAAGCCTAAGTGAACGTTGGTGTAGGCTCTCCATGGACTAAATGAATCGGACTCTAAACTTTTATCTAGATCTATGGAGCGTGGATATAAATTGAAAAGATCACAGCTATAGGGAGAAGACCTATACTGTAAAGGCCTTTCTGCATAGATTATGAACATCATAACTCAATAATTCTTTTTCGAAAACTATAGTTATAATTGGACCCAATGGGGGTCTCTCTCTTTGATCAGATCACAGTAACTGTGACTTTACACTGGAAAATGTCACTACTGTGAAGGTTTATCACCTGTAGAGCTGGTCTTTTCTCTGATGCCATGTTCAGCTCTCATTAGCATTATTCAGAGTTTAGTTGTTAATTAGATTGATGCTTCAATTACAATCATCATTCACAAGGATAGCCATGGCTGCTTGCATGAAGAAACAAAGGATATTCATTCTTTCATAGGGTGTGTGTGTGTGTGTTTAAGATTGATATCTGTTTTAGTAATGCACTGCCATCTTCTTAGATGGGTAAATACAGTGGCTATAATCAAATGTTTTGCATGTGCTGTGCACTGCAATTTTCACAACCTATGTACTTGACTTTAGAAAACTAAGAATTGCTAATGTGGTTTTAATGCTAATGTGAAAGCGTGAGTGTTGTGGATTATGCCTTTCCTGAACATTGCCAGGATAATTTCTGCAATTTTTCCACAATGTCTGTGGTTTTCATCCAGGTGCTCTTGATCCAGAACCCTATATGAGTTCCAGTGTGTAAATGGAGCACACACATGTGTAGGTTGGTCCTTTCACTTTAAAAGAGGGGGCTGAAAAATACATGCAAAGGTATGCTCATACAAATCTTCCATTTATTTATTTATTTAAAAAACTCATTTCAGTTGTTCATAACAATTAAGATTTAGAACAGAAAATTCCATTTAAATTGATAGGACAGCCCTTGTGAACTGCACATGGACATCTGAGTCCCGCTCCCACATAAAACAACAACAACAACAAGAAGAACAGTGCATTGGGGTAATAATAGCACTTCGTTAAACATGCTTGATTTGACTAGGTGTTGTGAAGTGAACCCACTGGGCATTGAATTGCACAGAATTCCTATAATCCAGCAGGGTGCCATGCTCAGGTATCTTGTAGAGCATGTCTATGCAGGGGAATTGGGAGTCTTTGATGTGCATGTTCCTTTAATCCAGTCCCTGCAAGCTAAATGACAGTAGTGCATGGGCTTTGTTAACAAGCACCCCCTCCCCACTAGTGTGTTTTATTGACTAGGAGAATAATGGGGTGAACAGGAGAGGTAGACGAACAACCTTGTACAACCCTGGAGGTGCTACTGAATCCAACCTTATTCTTGGAGGCCCAAGTGGCCCCTGTAGCTCAAAGCACTGTTCACCAGCAGAGGCAGTATGTCAGCTGTGAACCCTCCTGACACAGAGAGAGGCTGACCACAGTTATCCATTATTTATTTATTTATTTGTTGTATTTCTGAATCGCCCATCTGGCCGGCAAACCAGCCACTCTGGGCGATGTACAACATGATAAAATACATTTAAAATACATAATATAAAATACATTTAAAACAGTACAAAACAGTATAACTTTTAAAATCTTAACCCACCCCATATTCCCGCCTGAATAACCATGTTTTTAGTGAGCGGCGGAAGTTCAACAGAGAGGGGGCATAGCGGAGGTCACTAGGGAGGGAGTTCCACAGTATGGGGGCCGCCACAGAAAAGGCCCTCTTCCTAGTCCCCACCAGTCTAGCTGCTCTGGCTGAAGGGACAAGGAGAAGGCCGTCTGTGGCAGATCTCGTTGAACGGCCTACTTGGTGTTACTGGAGACGCTCCTTGAGATAGACTGGACCGGAGCCATATCGGGTTTTAAAGGTCAAAACCAACACCTTGAATTCGGCTCGGCAAGCAACTGGTAGCCAGTGCAGCTCCTTGAGCACTGGCGTGATGTGATACAGTCGCCGGCTGCCTTTAACCAGGCGAGCCGCCGCGTTCTGTACCAGCTGTAGCTTCCGAACCGTCTTCAAGGGTAACCCCACGTAGAGCACATTACAGTAGTCTAGGCAAGAGGAGACCAAGGCATGACAAGGCCCTATGAGGAGAGACTGAAAGAACTGGGCATGTTTAGCCTTCAGAAGAGGAGACTGAGGGGAGATATGATCGCACTCTTCCAGTACTTGAAGGGATGTCACACAGAGGAGGGCCAGGATCTCTTCTCGATCATCCCAGTTTGCAGGACACAGAATAATGGGCTCAAGTTACAGGAACCTAGATTCCACCTAAACATCAGGAAAAATTTCCTGACTGTCAGAGCAATAAGACAATGGAATCAACTACCTAGGGAGGTGGTGGGCTCTCCCAATCTGGAGGCATTCAAGGTGCAGCTGGACCGCCATCTGTCAGGGATGCTTTGACCTGGATTCCTGCATTGAGCAGGGGGTTGGATGTTGTGATATGTATCACTTCACCAGCTGTAGCACACTGTTTACACATGGAAAGAACAGAATGGCTGTAAACAAGTTTGTTATGTCTTTCTGGGTTCTCGTGTTTTTCGCATGGGAAGCCTAGACCGTGGGAGCATTATGAGCTAGTCACATGGTTTGTATGTTCTGATGACGTGCTAACTTGTTTTCTGTCTGAAGCCATCTTAGAGAGAGGAAGGCTGCTTTCTCTCTTCTCCTTTGTTCTTCTTGCTGGACTTTTGTCACTGCAACAATGTAACTTCTTTGCTGAGGTGGAGTAAAGCTCAACTTATTCCACTGGATGTAATGCTTGTTATGCATTTATACTCTGCACATGGACTGTAACTAGGAAATGTATACTCTGTAGAACTTTACTGCTAAGTGAATAAACAGGTAGTATTAGACCTGTGGTGTTACAGAGTGTTTCCTGACTTCATGGATTAATCTGCAAACGGGGAAGCTGGAAGCAAGTTGGATTACAGGCAGGCTGGGCTGGCATCTTCACAACATGCTGCACGCTGCGAAAAGGGGGGAGCTGAGATCTGGAAGATCTGTGTGTGGAATAACAGGCCTCTGCTAGCACACAGACAGGATTTTAAATCTCCCATGCGCACATGCACTCTGCTGCTCACGCACGCACGCACCAACATTGGACTTGATGGCCTTGTAGGCCCCTTCCAACTCTACTTTTCTTTGATTCTATGATTCTATGAACCACCGATGGGAGCAGATGATTAGGAAGGTAGGGGCGCAGCTGCCGTATCAGATGGAGTTGATACAGTGCCGCCTGGCTCACAGCTGCCACCTGAGCCTCCATGGACAGCTGGGAGTCTAGAATGACCCCCAAGCTGTGGACCTGGTCCTTCAGGGGTAGATGTACCCCATTCAGCACCAGGTCAACATCCCCTAGCCTCCCCTTGTCCCCCACCAGAAGTACTTCAGTCTTGTCGGGGTTCAGCTTCAGCATGTTCCTTCCCATCCAGCCACCCACTGACTCCAGGCACTTGGACAGGGTCTCAACAGCCAACCTTGGTGAGGACTTGAAAGAGAGGTAGAGCTGCATGTCATCCACATACTGATGACACTGCACCCCAAACCTCCTGATGATAGTTCCCAGCGGCTTTAGGTAGATGTTAAATAACATTGGGGAGAGGATGGAACCCTGCGGCACCCCACAAGTGAGCGGCCAAGGGTCCGAAGCCTCCTCCCCAAGAACTACCCTCTGGTACCTTCCAGAGAGGAAGGACCGGAACCACTGCAATACAGTGCCTCCTATGCCCAACCCCTCCAGGCGGTCCAGGAGGATACCATGGTCAATGGTATCACAAGCCGCTGAGAGATCGAGGAGGACTAGAAAGGAGCATTCGCCCCTATCCAAAGCCCTCCTCATATCATCCACCAAGGTGACCAAGGCCGTCTCCGTCCCATGTCCAGGCCTGAAGCCCAACTGGCATGGATCTAAATAATGGACCTTAGGATCGCACTGTGTTTTCAAAGTACACTTCAAGAACAAAAGCCAAGTACAGTCTGGAAATCGTGCCTAGGGGGGTTCCACAAGCACAGTGGCCTAGCATCATCTTTATGTTCTCTTTAACTCCAGGTGAAAAGCTTTTTATTTGCCCAGTTTTGTTCTTATTTTATGCTGGACTTCTAACTGCCCAGTATGATTTGTTTTGTTGTTGTTGTGTTTTATTGTATGTTATCCTGTTCCTGACTCCCAGCTGAGCAGGAGCACAACAGGAGAGAGGCTCCAGCTGTTTTTGGGACTGATAAGCGGGCAGGCTCCCAGAGAGCGAGCAAACAGAGCGAGCAAACAGGGAGAGCAAACAGGAGTTTGGCAGCGGAGTAGAACGACAAGTGCTGCAGCAACAAGTGCTGCTATACAAACAACAACTACTAGTGCTGCAAGGGAAGGGTGTGGCCTGAGATCTTAAAGGGAAGGGTGTGGCCTGAGAGCTTAAAGGGAAGGGTGTGGCCTGAGAGCTTAAAGGGAAGGGTGTGGCCTGAGAGCTTAAAGGGAAGGGAGAGGCCTGGGAGCTCATTCTGTTCCTGACTCCCAGCTGAGCAGGAGCACAACAGGAGAGAGACTCCAGCTGTTTTTGGGACTGTGATAAGCGGGCAGGCTCCCAGAGAGAGAGCGAACAGAGCGAGTGAACAGGGAGAGCAAACAGGAGTTTGGCAGCGGAGTTCGGCAGGGGAGGTCAAGGGGTTGGTCCCTAAGAAATTTTCTAGGAAGACAGAAACATAAAGGGAACAGAGCACTATGAAAGGAAAGGACTCAGCAGTGGTGGTGGCCTGCAATGGGTGTGCAATGTTTGTTTTCCTGCCGGAGATCATCATGGCCTACACGTGCAACAAGTGCAAGCTGGTCACGCTGTTGGAAGAAAAGGTCAGAGGACTGGAGCAGCAAGTGTCAACCCTCAGGAGCATAAGAGAAAGTGAGGAGTTCTTAGACAGAACGGTGGATCTACAGCACCAAAGCGTAGAACAGGAGCCAGAAGGGCAACGGCAGGATGAGGCGGAGGCGGAGACTGCAGAGGCAAGGGAAAATAATGTAGGGGGAACTCCCTGGAAAAGGGTGACTGTTAGGAGCAGAAGAACTACAAGACATTCTGCGCCTGTGGAAGCAGTGGAGCTATGGAACCGCTTCCATGTACTTGAGGACGAGAGCAGAGGACAGCCTGCAGAGGACGGATTACCGGGCACCCAACGTGACAGCGAGCAAGAGGCTGAGGGTCAGTCAAGTGGAGGCAATCAAACCAAGGCCTACAGCAAGAGGAAGAGAAGAGTACTCGTAGTGGGAGACTCCCTCCTGCGGGGGATCGAAGCCAAAGTATGTCGCGAAGACCCATGGACTCGCCAGGTGTGCTGTCTCCCCGGGGCACGGATTAAGGATGTGACAGAGCAGCTGCCGAGGCTCATACAGCCCACCGACACATACCCCTTTCTTCTCTTCCACGTGGGTACAAATGATACTGCCAAGCGGAGTTACAAAGAAATCACGGCAGACTTTGAAGAGCTGGGAAGGGAACTCAAGAACTTTGGGGCCCAGATAGTTTTCTCATCCATCCTTCCAGTACTTGGAAGAGGCATAGAAAGGGAAAGAAAAATACTCAGAGTGAATGACTGGCTACGAAGGTGGAGCCGACGTGAGGGATTTGGATTCTGGGACCACGGGCTACACTTCCTGGAAGATGCTGGCAAAGGATGGGTTGCCCCTCACAAGGACTGGGAAGAATGTGTTTGGCCACAGCATGAGGAACTTAATCAGGAGGACTTTAAACTGAATCCAACAGGGGAGGGAGACATAAACTCGGGGGTACCAATGGAAGAAGGCCTCTATGCCACAATGGAGAGAACAGCTCCAGCGGTGCCCATTGATAGTCTACCACAAAATGTAGGGAAAAAGTCGGACTATAAAGCACATAGTCTTCGATGTCTCTATACTAATGCCCAGAGTATGGGCAACAAACAAGATGAACTTGAACTCTTGATACATGAGGGCAAGTCATCATCAGGTGATCACTCGTGACCGAGTAAGATTGTCTTCCGGGATAAAAGGAGGAAATTCTAAAGAAGATTGTGTAGACTCTAGCGATGGGTCCGTAAGTGACTGTGGAGGCCAATTCTAGATCCACACAGCTTCCCACAGTGAGGACACAGGTTACCAGATAGAAGATGGTCCTGTAAAGGATTCATTTGACGTGCTTTTCGCTTAGCACGTTTCTCCCTTTCACCTTGCACTCGGGCTTCTTCAAAGTCCATGGAACCTTTGTGAAAGGCCAACCTCCATTTAGATCGTTCATGGGCCAGAGCTTCCCAGTTTTCGATGTTTATATTGCATTTTTTTAGATTAGCCTTATGAACATCTTTAAACCTCTTATATTGACCACCGATATTCCGCTTTCCATCCTTGAGTTGGGAGTAAAGTAACTGCTTTGGGAGACGGCAGTCAGGCATTCGAACAACATGGCCGGTCCACTGAAGTTGGCGTTGAAGGATCATTTTTTCAATGCTAGTAGTCTTTGCTTCTTCCAGTACACTGACATTTGTTCGCCTATCTTCCCAAGTAATTTGCAGGATTTTCTGGAGGCAACGTTGATGAAACCTTTCAAGGAGGTGGAAGTGACGTTTATAGATAGTCCATGTTTCGCAGGCATACAATAAAGTTGGTAATACAATGGCTTCATAAACCAGTGTTTTGGTCTTCTTACAAATATCCCGATCCTCGAACACTCTATGTTTCATTCGAGAAAATGCGGCACTTGCGGAGCTCAGACGATGCTGGATTTCACTGTCGATGTTAGCTGTAACAGAAAGATAGCTGCCAAGATAGAGAAAATGATCGACATTTTCCAGTATTGTCCCGCCAAGCTGGATAGATGGCATCACCAAAGGATTGGCTTGCACTTGCTGATGAAGCACTTTGGTTTTTTTGATGTTAAGTGAGAGACCAAGTTTTTCGTATGCTTCTGCAAAAGCATTTAGGATAGTTTGGAGATCATCCTCTGAATGTGCGGAGACCACATTATCATCAGCATACTGAAGTTCCACAACGGAGGTTGTAATTACCTTACTTTTTGCTTTCAGCCTGCTGAGATTAAAAAGCTTTCCATCTGTTCGATATATAATTCCCACACCGGTGGGAAGTTTCCCCTTGACAAGATGTAAAACCATGGCGATGAAAATGGCAAATAATGTTGGGGCGATAACACATCCCTGTTTAACACCTGATCCCACTTTAAATGGAGCACCATGAGAGCCGTTGTTGTCCAAAACTGTTGCCGTCATGTTGTCATGGAGAAGTCGCAAGATATTCACAAATTTATTGGGGCATCCAATTTTCATAAGGATAGTCCAGAGAGCTGTACGGTCTACAGTATCAAAGGCCTTAGCCAAATCGATAAATGCCATATAAAGGGGTTGATTTTGCTCCCGGCATTTTTCTTGGAGCTGACGTGCAGTAAAAATCATGTCTACTGTCCCTCTAGAGGGGCGGAAACCATATTGAGTTTCAGGGAGGATCTCTTCTGAAATAGATAGAAGACGGTTTGCGAGAATCCTAGCAAATATTTTACCTGCGGTTGCTAAGAGAGAAATGCCCCGATAGTTTCCACAGTCTGTTCTATCACCCTTCTTAAAGAGGGTGATAATTATGGCATCCCTGAAGTCTTCTGGGATCTCTTCTCTTATCCAGATTTTTTCGATGAGTTTATGAAGATGTTGTACAAGTTCGGGGCCCCCTTCTTTAAAGATTTCAGCAGGAATCCCATCTGGTCCACTAGCTTTGTTGTTCTTCATTTGATTAATGGCTTTTTTTACTTCATCCAAAGTGGGGAGTATTGCAAGTTCCTCTTTAATTTGTTTTTGCGGGATTTGCGAAACAGAAGCAACAGAAAGGGAGGTGGAGTTGCACTGTATGTTAAAAATACGTATCTCTGCACAGAGATACAGGAACAGGAGCTTGGCAGCCCCATTGAGAGCATCTGGGTTAAAATAAAGGGGGCAAAGAATAAAACGAACATGACGGTTGGAGTGTACTACCGACCACCCAATCAAGGAGAAGACGAGGATGGAACTTTTGAAAAGCAAATTGCCATTGTTTCAAGGAGGCACGATGTGGTAGTAATGGGTGACTTCAATTTCCCTGATATCTGTTGGGAGACTTATTCAGCCAAACATGGCCCCTCCAAGAAATTCCTGAGCTGTGCTGCTGATAACTTCCTCCTACAGAAAGTGGAGGAAGGAACTAGAGGATCGGCTATCCTTGACCTGATTCTAACCAACAGAGACGAGTTAGTGGATAAAGTGGCAGTTTCGGGAACTCTGGGGGAAAGTGACCATGTTATACTTGAGTTCTTGATTCTAAGGGGAGCAAAAGCTGAGTGTAGCCAAACACGTACCCTGGATTTTGGGAAAGCCAATTTTAACAAACTCAGAACAATGATTAGTAAGATCCCATGGCAAGCGATCCTCATGAGAAAGGGAGCCCAGGAGGGGTGGGAGTTTTTAAAAAAGGAAATTTTAAAGGCACAATTGCAAACAATTCCCACAAGGAAAAAAGGCAGAGGGCAACAGAAGAAGCCAATGTGGCTTCACAATAAACTCAAAGATGACCTGAAAACAAAAAAGAACACGTATAGGAAGTGGAAGGAAGGACAGGCTACAAGGGAAGAGTACAGGCAGGTAGCACAGAACTGCAGGAATAGTGTCAGGAAGGCTAAAGCTGAGAATGAGCTAAGGTTAGTGAGGAATGCTAAAAGCAACAAAAAAGCTTTATTCAGATACATGCACAGTAAAAGACAGACGAAAGAACTGGTGGTTCAACTACGCAATGAGGATGGCAAATTGATAACAGAAGACAAAGAAAAGGCAGAAGTGTTCAATTCCTACTTCGTCTCGGTCTTCTCCCAAAAGAGGGTCTATGACCCCCCTGGCAAACCTGAAGTGCAGACTGAAGGGGCAGGATTGCAGCTTGAGATTGATAGGCAAATGGTCAAGGAGCACCTGATTGCTCTGAACGAGTTTAAATCTCCAGGGCCTGATGAGCTGCATCCTAGAGTAATAAGGGAACTGGCAGAAGAACTCTCAGAACCACTGTCTATTATCTTTGAGAAATCATGGAGGACAGGTGAAGTGCCAGATGACTGGAGGATGGCTAATGTTGTTCCCATCTTCAAAAAGGGCAAGAAGGAAGAACCTGGGAACTATAGGCCGGTCAGTCTGACATCGATCCCTGGGGAAATTTTGGAGCAGATTATAAAGAAGTCAGTCTGCAAGCACCTTGAAAACAATGCAGCGATTACTAGAAGCCAGCATGGATTTGTCAAGAACAAATCCTGTCAGACTAATCTGATTTCATTTTTTGATCGGGTAACCTCCCTTGTGGACTGTGGGAATGCTGTGGACATAATATATCTGGACTTCAGCAAAGCTTTCGACAAAGTGCCTCATGATATCTTGATTAGCAAGCTAGCTAAGAGTGGGCTAGATGGAACAACTATCAGGTGGATCCACAATTGGCTACAGAATCGGACTCAAAGAGTGCTTATCAATGGTTCCTTGTCAAACTGGGAAGAGGTAACGAGCGGGGTACCACAGGGCTCGGTCCTGGGCCCGGTGCTCTTCAACATTTTTATTAATGACTTGGATCAGGAGGTACAGGGAATGCTTATCAAAACTTGCAGATGACACAAAGTTGGGTGGAACAGCTAATACTCTGGAAGACAGAAACAAAATTCAAAGTGACCTCAATAGGCTGGAGCGCTGGGCTGAAAACAACAGAATGAAATTTAATAGGGATAAATGCCAAGTGCTGCACCTAGGGAGAGGAAACCAAATGCAGAGTTACAGAATGGGGGACACTTGGCTCAACAATACCACCAGTGAGAAGGATCTTGGAATTGTGGTAGATCACAAACTGAATATGAGCCAGCAATGTGATGTGGCTGCAAAGAAAGCAAATGCTATTTTGGGCTGCATTAATAGAAGTATAGCTTCCAAATCACGTGAAGTGATAATTCCCCTTTACTCTGCACTGGTTAGGCCTCATCTTGAGTACTGCGTCCAGTTCTGGGCACCACACTTTCAGAAGGACGTAGACAAACACCTGGAGAGGGTTCAGAGGAGGGCAACAAGGATGATAAAGGGACTGGAAACAAGGCCCTATGAGGAGAGACTGAAAGAACTGGGCATGTTTAGCCTTCAGAAGAGGAGACTGAGGGGAGATATGATCGCACTCTTCCAGTACTTGAAGGGTTGTCACAAAGAGGAGGGCCAGGATCTCTTCTCGATCATCCCAGTTTTCAGGACACGGAATAATGGGCTCAAGTTACAGGAACCTAGATTCCACCTAAACATCAGGAAAAATTTCCTGACTGTCAGAGCAATAAGACAATGGAATCAACTACCTAGGGAGGTGGTGGGCTCTCCCACTCTGGAGGCATTCAAGGTGCAGCTGGACAGACATCTGTCAGAGATGCTTTGACCTGGATTCCTGCATTGAGCAGGGGGTTGGACTCGGTGGCCTTGTAGGCCCATTCCAACTCTACTTTTCTATGATTCTATGATCCTTCTTAAGCTGCTCTGAGAGCTCTGTCTGAAGGAATAATATCCTCAGTAAATAAAATGATACTCTTCAGGATGTTATTTCCTGCACTTCTTGTTTTGCATTAAAAAGTGAACAGTGAGTGTGAGAAGCTGCTGTGTGGACTTTCCCGTTCTTGTCTCTGGGAATCCTTTCCTCTCTCTAGAATATTATGGGTAACCCGAGTATATGCATGAACCTTAGGATCGCACTGTGTTTTCAAAGTACACTTCAAGTACAAAAGCCAAGTACAGTCTGGAAATCGTGCTTTCTTACATTCAGAACGGCCATTTTAAAGTCTGGGTACTTCCAACATTAATACTGGCAAAGTTCAATATTCAACATTTGCTACATCCAATAATTCCAGAATTTAGCTTCAAAGCCTTTTTCAGAATAAAGACCTTCAAATATAATCTTTTCCCTTATAGCTGACTTGCATAGTGAAGGGGTTTGGGGGAGGGTGGCGGGGGGGGGGGGGAGGGTGGCTGTTACCATATGAAACAAGTTAGCACCAATCAAGAAAATTAGACAGTGATACAGCCATTGATTCTGTGATCTAGCTGATGACTTATCGCTAAGAATCGGTGCAAGTTAAATATTATCTTTAAAAATGATACACCCAAATATGTTCCTCTATTGAGCTAAGAAACAAACATTTCAGGGGCTCATAAAAAGCTTGAAAATTAAGAATTGCCCAGCTGGATCAGATTGAAGGTTGATCTGTTCTAGCATTCTGTTCCAAACAGCACTCATCCAGATGACTCTGGCAGAATGGTCTTCTCCCATTTGTCCCCAGCAGCATATGATATCATATAATTCATTTGAACATGGAGGCGACATTTCAGCATAATGACTAATAGTTATTTGCTCTACCTGCCCTTCATAAATTTGTCTAATTCTTCTTTTAAAGCCATCTAAGTTAATTGCCATTATGGTTTTATTTATTTAAGAGATGTTTATGCTGCTTTTCAGAACTAAAAGATTCTCTCACAGCAGCTCACAATCAAAAAATATATAAACAAGCAATACAATAAACAACATGCACTTACTAAAACCACAAACAATTTAAAATTATCTATAAAACCTAAAAAGTGAAAGAGCTGCATAAGATACATTAGAATATCAGCCTAACAGCCAGTTAAAATATTGTCTAAAATAAAACAAGAACAATAATTAAACCAACCCCAAACCAAAAGCAAGTTGAAACAGAAATGTCTTTAGGGCCTACCTCAAAGAAGAAAAAAAGGAGCGGGGGGACACCAAACATATCTCTCTAGGGAGGGAGTTCCAGAGATGGGGAGCCACCACTGAGAAGGCCCTGTCTCATGTCTGTGCCAGCCTGATTGTACCTATTGGTGAGTCTGCAAGCAGGGCCTCTGTAGCCAATCACAAGGCCCAGGCAGACTCATACATGTCAAGCGGTCCATCAAGTAAATTGGTCCCAAACTATTTAAGTTTAAAGGTCAAAAACAGCCATTTGAATTTGGTCCAGAAGCTAATAGGCAGCCAGCATAGCTGTTATAATATTGGAATTACACACTCCAAATGCCCACAAGCATCCAGGCAGCCACGTTTTCACTAGCTGAAGCTGCTGAAGCATCTTCAAAGGCAGCCCCATGTAGAGCTCATTACAATAGTCTACCCTGGATGTGACCAGGCCACATGTATCCGAGGCAAGGTCCACCGTCCCTAGTTAGGGTCACAACTCCTGTGCTTCCACAGATAGCATCAAGCACCCCGAAGCTGTGAACTTGGTCCTTCAGAGGGAGTGCAAGCCCATCCAGAACTGGTTGAATATTACCATGCAGGTTAGCCGATTTCCCCACCCACAGTATCTATGTCTCATCTAGATTATGTTTCAGTGTGTTCACCCTCACCCATCCCAAAAGTACCTTGCATCTGTTCAGATGTTCCACGGCCTCCCTAGGATTAGTAGGTGGAAACAAGAGGTAGAACTGCATGCCCTCTTGCATACTGATGACACTAACCCAAATCTCTGGATGACTTCTTCCAATGGCTTCATGTGGATGTTAAAAAGCATAGAGGACAAAGTGGAACCTTGTGGAACTCCAAAAGGTCATGAGGTGGAAGTCCCCTAGCACCACTGACTGAATTCACCTAACCAGAGAAGACAGAGCCACCATAAAAACTGTGTCCCCCAGTCTCAATCTGGCCAGACAACCCAAGAAAGATGCCACAATCAGTGGTATCAAATGCTTCTGAGAGGTCTATGAGAACTTGTTCTGATATGAATCACATTCACCAGCTGTGGCACATTGTTTACACATGGAAGGAACAGAATGGCTGGTAAACAAGTTGTGTTTTGTCTTTCTTTTTCCCCGTGT
This sequence comes from Shinisaurus crocodilurus, assembly GCA_021292165.1. NCBI lineage: Eukaryota > Metazoa > Chordata > Lepidosauria > Squamata > Shinisauridae > Shinisaurus > Shinisaurus crocodilurus. The sequence continues at coordinate 149,697,649 of CM037877.1, read as the reverse complement.
TCTTTCTCATGGGAAGCTAGGCCTGGGAGCATTACGAGCTAGTCACATGGTTTGTATGTCCTGGTGACGTACTTATTCTGTTGGAAGCCATTTTAGAGAAGTGCTGGACTGCTTTCTCTATTCTTTTTCCTTTCCTCTTCTGGCTATTGTTTGCAGGACTTTGCAACAATGTAACGTCTTTGCTTAGGTGGACTAAAGCTCAACCTACTCCACTGGAACTAATGCTTGCTATGCATTGTACTCTGCACATGGACTGTAACAAGGAATGTATACTCTGTAGAATATTACTTGCTAAAGTAAATAATCAGGTAGAGAAATAGACCTGTGGAGTTACAGAGTGTTTCCTTGCTACATGGATTAATCTGCAACCGGGGGAAGCTGAGCTGGTGTCGGATTACAGGCAAGCTGGCTGGCAGCTGCAAACCAACACGCTGGAACGCTGCGCAGAGAGCCAACACGCTGGAACGCTGGGGTGAGATCTGGAAGATCTGTGTGTAGAAAAATGGGCTTCTGACACACAGACAGGATTTTAATTCTCCCATCCAGCACACGCGTGACTCTGCTTTCACTCACGCACCATCAGAACTAACAATGCCCCACCTCCTCCAACCATTCCCCAGCATATGTCATCCATCAGGGGAACCAAGGCTGTCCCCATCCTGTATCTAGATTGAAATTCAGGTTAGAATGGATACAAATAATTAGCATCCTCCAAAACTGCCTGGATTTGAGACGCTGCCACTCTCTCCAGAACCTTGCTTAAGAATGAGATATTTGATAGTGGGCAATAATTGTCCAAGAACATTGGATCCAAATATAGCTTTTTCAATAGAGGTCTTGCCACTGTCCTTTTAAGGATAGTAGGAACAACGCTTTCCAACAACGAAGCATTGACCACTTCTGAGGTCCAGATCATAAGCCCAGTCTGGCAGCTCTTAATATCCAGGAAGGGAAAGGTTCCAGAGCGCAGGTGGTAGCCCTCAACATCCGACTTGTCCATATCCTCAAGCTGAAACATATCCAGAATAACCTGCCAAGATAGTGTCTTGGTTGAATCCATCTCTGACTCTGACAAAATTATGCCATCTAAGTCAGTACAAATGTGAGCAATTTTATTTGCAAACTACAGTACAAACTGATCACAGTAGGCCTTTGAGGTTTCTATCAGCAGACCCCTAGAGCCTCTATGTAGAAGCCTCTGCACCACTTGAAAAAGCAGACAAGGCAACCTCAGTGTGTGTTAAAATTCCCCAAGACTAAAAGCCTTGGAGTCTTCAACACTACCTCAGAGACTACCTCTGTCATCTCGAGAAGGGAGACTGTTAGATAGCAGGGTGGATGGTACACCAAGAGAATCCCAATCGGCTGCTGAATAGGATACCAGAACAGGGAGATGAAATCCTTATATAATATGGACACTCCACCAGCTTCATCCCTCTAATCATGTCTGGTGCTGCACCTGATAGCACTACAGGCAGAGAATACTATAAGTTGGTTTGTTTAGTAGATTTGTATTGCACTTTTCGATTTGAATCCTCGAAGTTGCTTGCAGCATTCATAAAATGGCATGAATATATTATTTATTTATTTATTTATTATATTTATACCCCGCCTTTTTTCCTGCAAGGAATCCAAGGCGGCTTACATAACCCTCCTCCTTCTCCTCTCCATTTTATCCTCACAACAACCCTGTGAGGTAGGTTAGGCTGAGAGTCAGTGACTGGTCCAAAGTCACCAAGTGAGTTTCATGGCCAAGCGGGGACTAGAACCTGGATCTCCCAAGTCAAAACAAAGCTAGCCCAGCTGGAGCAGTGCACTCATCTGATGTTTCTTCCCCTGTCTTCCTCTCTCTCTTGGGTTCCTTCCCACGGGACAGTTGGTATTAGTTGGCCCAATGGTGGTGGTAGTGATGATGAGGGGAAATCCAGCAGGAGCCTAATTAGAACACAAGTCCATTTTGTCTGTCCTGAGTTTGTCTTTCCTGAGCCTCTTGCAATTCCAAATTGCAAATTCTTTAACCTTTCTCATAGGAAATATCCTTCAGTCCTTTGGTCATTTGGTTGCCCCTGTTTCTTTCTTTCTAGCTGTATTAAGATATTCCTTTTGAATAAGTTAATTAGTTGACATTTTAAAAAATTGCAGCTAAAGGCCTGCATACACATTTTATTTTTGCAACATATGAGCTTGGGTACATGAATTTAACCCAGGACCAGGACAATTACCATCTGTCCTGACAGTGTGTTAAAAATAGATGGTGCTTATACAGAAGCAAACAACAACAACAAGAATAATAATAGCAACAGCAGCAGCATAATGGACACCATCCAGGAGAGCCAGTCCAGGCTCTTGGTGAGCCATTCCTGAAGCCTTTTCCAGAAACAGAAAGACCCCATATGCTTGTGAATTTGGCAAGCAGTAACTCTGTGAATATGTATAACTGTCCTAAGTTGTAAGTTGTGCTTCAAGTGTGCCTCCAAACTAAGCTTTTGTAACACAAATGAAAGATACCCAGTTGGCTTCTTCTTAGACAAGTAGGTACTTGTTATGATGGTGGCAAGAAATCTGCAGGAAAAGTGGCTCACAAGCCGTTTACTGTAAAATAATTAAAGCTTATTTATGTCAAGAGGCCTTGGGAAAAAAAAGAGAGCATAAACCAATTTGCATTAGCACTTTACTATCATCCCCTGCTTTCATTTCAATTAACAGACCAGCAGGTGTTCTTTGCAGTTAAAAAGATAAGCTATCAAGGAAGAGGATGATTTTTTGGCTGACCTGCAGACACCATGGCTTGCCTGCTGATTGGGTTCATACCTCCCTGTACCAATTTCTGAGGTGTTAATTTAACTGTTCCTCTCTGTCACGCAGGTCTCGGCCTTGAAAAATAAACTGAAGAAGCAGTCCACAGCTACTGGTGATGGAGTAGCCAGGGCCTTCCTTAAGGCACAGGCGGCATTGTTTGGATCCTATAGAGATGCACTAAGATACAAACCTGTAAGCTATCTGTTATACAATTCAAATGTTAATTTTCTCTTGACTCTTAAGCCTGCAAATGTTCTTAATGTCTGCAAGGCAGAACACAAACCATCTCACTACTGTTAGAAAACTCCCCCTATGTCCTCCAGGGAAATGTGTGTGTTGCCAAGTCTCATTGCTGATTATGGAAGGCAAAGTACAGCAAGCACAGTTTATGCCAACAACAGGAAAAACCCTTGGTGTGCCAATCGACTGCAACATCCAACGAAGACCCTAAAGCTTTCATGTCATTGTAGAGGGCTGGTGTAGACATAATCCTGGCTGATCTAATGTGAAGCTGTAGTTAATGTATGGAAAAGTTAGTGGGATCACTTTGAAGACGGGAGAGACATGTATTCCAGAGGCTGGTTCCCAATTTGCAAACTATGGTTTGCAAGGAGCCAGAATTATGACTGTACTGGGCCAGCCTCAGTTTTTCCTAATGGAGGCAGTTCACACACTCAGCTTCGACTTGCTGAATGCTGTGTTGTGAAAAAGTGATTTGCATAGCATATATGAATCAGCCCTTATATGTAAGTAAATGTAATGATCTTGCTGAGAAGCTGGCATCTTTGTAGGTTGGGTATATCTCTGTCATTCTAAAGCCCATATCTTCACAACTGTAGAGACTTTTACCTAAAGTGTTGCCCTCCAGCAAACTACTTATCTGTATTATGATAAGTTATAACTATTTCACAATTTTAAACCATCTTTCTTGCGCCACATCACTAGTGGCCTAGGCCAGAATTGTTATTTCTATTTTACATGGAAGCAGCCAATGTGCAGAGAAAAAAAATTATAGTAGAAGTCAGAGGCTAAAGAATTGACTGGGTTGTAAACCCCCACTCTACTATCTCTAGGGCCTAGAATTGTCACCTTTTAACAGCAGCCTGACACAGGGTTGCCACTCTTATCTCCTGCCTGGCATGGATATACGTGTTGGGGAAAACTTCACCTGCTTTCGTAGTCTCCTCCACCTACCCTTCCCTCACTTCACTGTTTTTCAACTGAGTTACTACTCTAGCTCCTTCTTTAAGCCCTCTTCTCCCCGCACTCACTGCTTATTATTTCCATGCACCTCAGCTTCCATAAGGTGTAACGTTTTAAGCCTTAGCGGAATGACAACTTTCCTTTATTTCACCAAGGCTAGGCTACATACACTCTGCTACTATATAAGCTTTGCTGCTTCAACTGCTACGATGCTAGTTACATTGCATCAGTTCAGCCAGTCAGTGTCAGAAGCTTCACTGTCACAAGGGCATTGTAATATAGATAACTTATTTTTAACAAACCATAGTTAAGTTTAACCACAGTTTAGGGTTTGGCCATAACACTAAACTTTGATAAATCAAAAACAGGTGAAAGCTTCTGATTTCCCCACAACGATGCTGTGGAGGGGAGGGGAGAGCATAAGAACATAAGAATCATTCTGGATCATACCAAGGGTCCATCTAGTCCAGCATTCTGCTCACACACTGGCCAAACAGCTGCTTGTGGGAACCCACTAGCAGGACATGTGTGAAATAGCACCATCCTGCTCGTGTTCCCCAGTACTGGAGCTGGCATATAACCATTTGGACTAGTGGCCATTGATAGCCTTATCCTCCATGAATTTGTCTAATCCCCTTTTAAAGCCATTCAGATCAGTGGCCATCACTGCATTTTGTAGTCGCAAATTCCATAATTTAACTTGCATTGTGTGAAGAAGTTCTTCCTTTTATTTGTCCTGAATCTCCAACCAGTCAGTTTCATTTGATGACCCTGGCTTCTAGTAATATGAGAGAGGGAGAAAAATGTCTCCCTATCTCCTTTCTCCAAACCGTGCATAACTTTCTGCACTTCTATCATGTTTCCCCTTACTCAACTTTTTTCTAAGCTACGCAGTCCTGGACATTGTAACCTTTTCTCATAAGGGAGTTGCTCCAGCCCATTTTAGTTGTCTGAGTCTTACACAGGCTCATTCCCATTACACAAAAGCATGGATTATCATGATGTACAAATGAAATCAAAGTGTTTTCCAGAGGAGTAGCAGCATTAGTCTGTTGCATCAAAACCAACAAAGAATCTTATGGTACCTTAAAGACTAAAACACTTATTATGACATAAGATTTTTAACTTTCAATTTTTCTAATTTTCAATCTGTAATTGCTGGACCTTAGTATTGTTTAAACAAAGCTTTGTGTGTGCTTTTAAGTTAAGTAGTGGGTGGTTTTTTCCCTTCTTGCAGAAGCTTCAGTATCTTTTGCATGGCTTTATCTTTTTCTTGGCTAGCTTTCTGAAATGGTGCCAGACTTTTTAAAGTGCAATATAAATCAAGGTAGCTGTTTATAGTATTTATAATCTTTTAATGATACATGTTTTTAAGAAAGGTGATTTGTTTAGTGCATTACAGTAATTTTTTTCTTCATGCTTTATCACAAAGAATTATACATTTATCATGCTTAATGTTTTTTTTTCCTCCCAAGACGTTTCATAAATTAGCAAATAGTGTTTTTCTGTGCTCATTTTCTTGATAAGTTTTGTTTATAATAAATGTAGCCATGCTTCTGTTATTGTTTCTTGTCCACTTCTTTTGACTTAGACAGCATGACTTTCATTGACTTGATATTATTTGGAATAGCCCATTAAATCTGAGCAAGGCAAACTAAGAATGGAAAGGATTATGCACTCTCCACTCCCTTCTCTGTCTACTCTGAAAGGCAGAAACTACTCAGGGTCTCAGACAGAGGTCTTTGCGACAGTCCCTTCACACTAGGACCTGACGCATAAACCCTTCTCAGACTAAGCACCAACACTTAAAAACCTGAGGGGAGGGTCAAATGAAACCTTTCCCCTACCAATGAGGGAAAAGCTTAATACAGGTCATTAAGGATCTATTTTAAATTTATGATACTGTGGGTACAAAGGTGTGTGTGTGTGTGTAGATTTAACAGTAATGCAGGTTAATAACGCCAAGCTGACATGTAGGATTTGGGTAGCAAACAAAATAAAAGTAAGTTTATTTTAATTCTCAAAATCTTAGTTCCAGAAAATAACTTTAAACCTGCCTACACCAAACACTGTGTAATTAACCTAAGTCCCTATAACTTTAAATACTTTCACTCTTCAGACAAGCACTGATTTCTCTCAAAACTCCTGACAGACAAGACATGAATAACCCAACTAACCTAACTCCCCAACTCCCAACACACCAGCACCCCCTGACATCACTCAAACACTCCTTATATACCGTATTTTTCGCTCCATAAGACGCCCCAGACCATAAGACGCACTTAGTTTTTGGAGGAAGAAAACAAGGAAAAAAATATAAGATGCACTTACGTAGGTTTTGGAGGAAGAAAACAAGAAAAAAAAATATTCGGTGGTATTTTTCTGCAAGAAAATACTACAGTTAATGAAGGAACTATCAGTAATGTGTCCTTCATTGTTATGAGATTGTTATTGTTACCACCTCAATTATGGAAGAGATATAAAAGAATAAAGGTGCCTGAATGCATTTGCCAGCTTTACACTGAGCACTGGTGTAGTGGCTAAGCAATTTCTTTAATTTAGTACCGTATTTGTTTATAAAATGTTTATAATGTTACTACCTCACAGGGTTGTTGTGAGGATACAATGGAGAGGAGGATTAGGATTACCAGTACCAGCCGCCTTGAGTTCCTTGCAGGAAAAAAGGTGGGGTATATCACAATTCCCCTCCCAATAATGGATAGGATATTCTTAATTCCAGGATCATTTTAAAACAGTAGGGTAATAATACCTATGTAGGTTTTATGAAGAAATCCGATTCCCCCACGCATAGCCTGCTACCCGCTGCCACAAGATTTCAGCGTTGGCGGCAGCATTGTCCGCTGGCCGGCCCCCCTCCGTCCCTCGGCCGCGGCGCCTCCAATGAGAGCACGGCTGGCTGGGCGTGGCGTTGCTGCTGGCGGGAATCAAGCGGCTGGGAATCAGCTGGTAAGCAGGGGAATCAGCTGGGAGGTGGGGGCTTGTGCTGCTCTGCCCAGGAGGCCTCCGCTCTTTCGCCGACGGGCGGGGCAGGGGCGGTGGGCTCCGGAAGTTGCCGCAGCAAAGCTGGCCCTGCGCCCGCCCGCTCGCGTCCCTGCTGCCGGGCTGGGGGGGGGTGCCGCCGCCACGTCGCAGCAAAGTTTTTGGGGAAACGGCTGGCCTTGTCCCGCTCCACGCAGCTCGCGTCCCTGCTGCCATGGGGGGGGCGCTGCTGCTGCCACCGCCACCGCAGCAAAGTTTTTGGGGGAGCGGGCAGCCTTGTCCCGCTCCGCGCAGCTCGCGTCCCTGCTGCCATAGGGGGGTGTGCCGCTGCTGCTGCCACCACCGCAGCAAAGTTTTTGGGGGAGCGGGCGGCCTTGTCCCGCTCTGCGCAGCTCGCGTCCCTGCTGCCTGTCATAAATCCGCCCAGTGTCAAGATAAGCCGTTCTCGTTATAACAGTCCGAGTGTCCAAGCCAAGATATATTAGTCCAAAACCGAGCAAACGTAAACCAGTTAGGGGTCAGGCACAAGCGTAGTCAGGGTCGTTCCGAAGATCAAAGGTACAGGGGTCCGAGGTCAGGAATATCAAGAGCGTCTGGTGGTAGCTGTAACAAACAATTGCTTCCAGCATCTGAGTGTGTTTGGGACCTGCCTTTTGAGCAGGTGCTGATTGGTAAGGCTGCCCAGCTGGGTCAGGCTGCAATTAGCCTGACCCCACCCCAAACACACTCCGGCACGGCTGGTCTCTGTCTGACCTACTGGAGGCACAACACTGCCATGGGGGGGCGCCGCTGCTGCCGCCACCGCCACGGCAAAGTTTTGGGGGGAGCGGGTGGCCTTGTCCCGCTCTGCGCAGGAGCCATGCGGAGCAGAGCTGGCCCTGCGCCCGCCCGCTCACGTCCCTGCTGTGGGGGCCCCTGCTGCCGCCACGGCAAAGTTTGTGGCGGGCGGCCTTGCCCCGCTCCGCCCAGGAGCCCTTCGCTCTTACGCCGGACCAGTTGGAGGCGTGCAGAAGAAGGTAGGAAAAAATAAATTATTGGGGTTTTTTTTAGCATTCACTCCGTAAGACGCACAGACATTTCCCCCTCTTTTTGGGGGTGGGAAAAGTGCGTCTTATGGAGCGAAAAATACGGTACTCCTCCCCCCACCCTTTCCAGGACATCACAAACCACACCCACTCAGTTCAACATTCTATATACTCACTAAACATACTAATGCAGACATACACCAGGGAACTGAATTGTGGGGTTACGCCACAGTCTTCCCTAGTCCTGGAACTTGGAGATGCTAGGAATTGAACCTGGGATGTTCTGTGTGTAAACCATTTGCTTTTCCACTGTTTTATGGCTTTTAAGTAGCTAGCACATTCCAACTTGTCTTCTAAATCCACCCTGTGTGAACTACTCTCAAAGAACAACAGTTGCAAGTAAAACAATTAACCACTAAGGGCGAAACCTATGCCCATTTAGGCAGAAAAAAATCCTACTACACCCAGCATCCCTCCAGCCAGCCATGCTGGCTGGAGGAATGCTGGAATTTTAGGACATTTTTCTGTCTAAGCATGCATAGGATTGTGCCCTAAAACTGCTAAATCAGTTTTCAGTTTGCAAAAACAAAAAAAGTGTGCGGGGAGAAAGAAATTTATTAAAAACCAAACAAATGCTTTGTTTTCAATGGAAAGAACTCTGGTTCATATCACTTATCAGTTTTAGAAACAAGGCTATCTCCTCTACTAGATCAGATCTGCTTTTGCTTTTAATATAATTGTACAGGTTTAGCTTACCATCTCATGCTCAAGATGATTATTCCATCTGAGTTGGTGCATCAGTTATTTACAATTATATTAAGCAGCTTGCTTAAAATGTGAATGCAGCTTAAATGGAATGAGTCCTGCTGTGCCCAGCAGCCCGTGAAAAGGAGTTGGGGATGGATGCAATTCTATAGCAACTGTTGTTAAAGAGGACAGATATCTTGTTTGGCATTATTAGTATTTTTTTGGTCCAAGTATTAGCAGTCTACTCTTCAGTAGAGAATCCCTACTAAGCCGTGATCGAACATACTTTGAAAGTATGTTGTAAATCAATACTAAAAGGACCATTACAGCATGCATCTACTAAATATCAGCACAGCATTCCTGTAAAGGCTACTCTCCAGCCTAACCATTACAACAAAGAAAATAAGGTTCTATGGCAGAAATATATTACATAAGAAAAGGTTGTGGAATTGCCCTAGCCGTATTTGCTAATTTTTAAATTGGAAGTGCTGATATGTCAGCAGCAGCCCTTTACCGAACTCCTAGAACTGGTCTGTAGGGTACATCTGCATGGAGTATCTGTATATATTCCCACTTCAGCTTTTAGCACTAGGATAAGGAGCTAGGAAATAGTCATTTGAGGGGTAGGTATGATGCAGTCTAGAAGAACCCCACAGTGGCATTGTTTCTTTTCCATGCAGTGCAGATGGGTAGTGAAATACTGTGAGCAGAAAAGCTGCTGAAAGATGTACAGTAATACCTTGGATTGCAAGTAACTTGGTCTGAGAGCGTTTTGCAAGACAAGCAAAAAAATTTAAAATTTTTTGACTTGATAAACAAGCAAGGTCTTGCAAGACAAGTAGGGATGTAACCGCTCGCCTCGAGCAGGCGTAGCAGGCTGAAATCGGCCCCGCTCACACCCGCCAGAGACTCGCTTTGATATAAGAGTGTTTTGGATTACAAGCACGGTTCCGGAATGAATTATGCTTGAAATCCAAGGTATTACTGTATGTCTATAAAGATGCCTCCTTTATTTGGGCAGAGAACATCAGGGACTCTTCCCTTCCAGTGTGTCCTCAAAAAAGACCATGGAGTGTGAATAAGCACATGTGCTTTTGTGAGGGGGAATCCCCTTAATTTTCCCCCCTAAAGATTTTCATATTCATTGCCCATTCTGAATTTTTGTTTTTCATGAGTCTTCTACAAAACGATCAATAGATTCCAATATGCAAACCAGAGAGATGGAACCTTTGTCTTTGTAAGAGTATTATAAAGTGTTGTCCAGATCAGGGCTGAAAATACCTGTAGAGCTGACACTGCACCAAAAATATTACTGAAATTGCCTTTGCACTTAGTTCTAAAGCCAGGCCAGTTTTATGCCTGCTTGACCAGATAGATTTTACCACAAACCGCAGTTCTTTTTTAAATTTATCTCATACTTGATGTTGGGCAAAGGAGCACCTTTAAAATTTTGCATGTCTTCAAAAGTATCAATGCAAATATCAAGAATGACACTGGAGGGAAATACTGACATTTCTTTTGTTAGAGGTTTCAAAAAGAGGTGAATTTGATACCATGTTTCAAGTTGCTGTGTGGGGTCAAGTGAACCTCTGTAAAAAGTAGGGCTTTTGCAGTGGTGGGCCCAAAGCTGTTGAACAGCTAGCTACCCAGAGGAAGCACATCTCTGGTGGCTTTCAGAAGGGGATATTGTAAGATTCATCCTTCAGGAAAGCACTTGGGATCTTATATGCTTATATGTTTTATTCTGTTTACTGTTTCTTTTTTTAAAATAAGGTTTTGATGTGTGCTGTTTTTACGTATTGTTTCCTTGAGCAGAGGAGTGATAAAATATCAGTATTTTAGGTAAAATAAATACATAAATAAAACTAAACAGAATGAATTATCCTTTAACATTTTAAGAACTCTAAGGGCATAGTCGACTGGAAAATTCTCTTGTGCTACCCCATGGGAGGCAAATAAGGTTCTCTCTTGTACATCTTGTTTCATGTAGGCTGGTGGAGGTGTACTTTCCTGGTAGTTTGTACCCAATTTGTTCTAGCCACACAGAAATGAAAATAATTGTGATGTGTGTTGTCAGGAAGTAAGGGAACAATCCTGTGGCCAATAGACATTGTCTGAAGGGCCATAGGATAGTTTGTATTGCCAGCTCCGAGGTTGGAGACAGTGCTCTGACCTTGGAGCTGGGAATCGGAGAGCCACCCCCTCGCGGCCAATGCGGAAAGAACTGTGCTGACTGCTCTCCAAGGTTGGGAAAACAACCTGGGAGAGGGGCTAAAGGGGGCGTTTAGGGGGGGAGGAGCCTGGAGAGGCCAGGGTATGAGGTATCCTGAAGCTGCTGCAGCCTCCTTCCTTCCTTCACTTTGTGAAACGCTGTCACTAGATGACCAAATATGGCAGTCTAGTGAAAATGCAGAGCAGGAGGAGTGGGGAGGAGAAGCTTGCCTCCACCGCTCCTGCCACTCCGCATTGGATGAGCGTGAGACTCCCGAGTTTGGAGGCTTATGCTGTTCTCCATAGGATTGTGCCCTAAGAGAAGTAATTTTAGAGTTCCCTGTAATAGTTGGTTTCCATTCTTAATGCTTGGTTTCCCTATATTGTATCAGTTAAGACTATGAGCACGACCCACCCAGACTTAAACATTTTAAATCCCATTGATTTTAATGGGAAACCTATGCACAAGCTTATATCGCTTGCTGAAATCAATGGGACTTAAACACACACACAACTTTGATTGGACTGTGCTGCGAATGTTTAATACAGTGTTGTTTAAATGAAAGTCTTGGAGAGTGTTCAAAGCTTTTGGATAACTGAGAGTGTCACATAAATGTAGAAGCACCCAGCAGAGCATTAAACATAGTAATATAAGTAGAGTCCTATTGGAAGGCCTATCTAGTTCAGCATTCCATTCCCATAGTGGCCAACCAGATGCCACAAAAGGAAGTCCAAAAGTAGGACACAAGTGCAATAGTATCCTCCAACTCATGTTCCCGGACAACTGGTATTAAGAGGCGTACTAGGTAATATACAGCAAACATGACTAGTAGTCACTGATAGCCTTATCCTCCATTAATTAAGCAGACATGGGGACATTATAGGATATCCACAATGAATTTGCATGATCATAGGATTTGAATAATTAAGATTTGGGTAATTAGGGGAGGGGAGCTCAGTGTACTTTATTATAGAATCACAGGAAAACAAAGGTCTTCCAAGAGATCCCAGGGTTCATAGAGGGCAAATCCTATGACCATTCATTCTACTCTTATATATTTCAAAGCTTTTCCCCATAGGCCAAATAAATTAGTGCCTTTAACAACCTGCTTGGCTTTCAGAAGAGAGAGATTTTTTTAATTAAAAGTGACAGAGGAACCTGTTAAAAACAAAGTATATTATAGTTTTATTTTATTTTTTACTGTACCTTATAAGTTTGGTTAAGCACATATTGTTGTTAGATTTCCTTTTTGACCCAAGAACACTGTACACATGATCAGTATATGATTAAAAAAGAAAAACATTGCAGTAGCTTAGGGACCATGCTAGAGTCCCTTTGGGACATTTGGTTTTTCCTTAAGTTAAAACTTAACCATCTTGTATAGATAAGAATAACAGGAAGTTTCTTCTCAGTGTAAAATGTAAGTTAAGATTCCTAAGACATGCATTTCATGTTTTTGTTTCTTCTACTTCCTATATTTGTTCGGAGTCAGCACATGGCTTGAAGGATATTAATTGTGTGTGCATGGGCATTATAATTCTGGTATGCTCAAAATTATTGGCAAAAAGAGATATTACATAGAACTGCATTGACTATTCACAAAGAACTACCTTTTTAATATCTCTTTCTTAATTTAGGGAGAGCCCATCAGTTTCTGTGAAGAAAGTTTTGTCAAGCATCGTTCCAGCACTACCAGACAGTTTCTGGAAACGGCAGTGAATCTTCAGCTTTTTAAACAGGTACTACAGAGTGAGTGGATTCTTGATCTAGTTCTTTTCTAATGTACATTGTGTATACATATTCAAGGATAGAGAAATGGATGCAATTTATAAAATATGTTCTCAGTACTCATATCTGAAGTTTCAACTTCAGTAATTCAAGGCAAGCAATAATATATTTGTATCTTCATCCTATAGTCATCAAAATATTCATTCCAATTGTACCTCTTTGAAGTTATAGAGATAATTCTGCTTCCAACTCATCCAGTGAGTAGTTCTGCAAAGAAGTAATGGTTAAACTGTACATAGGAGTTGGATTCAGATTACTGCCCATGGAAGGGGACAGGCAGAAGCTGACTTTCCCCCCTCCCCTTTCCTCTCCCATGAGTCCTCTGAATAGGGAGGACCCTGCTGAGTGAAGAGGACTGCAGTGCAGGATGCTGTGGGGGAAGGGAGAGCTGGTGCCTCTACCTGATTTTCTTCAATCTTCCACTCCCCCCTACTCCCTATGCCACAGTCCACTCGGCAGGCACCCTTGAGGGAGCATTTTAAGCAGGGAGAGGTGGGGTCCAGAAAGTCAGCTTCTGCCCGCTGCCTTCTATAGGTGGTAATCTGGATCCACCTCATAGTGACTGAAGTCCAGCTATACTGGTTCTCTTGGACAATAGATCCTTTGCTAACATGATGTATTCATAGATGATGCATTCATCTTAACATAATTTAGGAGATACTGCACTGAAGAGCAGATCACTAAGGTAGTAGTACAATGCATTTCTTCACGCAGGATTGACTTCAGGTTAATCTCCAGTTAAAAGTCCATCCAGAAGAGTAACACTGGTCAGTAATGTTTTCTGTTGTCCTTTTCCAAGGTAATGCTCAGCCATAATTAAGCATTGCATGCACACGGAGACAGGAACCTCGAGCTCATGCTCTCCCCCCCCCCCTCTTCTCTCCCCTGGTGCAGCTGCGAGAAGAAGACTGGAAGCTTTTGCTTTTAAAGCAGAGTACTGTGTTAGATGCAGACTCAGGGGAACTCTGGTTAGTTTAAACTATGGTTTATTCAAACAAGCTAGGATCAAACTATGGCTTATGATCTAGGCTTGTTCTCAAATCATAGTTAACTGGAGTTCCCCGAGTTCAGATGTAATGAGGAACTCTGGTTAGTTTAAAAGTGGATGCTGCTTATCCCTTCATTGTGGCCACAAAAGAATAGGAGAGAGAAGAGGGAGTGTGCAATGTATAAGAATTGTGTGTTTTGTTCAGTTGTTTCCCCACTGAATCTCAAAATGCTTGATTTGAAGCTGTTGTCTGGGGGTGAGGAAGAAGTTCTTAGATGGACTAGATGTCCGGAGTGCTCAAAGCAGAAACTTAATTTGAAAAGCAAATTGCCATTGTTTCAAGGAGGCACGATGTGGTAGTAATGGGTGACTTCAATTTCCCTGATATCTGTTGGGAGACTTATTCAGCCAAACATGGCCCCTCCAAGAAATTCCTGAGCTGTGCTGCTGATAACTTCCTCCTACAGAAAGTGGAGGAAGGAACTAGAGGATCGGCTATCCTTGACCTGATTCTAACCAACAGAGACGAGTTAGTGGATAAAGTGGCAGTTTCGGGAACTCTGGGGGAAAGTGACCATGTTATACTTGAGTTCTTGATTCTAAGGGGAGCAAAAGCTGAGTGTAGCCAAACACGTACCCTGGATTTTGGGAAAGCCAATTTTAACAAACTCAGAACAATGATTAGTAAGATCCCATGGCAAGCGATCCTCATGAGAAAGGGAGCCCAGGAGGGGTGGGAGTTTTTTAAAAAGGAAATTTTAAAGGCACAATTGCAAACAATTCCCACAAGGAAAAAAGGCAGAGGGCAACAGAAGAAGCCAATGTGGCTTCACAATAAACTCAAAGATGACCTGAAAACAAAAAAGAACACGTATAGGAAGTGGAAGGAAGGACAGGCTACAAGGGAAGAGTACAGGCAGGTAGCACAGAACTGCAGGAATAGTGTCAGGAAGGCTAAAGCTGAGAATGAGCTAAGGTTAGCGAGGAATGCTAAAAGCAACAAAAAAGCTTTATTCAGATACATGCACAGTAAAAGACAAACGAAAGAACTGGTGGTTCAACTACGCAATGAGGATGGCAAATTGATAACAGAAGACAAAGAAAAGGCAGAAGTGTTCAATTCCTACTTCAGCTCGGTCTTCTCCCAAAAGGGTCTATGACCCCCCTGGCAAACCTGAAGTGCAGACTGAAGGGGCAGGATTGCAGCTTGAGATTGATAGGCAAATGGTCAAGGAGCACCTGATTGCTCTGAACGAGTTTAAATCTCCAGGGCCTGATGAGCTGCATCCTAGAGTAATAAGGGAACTGGCAGAAGAACTCTCAGAACCACTGTCTATTATCTTTGAGAAATCATGGAGGACAGGTGAAGTGCCAGATGACTGGAGGAGGGCAAATGTTGTTCCCATCTTCAAAAAGGGCAAGAAGGAAGAACCTGGGAACTATAGGCCAGTCAGTCCCCGGGAAGATTTTGGAGCAGATTATAAAGAAGTCAGTCTGCAAGCACCTTGAAAACAATGCAGTGATTACTAGAAGCCAGCATGGATTTGTCAAGAACAAATCCTGTCAGACTAATCTGATTTCATTTTTTGATCGGGTAACCTCCCTTGTGGACTGTGGGAATGCTGTGGACATAATATAACTGGACTTCAGCAAAGCTTTCGACAAAGTGCCTCATGATATCCTGATTAGCAAGCTAGCTAAGAGTGGGCTAGATGGAACAACTATCAGGTGGATCCACAATTGGCTACAGAATCGGACTCAAAGAGTGCTTATCAATGGTTCCTTGTCAAACTGGGGAGAGGTAACGAGCGGGGTACCACAGGGCTCGGTCCTGGGCCCGGTGCTCTTCAACATTTTTATTAATGACTTGGATCAGGAGGTACAGGGAATGCTTATCAAATTTGCAGATGACACAAAGTTGGGTGGAACAGCTAATACTCTGGAAAAACAAAATTCAAAGTAACCTCAATAGGCTGGAGCGCTGGGCCGAAAACAACAGAATGAAATTTAATAGGGATAAATGCCAAGTGCTGCACCTAGGGAGAGGAAACCAAATGCAGAGTTACAGAATGGGGGACACTTGGCTCAACAATACTACAAGTGAGAAGGATCTTGGAATTGTGGTAGATCACAAACTGAATATGAGCCAGCAATGCGATGTGGCTGCAAAGAAGGCAAATGCAATTTTGGGCTGCATTAATAGAAGTATAGCTTCCAAATCGCAGGAAGTGATAATTCCCCTTTACTCGGCACTGGTTAGGCCTCATCTTGAGTACTGCGTCCAGTTCTGGGCACCACACTTTAAGAAGGACATAGACAAACTGGAGAGGGTTCAGAGGAGGGCAACAAGGATGATAAAGGGACTGGAAACAAGGCCCTATGAGGAGAGACTGAAAGGACTGGGCATGTTTAGCCTTCAGAAGAGGAGACTGAGGGGAGATATGATCGCACTCTTCCAGTATTTGAAGGGATGTCACACATTGGAGGGCCAGGATATCTTCTCGATCATCCCAGTTTGCAGGACACGGAATAATGGGCTCAAGTTACAGGAACCTAGATTCCACCTAAACTTCAGGAAAAATTTCCTGACTGTCAGAGCAATAAGACAATGGAATCAACTACCTAGGGAGGTGGTGGGCTCTCCCACTCTGGAGGCATTCAAGGTGCAGCTGGACAGACATCTGTCAGGGATGCTTTGACCTGGATTCCTGCATTGAGCAGGGGGTTGGACTCGATGGCCTTGTAGGCCCCTTCCAACTGTACTTTTCTATGATTCTATAAGAGAGAGTGTGCAATATATAAGAACTGTGTGTTTTGTTCAGTTGTTTCCCTACTGAATCTCAAAATGCTTGATTTGAAGCTGTTGTCTGGGGGTGAGGAAGAAGTTCTTAGATGGACTAGATGTCTGGAGTGCTCAAAGCAGAAACTTAATACAGTAATACCTTGGAATGCAAGTAACTTGGTCTGAGAGCGTTTTGCAAGACAAGCAAAAAAATTTAAATTTCTTTGACTTGATAAACAAGCAAGGTCTTGTAAGACAAGTAGTGTAGGGAAGTAACCACTCGCCTCGAGCGGGCATAGCAGGCCAAAATCAGCCCCGCTCACGCCCACCAGAGACTCGCTTTGATATAAGAGTGTTTTGGATTACAAGCACGGTTCCAGAAACAATTATGCTTGCAATCCAAGGTATTACTGTATAAACATTAGGGAAATACTCTTAGCTTGTTGGAGTGGGTGGGGAGGCTGTTCCAGTTCTATCCTGGACATAGCTTTGCCGCCATCTCATTTATTTTGAGCCTGTTAATGTATACATCAATATTTTAAAAGGTTCCATAAGACTTGTTCCTCTCTTGTCTGAAGGAAAGTGATCCTTAAATGGCCGACCTGAAGAAATCCACTGCTTAGATGTAGACAGAACAAAATAATATAAATATAGCCAAGAGATCAATCCTAAAAGCTGCTTATAATGTTGGATAAACACTGCAACCCAAGCTACAGGACACAGTGGAAAACATCATCTCTGATTAAAGCAACATCTTAGGCAGGGAGGCCATGCTTAACTAATCTGCTAGCTCTCTTTGAAGATATACTACCATGATAGATAAGTTAAATTCACAGGATGGTAGGCAACTTTCATTATAAAAAAAATTTGCAAGTTTCTGTCTGAGATTTAATGGCTGAGCTAGAGATTTATGACAATATAACTGAAATATGTGCAGTTTCTAATTGGATAGAACAAAAATAATATTATCTTCCAAGGGTAAAAGAAAGATGTTTTAAAACTATTTCATTTTTATAGCCAATGTATTGCCTCTTCTTCAGTTTATTTTTTGATATAATTCCTCCTCCTTATCCTCCATCCAGCTGCCTTTTATCCAAGAGCTCATGTTTGTAATTGGGCTTCTTTCAAGGTTATTTGAGTCACAAGAGGGATGCATTTAAAACTTTGCCATAAGTCCAATGGTAAACATTCTTTTTAAAACAGAAAATAAATCTGTTTATAGGCTCAAAGGCCTATAGTGAAACAGTACAAACTGGCTTTCATTACTGTAGTTTTGGAACACACATCCAGCCATGTATTAACTCTGGCTCTTTGGGAAAGTTAAATGATAGAAAACCTATTGATTAGAATAGATTATGAAGGCTGTGAATACCACATTATATAGTACCAATGTAGTAATAGAACACAGAAGGCTTTAGACAAGATTGAAAGCTCCACAATGGGGTATACACTTGTGTATATGCCCTTCACTTCCTTCTAATTCTCTTCAAAGCCCACCTACTTGGAAATGAGAATCACAAGAAAGGATATCCAATTGGGAGAGGGGGAGAAGGACACTGCATATCTGAACTGGCTACAGAGCAAAGACATATGTCTGTAACTGCACTGATAGTATACCATCATTTATCGTTAACTCCTCTGGCCTGATGCTAAAAACATTGGATGTGATATCACTGATAATAGGCAGAATCTCTATTTACACACTACTAAGCAATGTTGGTGATGTCCATATACACCAGTATGATGTGGCTGTATATCGGAGGCCTCAGGTGGGATTATTATATTTGGTGATAATTGCAACTGAATTGTGTGAATGTATGAGACTGCTAGCACCAGCCACCTTGAGGTGAGTCACCACATAATCATTGCTCTTAAGCCTCATGTATATATAATCTTTGGTAACTCCTGCATTGCTGCTTCTAACAGCTTTGGGAAACAGTGGCAACTGCAGCTGAGGAGAGGCTTCTTTGCATATGATACCTCATTAAGAGGAAAACATGTGAAATGGGGCTAGGGATCATAACTAAGAGTCAAAGGTCAAGATCTTCTTGAAGTTATCACAAACAATTGTCAGTCAAGGTTGCGGAAATGGTAATGCTTGTGGGTATGGCTGCATAGTGCTAAATCTAAAGCATAGAGAAAGATGCTAAAGAAGAAAGGCTACCTTCTTTACCTGATTTAGAATGGGGAAGTGGAACATGCCCATGATATGGCCAATGTGATAACTGTGGGAACTCCTTCTGTGGTTTATATGACTAGGAAAAGAACATTGACCAGCTCTATATCTTTCTGTTCCTCTTTACAGCATTCAGAAGTGCATCTGGCAGTTCCAGCCCTTTCAAAACCTTTGTGCAGTTGTGCCCTATGTTGAAACTTTGAAACTACTGTCCGATCAAAGGGTAGTATCCAATGTTAGTCCTATATCAAGTAGATCAATTGAAATGAATGGGACTTAAGTTAATCATGACAGACTTAAGCCCCATTCCTTTTAGTGGGTCTACTCAACATAGGTCTAAGATTGGATACTACCCAAACAGAAATAATGCATGTCTTAGGACAGGAATGATCAATTTCTTTAATCTTTGGGTGGGCAGATGGCCCTCTGTTCTTCAGACAGTGGTCTGAAGGCCAGGGGTGGTGAACTCTGTAATAAATTTGGCACTATCTAGCAGAATACATTTCCTTCTTACACACAAAACATAGACATAACATTGAACACAACACTGAACATTCTCACGAGGGGCCAGATAAAATTTCTTCAGGGGCCACATCCATCCCACAGGTCATCAGTTGTCCATCCTTGTTTTTCTGTTCATTCTTTTAGGTTAAATCCAGACACTTCCCTATTCATTTCTGGGCAATCCCCATTTGTATTAAAGTTATCTTCTGTGCAAGATTAGAAGAAAATAAAATAAGCCCCACCAACTAAAGCTTAACAGCTCAGTTTTTGCGCTGTGTAATTTTACCTAATGATGAGACTGTTCATAAATCATGTGTTTGGTTTTGTAACAAGGGATGAATTCTTAGCTTTCCCCAGAAAGATAATGTCTTATGGTTCAAAGAATGTTTTCTGCACAGTGGTAGCTAAAGGTACTTTATCTCATTCTTGTTGTGAAATAATCCAGTGATCCCATACCGTGGTCTGACCATGAACCAAACCCATTTGGAAAAAAGCCAGCTTAAGTGGGGTTGGTGGGGAGGGGAATGTTAGCCGAGAAGAAAAGGAAATAATCATCAGTGATAGTGTGTGCTTTGCTGCTACTGCTGTGTCTGCGTTTATCTGGGGTTTTGGGGGGGGGGATTGTATTCATGGAACAGTTTGTTTCATGTCATCAGTCTATCCATTGACAAGCATCAGATTGTCACTGACAGGTCTGTTTGGATAATCTGTGATAGTGTATGACAGTTGGCCAAATAATTAATTTCTATTGGCTCCTGTGTACTGTTTCAGTTAACAGAGATTTAGTAGTAATTCATGTTGGAAAATGTGCAATCAGTCAAATGCTTTCTCTGTTTATCTCATACTTGGGCTACCTAACCATGACAAAAATAGATTACTGCGTGAAAGCATTCTAAAAATGTCAGTGCTTTTGGAGGGTGGAGAAAGACTTTAAGGCAAATTGAGGCTTTTAACAGAGCATTGTCATTTCTTTTGTGAGTTGTAATAAGTTCTCCATTGTGGAATTTCTAAATCTGATGTACCGTACTTGGCATTGTTGCTAAGTTCCACTTTCAGGCCATGCATACTGTAGATATTCTCTGAAAGTCTCAAAATTCTATATGGCTGAATTCAGAGTTCATCATAATTTGGAGAGTTAAAAATATGCCACAGGGTCACATACTAATTTCTGCCTCCCTTCACTAGTTTGCACTAACCATAGTTTGCCATGAGATTCAAACTGGGGAAGCTATGATTAGTGCTAACTACAATTGTCTCTGAACCAAGATTTGAAAACATGGTTTGAAGTGAGTTTGCAAACCATGTTTAGCATTAACCATGGTTTGCCTGATTTTAACATTGCACAAATTATAGTTGGGTAAACCAGGAAAGAGAATCTGTGTGTGACGGGGAGAAGGCAGCATATTCCCAATCCTCCAATGCAAAGTCTGAAGTGAGCCTATAAAATGTGCCTAAAGAATAAACTTTACGAAGGTCAGTCACAAAGTGTTTGTGGTTAAAATTTATTCTTGGCCAGGTGACATTCCTTATATATACAACTGAATATGGAGGAAGAATGTTCTGAAAGTGAAGTGCTATGAAAGGCCCAGTTCTGTGGCCCTAGGTGTGAATTAATGCTTCTTTGAGTTATATTGTAAAATGTCAGTAATTGGAGCAGAGTTCTGTTCCTGAGTCTGAGTGATACATGTTCTCTCACCAAACAGAATATGATTCTTTAGTGTAAGTGTTCACGCATTGAGCTGTATAGTACATATGGACTGAATTCATGGCAGTGTTAAGGAACTATGGAGACTTCCTGAAAAAGAATCAGAATTTGCAATTTAGCTCCTATGGAATATGTGCAAATGATTCTTACTACCCTCTTTGAATTTCTGGTGTAACACATGCAAAGAGAGAATTTGCACTTTCCCCCCATGTGTGCATTCCAAATGTGTGTGGAATTCTCACATTTCTCCATAGAGAGATGTGAAAGATTTTGCTTTGTAGAAAAGCACCCTTCACAGGAAGGGTGAAAAGTGAAGGCCCAAGTCTTTCACACTGCCATGTTCTTTGTTGCGGCTACTTGAAGCTACACTCAATTTCCTAGGTTCAAATATGTTGTTGTCATTATATTTATGATCACTGCTTCTGTCTATGGACCAAAATCTGAGTCCGTGGGTGAGTTTGTGTAAGCTGATGCAAAAACAATGGTGTGGCGACTTGTTGTCTCCCTTTTTAGATGGCCCAGAATTCCTATTAGATACTGTTTACAAAAGCAATCACTTTTCCTATCCAGTATTAGAACAATACCATTAAATGTAGAATTTTTTGGTATGTTTCTTTTTCACATCACAGGTATGAAAACAGAAATCCAAAGAAATAACCAAAAATAATCCTGATTTTAGGAATTTCATTCAGGCTGAGAAATATGAGTCACATAAAGTACTCTCACAATGAAATTACATGTAAAATCCTACTGTAGATTTGTAATTGCATTTGTCATTTTAAGTTCACTATCATTTTAAAGTGCTCATAGCTATCTATGAATTATTTGTGGGCAAGCAGGAATTATTTTTTTCCTTATTTTTCTTACTATTTTACATTTCATATCCTGCCTTTCTTTATAAATAAACTTATGGCAACTATAAATTTTTTTAGACAAAAATCACTTACAAAATATATCAAAAATAAAAGTAGAAGCAGAGAAAAACAATATACTATGGGAAAGAGGCATAAAATAACGAGCAATAGCCATCAACACAAATAAAATTAATATAACAGCAAATAAGGCCTTACAAGTCTTGGGACCGCAGTACCTGACAGTGCCTGTCCTGGTATAAACCTACCCATGTGCTATGATCATCATCTGAGGCCCTCCTCCAAAGGTGGTTTGGAGGATGGCAACAAAGGAGAGAGCCATCTTGGTGGTGCCTTCCTCCCCAATTGTGGAACACTCTCTCCAGTGTGGAACAATGTGGAACATGTCACCAATGTTGTCATCTTTTCTGTGCCAGGTTAAGAATTTCCTGTACTCCTCCTAGGCATCCTGCAATTTTAAGGGATCCTGGAATTTTTATTGTTGATAGTTTAAAATTATTTTTATATTTTTGTATGTTAATAGTTTGATATTATGTTATTAAAGGGGCCAGGAGAACCCCTTTAGCTAAGGTGAGTTGCAAAAAAAAAAAAAAAGTTCTGCCATGATAAGCCTCAAATTTCTACTGTGCATAAAAATAACACCTGTTTAACTAATAACGTGAAATTTAGCATCCATGAGCTACCCAATGAGGTATACAGTTGTGCAAAGTTTCAAAGCAATCCGATAAAAATTGGCACAACAAATTAAAAAGGGCTAAAAATTGATGCGTTTGTACTTTTTACTCTAAGCTGTGGCTCATCTTATCATACATTTCTTTCAAATTTTGGTGAAAACTACTGATGTACATTATTCAGGTTTGTCGAGGAGATGTGCCTTGCATTGGTTTGGTGAAGTTCTGAGCTGTGGTTAAAAAGTTATTAAAGTTTTTCTGCCCCATGAAAGCCTATGGCAGCAACTGCAGGCAAAGTTATGTTGGACATGCTCAGTTTCACTCTGAAGCTAGAATGCTGCCAGTACTCTAAGGTTTTCAGAAGAATTCAAGTGTTGCTGTGAGCATTCTGTCAGTGACGGCAGGGTAGCAGAAAACTGTCAACTGAGATAAGAGTGAGGAAATATTGAAGGCTGAGGGAATCACTCTCTTTTTAGTTTGTTTTTATTTTATTTTCAAAACACTGTAATAATAAATGTCCTTTGTAAAAACCAGGGAAATTAAATTATTAAAAAACCCTGCCAGTTTATGAACAGAATTAAGTGTTGGAGCTATGTGGATCTCTTCAGATTAGGGCGTTCCACAGAGTTAGTGCCATCACTAAGAAGGTCCTGCTTCTGGTAGACTCCCAACCAACTTCAGTTGGTGAGGGCACCTGGAGCAGGACCTCAGATGTTGAACAGAGTACACAAGGGCTATATATGGGGGGGAGGTCCTTCATATCCTGCCTTTCTTTATAAATAAACTTATGGCAACTATAAAAATTTTTTAGACAGAAATCACTTACAGATTATATCAAAAATAAAAGTAGAAGCAGAGAAAAACAATATAATATAATAAGGTACCCATATCTTAAGCCATTTGTAAGTCAGAAGTACGTAAGTCTCATTGAGTTCAGTGTGGTTTACTGCCAGGTAAGTGGGATTTATTATTAATTTAAAATATTTCTAGGCCACCTTTCAGGGTATAGGATTGCAGCCTTAGTCTTTATAGATAACAACTTGAGCAGCAACTTGAATTGAGCATGGAAACGAATAGTCAACCAGTGTGGACCAAAAACAATGGAGTGATATGCATCAAATGTCCATTCCCAGCCAGCAACCTTACATCACCATTTGCATCAGTTGTGGTTTTTCAGACACTGTCCTGCATAAAATATATCACAATAGCCAAGACTGGAGTAGTAAGGCAAGGAAAGCTGTGGCCAGATCTGACTTCTCTAGAAGGGGATTCAGCTGATGCAACAGTTAAAAGGCACTTCTAGTTACCACCTCCTTTAAAAGCAGTGCTGGATCATGGAGCACCCCCAGATTGATAAACAGCACTTTCTTTAATTTTCTGTTTTTAAATGTTATTATCAAATATACCAAATACAATACAATGCCAGTTAAATTCATGCCCACCATTGGAAGCATCATAACTTTATATATATAAATGCTTACAAATATTATGCAAGATAATACAATAAGTATACATTTACAATATTAAGGAAGAGAAAGAAGAAAGGGGAGAGGATTTTAGCCAATCTTTAATGTATCAGTCAAGAACAAAAACAAACAAATAAATATAGAAATATAGGCACACACAAAAACAAAATAACACAAAACAAGATGCAAAAAAACCAAATTAAACATGAAAGGGGGAAGAGATGATCCCTTACAATGTGTTTAGAATTCCAATTTTTTTTTTAAAGGCTCCAGTTTTTCTTCAGCCTTATTAACATCTAATTTTCCTTATATCTGATACATACAGCAAGTGATTTTACTAAAGTTTTTCAAGGACCCAAAGTGTAATATGCTATTCTCTTTAATGGGGCATCTTTTCCAATATTTGCATAAATTTATCTTGCTGCCAATACCATATGCAAAAAATACCCCCTTTATTCTTTTGGTACCATGCCTTTAAAATATGAAGATAATAAATACATTCTAGGATCTAATATGAGATGATTTGTTTCTTGCTGTCCCAAAATCCTTTGCTACAGAACAATTCCACTGCTTTTTCAAGGCGTATGTGACCCCACCCAAAACAGGCTCACCTTCTCCCCTCCCCAATTCCTGGAAGAGACACTCCAAAAGTAATTCCATCATGTGTGGATTAAGTTTGTTTCCACCTTCCAGCCCTTCACACCCATCAAGCAATATAAGAAAGAGAGAAAGGGATGGACAGATAGGCAATTAATGGGACTAAATGGGGCATTGCTGCAACTCCGGCACCTTCTGTAGCACAATTAAATAAATTACAATTTTTAAATGTGAATCCTTGACAAATACACCATTGCTTTGATCCATTTTTTTATTGCAGTTTATTGAAGGTCGGCTCGCAAAGCTAAATGCAGGAAAAGGGTTCTCCGATATGTTTGAAGAAGAAATTTCTGCCGGTGGCTTCAGTGGAGGTATAGGTTTACTTCCATACTACTTCGGGTCCTTTCAGTCCTGCTGCATTAACAGAAACAGTGGAGGGTGACAGTATTTTTAAAAAGTTGGCATTCAAGTTGGTGCTAACCCTGTAGAGCAGGAGTGGGGGAATGTGCAGTCCTCCAGGTGTAGTTGGACTGCTGCTGCCATTAACCCTAGCCAGCATAGCCAATAGTGTGGGCTGATGGGAGTTACAGGCCAGCTATATCTGGAGGGCCATACTTTCCCTATCACTGCTGTAGAGAGTTCTCATTATTTCACTAAACAAGTGTTAGATGTACAAAACTGTATTATGTTGCTGAAAATACAAAATTGGTAAAGTCATTTCTTCCACATTTTAGCACACTTCTGTGTAGAGGACAATGTAATCTCAAAATTCTTATTCTATCAATCAAGCTTATCTAAACTGTTG
The DNA here is from genome assembly GCA_021292165.1 of Shinisaurus crocodilurus. Taxonomy (NCBI): domain Eukaryota; kingdom Metazoa; phylum Chordata; class Lepidosauria; order Squamata; family Shinisauridae; genus Shinisaurus; species Shinisaurus crocodilurus. The sequence continues at coordinate 149,672,309 of CM037877.1, read as the reverse complement.
TGGTTGAAGAAGCTATTGTTCCTTGTATTTGAACTCCACAGAGTATGTTGTTATAACTGGTGTGTGTAGTAGAGTCTGGTATTTTTGTAGACCATGTATCAAGGAAGGTAAATATTTATAAATAACTATAAATAACTATAAATAATTTCCCCACATTCTCCTAGTAAAAAACTCAGTTTTCCAGGTAAACAAACTCAATAATAGTGAATTTAAAAAAAGATGAGTTATGAAGGTAGAAAGCCAGCAAGGGTGTGTGGGCCATCCTGTGTATTGTGCGGAGGGCCGCATATATGACTATCTGCCAGCTGGACAGAAGTCGTGGGAGTGTGCTTGGTATTATGAGCTCCTATCTCTCAGGGACCAAGTTCATTCCCTTGAAGCAAAGGTTGCTGACCTGAAGAAGCTAAGAGAAGCAGAGAGGTTGGTGGATGAGACCCTCTGGGACCTAATATTGGTGTCCTAATCCCTGGTCCATAGCTCCTCTGCTGTCGTGGAGAAAGGGGGTCTCAGGGAAGGAGGAATGACTTTTGAGGAAGAGGGAAATGATCCCTCAGAAGGGAACTATTCCTCAGAAGATGAGCAAATATCCTCTCATACTGAGCATATGCCTCTGGGGGGCGGAGCAGGGCTTTTGGCAGTAGGAGATTTGATCATTAGACACATGGACAGCTGGGTTTGTGATGGGTGTGTAGATCACATGATAACTTGCCTGCCTGGTGTGAAGTTTGCAGATATCATGCACCATCTAGATCAGGAGTCCTCAAACTTTTTAAACAGGGGGCCAGTTCATTGTCCCTCAGACTGTTGGGGGGGCTGGACTATAGTTTGAAAAAAATATGAACGAATGGATCAAGTTAAATAAAGGACCAGGGTCCTATTTTTTTTACTTGATTAAATGGAAAGTTATTATAAATTAATAATAAATTAATAATAAATTAATAATAATTTAATTTGCCACAGGTTCAGCCGCCCCTCCTCCCCTTACCCCCACAGGAGACGCAGGGCGCAGGGCGGGCCGGTTCAGCCGCCCCTCCTCCCCTTACCCCCGCAGGAGACGCAGCAATTAAAATGATCAAGAGGTTGGAGTAACTCCCTATGAGGAAAGGTTATAATATCTGTGATTGTTTAACTTAGAAAAAAGGCCAGTAAGGGGAGACATGATGGGGCATACAAAATTATTCATAGTGTGGAGAAAATGAATAAGGAGACATTTTTCCTACCTCTCTCATAATACTGAAACCCAGGGTCATCTCATGAAGCTGATTGATGGGAGATTCAGGACAGACAAAAGGAAATACTTCCTCACACTGTGCATAGTTAAAACTATGGTATTCACTTCCGCATGATGGCCACCAATTTGGATGGCTTTAACATGGGATTGGACAAATTCATGGATGATAAGACTATCAATAGCTACTAGTCCTGATGGCTATATGCAGCCCCCAGTATCAGAGACAGTATGCCCATGTACTCCAGTTGCTGGAGAACATGGGCGGGAAGGTGCTGTTGCACTCATGTCCTGCTTGCGGGATCCTGTGGGCAGCTGGTTGGCCATGGTGTGAACAGAGTGCTGGACTAGATGGACCCTTCATCTGATCCAGCATGACTCTTCTTATGTTCTTAAGGTAATTGTGATAGTCTAAGGGTGAAATTGCTCATCCTCAACAGCAAGACGCTTAATGATGAAGGCATAATTTAACCCTACTTTAAAATCTCCATTTTGATTTTAAGGGTAAATCAGTTTTCCTCAGTCTTGGATTATCTCTCTGTGTGTGGGGTGTGTGTGTGTGTGTGTGTGTGTGTGTGTGTGCAGCAAAAGGCTCATCACACAAATTCTTCCTGAAAGAGAGAATGGTATCTTATAAAAATGGCATCTTAGTTTTTGCCCTCTCTTGTTAATTGAAGTGGAAGTTGATGCTACAGAGCCATAGAGACAGTGGCTATAAAGATTTGTAACACTGGCTCAGAGAACATTATCAAAAATATTTGTATGGCAGGTTGAAGGTATACACCCTCATATTTTGATATTTAAAAATGTATTAAATTAATTAATTAATTTAAGATTATGCATATTAATTTAAATATCAATATGTTTTTAAATTTAGGTAGCAAAAAAAGTGAAAGGTGGTGCACACATACATCTGCTTCCATATTTTTGCACGTCTTACTGTTCGTTTTAAGTTGCAATCCTATGTACACTTTCTTGGAAGTAAGTTTAACAGAACAAACACGGACTTACTCCTAAGTAAACATGCACAGGATAAGGTGGCACACATTTTAGGGGTTTATTTTCAGTAATAATACTGATGGTTGGTATTTGGGACAGTTTCACGGATTAGGCGGCCCACATCAACTCCACTGTATTCCCAGTCCCAAATTGGCATCTAGTCTTGGAATCATTTCTCAAAAATAAATTCTCAGCTTGTAGTGCAAGAATGTGCAGTTTTAAATGGAAATACTATACTGCCAGAAATAAATGGTAGCCTTTGAAGCATGTTTTACAATCCTAGCATGGGTAGAACTATACATGACAAGCGTAGACCATTGTCTTCAAACATGTGTTGTCAGCAAATGCTTCTAAAGCAGAAGGCAGAGGAAGTTTTTTGTTTCTTTGTTTGTTGGCCTTATACCAGGTCAGACTTCATCTAGCCCAGTATTGTCTTTTCCAACTGGTAGCAGCTTTCCAAGTTCTCAAGACAGGGCTCTTTCTCACCACCTGATACCTGATCCTTTTAACTGGAGACACTAGGGGTTGAAATTGCAAAACAGTCTCTTCCCTTTTTTTCCACTAGAAAGTAGATATGGATCTACTGCCACCATGTGTAGTTACACCCATAGAAGTCATTAACATAAGATGAGTTTTTAATGTTTTGGCTTTACCCCAACAAATGCTAGGTAAACAGAATTCCACCCTAGCTCTAGATGTTAGCTTTATTAGTGAACTTAAGAGTTGTTTGAAAATATTATGAAGTCCATTCGTTTCTTGGGAAATCATTGTGTTTCCATTTTTGCTAGCCTTAGTTATTAGTTTAGAGGTTTACATTGTAACAACTATCATTGACTCTCACACTGTCTTAAAATGAACAATAAGTTAACTCTCAATATTATCTAAAAACTAAACCCATAGGTCTTACTTTTTCTGCTAAATACATTTGGATGCAAAGCTACCTCTTTCATGCAATCAAATTTTAACTTGACCATTGTGAGCAATTTAACAGAGTAATAGTACCCAGTGAACATATATACATTTGTAGTTCTCCCATTTGCCTCATTTTCTTCACCTACAAAGGTAGTAGCTACTGTAGGTGGCAGAAAAGAAATCTGTCACTTAATACTCTTACACCCACTTCAAACCTTATGAACAAAATATACTTTCAATAAATTATAAATCCTCTTAAAGAATTCTCAAACTAAGATTATACAAGAAATACTTGTAATGTTTTAAAATTCTGTCCATATCTGGGGTAGGTTTCTTCAAGGAAAGGAATGCAGCCTAAAGTGCTATTGGAAATAAAGCAGAGGAACCCTTGTAAATGAAGAACACATCCTGCTGATGTTCAGTGCATGACATTTGAGTCTTTTAATTTTAATAGAAAGTTAAGACTATGTGTAAATTTCTAAGGAATATTGTGCCTGGTTTTATAAACATTTTAAAGTGTTTCTAACTTTCCTGTTTCCCTTTAATTTACATTTTAGGAAATTCAAGATCATATCACCAGTGGGTGTATACAGTAAAGGTATGAAAGTATGCTAGTATTATGTACTCTGGTATCTGTCGTGCAGTACAAAATGTGTCAGTAGCTTCCATCCATTACCACAATGTGATAATATTGTTGTGTAGTAACTTACAGGAAAACCTCTAGGAATTTGTACAATAGATATGAAAATATATGCACAATGAACCTCTGTGCAAACCTCTCTTGCACGACACCCATTTATGTAATCAGAGCTTATGAAGAAGAACTTCCTGGTTGATTTTGCCCTATATGATTACGTTAGAGTACATTGATAAATGTGTCAGCCATAGAAATGACTTATTATGACCCTTGGGTGGTAGCAGACAAAAGTAGACAAAATGCAGCTGTAGAAATCTTCAAAGTGCCATATATGGGGGCGGCACTGAGGGTTGCATTTTAGGTTAACCAAGGGTGTAGTTTTTCTTGCAGAACTGTAACATTTTACAGAGAGCAGGATTAATGTATGCTTTTAACGTTTCAGAATATTTATATATTGTATATTTCAGAAAGGAGGAGCGCTGATCAACACGGCAATGAACAAAGCCAGCCCAGCTATGAAAACAGCATACCAATACGTAAGATCTGTCCCTCTCCTGTTTCATTTTTGCAGTTACACAAGCAACTGTATGCTCTATTTTGATCTAAGATACTACAAAACATACTTGTTTCCAGAACAGCCATTATAGCTTCTAGGAACTGGGGCTGGCAGACAAGGGCCATCACTTCTACATTCCTCCTGTTCTTCTTGCCAAGATCCACTCCACCCCAGGATGTAGATAGTGTTTTCCCATTAATACACACCGGGGGCTCCAACCCATTTCCTTCCTCAGGAAGGGAATAGTAGCTTCCCCAGCACAGGCCTTCCGCTCTCCCTAAGCTCTGTACACCATTATTAACTTTCAGATGGATACTTCCTTAGAGCGCAATCCCATGCTGCCTGGGGAATGTTGGGAGTTGTAGGACTTTTTTCTGTGCCTTTAGGGTGCAATCCTATGGCCGCTATACAGAATCTAGGCAGCCGTAGGATAATTCAGAATCCCAGCTCCAACATCGGAAATGCGCTCCAAGGTTGGAGCTGGGACTCCACACTCAGAGCGTCCCCCCTCGCAGCTGGCACAGAAAGAACCGCGCCAGTTGCAGCTCCAAGGCTGCAAGAGTGACCTCGGAAATGGGGCAGGAGGGGAGGAGACAGGCTCTGCCAGCATATGCAGTATCCTGGCTGCGCCTCAGCCTCCTCTCCTTGTGCTCCGGGGCAAAACACTTAGACTGCCAAAATCAGCCATCTAAGTGTTTTGCAGGGCGGGAGGAGCGCAGGAGGCAACCTTTGGCTCCGCACTCCTTCCACCCTCCATGGGATGCCTGCTGTAATCCCCTGAGTTCAGAGGGCTACAGGCAGCCTCATTGGATTGTGCTGTTAGTCATTTAGTAATATCTTACCTTCTTCTCAGCAGTACAGTAAATTCCTACTTTATCACTGTGGCTATTCTAGATAAGGGCTGCCTGGTTACTTGATTCTGAAGAGGCTGCCTCTCTCCCTCCTAGTTTGGAGTTATAAATCACTAGCTCAGAGAAGAGTTCACAGGCATAATTCTTGGATGTATTGAAGATTAAATTGTGTGTGTGTCCAGAGCATTTGCTGTGACTACTTATTTGTACCTCATAATAACTATAGTAATTTTATCAACTATCACCCTTTTTTCAAGCAAAGCTATTTGTACCTTTGGCACTCACACCTACTACAAAAGCCCAATTTAATTCAGCATGTAAAACAAGTCAGTTGGCTGTAAACAGGTGCTGCTGAGGATAATCACATATGGTCTTGATGGCACTTTGGCATTTTACTTCACTGAGACTCAACTGCAGCCTCCCCCAAGCTGATGCCCTCCAAACATTTTTGATTACAACTACCAGGCTTCCTGACCATTGGTCATGCTGGTTAGGGCTGATGGGAGTTGAACTCCAGTGTAGAGCCAGTGTAGTGTAATGGTTAGAGTGTTGGACTAGGACTCGGGAGATCCAAGTTCTAGCCCCCACTCAGCCATGAAGCTCACTGGGTGACTTTGGGCCAGTCACGGACTCTCAGCCTAACCTACCTCACAGAGTTGTTGTGAGGATAAGATGGAGAGGAGGAGAAGGAGGAGGAGGATTATGTAAGCTGCCTTGGGTTCCTTGCAGGAAGAAAGGCGGGATACAAATTAATAAATAAAATAAATAAGTCCAAATCATTTGGAGGGCACCAGCTTGGGGAAAGCTGCTAAATTGGAACTAGTGACTTGAGAATGCCAGCCGCACACTGCTTGGCTTGACTATTCATTGACGTTAAGATGGCCCCCTCCCCCAGATGACTTGCTGCAAGGAGTCACGTTGCAAATCATCATGGCACAGCAGTTGGCGTGATGCCAGAAGGGCATATTTTGTGAAACTGAACATTACTGTACATATCCTGTGCCCATTCCCTGTACATGGAGATTATCTTAGTTTTGGGGAAATGTCATGTGTGAAGCAGCCCTAAGTGCCAAACACAGGGGCGGCGGCAGAGGGGGAGAGAGACTCCCTTAACTAAAAATTTCCAAATCACAGCTTCCTTTGAGGCTCTAGTCATCAGTAAATAAATCAGTTCCTTAATCTCATTTTTAAAAGAGAATGTTTAATTGTACATTAATTCAAAATCACACTGAACCTATGAAGAAAAATAATCCAGGTAAATACATTAAAGGCACTCATGTATTCATGTGCTCATTCATAATTTACAGACAGTTCATTAACAGTTTGGTGGAAAATTATTCTTCTCTTTTTTCCGCTCTCAGTTTCCTCCCCACAGTCTGTCCAATTATAATCCTGTACTTACCAGCTCTGGATATCCCTATTCCGCTACCTATTGGGCTCAGCTTTGAGAGGGTTCTTGGCAAAGTCCTCTCTGGGGCCCCTCCTACATTGGTGGGTGGTTACCTGGTGCCAGTGGCAGTGGTGGCTATCTTAATCCCCCACAATGCCTTGACATAGCATCACTCTGCAGCATTGTAGGGAGTTAAAATGGCAGCTCCCCAAACACTTGCACCACGTGCTAAAGGGAAGCAAGGATAAGCATCAGTAATGGGCCCAGCTAAGGTAATCCTGGCCCCTGTGCTAATTGGCCGCTACCCAATCTAAACCTCTCTGACTGACCTAAAACACCATACATGATCAAAATCTGCATATTAGACAATATTTTTTATGTGTACTCCTGTGGAAATTGTCATGCTTTGTATAGCATGAAATACAAAATATTGGACACACACCCAAGTTTATACTCTGTTGAAGATAGTGCAGTACAGATAGGCAACCTTCCTGCTTGGATGTGCATCCAAATACATATTGGAGCATGGATGTTGCTTATCTGCACTGTGTTACTTTCACTGGGCACTGGACACATCTGAGTGTGTAGTTCTTTGAAAGCAATGCAGTACAGATAGATCATCCAAAGTCAAATGGATACACATGCCATTCACCGTGGGTCCAATTCTGTGGTGAGGGGGAGGACTTGAAGAATGGATGCCTAAGGTGGGGGCATCCCCTGGTGGAGCCCATTTCTTCCCCTGGGTCCTTGAACTTGTGCAGTCCCTGTTACAATTTAAAGGGGTCATCTATCTTGCCCAACAGCTAATATGTGCTAATCGTTGTAGCTGCTTTAAGAATTCCAATAGCTAAGCTGAATCCAAATGGGTGCCTGATGGAATGGAAATCCTCTTGATTCTCTTTAAACTTAATATTTACTTTGAGAAAACTTACATTACCTGGAAAACATGTATGCAATTACTTGGCCTCTAGAATGGTTACTTCATCTCTAAATTAAGGGGAACCATAAGTCTTATTTTTGTGCAGGCTGATGTCATGAAGTGGAATGAAACTTGACTGATTATTTTAGTGTGTCAAAAAGTAAACCTAATAATAGTACCAATGCAAGTATGGAACAATGAAAAATATCTCTGTGTATATAAAAGGACTAGACTGGAACACCATTGCCCTAAGCCAGCCTTTCCCAGCCTGGGGCTCTCCAGATGTGTTGGACTACAACTCCCATAATCCTCCAGTCAACACTTCTAGAGGGCACCAGGTTGGGGAAGGCTGCCCTAACCGTTTCCCTATTCAACATGTGGCTGAACTAAGTCTTTGTTTCTGCAAATGTACCATTTCACATAAAAGAAATATTAAGGAAATGCCGATTCAATTAGTATATTTTTTGTAACCCAGATATGCATATGCCAAGATCCAACTCTTAATGCACTCAAACCTTATTAGCAATCATGTGTGAAATTAACAAAGGAAGTAATTTCCCTTCGTTATACCACATAATGTGAGAGGTTTGATTTTTAATTAAATTTCACCTCATATAGTGCACTCTTCAAACCATTGTTTTGCAAATCTAGTTAGTCCTTTTTTCTTTTTCTTTTTTTCCTAGGCAAAAAATCATGCAAAACAGGGAATAAAAGAAGTGAAGAGTAAGTTGAAACACAAGGTATGTAACAGAATTTGTACTTCCTTACCTTGTTTCTTGCTTCAGTTTGAAGCACATACCTTACAAATCCCACAAGATTTGTGTTTTTAATGACTTTTGAAATATGCTTAGCCCTTTGTTCAACAATACATTTTTTATAACGAGCCCTCTGGCAACTATCTGTCATTCTATGCATCCACTTGAATAATCTCTTTATTGTTTGCATATTTATCATGGAAAAACAGAGGTCTTCAAAGATACGTTAACAGGATGTATGTTTTCATAAAGCTGATTGCTTTGATATCACAATTGAAGCCTTTGCTTCAAGCTGAGAATTTAAGGCAAGCAAGTTTTACCAGAGAAATGTAATTCAGAAGGTGTAGTTGTCTGTTTAGGTTTCATGAGATCTGTAAATGGTGGCAGTATTTTAGCATGCTAAAACCTCTTTAACTTTCAAGAACAGCAATATAAAAGTATTGGAGGCATCTCATCAAGTCAGGTTTTTTTTTCAGTTTAGTGTTTTTTTTATTTGTTCACCTGCAATATTTATTTGTAGCTTTAATATTATTGCTTCCCCCCCTCAAATGTCATGGCTAAATACATGAATTGGGTTGTAATTGTTCTTCTTGAAAGCTTCATCTTATTTAAAAGTTAGTTGGCAGCCATTATACCTTACTACAAATTTTAAGTTCTTTTTTGGTGACAAATATTTTTTTTTAAATGACCTACTTTCCCCCATCTTTTCCAGCAAAAATGTGTATGTGTATAGATATAGATATATAAATATATACATATATGCCCAAACATTTTTCAATCTTAAATTTGTTCTCTAGGAAACAGAAGATGAGTATGGGACTTGTAGCTTGGGTATTGTGCAATACACTCCAGTCTACACATTGCACAATGAACAAAGACTGAACAAAGAAAAAAGACGACTTGCACAGGTAAGGCAACACTGTAATTTCATCATCATTGCTCAACATTAAACTATTCTTAAACATTTAAGGAAAGATTCCTGTTGGCAGATATTGAAGAAATGCAATTTATTCCTCAAAGGCAACTTTTTAAAGTTTTTCATCATCATTGGTCCATTTAGCCCAGGAATGTACGTATAACCTTTTCGGCCCTGAGCACCACATATAAGGCTGGCTTGGGGGTTGTGCATACACAGAGAGAGAGAGAGAGAGAGAGAATTCCCAATGATCCTGATACAGATTGCTCTTTCCTTGCTGTCTGGAGAGGCAGGGTATGAAGAAACTGAGGTATAACGGAGGTAAAATTTTAACTGTCAAGTTTTCTATCAATGACTGAAGGACTGAATTGGTTAACAGTAGAAGGCAAAAATGCATACCTTTTATTTGAGGCTTGAGGCTTAGGAGAGATACATTGTAAATATGGTATGCTGGTGGAGTTGCAGTTACAGTACTGTTACCATTGGGAGAGATATGAGACCAGGTTTTTGTCTTATATATAGGAAGGCTGCATCGAAATTGGCATGATCTGATTGGAGAATAACTAAAGATTCTAAAGAAACCTATTGGTCCTGAGTTTGAACAGGGGTGGTATAATGGAATGTTGGCCACACCAAAACTGATTGGCTGGAGCAAGTATAGAGCTGTTGAGATTCATCTAAGGGGATTTTCCTGGGGAGGGTCTGTCAGAAAAAGCCAGTTCTCATGTAACGAGAAGCTACCACAGGTGAATTTCCCTGCAGCGCTTCTTGTTGCAGCACCAGTTGCTATTTTGAAAATTCAAGCCGTGGTAGGGGTGCACCTCAGCTTGTCGTTATGTGTGTACCTGGTGAGGGTGGGTTGTTGGGGTAGTTAACAAGCCACCCACAACCCTAGTAAAGCAAGTTCTAGGTGGCTTGTTAACCACCTCAACAACCTACCCTCACCGGGTTTGCACATAATGACAAACTGTGGTGCACCCCCACCGGGGCTTGAATTTTCAAAACGGCAAGCCCCACAGGAAAATTCACCCATGGTGGCTTGCTGTTATGTGAGAACCAGGTCGAAGAGTTTGTGAGGAAGAGTCTGTCAGGAGGTGTCTTTGTTAGAGGCTGGGGAGCCTGAGAAAGACATCTGCTAGGAAGAAAAGCAGCCATAAGACCTGGAAGCCAATCTGAGACCTGAGAGCATGTGAGGCAGAAGCTGAAAGAGGTCCACAAGTGAGGTGAGGAAGACTCCTGGAGCAGCCGTCAGAAAGAGCTGAGGCCTGAGTGGCAGTGATCTGAAGACAGAGCAGCTGCTGGACCAAACTGAAGACTTCAGGGGAAGCTTGATAAACAGCATTAGAAGTTCCTGTCTGTAGTTAAACTCTACCAGAGAGAAGGTTGCTTATCAGGCCCTCATTGCTAGGCCTGTGAGTTAACTGTGGTAGAGCTTGACAGGGGATTTGGCTTATGTTTGGTATGGGTTAGGAACTAGGGCTTCTGACACCTGGTTGGTTCTGTAACAATATGGAAGCATCTTTTTAAAAAGCAATAACATATAAACCTTGTTCTTAAAGTAACAGCAATCATAACTAATAAGCTTTCTTGTTTTACTCCTTTTTAATAAAATATTCTTTATCTTTGGTGATTATACTTGTACCTCTGATCTGTTTGTCCCTCACCTTAGAGGAAAAGGGTATATTAAATAAGGGGGTGTAGGTTTATGGTAGTAGTGGAAGTGAAGGGAGGAATTGCCCACTGGTGAGCGGTGATCCTCCACAGTGGCTATAGAGGTAGGAGTGCCCCAGTGAGAAGGTGTCCCTCCATACTGGGAAGAGCAGTATGTATCAAGATCTCTGGGGGAGTGGGTGGAGAGTCTGCTTTCCACTCCCTCCCCCAGCAATCTTGAAACTGATGGCCCTTTCCTCACTCAACTGCTAGCACAGGTGGGGAAAGAGCCATCTGTATGAGGAACCCTGCAGGGAGAAAGTGGATAATATAAGCGACAGGGAAATTGGCATGGAAGAATTTGACAGTGGAGGGTCGGCTCAATAAAGGCCTGCGGGGTGGGAGGGCACCTGCAGGTTGTGCACCCCTTATCTAGCCCAGTATTGTCTGCTTTGACTGGCAGGGGCTCTCCAGCATCTCAGGCAGAGTCTTTCCTACTAGCTCTGCTATCTGAGATCCTTCTTAATGGGAGATTCCAGAAACTGGAAGTGGGACCTTCTGCATCTAAAAAGTGGAGACTGCCACTGAGCTACAGTGCCTCCCTGTGTAAAGTATGTATGTATGCTTTGAATAAGACTGAAATGGCTTCTGGTATGTTAAAATTTACTTTAAGAGGGCACAAAATCGAAAATCTGGATTGGTGTGGGTTTTAGTGAACATCTTATCGATTCACATTTCTAGTCCATTTCATCCCCATGTGTCTCATTGATTTTATGGTTTTAAAAATATATCAAAGCAGTCCATTGAAAATCTACATGTGAATATTATTTATATTCATACCAATGTTGAGTGTTAACTAACTTCCAGGTTACAATTATTTGCACAAAATTATTAATAAAACAAGGTAACACTTACAGAATTATAAGCCATGTACATGTTCTATACTGCTCTATACTCATTAGCTAGCTAAGCATAAAAAGTCCAAATTTCAGAATAAATACAAACATTGTGGAGAAAGTATAAACAAAAATATATTAAGAATTTATATATTTGTTGATACCCAAACTATTTTTCTTGCTAGAGTGCAATTTTTACTATCTTAAATAGAGCCATATCAGGAAGTTCATTTTGTGTAGACATTAGATAACATAGAGGGGCATTAATTATCCTGTTATGGTTAGTTATGCTGCCAAGTTTTGGAACTGGGAAAGCAGTTTGGAAACAACCACTTTTTAATCATCTGCAAAAAAAATCCCTTAAATTTGGCACCGCTCATAAATAAGTGTAGCCATTTTGAACTTCCTCCCTTAATAAGGACGCAGGAGTCCTGGAAAACTACAGTTCCCCAAGATATTTGCACTGAAAACTTCCCATTAGTAAAGGTTTGGACCAAATGTAAAGGTTTGGCCCAAATTAAGGCCCAGAGAAATAGCTCCCAACCCCCCAAATTCATGGATGTTGGCAAGTAGGTTTAGGGAAAAGAGAAGGGTGAAACTAGCAGGGGGGGTCCCTTATTAAGGGAAACTGGCTACAGGTAAGTTTAGCAATAGTGGAGGGCTGGCAGGCAAGCATTTAGAATGGGTCAGGCCTTTCTTATATTTCAGAGGATACTCGGAAAACATCCAAGCAGAATTCTTTGTAAAAGCTCAGAAATAATCATTCTATTCCAAATCAAGATGGGGAAGTTTACCCCTCTCTAGTTGTAATTAGTAGTAATCAATTGCCTAAGCTAGTCTGTCTTGTCGGGTTTTTGTTTTTTTTACAATGCTTGTCCTCTGTAACAGGTGGAATAGTACCAGCCCCAGAACACTAATGCCTTGATTTCTGAGATCCGTTTAGATAACACTGTAAATTCATTTATATCAATTGATATCATAATTTATATAAATGACTTCTATCTTTTGGTGAATGTTTCTGTTAGAGATATTTTATGTAACATTACAATGGATTTTCAATATTTGGTGAATTCCATCATTCATATATGAATGCTGACAATCACTGTTTAATTTTGTTGATGCTGAAAAATAGATATTCTGCACTTTTTGGACATACACATCATGAATGCTGACAAATACATTTAGATGACTGTTGACATTCACTGGTATAGTTCTTGAGTTTTAGGACATTCACAAAATTCCTGCGGGAGTGCCAATATTCATAAGTGTGTGAAACTGCAGCAGAACATAGGATGAGATTCAGTTGTGTGAATGGCAATTCTAGGCTTACTGTCAAATCCCTTATTCCAGGGGTGGGCAGACTTCAGGCTTGCAGGATCTACTTTGTTTTTTTAATAGAACATTGAGAACCACTAACTGGAACCTGATGCAAAAGACATACACCTAGAATTAAGGAATTTTGAGCCCAGGAATTTGTTTTGAGTACCAGAATTGAATGGAGCTCATAGTCCTTTCATCAAAAAATCCAGGTTACCCCCTCCAGCTTTCTTAATTTCAAGTAGTATAATTTAGGGGAGGGGGAGTCATTTTGTTGCCACTATTGTTAAACAATTGGGAGTCGGATATCCTTGCCAATCTACTGCAAATAACCCTAACATCTACCAGTATATTCAAATCTACCTTCTGCCATCCCTGCCTTAGTCCAAAGACCATCATGAGTAATGTAGGCATATTTGTATTTTAATTAGGCAAGTAGGCTACATTCAGTTTTAAGTCCATGGTGGTAAATGTCTGCATCTGTAGCTCTCAGTGTCTGTTACATAGGGACACATCGTGCACCAAGTTTTTTAGAAACCTAGTTTTGTAAATATTTAATATATTGACAACTGAGAAAACCTGAACTGCAAAGGTATAGTTAACATTTTTAAGCATTATGACAACTAGCATGCCATCTTCTACCACAAGTTCACTATGTTCTATAAACTGATACTGCAAGATCTGTATTAACTTTGTTTTAAATACATGGCTGTCTTTTGAATGCAAAAAATCTGTAGCTACAATCTGTAGCTTTAATTTGGATTTTCACACAGATCTATCTTTATACATTCATTACAGCCATGAAAATTAGAAATCTACTGATTTATTTTCCAGTTAGGTCTACCTGCTTTTCCACATTAATTGTTCAGTAATGGAGCCAATCTTAATAAATTATACATGTATGTTGCATCATTATTGAGAGCTGTGTGGTTGGCAGAACACTTAAATTATTATATATTTTACATCTTTTGGGGAAAGTTTTGAGAGCAGTATATCCTATGCATAAACTAGGTAATTAAACCACCCAAATTTTAATTACTGGCTAAGGACATTGGAAATGTATTGTTAAAAGAATGAATTTCACTACTAGATCCCAAACATCATTGTCTACGTTGAGTTCCTTGGTACTGTTTTCTACTGATAGATGAAGCTTAGAAATCTTTAGCTAGTTAAGTAATCATGTATGGGTCTGAATGACATATTATGTATATCCAGTTTCTAATTAATGTTGTCTATGCTACATTTGTCCTAATTTGGATTTCTGTTCAGTAACCTTTTAAGAATTTTAGTGTAAAACGTACACCTACAATTACATTTTCCAAGTTAACACAAGATAAGCAATGTGTGAATTTAAATAAAAATGATCCCTAAGACATTGAATATATTTTCTGTTCAATCCTAGCTCTGGGATTGGGGTTTTAAGGTATTTGTCTCTAAAGAAACAAATATCAATAGTAATAGTCATTTACAAATGTGTGAATTTATTAAAAAAAATATCAGTAATTTAGGGCCAGGCTTTTTGAAGAGTTGGCATTATAAAATAAGTATATAAAACCAAGTCATCTTCATTTTTGAAGACATGCACATTAATGCCGTTGTTTCTGACATCGTCATTAGTATTATTGTCATTTTCTAGAGTAGAATATGAATATGCTTTCTACCCCAACAAATAGTAGTTCGTATGCCAGTCCGCTAATTAGTTCGGTTATTTCCTGTTTTTCTGATGAGGTTTAAATAAATGTCAAGGGTACAGCCATGAAGATCTCCCAATTAGGCTTTCCGTTTGTAAAACCCAGCCCCTTTGCTTTTGTATGAAGATGACAGTTCCAACTGCAGCGTCAGTCTAACAGGGCTCAAGGGAAAGGGTATTTCTCTGCTTTTATTGAAAACAAGGCCAGTTTGGCCCAGTGAGAATATCGGCATTGGTCACAGTGCAGATCAGTTGTTAACAATGAATATTTACTCATCTTTATCACAGCAAGCATATACTGCTTTTTTCATTGTCAAATCAACAATAGACTTTTAAAAATTAATGAATTATATCTTTCTCTCTCTCTCTCTCTCTCTCTCTCTCTATATATATATATATATATATAGAGAGAGAGAGAGAGAGAGATCTCCACACAAGATAGAAGGTAAATAATTTTATCACAAACTATTTAATCCTATTAGCTCCTCTGCTCTTTGTGTATTAAATGTGCTCCTGCAAGTGGTGGGTAGGAGACCCCAAAGCAGAACACAAATAAGAAAGCACGATTGATCTTTGCCTAAGATGTTCTAAAAAGAACTGTTCTATTTCTGTAAGACATGTGTCAGCCTCCTCATAGCTATTCTGGGCTGTTTGGTTATGGGTGTGCAGAGGGGGGGAGGGAGAGTAAGAGAGAGAGCTCAACTGCATTGCAAGTCAAAATTAACAGATGGATTGCCCTAAGCAAGGGAAAAACCACCACAACAAAATCTAGTGAAAGTGGAGGGCTGAAGCTTTTTATTGTTAAGCCTTATTAAAACCTTGGCATGTATTTTGCTATTAACTCTTTCATGCCTTCATGGCTAACTAATAATTCCTCTTCCCTCTGTGTAAATTAGATTGAATATAACACTATGATGAATTACAGGTTAGATACTTTAAAAAGGAAAGTGAAAGCAGATTATGATATTTTTCAGCATTCAAAATTGTGTCCCACTTGCACTTCTTTCTTCCTTCCTTCCTTCCTTCCTTCCCTCCCTCCCTCCCTCCCTCCCTCCCTCTTTCTTTCTTTCTTAAAACACACACAAACTATAAGCCTGTCGCAGACTGTTAAAAGCTTACTACAGGTTATGTTTTGGGGGTCTTTTGTTTAGTGTCCATATATGTTGCTTTTCAGCTAAATGTAAAAGAACCCTCTACTCCGTTTCTACAGCATTGCTTAAAAATAGGGATTTCAGGCAGAACAAAGGCGAATATCTTGGCAGATCTGCTTGCTATCATGAATATGATTTCCCTAGTATTCCTCTTCAGAAGCATTATCTCATTTGACGGGGTGGGCCATGGCCCATTTAATATAAAGCATTCCATGGTTTAAATAGTCTCTGGCTCATAGAGCATTCTCGCACATTTGGCAGAATCTTGTGTAACACAACTATGAACACACTTTATAATTAATAAGTTAGCAGTGCATCCTTGTCTCCAATGAAATATATATAAGGTTTGTACCTTGAGGCGTACAGTAACTTGTAGCTGTAATAAAAATATATAGGACATTTGGGTACAAAGTGTGGATTTTTTCAGGAATCCCAACATGTCAGCACTACTTGAAATATGCTTGTATCAAAAGAACAAATGAATTGCTTTTCAGAAAGATGTTGCATTTAAAATACAGTGTACTTTGCTACTGAAACTTCATTTTTAACATAGCTCCTGTAACAGCAACAAAACTGTTTGAATTTTGTTAGCTGCGATTTCTGCTTCATCCTGTCCTGAAGAATTCAGGGCAGATTTCAGCATATGAAATACCACCAGCAAAATCATCTCTTAAAATATAATTAACGAAGCCCTCTGAAACCTGCCTCAATATTTCCTTCTATGTTGCTCTATGAAGGAAAATGTTCAATATAGCCAAATGATGTTTTTTTGTTTTATCCTGGAATAAGAGATTATCATATCGAATACTATAATTTCTTTAAAAGGAATACATGCAATTCAAGTTGCAGTGCAGTGTGTGTGTGTGTGTGTGTGTGTGTGTTCATTGTGGCTGCTGTTTCACACATGGCAAATCTCCTGCAGGCTGACATGTTGATTGCTTTCAAAAAGCAGGGTGTCCCCATACATCAGGAACCTCCCTTCTACTCTCTACTCTACCCCCGCCCCGCCACACACAACCACCAGAGAAATGGCATACTCTGTAGCTCACTGCCCTTCTGTCCTGTCACTAAGGAAGGGGATAGAGGAGAATAAAACTGAGCAAATCAAACTCCGTCCTGGTGTGATGAACATCCATGCAGTGAACTGAAGATTGCATACGACAAATCCAAAGCAAACTTGAACATAATTATTTCAGAAACAGAAAGAGGAATACCTGTATATTTTCAGTTGGAATCAAATTCAGCTGAAAGCTTTGGAATCGTGTTGTGGTTCATGCACACAGTACTCATATCTTTCCACAGTCTTAGTTGCCTGCTGGAAATTCTGCACAGTGCTGGGGCAGCATTAAGCTCTATCTAGCAATTTAAGTAATGTGAATAAAATATTGTATGTGACAGATGTCATCCAGAGTAACAATGAGCAGTGTTGATAGTGTGCTTCATCTTTAAGGGGGAAAAATTCTTGTTGAAAATGGTAAATTCAGTCAATTAGCAAAATATTTTGGACAAAAGAGAGCATAATCTACATTCTTGGTACACTTGGTAATGGTAGTTTTTGTTTTAAGAGAGGATCTTTGTCTTTGCATGTCAGTTATGATCCATCTATATTGCAAAACACTCAGAATATATTTTAATTAAAAATGAAAAACCTAGACTGCAGGAAATTACGAGACTGCCCTCTGGTGGTATAAATGCCTTCCCTCTTACTATATAGATAATGAATGCTGCATTTAGAAACACAATATTTGTTCTTTTTCTCAACAGTTTCCTCAATTGCTCATTGGATAGAATCTTTAGATGCTTATCACATCCTAGACTTTCCATCACTGACTTTCACATAAAGTTGTCTTCTTCCCCCCAGCCCACCCCACCCGTAGTTGTTCATAGCTACATGATATGACATGGGGAGGAGGTGCTATCATAAGAAACATAACCCCAGCAATGCCCTCTTTGAATCCTGGCCACTAGATCTTCCAAGTGGAAGATCCCAAGTGGAAACCTACTTGGACTTTCCACTGTGAAAACCCAAATGCAAGAATAAGAGGGGGAGGTCCAAAAAATCCTGTGGCCCTTAGAACACTCTCCCAGGGACCATAAGATTGCAGCCTAAAACACATGGAATTAAAAATACAATTTCACCACTGAAACCATGAAATTGTTTCAATACAAAACAAACAAACCCAAGAGGAGCATCTACATTTTTTTGCAGGTTTATTTATTCTAGTTTGCATTCAACCAAATACAAACTAGAATAAATGCGTCTTCAGAGGGGTTTGTTTGGTTGTTGTTTGTTTGTTTGTTTGTTTTAAAGCCAGCAGTAATGTGGCCTGGTGAAGGGAGTTCCAAAGAGGCTGAGGTTTTCCCCACTACTGAGAAAGTCCTATCCCTAGTACCTCCCAGTCTAATGACTCTTGCTGGTAGACCAGAGAGTAGGGCCTCTGATGATATTCTTAATATAGGTGTAGGTGGCCCTTCAGATAATGTGGTTCCAAACCATTTAGGGCTTTAAATGCCAAAAGCAGCATCTTGAATTGGGCCCAGAAATGAATAGCTAGCCAATGTAAGTGATAGGGAATCAATGTAATATGACCAGCTTGCTCAGCTCCCACAAGTGTTCTAGCTGCTATATTCTACCAGCTGCAGTTTCCAAATTGTCTTTAAGGCAGCCTTGCATAGAACACATTACAGTAATCTAACCTGGCCATAATCAAGGCATGTGCCACTGTGACTAGGTCAGCATCCGCTACATAGGGCCAGTGCTGCAGAACCAGAAGCTGGTAAAAAGCTTTCCTGGCAAATGATACCACCAATAGAGTCACACTCCCCCATCTATTCCCCAGCTTGAATCATCCCTACCAGGCAACCAAGGTAGCTTCTGTCCCAAACCCAGGCCAGACTGAAATGGATCTAAATAATCAGTGTCATCTAAGACTTCTTGGACTTGACACAACACCAATATCTTGCTCAGAAATGGTAGATTTGAAAAAAAAAAATACAGTATTTTTCCATGTATAAAAATTCCATGTATTTTTCCATGTATACTTTTTCCTAAAATCGCTAGACTAAAAATTGAGGGTCGTCTTATACACGGAAGTAAGCCGAGGGGAGAACCGCGCGGTTGCAAAACTGCCCAGTGGGGGGCGTCTTATATATGGGGGCGTCTTATAGACGGAAAAATACGGTACTACTAACACCTCTTGCTCTGTTCTTACCAACACTTTTATCCTCAGAGCGGCTTAAGTAGATCTATAAACGTGGATTTAAGGGCTTACCCAGACTTGTGGTGTGTTTACTTTTATTCTGAATGTGCATGTCTAAACATTAGAAGATCCCTGATGGATCATACCAAGATCTAGCATTCGGTTTCTAACCATGGCCAGCCAGATGCTCTGAAAAATCCACAAGCAGGGTCTGAGGGCAACAGGCTTTCCCCTGTAGTTTGGCCTCTAGTATCTGATATACAATGACTTTGAGCACAAGAGTTTTCATCTAGCCTAACATGGTTGTTGGTAATCTAAGGCTGCAATACTATATGCACTTACCTGGAAGTAAGGCCCATTGAACTCAGTGGGCTTACTTCTGAGAAGACAAGTGTAAGTTTGCATTGTAATTCCCCTTTCAAGCCATCTCAGCAAGTGACTTTCACTAAAAGTGTGGGAGAAAATTCCCTTAAAAATTATGCCTTGGTGAAGACATGTTTCTTTTGTATATCCTAAAGATTTATTTATTTATTTATTTATTACATTTATACCCCGGCTTTTTTCCTGCAAGGAACCCAAGGCGGCTTACATAATCCTCCTCTCTATTTTATCCTCACAACAACCCTGTGAGGTAGGTTAGGCTGAGAGGCAGTGACTGGCCCAAAGTCACCCAGTGAGTTTCATGGCCGAGCGGGGACTTGAACCTGGATCTCCCGAGTCCCAGTCCAACACTCTCACCACTACGCCACACTGGCAATAGATATTGCCAATCTATTGCATTGGGTGAAAAACACTTGTAAAAATCAAATTTACAAATGTAGACCAACTGGTTGTGCCAAGTTTGGAGGTCTTTGGTATCATTATAGTAAGGATTCATAGATCATAGAGTTGGAAGGGGCCTACAAGGCCATCAAGTCCAACCCCCTGCTCAATGCAGGAAACTAGAGGTGGGGTCTCCCATCCAAGTAATAACCAGGCCTGACCCTGCTTAGCTTTCCACACTCAGACAAGCTGAGCCAGCGTGAGCCACAGGCCTGTCAGGCTCACTTTCTCATATAGAGCCAGTGTGGCGTAGTGGTGAGAGTGTTGGACTGGGACTCAGGAGATCCGGGTTCTAGTCCCCGCTCGGCCATGAAACTCACTGGGTGACTTTGGGGCAGTCACTGACTCCCAGCCTAAACTACCTCACAGGGTTGTTGTGAGGATAAGATGGAGAGGAGACAGAGAATTATGTAAGCCGCCTTGGGTTCCTTGCAGGGAAAAAGACGGGGTATAAAGTATAAAAAATAAAAAATATGGACAAGTGGGAAAATGATTATCCAATGATTAGCCTATGATTATCCAAACAAATATGCTAACAATGTTTAAATACACTTATATCATAGCTTTCATTATTGAAATAATATTTAGTAGATTCAATGAAAAATTGCATTTCATCTGCTCTGTGCTTTTTAATTATTATTTTTAAATTGGCAGTGTTCTATCTACTAATTTTCTGTCTTTGGAATGCTGGGAATTGTAGGTGGGGGGGTCTGTCTAAACCTGCATAGGATTGCACCCTAAGGCAGCTAATGTCAATTTTTTTGTGACTTCATTTTTAAAGCTTATAGTTCAGATTGAAATTATTTCTCTTCATTTTGTCCATTTTATTTTTTCAAGTGTACTTCCATATAGCTTGAAAGGAACATTGCTACTTGTTCCCTTTGAATATACCAGTAAGGCACTAATAAACACAGTATTTTATTATACAGATATCACCAGCAACACCTAGTGGTTTCTACAGCCCTATTCTTACCCTTAGACAGTATAGTATATGCCTGAATACCAAATGCAAACATCAGTGTTCCTTGTAACATGTGACAGTCATGGTGTTCTTCTTTGGCTGTGGGCACATTATTTGGACACACCACAGAAACTGCAGTTGGGTCTCTCTGGTATGTGTACACAGTCACACAAATGACACCTTTGGGTCTTGTACATCTTTTTATTTATTTATCTAGTTAGTGCAGTTTCTATCCCATCCCTTTTGCAAGGGGTCAGGATGGATAACATTGGAGACAAGCAAGCAAACAAACAAACAAACAAAGAAGAAAGCCAGTGAAACCCCCCAATTAAATTGAAGTTAACCCTAGCCATTGAATGGCAGCCCAAAGAAGAAAGTTTTATACTCTTCTGGAAATTATACAGGCTCAGGCTTTGACAGGCTCCTGGGAGAAGGGAGCTGCACAATTGTGGGTTAGCCACAGAGAATCCTTCTCTGTTTGTCCTTGCTGTTCCAACATAAAAATAGTCTGAATGTTTTAATAAGGTTTCTATGAAGGGAGTTTCATAAGCTGAAAAAGCAAAAAAAAAGAAGAAGAAGAAGAAGAAAGCTGTTTTTCCAACACAAAGATTTGAAAATTATACTATCATATATAATTTTATATAATTAATTTTATAAATAGATAGAAGGTACGTACGTTGGAAATGTAAATTAGTTTCTTACTTTGTGCAAATGTCCTCCAAGGTAAGAGCTTTAAACTGCTTCCTAGAACTTGAAATAAATGCTGCATTTCCCCCTCTTCTTTTAGCAAATGGAAGAGGTCTGGTTATTATTAGAATACTGATCAGGAAGGAAACAGAAGTCTGCTGCTCCCCCCCCCCCTTTTCCAAAAATGGCAGAGAAAAATGTGCACACTTTAAAATGCAGAAAAGACAGAAATTAAAAGCTTAAATAACTGCAAACAGCAGGGGACATCAGTAAAGGAAAGTTACCCTAAATGACTTTGACAGTTTTTGCAGGTGTGCATTCTATGTCGCTTCATCTAGAGCTTTGAAAAAGATTTACTGTTCTCCTTTTTGAATTTATTAAGGGTTTCTTTTTCTTTTTTACACTGGTGTTTCCTATCATTTTATAAGGAAATAATCTCTTTTGAAAAGTTGTGCTGCAAATTATCTGCCAGACACCTATTGCATACTGTCTGTTATATCACTGATGATGAACGACACAAATTTTCTTCCCCCCACACATTTCACTCATGGCTTCAGCTGAGCCAAAACAGTTGTCTTACTTTCATTTTCACTTTCATTACTGAAAAGCGCCTCAGTTTTTCCATGTGCTTTTAGTTGTCCCCTTGAAATTTTTGTCTCTGTTTAACCTAAGTCAGACATTAGGAGAAAGTGGGGAAAAGCCCCTAAAAACTTCCTAGATTGTTGAAGGAATTGTAGTTGCTGAGCTACCCGACAGGGCATAGAACTCAGGCAAGCAAAGAGATGCGATAACTCTGAGCTTGTTGGATTGACCACCATGGTGAAGTTTCTCAGTGTCCTTTAGCCCCTTCCCATCCTATTTGACTGGTAACAGTCCTACCTAACCTCCATCCATGCCCTGCTTTCAGTCCTATAGGTGCACTTTAAGAACATAAGAAGAGCCCTGCTGGATTACACCAAGGGTACATCTAGCCTAGCATTCTGTTTGCACAGTGGCCAACCAGGTGCCTGTGGGAAACCCACAAGTAGGACACAAGTGCAACAGTACCGTCCTGTTCATGTTCCCCAGCAACTGGTGTACAAAGGCATACTGCCTCTGATACTGGAGGTAGCATGTAGCTGTCATGCCTGGTAGCTATTGATAGCCTTATCCTCCACTTTGAGTGTCCAAGTGCGTTGCAGTCTTTATCTTATTCACCATCCCAAAGCACATCTTGTGTTTATTATTCAGCTTTTTATCAAATTTCAAATTCCATTGTCAAATTTCAGCTTTTTATCTATGACCTACTTGCTTGGCCCAAACATTGGCTTGGCTGCTTGAATGTTCAAATCAAGCACTAAAGAATCTTGGGTTCTCAAGTGTTGAATTTGAACACTTGTGCAGCCCAATTCCTCAGTTTCTACATGTCTCCCCACCTCTTCTACCTCCTTGCTCTCCATACCAGTTTTTTCCTCTCCCAAGGAAAAATACTCCCTTCCAAAGATTTACACAGAGCAGAGGGCAAGCCTGATCTCCTGCCATGCTGCTGGTTGGCACCTCTCTCTCTTCCCCAAGATAAGGGATTGGAAGGGAGAGTGTGGGTAGCGTGAGTTGTGAGTGCATTTCAAGTTTGGCTCAGACTTGAAATGGGCTGATCAATTTAAGCAGAAGAGCTCACATTGTTGGCCCCACCCCATGTTTTGAATACCCACTCCATCACTTCTGGTGATCAGTCCTTTGCTTGAGAACATCATAACTTAGGAATATGTGCTTGTGGCGTAACCCCACAATTCAGTTCCCTGGTGTATGTCTGCATTAGTATGTTTAGTGTGCCTAGAATGTTGAACCGAGTGGGTGTGGTTTGTGATGTATTGGAAAGGGTGGAGGGAGGAGTATATAAGGAGTGTTTGAGTGATGTCAGAGTTAGGTTTTATGTCAGTGAGTCGAGTTAGTGAGTCAAGTTATGGGAGTGTGGAGTTGGGTTAGAGAGTTTTAGGTGATTGGAGTTAGTGTGATATGGGAGAGTGTTTGTAGTGTGTGGGGAGAGTTGGGAGTTTGGGAGTTAGGTTAGTTACAAAGTGTTTGGTGTAGGCAGGTTTATTTCCTGGAACTAAGATTTTGAGAATTAAAATAAACTTATTTTTATTTTGTTTGCTACCCAAATCCTACGTGTCAGCTTGGCGTTATTACCTGCTTTACTTTTAAATCTACACACACACCTGTGTACCAACAGCATCATAAATTTAAGCTAGATCCTTAATAACCAGCATTAATCTTTTCCCTCATTAGTAGGGGAAAGGTTTCATTTGACACTCCCCTCAGGTTTTCAAGTGTGGATGCTTGGCCTGAGAAGGGTTTATGCGCGTGGTCCTAAAGTGAAAAGGGCCGGGTCGTCGCAGTGCTTCCCTACATCCTTCCATTCTCTGCTGCTTCCTAGTTCAGTGTTTCCATTTCTTTTATTCAATCTGCTGAAAGTCAGGGTAGGGGTTTTCTGTGATGGAGCTCACTTTGCAGGGTTTCTTTCCTTGAAAGGTCTACTTAGTGTCCCTGCCACCACCACTACCACCACTGTGTTTTACCATGTGGAGACCTTTTTATTTTGGATGGCATTTCCAGGAGCTTATTTCATAGATTTCATAGAGTTGAAAGGAGCCTACAAGGCTATCGAGTCCAACCCCCTGCTCAATGCAGGAAACTAGAGGAGGGGTCTCCCATCCAAGTAATAACCAGGCTTGACCCTGCTTAGCTTTCCACACTCAGACAAGCTGAGCCAGCATAAGCCACAGGCCTGTTTTATCACTAGCTGTGTCTTAATTTTTCTCAAGGTGGTTTCTTAAATGACTTTGTGTTAGTTTTTCTTGCTGATTTTGGTATCTGTTTTCCATGCTATTTGAAAGATTTCTGTTGTGCTTTAGTGTACTCTGTTACTATATTTTGATGTGTTTTTAGTTATGGTTTTATTTCTTTGTTGGTTTTAATATGTCATTTTGAATAATATTTTTTAGAAAAATGACTCACATACAACTAACTAAATACATTCAAAATATGTACATGCTTGAGCTGTGATTTCAGCCCAGGTGAGAGACCAACTGTGATTTGTCCGTTGCCTCTCATCATGGTAGGAGAAAAGTTGTCATGTGAATCAGTCTATCCTTAGTCTCCATCTGGTCTTAAAAGCTTTGGGTAAACGATGAATCCATTTGCATACTTCACATATGACTGCAACAGATTCTGTGGACACTTTGATTGGAACCACTAGACAGTCTTTCTTATGAATGCTGCTGTCAGGATCCCTTGGCAGGCTGCAAGACGTTTGGCAAAAAAACGTAAAGAGTAACTTTCCCTTTGCAGTCACACTTTGGGAATCTTCATACCAGTGCACGGAATCATGATTCTACCTTGGATGAGGACGCAGATGACGAAATGGACAGAGGAAGCAAGTAAGTTAATTTGCTAAGAAGCCCAGTGTGATCCAAGCTGTGTTCAGCTCTTCTTCAGAGGAGAGCTCTATAAATCGAAGACAAATTAATGAAACTTTTTTTTTCTGGGTGGAGAGACCTCTGAAGTACCCTTAAACTCCACCCAGGGGTGAGGGAAACATGGGTCAGAGAAATCCACCCAATGCAGAGCATTATTAAGCATTATTCAGAAAGGTGGATAGCATGGAGAAATCCTGAGCAGTATCTTGATTTGTGGATGAAGCAGAATAAAATCTTAATAGAAGGCAGGAAATTCAGATTTTTCATTATTTATTTATTTATTCATTTCATTTCATTTCTATAGCCGAAGCTCTCTGGGTGGTTTACAACAATTATAAAACACGATAAAATACAATATAAAATACAAACAATGAAAACATCATAAAAATGTCATTACTAGACATTTAAAACCATTTAAAAATTACTTAAATAGCTAAGAACAAGGTTATAAAAACTAGACTGGTTAAAAAGGTGACATAACTACCACCCCATGTACTATTTGGAGCTGTTAAATGCCTCAGCATATAGGGAAGTCTTAACCTAGCGCTGAAAGGATAGTAAAGTTGGCGCCAGGCGGGCCTCAGTGGGGGGCTTGTTCCAGAGTTGGGGGGCTACCACAGAAAAGGCCCTTGTTGCTGCCTTCTGAGTCGGAGGTGGCAGATGGAGGAGGGGCCCAGGTGTTGAGCGTAGCGGTTGGGAGAGGCATTCTGTCAGGTATTGCGGCCCCAAGCTGTGTAGGGCTTTATAGATTAAAACCAGCACCTTGAATTGGGCTGGGAAGCATATAGGCAGCCAATGCAAGCAGGCCAGAACTGGTATAATATGTTCAGACCTCCTAGTCCCAGTTATTAATCTGGCTGCCGCATTTTGCACAAGCTGCAGCTTCTGAACAGTCTTCAAGGGCAGCCCGATGTAGAGTACATTGCAGTAGTCAAGTTTAGAGATTACCAGAGCATAGATTACTGAAACCAGGCTATCCCTGTCCAGATAGGGCGTACCAGCCAGAGCTGGTAGAAGGCACTCAGTGCTACTGAGGCTACTTGAGCCTCAAGTGACAAAGATGGCTCAAGGAGGACCCCCAAGCTATGACCCTGCTCCTTCAAGGGGTGTGCAACCCCATCCAGAACAGATTGAACACCCTCCATCTGGTCAGAGGAACCACCCACTAACAGCATCTCAGTCTTGTCTGGATTGAGCTTCAATTTATTAACCCTCATCCAGTCCATTGTCGCAGTCAGGCACCGGTTCAGCACATCCACAGCCTCACCTGCTGAAGATGAAAAGGAGAGATAGAATTGCGTGTCATCAGCGTACTGATGGCAACGCACTCCAAAACTCCAGATGATCCCACTCAGTGTTTTCATGTAGATGTTGAATAATATGGGGGATAAGACCTACCCCTGAGGAACTCCATACTGGGGAGTCCACAGGGCCGAACAATATTCCCCAAGCACCACCTTCTGGAGCCAGCCATCCAAGTAGGAGCAGAACCACCGCAGTGCAGTACCCCCCACTCCCAGCTCAGACAGCCGCCCCAGAAGGATACCATGGTCGATGGTACTGAAAGCCACCGAGAGATCTAGGAGTATCAACAGGGTCACACTCCCCCTGTCTCTCTCCCAACATAGGTCATCATACAGGATGACCAAAGTTGTTTCTGTGCCAAAACCAGGCCTAAAGCCTGACTAAAATTGATCTAGATAATCAGTCTCATCCAAGAGCGCCTGGAGCTGGTTGGCCACCACCCCCTCAAGGACCTTGCCCAGGAAAGGAACATTCGCTACCAGCCTAAAGTTGTTAAGATCTTACGGGTCCAGAGAGGGTTTCTTTGGGAGTGGCCTCACCATCGCTTCTTTCAAGCGGCATGGGACCACTCCCTCTCACAAGGAGGCATTGATCACCTCCCTGGCCCAGCCAGCTGTTCCTTCCCTGCTTGATTTTATAAGCCAAGAGGGGCAAGGATCCAGTATGGATGTGGTTGCATGAATCTGTCCAAGCACCTTGTCAACATCCTCAAGCTGTTCCAACAAACTCATCCAAGAAAACATGACCAGGCTGTACTCTGGGAACTTCACCTGATTCAACTGCCATAATATTGGAGTCCAAGTCCTGGTGAATGCAAGAGGTTTTTTCCTGAAAGTGCCTAGCAAACATATCGCAGTGGGCAGGGATCCAGGATGTCCTTGGGGCCAGCATATAATAGGCCCCGGACAACCCTAAAAAGCTCTGCTAGACGGCAAATAGAGGCTTGAATAAAGGCAGTGAGAAGTTCTTTCTTTGCCGCCCTCACTGCCCCTAAATATACCTGATTGTAGGGACATATGAGGGCTCGATTGCATCCGCTAGGAGTTTTCCTCCATCTGCACTCAAGCCGTCTCCTGTGTTGTTTCATCGCTCTTAGTTCCAGGGTGTACCATGGAGCCGTACGAGCTCTATTACAGAGAGGGCGCTCAGGAGCGATTGTGTCAACTGCCACAGTCATCTCTATTCCAGAGATCGACCAGGGATTTGACAGGACCACCAGCCATATCAGCCAGAAACCCCCCCAAGGGTGCTCTGGAAACCATCCGGATCCATTAGCCTCTGGGGGTGGGCCATCTAAATAGGTCCCCCACCCTTGCAGAGGGGAAAAGTCGTCGTTAGTCTAAATCTCAGCAGGCAGTGATCTGACCATGACAAAGGAACCGATTCAAAGTCCCCCACCTTCAGATCACTATCCCCATGCCCGGCTGAAAAAAACAGATCTAGTGTGCCCTGCTACATGCATTGGGCTGATGACATGTTGGGAAGTCCCATGGTCATCATGGAGTCCATGAAATCCTGAGCCGCCTCAGATAGGGAGCCCTTGGCGTGGATGTTGATGTCCCCCAGGACCAACAGTCCGGGGGACCTCAGCATCGCTACCGAGACCACCTCTGTCAGCTCAGATAGGGAGTCTGTTGAGCAGCAGGGTGGGCAGTACACCAACAGAATCCCCAATCTGTCCTGCTGGCCCAACACAAAGTGCAAACACTCCAGACCAGTAGTCAGATGGACAGGGAGCCTGGCGAGAGAGATAGCATTGCTATAGACCACGGCAACACCTCCTCCCCGGGCCTCAAGTCTACCCTGATGCTGTACCAAGTACCTCGGTGGACATAACTGGGAGAGACCAGCTCCTCCCTGTTTGCCCACCCAGGTCTCGGTAATGCATGCCAGATCAGCCGCCTCATCCACTATTAGATCATGGATGAGGGAGGACTTATTTTTTGACTGATCTGGCATTTAAAAGCAGTATCTGGAAACCTGAGGGCAGGCTGATAGAGCAAGCACCAAACCTGCGAGTGTGAGGTTTGAGCCGGAACATGGCGGCACAGCCATTAACTGTCTGGGCCACGTTCCCCTTACCTGACTAGCCCTCCTCCTAATGCCATATCTCCCTCTTCCCGTCACTACACTGATGGGAGCCCCCTCAAAAAACCCCACTTGGCCCAATATTTGCCCTCCAAGGCATCCTCAAGCCCTAGTAGGAAAGGGGAAAAGAAAAGAAAAGATGGGAGCCCTCCACCAAAGGCTCTGAGAATCCCAAATAGACAAGAAAATGTTAGCGAGGTGGCCCTTGCCCTTGCATCCCCCCTGAAGCTCCTCCCCCCCAAAGGGGCAACGCCCTTTGGTGTCGTCCCCTTCGAGGGCGTCGCTGGCAGGGTGTCATTGCCCCACTGCTTGTGCCAGCAGATAAGGCCTTGGCAGAGAGAGCACAGCTGGCTCTCATTGCAATCAGGCCTGGAGGAGGTTCTTTGCCTTGCCAGCAGCGGTGGTCTCTCCCAGAAGCAGGGGCAAACAGTCCAGTCCAGCCAACAGCAGCAACAACCCAGGGGTGAGGGGCTGGTAAATGGTAAGAGCTCAGCTCACCTTCCCTGGAGATTAGATTATGGCTTCTTAGCTGCAGATCTTGAGATTTAGCAGTAAAATTAGTAAATATGCCTAAGTGTGGAAACAAAGAATTAGAAGCCTTGATTAACTTGCAGCCTATTGGAGACAGATAGAGAGAAAGTAAATCAGCTACTGTAAGGTGACTTGGTGTGTGTGTGGATGGAACAACATAATATGAGAGGAGAAAAAGAACTATTTTATCTTGACTAGCTTAAATCATAGAAAGGGGGATTGCAGGTAGCAGAAGTTCCAAATTGTGCCCATACTTCCGAAATAAAGAAATGACACACAGTAGGTTGGGTGAACCAGGGCCACAACTTTATTAATTAACAGTAACTTTACTTGATCTTAATCTGCAATGGTGAAAAGCAGTGCAGGATTACTGATCTCTTAAAGGTGAGCATAGTTGGCCCTAGGGCAGAGGCAGCTGAGCTGCATACCTTAAGGTGTTGAGGGGTGCCCTCCTGAGTCACTGCCCCCTGTGTCCCCAGACTCTAGTTGTGTGAACCACTCGAGCCCCAAAAGCGGGTCCTTCCCAGCCCCAAGTCCTAGGACCCTGTGTGGCCGGTACCAGGAGCCCCCTTTTCAACTTAAAGATGCCTCTGGGTGCCCACTACTGCTCCCTCACACTTTCCCTGCCCATCCTGCCCACCTGTTGTGACCAATTGACCTATTTATCACACTTACACCCCTGTCCCCGCCCCTGCCCGGCAGATAGTACGAAGTAGGTGAAAAACCGCAAAGCCACCAGCCAATCAGGCTTTCAGGTAAAGCATTCCTACTAGGTCCCTTCAGGTGACCAGCGGAGCTCACACTACCTCTTGCACTGGGCAGGTGGATGCCAACAAAATCGAAAGTGCATGAATTGGGGAGCAGGGCAGGCTTATAAAGCCTAAGCCCTGCCCCCTTCTGCATCAGTATGCTGAAGCTAGGTGCCTCTGCACATAGGCTAGGTGCCGCCTCTGTGGGCTGGCCGCAAAGGCCGCCCTGCTCGCAACCACTGCTCAGGGTGGGCGGGGAGAAGGGAGCGTGTTAGAGCAGGGACAAACTTCTGTCAATCTCCAGGTCAATCTCAGCATTTCTGACCATTGGCCATACTGGCAGGGGCTTCTGGGAGTTGAAGTCTAAAACATCAGGAGATCTACCTTCTGCCCACCCCTGTGTTACAGCACCCTAGCGCATCATAAGATAACTGCTAGATTAAATAGTACTCACCTGGAAGGGAGGCTTCCCACTACATCTCTTCATGATTTCCTGATCTGTGCCGGTCCCTTTCTAATCTATCCCTGCTGAGAGTTAATTATGCTACATCTCTGTTGAGAAGGTAATTTTAGATCATTCAGGATGCAAGTAACCGTCACTGAATTCAGTGTGTTTCCTTTCTGGGTAGACATGTATAGGACTGCACTACTAATTGCTCCCAGTGCAGAGATGTAGCAGTGTTATCCACTCTTACAGGAGGCTATCCATTGTGTCTCTGCATGAGACACATGCTTGAGGATTTTCTCGTACCAACTGCAAGTCAGATCAGAGACTCAGGAAGAAATGAAGGAGGTGGGCTCTTCCGAGAGTGGATAATTCTTTCTTGTACTCACTAAAAATAATTTATCTGTAACAGTGAAATGTGCCTCCAGTTTTTAAATTAAAAAGAAGTTGCTGCAGCTATCAGACATTTAGGAATCATTGTTCTAAAGCCCTTTTGTAAAGGGAACCATGATGTCTTATTCTATAAGATACATTAGAGATGTTTGTGTAGAGAAATGTCCATCACAAGGAAACCATGATGAAAACTAGATCATATTAAAACTGTTACTGCTCTCAGGGCTTTGAGAGTGCCACCAAACAGTATTTGCAAATGCCCAAGTTTGAAAAGAGCCGATTCTGGATCTATCCTTTTCCAAAGTAAGATTTTCACACACACACACACACACACAAGTATATGAATCAAGGCATTGTCACAATGCATTATATGTGTACGGTTTTTTTGTTTCTGCCTACAGCAATAAACCATTTCCTAGCCTTCCATCCTAAGCAAAGGACAAGAAGGGGCATTCTTTTCTTTTCAGGGGATTAGAAAACAGTTTTACAACTTGCTGTATCTCACTAGTATGGACAAAAGCACAATATGATACTCCAGTGTGTATCTGAAAACAAATAATTGGATATATTCGGGGCGAGGGGTGGGGAGGACTTTAAATAAATATCAAAAAGGTATGTGGCAAGGTCAAATATTTGATGTTTGCAGAACACTTTTTGGTTTTGATTATGAATACAAAAGGTTAAGAAGTGATTTATTTTGTCAAAATTGGTCTTTATAATAATTAGCTTGTAAAAGCCATGTTTGCTTTCAGATTCATTGTTATGGTCCTAAATAATGACGATGATAAAGTGGCTTTCTATTTTGCTTTAGATTGTCATCCGAAGACAGTGAGGAAACATCTTATTTGTACGACAGTGATGACTCTGGGGAAATGGCCAAAACGTCTGTTCCCGCCGGAGAAATGGACTTGCTGGGAGAGATTTTGGACACTTTGAGTACGCACAGTTCTGATCGAGGGAAGCTCTCAGGAGCCAAGAGCCTGGACTTCTTTCGATCAATGGATGATATTGATTACAAGACAAAGGTTAGTTACCCCACCCTCTTCCTGCCCTTAGTGAAAGGAGCATGGGGTTGGATCCATACTTAGTCACACTGAGTATGCTCATTGAAATCAGTAAGACTTAGGTTAGTCATAACTTAAGTTCCATTGATTTCATTGGGTCTACTCTAAATATGACTAAATCTGGATCCATCCCAGGGTGTTTTATGGTCCCAGGTACATCTTAATGGTTCTGTGATCACCAGGTACTCCTGCCTAATATAGAGAGGCAGCCACTGTGAATACTAGAGTCAGCTGTAGAACCCAACACAGAGTACTGAAAAGTTCAATAAAAATGCTGAGGCATATGGAACACCTTTCATGTGAGAAGCATATTAAAGGATTTTAAAGTAATAAGTACCTTTGAAAGAGCTAATAGGGGTTGATTTCTCTTCTCATAGTTACTCAGACTTGAATGTAATTTATCCATGAAACTCTGGTACTATTGATAGTTAACAGAATATGAGTTCAAAACAGAAACTAAATTAAAGATGGGATATCATTAGTCATCTGTCAAAACTTAGCATATGCTGGAATGTCACCAGTTAAGAGTTACAGACATCTTGCAAATGAGTTGCTATCAGCAATATATTTTGGTAGCTAGGAGTTGCTTCCAAATGGAAATTGACTGGTGAGGCCAAAAATAAAGCAAAATGCTGCTGTTGTTTCTGGTTCTATGTCATTTCCACAGGAAAACCACTCCAAGCATGGGGACCACTGTTTTTATTTACTCAAGGATAGTAGCATTGTTTGTTGAAATTCATGATAAAGAATGTATTTATTTACAGTGTTTATATACCACCCAATAACAAAGGTTCTCTGAGCAGTTTACAGTAAAAATAATAATAGAACAGTACACATTTTTAAAAAACAAATGAAATCTTTAAAAATCAGCAGTAAGATCAAACCAACCACAGGCGATAACATTAGTGCATTGAATGTAAAATTACTTAAAGATCACGATTGAAAAGGCTGGGAAAATAAAAAGATCTTCACCTAGCTGCGAGAAGACAATAGTGTAGTCACCAGGCACACCTCTCTGGGAGGGTGTTCCTCAAACAGGCTGCCCCATAGAAAAGGCCCTCTCTCTAGTAACCAGCTGCTGTACCTCATTTGGTGTAAGACTGAAGTGTGCCTCTAATTTTAAATATAGACAAAAATTGAGATATTGACCTTGACGTTGTTTA
Organism: Shinisaurus crocodilurus; assembly: GCA_021292165.1. Classification (NCBI taxonomy): domain Eukaryota; kingdom Metazoa; phylum Chordata; class Lepidosauria; order Squamata; family Shinisauridae; genus Shinisaurus; species Shinisaurus crocodilurus. Next base: position 149,639,576 of record CM037877.1, on the reverse strand, counting down.
CATGATCAGTTACCCCAAGATGAGAGACAAATCAAAGACAAAAAAACCCCTCTTTGGCTTGGATCCTAATATCCCATGAGTGCAGTTCTGCTCAAGAAAGCACCTGCTAATGGAAGGGAAGGATGCCTCTTCCCACTGCAATCCCTTGCACCCTCTGAAATTCTGCTAAATTTTAATGCAGAGGAAAGGTGTGTTTCAGCTCTAAAACGTGTTGAGAAACACTGATCTGGTATCTCCTCTCTTTACCTTAATATTGGAATGTAACAATTAATGAGGAAAAGAGAAGGGAGAATCAAACTCTGAATCTTATGAAGAGGTTGTTACCCAAGGATAAATTGCCATGAAGTTTAGCCCATCGTCAATACAATGAAGAACAGGTAGTCCACTCAACAAATGGTTAGTATGTAATTCAATATTTATATCCCACTTTTCTGTAAAAACAATCCAAGTGGCTCTTTCAGAAAAGCCCGTGTAAAATGGCCTCTTGTGATATACATTCTTTTTTATTTCAGAATAAATCCAACACGCCAAGTGAGAGCAATCTTGCTTTGCTTTGCAGCGGTCAGACTTCCGACCCAGCCAACTGGAATCTTGGGCAAGATGACAGCATTCTCAGTGGGAAGCAGTTTCCTCCATCACCAAGGAAACGTGTTCCTTGTAGCGGCCACAGAGAATCTCTCTTTGTGCTAAAGAAAGAAAGTCCCACTCATACCTCTAGTGCTGACAATGTGGACTTCCTTAAAACTCTCACACCATCTCCAAACTCATCTCAACAAACTATGCAGTTGTGTTCTCCAGGAGCTTTTGAAGTAAAGACAGAATGGAACGAAACACTAAGCAGTACCTCAGAACATGAGAGGTCCCCACACCTGAGCCAAAATCCATCCACTCTAGTTCCTTGGGAGAGAGAAGCTAGAGAAGGAAATGAAACCCTAGAAGAGGGTGGGCTTCTTCATGAAGTGGTGTCATTGTGTAAAATGACTTCTGCTTTCAACCACGGTTTAAACATTTCAGGGGATCGGTTTTCCAGTAGCAGTGGGAATAAGGCATAAGTATTTTTTTGAAGGGAGAAGTTGCGCTCCTAACAAAGACTAAAGGAAGACAACTCAGGATTCCGTATCACAAAGTGAAGCAAAAGATCACAAAGGAAATGACAAATCTTCAGTTTAATTGTGGTTTGCCTCCATGTGTTCATTTTCTCCCTTTTATTTTGAGCATATCTCTTCTTGAATTACTTTGCTGCATTCACAGTATGGGCCTGGATTAGGGATCGAGTAATCATCGCTCCATGTTTAGAGCACATGCTTTGCATGCAGAAGGTCCCAGGTTCAATCCCTGGTGTCTCCAGGTAGGACTGGGAAAGAGTCCTGTCTGAAACGCTGGGGAGCTGCTGCCAGTCACTGAGACATTACTGAGCTAGATACCCTGGCTTGGTATAAGGCACCTTGCTCTGTTCAATGAATGCATTCTAGAATCAAGGTACTAGTTTAATTCCATGTTTAAGCTACAGCTGGTATGTGGCACTTGCTAGTTTTTACTGTTTGCCCTCCCCCTGTGCATAAAGAACCATATTGTCACAGGTAGGCACTGTCTTTTATTTTGCTGAGCACAAAGTGAACAAGTACAGTATGATTTTTTTTCCTGAAACGTATAAATCCTGTTAATCCATGATCTAATTGCCTTAAAGCTATAGGAATAGATTTAAATATTCTAAAGGATGAATTGCTAATATTTGGGAAAGAGATGCCGTTATTTATTAGCAGTGAAGTGCTTGAACAAAGGGAAATGTGGACCGTTTCCAAACTACAGGAACTCCTGTGACTACTGGCGGTTACTCACACAACCATGTTTTATATAGTGAATTCAGTTATCCCATGAGAGTCTGGTCAGATGGGAGCCTCCGCCACATATTGTCACCCATGGGGGTAACTGTTTTCACATAGCCAAGCAATATCCATCAGTGAGAGGAAAGCTCTCATGATGAATTTATCGTTACATGAATGAATTCTGAAATAAGTTCTCTTTTTAACCAAGCAGGCCACCTGGCTCTGTCTTCCAGACCCTGAAAAATAGTACTGTGGTTTCTTTTTGAAGTGCTAAAATACAGTGTGAAGTTTACAACTTTTTAAAGGTCTCATTCACTGCCAACATTTCCCATCTTCAGTTTTCTTGAAAGAAAAAGGTTTGAGCAAAGAAGTCAAAAGAGCCACACACAACTTCCAGTGCTTAAGCATAGCCTTTAAAAAGATCTATCCAATACAGTCTTCCTACCATCCATTAGCTCAGGACTCTCCTGTTATAGGATGCATCACAATACTCCTAAATGACAACTTTTGAAAGTTGCCTTCTGAGAAGTCTGTCTTAAGAGCAAACCTTTGATGCATATATCATCAGTGTTCCAAACCTGTCAGTAAATCAAACATTTTGGAAACCATTGGAAGTGGTTCTCACATATTTATAAAGTGGCTAGGAGATTTCTAGGTGCTATATAAATAACAATTTAATGTGGAAACCTACAGCAGTGTCCTTTTCTCAGGACCTATCAGCTCATATGTAAGGTCCTTCTTCCCTTGTGCTGTGCTGTTGTCTCTTTCCCCATCATGTCTAGGTTGGTTTGTCCTTTCATATTATAATATCACTGCTGTATAAATGATCTGGATTGTTTGGGTAAAGAGAGTAGTGTCTAAATGAACATAATATATTCATGTCTCTATGTACAAGTGCAGATAAGATGCATGTTCAAGAGCCCCATGCATTCAGGAGCTTCCCATTCTAGCCTATGAGAAAGAAAACTCTAGGTAGAAGGAAACTTCTCATTGTTAACCATTAAGGGTTTCTTCTAAAAAAATGAGAGTGGCAACATCCTACTTGGATGGTTTGTGAGTCACACCTAAGAAGGGAATAGGAGATGGGAGGCTAGAAAGCTAAGGGATTTTCTGGCAAAACTTGCAGGTTTTCCATGACTCACATTGTCAGTGAATGTGCTTAGGGTTGCCATGCTAATGTCAAATCTCATTTTTATGTAATTCTTACAGTAGTTTGAGTAATCTTGGGTCTTGCTGATGAACCTTTGAAATGCAGCTTCATTTTGCATTTTGTAAGTTTGCCAGGACTGTAAAACTCACAGTCTTTACCATTGTTGTCAGACAAAAATGACTTTTAGAAGGCCAATAGTTGCACTGTATGTGTTTGCCCTGGTTGCCAGCTATCTTTCTTACTAACAACAGGGAGATTCAGCTTGCCAAAAGGATCAGAGTGGCCGTTTCTCAGACCTTTAGCCAGCAGCTACTCTGATCTCCACCTGTAATAGTGAAAAACTCTCCATAGGGCCACATCTGTAGCATGTTGATGATCACTGTAGTGACTTAGGAAAACAAATTGTTCAAGCCCAAGTTCATTATTGGTGTATACTCACTTTGTTGTCAGAGTACTTACGGCCTTCTAAAGTCACCATTTTTAATATGATGACCACAGGCTTCAGGTAAAAAAAAAATTCTCAGGAATCCCAATAATTATAAATGCTTTGGATCAGCAAATGCCTTTCTTCTTGTACAAAATACTAGATAATTTCATTGAAATTTAGCTGACGTTTAAGCCCATTAAAGACATTTCATTTACTACTGATGTTCTAGCCTAATCATACAGGAACTTGTATTAAGGTATTTACCTTTACCTTTAATTGATTAAATTCTCCACATTTCTATACGTTGAACACCTATAATGGTTTCCCTTAGATTTATGGTAGGGGAAATCCTTTAGCCCCTTCTCATAAATCCCCAAACCTGAAAATTTTTGATGCCATCTAGGATCTCGTGCTGTGTGGCCTGAAGCGAGATCCATCCATCAAAGGCCTTCCTTGGCAACCTCTAAATATACGCTCCAAGAATGGAGAAAGCTGTTTTGCAGAAGTAAACCACTTTAGCTCAGAGTCGCTTATGCAGCTAGTCATCATCAGGCGATCACTCGTGACCGAGTAAGATTGTCTTCCAGGATAAAAGGAGGAAATTCTAAAGAAGATTGTGTAGACTCTAGCGATGGGTCCATAAGTGACTGTGGAGGCCAATTCTAGATCCACACAGCTTCCCACAGTGAGGACACAGGTTACCAGATGGAAGATGGTCCTGTAAAGGATTCATTTGACGTGCTTTTCGCTTAGCACGTTTCTCCCTTTCACCTTGCACTCGGGCTTCTTCAAAGTCCATGGAACCTTTGTGAAAGGCCAACCTCCATTTAGATCGGTCATGGGCCAGAGCTTCCCAGTTTTCGATGTTTATATTGCATTTTTTTAGATTAGCCTTATGAACATCTTTAAACCTCTTATATTGACCACCGATATTCCGCTTTCCATCCTTGAGTTGGGAATAAAGTACAGTAATACCTTGGATTGCAAGTAACTTGGTTTGAGAGCATTTTGCAAGACAAGCAAATTTTTAAATATTTATTTAATTTTTTTTTTTACTTGATATACAAGCAACGTCTTGCAATACAAGTACTGTAGTACGGCTTAAATTAAAAATCTCTGTACAATATATTTTTTTTTATTTCGTTTTGATATAAGAGTGTTTTGGATTACAAGCACATTTCCGGAACGAATTATGCTCTCAATCCAAGGCATGACTGTAACTGCTTTGGGAGACGGCAGTCAGGCATTCGAACAACATGACAAGTTGCACCACAGTCTCCTTTCCAACCCCTGGAAGATTGCCCGGTGTCATAAAAGAGCCCTTGCCAGGTTTCAAAAATGAAAGCTGCTTAAACTAGCAGAAGACCTTATGTGTCCACTTGAACATCTGTGCATTGAGAATGAGCTAGAATAATATGTTGGTCACCTATTTTAAATGTTATGCAAAGAAATTGAACTCCTGAAATGAGACCCACTTTTGTGAATAGTGAAGAAGGGTCTTCTTTTTTAATGAAACTTTTACTGTTCCCTAGCATTTCAAAGAATGATAGTGCTGCTTTTTGATTGCTAAGAGTTGGGTTATCAAAAGCTGTCAGTACTGGCTAACTCTGCTCCCAAAGATGTCAACAGTAGTTTTCCAATTGACTGAATGCACAGCCTGCACTGATGAGCACCTTTGAAAATGTTAATTTTCATAGTTAGAATGGATAAAGGGTATAATCCTCCAGGAGAGTCTCCTGCACATGCCCCATTAAAATGAATTTGTTTCGGTGAGGCTTTCACAGGAGAACTTCATGGTGAGTTGTGCCTAAATATTATAGACCTATTACATCAAACAGAACACTTCCCCCCCCCCTTTTTTTACTTTGTGCCCCTACATTAATTGTATGCTTAGGTCTAAAAGTAGGCTTTTAAATAGCTTGTATTGTGAGGGAATGAAAAATAGTAATTAGCTAGTTGGCAAGTTGAAGCCATGTGGGGGGAAATGTGTATCCATTTCTGTAGTCAACTATTAACATTAATGTCCATTTCACCAGAGATAATCCAGGATCCTGATAACTATGAAATTAGTTCTCTTAGCATGAGGCTTTTCTTCAGATAACTTTGCTCCTAATATGGCAAGGCTGGAGATGAAAGTATTAACAGTCACATCTGCCTTCTCTGACAGAACGTAGTGCAAGGGGAAGAGGGTACAAGAGAGACACCTCTTGCCCCTAATTTGTGGCTATGGCGAAAGAGTCCAAGGACTAGATATTAATTCCCATATTGGCCACCAGCTGCCTCTAACTTGTACACCTTCCAACTTGTCAAAAGGGAAAAAAAAGTTATTAAAGCCTCATTCACAGACCACAGCAAGCAGGTCTCACCTCTGACCATTGCCATAATTAATAAGCCAGGCTCCTTAATCTGGTGTGTGGGAGGGGAGAAAAGCACCTCAGGTTTTTTAAGAAACTAGATCTGAGGCAGAAGGAGGCGTTTTAGCGGCCTGAGGGTGAGACTTTTCCTTCCTCTCTTTAGCTTTGGACTTTAATTGGCCTTGGGGCTGTTTTGAGTGCTTCAAGCCTATTAGGACCTGCTCCTTTTTCACTTCAAGAAGACTGTGACACTCTGACCCAGTTTGCATATAACAGCAATTCCTGGGTTGCTTAACCCAGGAATTGCCATAGCTGAGCAGAAGCGAGCGAGTGTGCTGCCTCTTGCGCACTCATCACTTCTGCTTTCAATCAGCAACCCAGGAACAGAGTGCTATTTCATGATGTCCAAGCCCAGGACCTCTGGGTTATATAGGGGTTAAACAACCCAACAATCACCCATGGTTTGTTGTTGGATTAACTGGGTTGTTGATTGATATAACCCAGGAATTGCTGTTATGTGCAAACTGGGTCTATGTATGTGAACCATTCTTGACTTATGGTTTGTTAGATGGCTTTTTAGGCCTTAGTTGAGCCTAAGATGATTGCTGCCTATGGTGGAAAATTCAAATGGTGTCAAAAACCACAGTAATGTGGGTTTTCTGAAAGATTTTGAATTAGAACATTTTCTGGAAAATTTTCTGATGCACATTTGCATAGGGTACTTTGCATAGGAATTTTAATGCCCTAGAGTATGTTTATTTTACTTGTATTTAGTAAACAACAAGGTTTTAAGCAGTACCCCATGTTAATTTTTTCTCCCAGTACACCACATAAACTCTATTAGACAGATTAGATCAAGCAGAATACATTTGAAATATTTGAGGGAGAAATGTAAAGCACACTTGATGTGATTCAAATGCTATTTTATGTAGAATTTGTTATTGGAATACTTGTAAAAATTTAAAGACAATAGCATGTACTTCCCTTATATTGTTTAAATGTAAGGAAAACAAAAAACAAACTGTTGACACACCCCTCAATGTTAGCAACCCAGAGATCTCTACATGATATGCCAGCAACCACTCATCTACAGCTTTGAAATTGCCAAGCTTGCCTAATATCATATTTTAAATTGGCATACATTCATTGTTACTAATGAACTTATGAAATTGATTTTTTTCAGTGGAAAAATAAAGCACTGGAAAAGTTTCTGGAGAAGTATCCACCACAAATCACTGCACACATACTCACATGGGGGCAGGGGTAGATTTCACAGGATCATAGGGTTGGAAGGAGCCTACAAGGCCATCGAGTCCAACCCCCTGCACAATGCAGGAAACTAGAGGAGGGGTCTCCCATCCAAGTAATACCCAGGCCTGACCCTGCTTAGCTTTCCACGCTCAGACAAGCTGAGCCAGCGTAAGCCACAGGCATAGGCCACTAGTATGTTGTGCTGTTGTGAAGCTCCCATTCATGTCAACAGGGCTTGTGCAGAATGTCCTGGCAGCTTGTGCCTTCATGGGTTAAACCTGTTTGTCATTTCCCAACCATCCTTAATGGGACCGAACTGCTGCTGCTGAGGTGGCTATCTCACCTTGTCTTATGGTTAGGAATCCTCTGTGTTAGGAATCCTAACCTCTGTGTTAGGAATCCATCTTCAAATAAGGAACAGAGTTCACCTACATAACCTCTACTTGGTTCCTCCTCAAAGGGTTTCAAACACTGGGCAGTAGGATTTTTTGGGGGGGGCGAGTTCTAGGACAGCTATATAGTAGACCGTCTCCCCACCCCTACCCCAAGAATCAGAAATAGTCTTTGACCAGAAGGCCTTTGTAAGAGTCTGCCAGTTGAGAGAATGTTCTAACAAAAAGTTCTTGGGAGGGATTCAGTGCAAACCTGAGTTTCTACCCTATTGTAATCCATAAATAAATAAATATGAGAGCATTCACTTTTCTCAGTTTGATTCTAAAATCAGTATTAATGTGGGTGGATGGGCTGAGGCGGAGGAAGCACATGTAAATTTCCAAGTTGAAACTTCGATTCTTTGTAAACTCCCCCTTGCCCCCTCCAGCTGCATCTCAGACATAATAAGGGAGCTACTAGGACGTGAGGGAAAGTGCTGGATTTCAACAAAAGGCATTGGATTTTGTGCAATATTATTAGTATTATTATTTTGCTTGCTTGCTTGTGTGTGTGTGTGTTTAAGTGTTTTATTTTGACAGTTATAAACATCTGCTTTCCCAGTAGGTCTTTGAGATTCATTTTCTGGGGTGTTTTCTGTTTTGTTTTGTTTAAGGATTGTGTAGAGTTGCATGTAGCATTTAATTACAGTTGTCTAGTGGATAAAAGTACTGTGCACTGTCAGTAGACAAATGGTATTTCTATTGGCTGAAAATGACTAGGGATGCCACATTATTGTACTATAATGATAAACAGAAGCGTTGCCAATTAAGTTAATAGACAACAGAAACTCACAGCAAATTATGTCTGTATTACACTGTACTTTACAAGTACATAGCAGGATGGAATTTCTGTTTAATTCACCTGGAATTTCTGATGCTCATTTTCTCTTTGTTCTTTGAGCAAACAAATAATCTCTGTTCCGTACAGTTGATGGTAGGTGGCAATTTATGATAGATATTTATAGTTCCATAATACAACATGTGGCATTCCTAATTGTTATAAATGATTGGTCAGATCAATAGATGTAGCCAGTATCTTTTGAATTGTTTGTAAATTATGTCACTTTTTATATTCATGTATTTGATGTACATTTTCTTCTTATGGCCAAGCGTCTATCGAGCTATTTTAAATTAACATACTTGAATGAGTTAACTGAAGCACTGTGTAATTAATCGAGCTCTAGAGGCAACTTTGCAAACAAGCATTGTGGCAAATTTGCTATTCTGTACACATATGTTACCTGTGAAGCTATTTCACTAATGCAGTGGAAATCTTGTATTTTTGAACTTTTGTCTTGGAGAAGGGAGGAACAAAAATGTTTCTGCATTGAACAGAACAAACCACCCTATATCTAGCCTTATCTCCGAACCTTTTGATAACTGCCTTTCCCTCAGTTTTGGAGAAATCCTTTATAGAACTGTGATATGGACAAGTAGGATAGATAGTGAAATCCAACGTGGTTTGCATTGGAATGTGTTTCTTGATCTCTTCTAATGATGCAGAACTATTTAAATGAATCAAAACTGTGTTATAAATAAAGCCAGCTATGGATTTCCCCCCTAGTCAATACTGCCACCAAATTTAGGGCTTTGATCTGTACTGTTGCAACCTTAGTTTAAATGATCAAGGTTATCCGCTGGAACACAGGTCTTCAGCTGGGGCCTAGGAGCCACAGCAGAGCCACACTCTGACTGACCTAAAGTGGGTTGCACCAGTCATGCAAACACCATTGCAATCATGTTGTAACAAAAAGAGACAGAAAAGGGGGGGGGGGAGACCGAAACAAAAGTGGGTAGAGCTCCATTACTGTTAAAAGAGCTGTGAAGAAGGCGGAAATTCAGCAGGTCCAACCTCTCCACTCTCATCCTTGCCCTGGCAACCTGTACCTGCCCAAATCCCCTCTTTCGTACAGCTATTAAGGTACTGGGACCTGCCCATCTTGCTCTCAAAAACAAGGAGAAGGGAATGAAGGAAGGGAAAGGTCCCAGGTTTAATCCCCAGCATCTCCAGGTAGGACTGTAAAAGATCCCTGCTTGAAACCCTGGAGAGCCATTGCTGCCAGTCAGTGTTCACAATACTGGACTAGATGGACCAATGGTCTGACTTGGCATAAGGCATCTTCCTATGTTCCTAATGGGCATCTACAGGTTTTTTAAAAAAGTTTTTTAAAAATCACTCCCACTTTGCAGGTTGGCATTAAGGATGTGTCCTGGGTCTGAAAGTGTTGAAGACTGCTGCCCTAGAATTTTAAGATGAACTCCTGTCAGTAGCACCTCTGTATGCACTTTAAATCAACTTTTCTTTCTTTCTTTCTTTGGCTAATGTCAGTAGAAAGTATTTGGTGATCTCCACATTGCCGTAAAGTGCCCCACTGTGTAATATAAAATAAAAAATAGCCAAACTCAGAAATGTTGCAGTAATGCTGGGTTTTACTCTTTGGATTTAGTGTTTGGGAGTGTTTTGTCCCAAGCTATGTAGTAATCTACACCTGAGAGAATGTCAATTTTAGATGTTAAAAGGTGGTTTGGAAGGACTAGCATTGTTCTGCAATCTTTAACACATTTTTCAGTTTCACAGAATTTAGGAAAGTGGGAAGCCTTTAAACTTGGACCTGGCAGGTAGGATTTACTACACGTGTTTACTACCTGTGCCAAATGGGGAGAAGGGAAGATCATATTATGGAGCAGAAGCAACCCCGCCCCCATGTTTATCGTAATGTGTGGTTCTGCCCTAAGAATGTTGTTGGTCTCAGTGGAGCTAGTACATAAGCTAGAGGTAAATGTCCATGGAATTCATATGTAGAGGTAGATGCAGGATCCAAAGACCCTAACTACAAAGACCCTAATTGCCCTTGCTGGCTTTTGTATTCGTATTCTCATCCTCCAGGCGTCTTGCTGCAAGGGCAGTGTTGCACAGAAGCCTCGCTAGTGTTCACCAGGAATCACTTTTTAACTATAAAAAAAGCCTTGAAGTAGTGAGGAGTACTTGGATAATGAAAGGAGTTCAAAATAAAACATGGTGGGTAGAAGAAAGCCTATCACTAGTCACCAGTGACATCATGGCCATACAAGTGCCCAGCTGGGAAAATGTGGTTTCCCCAATATGGAGGTACTCTCAGGGGTGTGGTAGGAGACAAATTGATTCTCCCACAATGCATCTGCCCGCTGAGAGAGCATTGTTTGGATCTGCAAAAGGGCCGTGTGAGACTGATGAAATTTGTTGTCAATCCTCAAAACTATAATCTGGGGGTGCTTCCAGATGGGGGGCTCCTAGCGCTACCAATCAAAATACATTGTTTATCTATTCCATCTTCTCCACCTTAATGTATTTTTTTCTGGTAAGAAAAAAGATGAACGAAGCAGTGGGAAAACATGGGAGAGTTACAAATGGAAGATGAAGTTGTCAGAACCCCCAGTACATTTAAGTGTTTGAGGAAGGGTGATAACAGGATAAAGCCTCATCTAAAAGCACCCTAGAAAAGCATTTAAGCACAACTAGGGCTGTTTGCATGTCTCACTAAAAAGTTTAAAACTCTTTGCCCAGGGAACCCAAAAATTGTCCCCAAAAAGCTGAAATCTGCAACATAGAGATTATGCAAATAGAGTCTTATTTTTTTCATAAATCTGCAACTTTTACTGTTTTCCATAATTTATTCTTGCTTTGTTCATCTTGAAGCCAAGCAACAAGCTATGCAGGACTCTAATGCCTGCTTCAAAGCCCTGGAAATTATATTCAGCCCTCAGTCTGTCCTCAGATTTAAGTAGGCATTGCCAATGCCAACACACTTTCAACCATATTTTGACAGCCATAAGGGCTAGAAACTTGCTATATATATATAATCGCAAGTTTCTAGCCCTTATGGCTGTCAAAATTTGGTTGAAAGTGTGTTGGCAATATATATATCAAGAAGCTGAACAGTGCCTCTAATATCACAGTGTTTATTTTTTCTGTGGTCCCAAAATATTGTAGCATACATGCAGCCTTCACTATATCGCTGCTCGGCAACTAGCTTTGGCAGAGGACAGAATGGTGGGCCAAGGTCCTAACCCCCACCCAACTGAGGGCCTGCCATCAAGTCCTCTTGCCACCAGCGCTGCTTCCTCTTGGTTCTGGTTTGGTAGTTGGAGCAAGATTTGGCAGAGGGACCACTAGTCGCCAATCTCTGTGCCAAACCAATGTAGCAAATGGGGAACATGAAGGGGAAGTTTTCCAGGAAAACATTGGCCTCGCTGAGAATGGAAGTGTTTTACTACCCTATTTTTCATGTCTTGCCCTGGTGCACCACTAATGGGCAATCACATTCTGTATGTTCTTGAACCCACAAAGAAAAACATTCCAGTGGGTATTATAGAACATGAGATTCTGAGAAGTTGTAAGTTAAGCCCATCACTTACAGGCATGTCAGCATGGGCAGAACTTCTTAGTGGATGTATCCTAGTTTAAGGAGTATGGCCGCCCAGCCTGGAAAATACAATCTACAAATGGAGTTTGACATGAGGTGGGCATAGCACATGATCTGACTGGCACAAAATTCCAACAACTATTCGTTGGGAACAACTGACAGGTGCAGCTAGCTGCCCACCATAAACAACAGCACCCCGGCTGCCAGATTGACGTTGGTAGTTTTGATCATCAGTCAATCTTTTGGTGGAGAGAGAGGGAGAGAAAATCACATCTACTTAGTCAATCGCTCAAGCCTGACAGCAACAACAGCAAGCAACCTTGTCACACATCCAACTAACACACACAAAAAACAGGATGCTACAAAGATGGAAATCCCTTTGAGTTATTCCTGCCAGAATCACAGCGATATTGTCAGCCTTCTGCAAGCCTTTCCTTGTCATTCTTCTCATTGTACACAACTATCTTCACACATTGTATTTGTTCAAATATATAATCTGAAATATCCCTTTAAACATGGGACTGAGTAGGAATATTCACAAAGGGATCAAAAGATAAAATATAACAAAATGCCCCAACTCATTTTAAAATCAAAATGCCCTCATTCTTGCTGCTAATTAAGAATAATCACTGAATGCTGGCATGCCACCAATTTCAGTGTTTTGAAACAATATTCAGGTAGTGTAACGAGTGGCTAAAGGCACAATCCTGTGAATATTTAGAGAAAAGGCCTACAACTCCCAGCATGCCCCAGCCAGTAACATAGGATTGAACCCTAAGAGACTGAGCTATCAGCCAGGGGGTCCTTTGTTCAAATCTCACCTCTGCCAACAGCAGTGGCTTGTTGTGTTGTCCAAACCCAGCACAATGGCTTAAGCGTGGGTTGTTAACTGCACACAAGCCACCCTGAGAACTCATGGCTTGTTGTTGGGCTGTTCAGGGTGGGTTGTTTGCAGACTGGCTTGTCGTGACATGTGAACCCAGCAGCATGGGTTCTTCATAGCTTGTTTGAAAGGGCTACAGAGATGCCTGGCAAGAGTGGCAAAAAAAAACACCTGACCACTCCTCGCAGTGCCCTCCACCCCATCTCCTCCAGCTCAGTGCTTCATTTGACAGCAACCAGCTTTATCCCCCCCCCCCCATGTGAGCTGAATTAACACAGCTATGATTGACTTACCTCTGAGTAAGCGGACACGGCCCCAATTCAGGATGATGGTGATTCAGGAGGGGAGAATTTAAGCTTTCCCCCCTTCCGTTTTCATGCCAAAATCCCCCCCAGGGTGTTGTTTTTTTAAAAAAAACAACTGTTTTTTCCCCTTTTTAACCCCCCCCCCCTTGTGGGTTTATTTATTTTTTAAAATAACCCTACAACAGACTGTGGGTGTTGTTGTTTTTTAGAGTTGCTTAACCCTCAAGCAACCCCTGTCACCCAGGTTCAGATGACATGACAAACCATAGCAATCCCCTCCAGGGCTGAATATTTAAAATGGCCGCCTGCCTGTGCCATAAACCATCATAGCTTAAATAAGCCATGGTGGGCTGTGGTGATCATGCGAATCTGGTCTATAGGGATCCTGTTTATTACAGAGAAATGTATCAATGCCATAAAACTAAAAAGAATTGGGAAAATGTTTGATGAATGTTTGGTATTCAGTCTTCAGATTGACGGCAGCATCAGCAAGCAAATGAAAGATAACACATTTATTAGTTGTAGAATTGCAATGCCAAATGGAAATCTGAGAACTCTTTTCCTACTAATGTATTTGCCAGAGCAGAATGGAGCAAAAGGTTTGCTTGAAGGGGTGGATGAAACCCGAAGATACGTGATTCTAATGGGAAGAAACTGACAGGAATGACTACAAAGGGAGACTCAGCAAACATAGGGAAGAACTCTGGTCGCTAGAAACTTCTAAGTGACCAGCACACAAGAAAATTTTTGACTTTTTGGTGTTACGCTCACCAATCAGACCTTGCTGCAGAGTACATCACTGTTACTGTTCCAGAGCTGAACATTTGGAAGTCAATAACCAGCAGTCAAAATGCATGTGCAATTTGTGTACAAGCAGCAGATTTTATTTTATTTTTTAGCAGAATGCCTTCATACTGAACAGGACACCATACTGTCTGCTATCAAAGATCTGCTTTCAACACAGTCACACACATAGTTTGTGAAGACAGGATTGGCCTTGTGTGCCAGAGTCTTCCCAGGGAAAGATGGTGCATTTGCAGCTGAAGCATGTGAACAGTGGCCAGCAATTTCTGAAGTGCCCATCTCCCACATGGCAGTGTTTCAGGGTGTTCAGTGTCTGTGTGTCTTTGCCAGCTGTTGCCCATAACTTGTGGCATGGTGCATAAATTTCTGGCAGCAGTTGCAACTCTCTCAACGTGACCTGAAAGAATTGTGTCCCTGCTGCATAATCTTCTAGTGGATGATGACACATGAACAAGTATGACAACACAGATAGTTAATGCACGGCTAAAACATCACTCCGAATGGGTTTGGTACAGCCTGTTATGATGCCCGGCCTGCTGCTGTCTGTTTTCTTTCAAACACACAGAGAGCTAGTGTGGCGTAGTGGTTAGGGTGTTGGACTAGGACTCGGGAGATCCGGGTTCTAGTCCCCGCTCGGCCATGAAACTCACTGGGTGACTTTGGGCCAGTCACTGACTCTCAGCCTAACCTACCTCACAGGGTTGTTGTGAGGATAAAGAGGAGGAGGAGGAGGAGGATAATGTAAGCTGCCTCGGGTTCCTTGCAGGAAAAAAGGCGGGGTATAAATATAATAAATAAATAAACACAGACAGAAAACAACATCAGTCTGTCCCAGAGATTTATGCTGAGTGGGATTTTGTGAAAACATTCTTTCGAAGTTCTGGACATTCTTAGTTAAATTTTAAATGTCAAGGTTCTTTAGATTGCAATCACTTACTATTAAAATACATTTTGTGACATTTCCCTGTTTAAATAAATGTGTTTAATTACAGTCATGCCTTGGATTGAGAGCATAATTCGTTCCGGAAATGTGTTTGTAATCCACTTATATCAAAACGAAATCCCCCCCAAAAAAAATTTGTACAGAGATTTTTTAATTTAAGCTGTACTACAGTACTTGTATTGCAAGACATCGCTTGTATATCAAGTTTAAAAAATAAATAAATAAATATCTAAAAAGTTGTGTGTCTTGCAAAACGCTCTCAAACCAAGTTACTTGCAATCCAGGGTATTACTGTATTTAAAATGAAGATTAAAAATGCCCTTTTGCATGCTTTTAAAGTGTCATTTTGAGTTCATTCCCCCAGCCCCAGTGAAAATTCTTTTTTTAAGAAAAAAAAAAAAAGCCCAAGGTAGGGATAGCATCAGGGGAGACTGGTGACGCCTGTGTCAGTGGGGCTCCTTATCCATCGCAGCTTTTTGTTTGAGCTTTATGGGAGCTATCCATGGTGCTGAACATCCACACACACACACACACACACACACACACACACACACACATCCCAATAGGTTCACCACCATGGAGCACCATGGATAGCTCCTATAAAGCTCAAAATAAAAGATGCAATGGATAAGGAGCCCCACTGACACAGGCGTCATCACCAGCCTCCTTTGGATAGCAACCATTTGTGGACTGCACCCTCAGACCTCAGATTAGGTACGTCTAACCCACCCCTGCCTTTAACAGAGCAGTACGCAATGAAGCTTCATACACCGAATAGTCCAAAGAGAGTTGTCCAGATCTGAACATTACTCCATTTGTACGGATGGAAATGACGTCAAACTTCGGTGAGAAATGGATATTTAGGGGGCTCTCTGTCACAATAGCTAGACCAGTGGTTCTTAACCTTTTTGGTGTCACACCTCCCTTGTGAAAAATCTTTTGACCCACGCCTCCCATGTATTATTTTAACGGCCCAAAATTTAGGCTTAGGCAGGACGAGTTTGCATTTTTTTTAGTTTATGCTCTGTCTCAGAACTAAAAAAAAAGCATATTCAATTAAATGAATGGCGTAGCTCCCAAGATTAGTAGAAAGAAATAAGGTTGGGCCAACCGCCAAGCTGCACTGCTAGTGTACTTGTAAAATAAACAATTTATAGTTGAGGGGCTACAGTCTCACACCTCCCCTGGAGTCAGTCCAAACCTCCCCTGGGGAGGCGTACCCCACAGGTTAAGAACCCCTGAGCTAGACAGTTCATAGCAAAGGCTGGTATAGCACAGCACAATCCAACCAAAGAGTTAAATCGGGTGTAGAACCTGTTTCAGCCCAAGGGCCAAATTCCACTTTCGAGAAGCTCTCAGGGTGGGGTAGGTGGGTTGCATTCTGGTGGTGGGCAGGGCTGAAGGCAAAAGGGGCGGGGCCAAGAATACAAAAAATAAAATAAAATACCAGCATAGTTTAGCCTAAAGTTCTTACTGCCAGTAATTAAACCTTAGGGGAGGCATTTCAACATTTTAGAATGGCAGAAAAAGCTGGGAAACCACCAAATAGTGGGGGAAGCCAGGGGAAGGGGGCGAGGCCATCTTGGGAACCCCCGAGGCCCAGAGTTGGCCCTGGGGCCTGAGGTTCTGCACCCCTGAGTTAAACGCTCCCAAGCTGCATTGATTTGGATAGGATAGATTTAATGGCAGACTTAGCCCTCCATTGCAGTCCCTTCGGGCTTCACTTTTGAAGTGCTTCACTTTGGCTGGAACATGCCCATCGTGGTTTGCAGAGGCGGTGCTAGGGGGTGGCCCACTAGGGCTGGAGCCCTGAGTCCAGTGGAGGCTAGTGGCTCCAATGCCAGCGGGGCTGTGTATCCGCTCCAGATTTTACTCTGAACTTTTAAGAAGCTTTCCGTGGTGCCGAACCTATTTTACGGATGGGGTTCAGCACCCTGGATAGCTCCTTAATAGTTCAGCATGAAATCCGGAGCAGATACATAGCCCTGCTGACATTGGAGTCACCAGCCTCTACTTCCTGAATCTTTCATGTGGAGTCCCAGATCTCTGGGAGGCCATCTGCCCCACAACCCTGCAGTCCATGGGCACTTGCTGAAAGAAAGGTACAGGGGCCCTGATGATCTCTGTTGCATCTGATCCCTTTGGATTAGCTGGCTTTTTGCCCACTTGTGCTTCACCTCCTGCTGCTCCCCCCCCCCAAATCTTTCTGCCTGAGATTTGTGAGTCTATTCCTCATACGGTGTGTGCCACATAAACAATCCAGAATTCTGCTGCTGCCAAGTATTCTTGCACAACTCCCAAAAGGATGAAGGGAGAATTCAATTTTTCCATCCAGGACTCCCCATGCTTTTATCGTCATGATGATCATAACAGGAAAAGTAACAATATCAGATCCAGGGATATGGATTTTGATTGAATCTGACAAGTATCAACAACAACAACAGAAACCTTAGCAATGCCTCCAGTTATGATGTGGGTTTGCTGGTATGCCGCTAAGGCAGAGGAGAGTCTTTGTGGTTTTTCATCAGTCGAGGGGGGAAGCTGGCTAGCAGCAGCATTAAATCCCTGGAGGTCGTCAGTCTTGATATGCATTCTGCATGAAATCCATCAGCAAGAGCAGGTTTTGTGCCTTTAAAATGCAGACACGGTGCTTTGAGTCGGTACTAATTTCTACAGCTCAAATTTATTAGCCTAGCTAGTGGTGTAGTGGTTAGAGCATTGGCCTAGGGACTCTTCGGTGGTGTCGAGAGCACATAATGCAGGCCACATACTGAAGCTAAGCAGGTATGAGCTGGATCAGTGCTTGGATGGGTGACTGCCTGGGCTGCCCACATCTGTTCTCATGCATTGAGCAGGGGGTTGGACTTGATGGCCTTATAGGCCCCTTCCAATTCTACTATTCTATTATTCAAGTTCAAATCCTTCCTCAGCCATGAAGCTCACTCACTGGGTGACCTTTGGCCAATCACCAACTCTCATCCTAACCTACCTCATAGGGTTGTTGTGGGGATAAAGTGTGTGTGTGTGTGTGTCATATGTGTCGCCTTGAGTTCCTTGGAAGAAAGGTGGACTATAACTAATAATAAATAATATTTTTTTAAAAAATCTGACTTAAGTGTGATCAGAGGAAATGGGCATGTTTAACCAGCTCAGTGGCAACACGGTCATTGAGGCTGCAGTGTGTGCCCAGCTTCTAAAAATGTACTGCCATGTGATTGGAAACTGGACAAAAGAGGGTTAAACCTGCTGGACTGTTCTGGCTTGGCAGAATCCTTTGTTAGGTAAACTCCAGGTGATATGTTGCCATGGAATGAAATAGTTAGCCAATTGCTTCCTGATGAGGGATTACTTGGGGGAGGGGAGTTCTGAACAGGAAAAACCAATCAGGGAAGGACTTGTGCTTTTCTCCCACCACTCACAGCTAAGGAGGCAATCTAGGTCTGTGTGTGAAATAAAACAAAAGACAGCCGTTTGAGTGGACAAAGATGAAGAGCAAGGCATTGAGGGCTTTGTGTTTGGACTCTGGAAGCTAATAGCATTTGGGGGTGCTGTCTGTCTGGAGAACTGGTGTGGGAACAGTGAACATGGGGTGGTGGTGGTGGTGGTGGTGGTGGCGGCCCGCTGTGCCTCCCCCAATGCTTAACATGTATATTTGTAAATAAAGCAAAATGCCAGCCCATAAGTCTCCAGCGACCTCCTTCCAAAGGGAATCAAACCTGGGTAAGTGAAGCCCCCTGGAACGTCCTGCTGCTCAGAGAAGTGGACTTTGTGTAACAGTACTAAATATTTGTGTGTGTGTGGGGGGTCTTTATTGGGTGCATGATCTTATAGCAGGGATGGGCAATTTCCAGGGGCTGGAGGGGGCCATATCCTCCCCAGGCCCTCTGGAGAGCTGCAACCCTATAATCTTCCCTCCACTCCACCCCCAAAAGTTGGTGGCATGGCAGCAGCAGTGAGGACAAATAACCTTTTAAAAGCCAAAAGTGGCAGTTTTTACCTCCAAAATTCAGCAGCATTGGGGTTGGGGGTTGGGAAGGGGGCCATTTTGTTTTAGAGCCCATTTTTGTAGGTGCTGCCATGCTGCTGAATTTCAGTGGCAAACTGCCACCTTTGACTTTG
This sequence comes from Shinisaurus crocodilurus, assembly GCA_021292165.1. Classification (NCBI taxonomy): domain Eukaryota; kingdom Metazoa; phylum Chordata; class Lepidosauria; order Squamata; family Shinisauridae; genus Shinisaurus; species Shinisaurus crocodilurus. The sequence goes on along the minus strand of CM037877.1, from coordinate 149,620,680 downwards.
AAAAGGAGGCTATTTTTCCTCACTGCTGCACCACTGAATTACAGTGGCCAATTCGGTGGGGCAGTGGGCCCCCCAGAAAAGGCCAGAGAGTTACCCACCCCAGTCTTACAGGATAACATTTCATGCATCTGCTGAAGTAAATAGATTAAATAGTACTAAATAAAGTAAGCTCTAGTCCAGAAAACATTATGGCACAATAAACCTGTTAGTCTTTAAGGTGCCACAAGACACACAGTTTATTTTGCTGCACGACAAAGGGTCAATACAAGTGGCTAGCCCTCTGGAAGCTGGGCACTTGGGTAACCATGAAAAAAGAACATCAACGTTCTCTCGCCTCCCAGCCAGTAATATACATCTGCTTTTGAGTCTTTGTGGTGGCATTCCAAAAGCCAGATCCTCCACATGATGCCAGTGGATGCCAGCTGGCTTCTGGATTGTCATGGGTTTTTCTGAGCAGGCCAGTGGGATCAGTGCACATCTAACTGTAGTTTTGCACACGCATTTATAATGATACGCAGGGACAAATGTTCCCCACTCTATACCATGTGTTGAAAGGAGCACATGTTTGTAATTGGTGGACATATGAGAGGATATAGCTTCCTGGGGCCTAGCATATCTATCCTCTAACCTACGGAGGGGGAACTTCTGGCTCTCCAAATGTTGGTCTACAACTCCCATCATCTGTGACCACCAACCTGGCTAGCTGGGGCTGATAAGAGTGTATTAATTAATTAATTAACTAACTAGCTAACTAACTAACTAACTAACTTACCAACCAACCCCTATTATTTACAACATTTATGTACCAGTCCACATCTAAAACAGATTCCAGAGTGGTGAACACTAAAAGATAAAAGGAATAAAAACACAGTATTAACAGTTTTTTTTAGAAATAGAGTACCAATTTTTTAAAGTGCCTGGTCAATTGGAGAAGGCTTGTTGGGGGGGGGGGCATGGCTTAATCAGGTACTGGAAACAAAACAATGTTGGTGCCTGCCTGATATCCAGAGGCAGGGAGTTCCACAGAGCAGGAGTCACCACACTGAATGCTTTACTTGGAATGGATTCTAACCAGGCCGTAGAGCCATGGAGTCCCACAACATCTGAAGGACCAACCCAGCTTTAATCCAATGGATTTCCAGTGACTGATGTCCTGTTCGCTTTCAATGGACTCCACTCATATTCAGCCAGAGAATTACTTTCCTTCCTGTTCTTCATATCTGAGTGGAAGAGGGGAGGAAACTTTCCTGGTTTTTGTTTTTTGAATTGTATTGTCAGATTAGTGTTCTTCTGGCAAAGTTGAACAGCGTACAGACTGCAAACAACATTTTAAAAATAACAAGAACAACAGACATTTTAAACTAAAAGACTACAGAATTATGTTGGTGCTAGTTGAAGGAAGAGCAGCATTTGCCCAGTAATAAATCATTACACTCTTGAATGCTAGAAAAATATGACTGCCCTACAGCAGAAGTAATATCAGCAGAGAATTTGTCTGGATCTGGAACAACAGATAAGTAAAAAGTGTGCATTAATTGTGTGTGTGTGTGCGCGTGCGTTCGCGCGCATTTTAATGATTGTTTATAAAGGTCCCTGAGCACAGATCACTAGAGAGTTCATGAAACAAGTACATATGAAATTGCCTTATATTTAGTCAGATCACTGATTTGTCTAGACCAGTATTGTATACCTTGGTAGTGATTTTCCAAGGCTAGAAAGAACTTTGTTTCTGCTAACACTACTATCTGTTCTCCCTCACCCACTGCCAAATCCCATAAGGGTCCAACATAGGGCCAAACCATATGAGAGATCCAGCATCTGGTTTCCCAATTTCTTTTTCTTTAAAACAGGCTCAGGGGGATACTGGGAGAGGAAATGTTCAACTTTCCCACATATCACTCCCATTGCTATAAGCCCCGCAGTAGCAGTATGTTTCACCCTCCACAGGTATAATGACAAGTTTGGAGGGAGGTGTGACAGACTGACTGGGTTTGCATGGCATGCCAAGTCAGCCATGGTGGGTTGTTGTGTCATCTGAACCCGCAGTGTTTTCTGTGGAGTGGTTTATTTTTCAGGAACAAGCCACGTAGAGCAGGGGTCCCCAACCCCCGGGCTGCGGACTGGTCCCGGTCCGTGGCCTGTTAAGAACTTTACAAAAATGCTCATCGGGGAGGCGAGCAGAGGGACTGAGCGGCGGGGGGGTGCTCGCCGGAGCTCGCAAGCACCCCAAGAGCCAGGTGGGGTGCTTGCGGCGCGTCCCAGCGGGCGGCGTGCACTGTGTCCAGCCACTGCACCACGCGAGAAGCACCCTGTCCTGGCTCTCGGGGTGCTCGCGAGCTCTGGCGAGCACCCCCCCCCGGCCGCTCGTCCCTCTGCTTGCCTGTCCGATGAGCATTTTCGTAAAGCCGGAAGTGACGTGACGGGTCTCCCGTCGTGTCACTTCCTGGTTCTCCGGCGCTGCCACTTGGGCTGCACAGCAGGTGAGCAGTGGGCGACCCCCCCCCCCCGGTCCGTGGAAAAAAATATTTCCAAAAAGGTTGGGGACCGCTGACGTAGAGAACCCATGGCTTGTTGTTCTTGCCCACAATGGGTTGTCATGTCGTCCAAACCCAGGAGACCGATTTTATTGTGGGTTGCCGCAATTGGCTACAAGAGCCGCTCAAGAGTAGCAAAAAAAGCCGGGGCCTCTAGCTTTTTTGCAACCTTGCTAGTGACCACCCTTCAACCAATGCTAAAATGGCACTTTGGAAGGATCATCACTCATTCCCTGGCTTTTAAATACATTTTTTTTAAAAATTCAGTGCCTCAAAAATGTGCAATTGGGGTTGTATTTGGGGGGGGGGGGTTTCTGTCTTTCACAAGTGCACACTTACAGCTGTCCAGTGTGAGTAGTCTTGCCTGGTCAATTTCCTTGTATGTTTCAGCTGTCAAAGGGAGCAGATAAGGGGAGTAGGTAACACACAAGGAATTTGACAAGACGAGATTGCTGAACTGCTCCAAAAAGGCACTGTAAAAAAGTGGGGGTAGTTAATATCTCCCCTCTCTGGAGTAGCTGGAAAGTTGGGAAAGCAGTGAAAAGGTGGAGCACACCAAGAAGTGTCAGTTCAACACTTAAAACCCAGAGGATCACATTGCCAAGGGGGAAATATTGTCTCCGCCCTTTTGGTGCACTTACTCCTTTGGCTCCCCCCCCCCCCCATTTTGGTGCGTTTTGACTTGTGCTATTGGGTCCCTCCTTTCTCTCACTATTATTTCTCTCCTGGTCCTTTGCAAATTAGCAGATAGACAACCTCTTGTCAATTTCCTTGTACATTACCTACTTTACTTTGTGGCTCTCTTTGAAAGCTGAAACGGACAAGGATATTGACCAGGCAAGACTACTCATATCAGACAGCTGTAAGTGCGCATGCAAAACACCACCACCACCACCACCACCACCACCACCCATCATCATCATCATCATCATCATCATCATCATCATCATCATCAATTACGACCTCAATTGTGCATTTTTAGGCACTGAAAAAAAAAGCCAGGGACTGAAAAGGGGTAGCAATTGGAGCGTGGAGGTTGCTGGGATGAGGAGGCAAGATGGGTTCTGTCACAAAGTCCCCTGGGATATGTGCCAGAGCCAGCTGGAGAACTGAAGAGGAAGGAGGGGGAGAACAAGCCACGGCCAGCCCGATCGTTTGTCAGGCACACTGATTGTTCCGCGAACAACCCACCCACCCTGGAATATATTCGCAGGGTGGCTTAGTGTGATGTGTGAACCCGGCCATTGAAAAAGTGCTCATCCAATTTCGGAGCCTGTTTTAAAGTAAAACATTAGATTATTATTGTAATGATGTATTATTGTGGTTGATGTACTGATATGCATACTTGTCTTTGTATTGCTGCTGTTGTATTGCGAACTGCTTTTGGGCACATTGTGTGGAAAAGCAGCATACAAATTAAAGTGCTGCTGGTTGTAGTGATAACATCGAAACATGGGTCTCTTGCATCATGTACAGTTTGGTCCACAGTTTTATCTTCCAGGATGCTACATAAAGAGCACCCATTAAAAAAACAAAAAAACCCTTTCCTATTATTGCTTATTATTAGCCCAGGACTTCAGCAAATCCTGATGAGTAGCAATGAGGCAGGTAAAAGTATTTTACATGTTTCATTAAATAATACAGATAAAACACCTGACATTTTGATCTGTTCCAAGGCTAAATGATATGCTTCCCTTTATCTGGGAGGGGGGAAATGCTAAAACAACTTGCTGTAAATTAAAATGTCATTTCAAAATATTTGTATTTGACTTCTCCAGTCTGTGCTTGCTCCATATATCCCCCTGGCATATTCAGACCGCAGGGTCAGGATTAGCACTGACAGTATGGATACTTTGAACAATGTTGGCATTTCAGCCTAATTAGTTAGAAGTTAGAACCCCTTTTTAGTTTTTTTGACTTTTGGGCCCTCTAGTTATTGGCCATAGGTTTCCCCCTCCCTTTTTAATGTGCTTGTCTCCTATTCTTTTCTTTTAAAAAAAATGTCAGCCGACCTGTCCTTGTCTAATCCACCCTGTTTTAGATCCCTTCAGAAAACATTGACTTAGCATTTCCTACTTCAATTCATCTAGCGGTGTGCGGAATATTCTCTCATTTCAGTCTTCGCTTTGAAGGTAGTGCATTTACCCAACCCCAAACCCATGCTGCTGAACTCAATGTGCTGAAATATCACATCACTCCAGTGCGACGATGTGCCTTTTCATTGCTCCATCTGAGCGCCATTTCCCTTCTCGGTTGTCCTTGGAACCCTCAGCCAGTGCTGCAGCTAGGGCTGGACCTTGGGGCCAAAGTCCAGCCCTGGCTGCAGTCACTTGGGGGCCTTGGCTGTGGGCCAAAGTCCAGGGCCCATAGCCAAGGGCCCCTCAAATGACTACTCAGAGCTGATGAGGGCATCCAAAGCAAACCCCCTTTTATTCCTGGAGTCATGCTGGTGCTATGACGTGAGTTTAAAATTCAAAACTGCACATGCTCAGAGTGTTTGTTTTACTTTGTTGTTTTGTTTTAGAATCAGGGCTGGCAAACAGTTTTGTTGTTGTTCTAACAAATCAGGAATGTAGAAGCAGTTTTAATGCATGGAATAGTGGTTGGAGGGTGTGCGGAGAAGAGAAATGTGAGTTGTGCTGGGAGGCATCTAGAAAGGCAGCCTCCTGCATAGCATGGATCAGACCCTTGTAAAGTCACTGGAGGACCAGTGGCTAGGGACCCATGGGCCCTGAATTCTTCTGTAGATGTGCATGAGCTCTGAGAACTACCATGTTCCTTTGGCCAGGAAAGGGCACCACACATCCACAGATACATGAGAGGCCCTAAGTGCAGGTTGTGCTTTTACATACCAAGGACATCACCTTTTCTGTTTCCCCAGAGGCCCAGTCCATACACTCTTATCCAGGGGCAGTGCTAGGTACCAAAAAGATCTGGGGCTCAGGCCCACAGCCCCCCCAAAGCACAAATTTGCATATGCTGATTCACATATGCTCTAAAGCAGGGCTCTCCAACCTTGGGTCCCCCGATGTTGCTGGACTACAGCTCCCAGAATCCCTTGCCATTAGCCATGCTGGCTGGGTATGCTGGGAGCTGTAGGCCAGCAATATCTGGGGACCCAAGGTTGGAGAGCCCTGCTCTAAAGTCTGTAAAAGACCCTGTCTCCTAAGAACACCCCTATTGTAAAAAGGGATGTATGGTCAGGTGAGAGGAGGGCATTAATTTCAGAATTTTGTGCCATTCCTACTTGGCTGACAGTGTCTTTGCCTTTGTCCGGCAAAGTAAACGAAAAAAGAATCAGCTCAGGTGTGACGCAGACGGAAGAGGGTTTAGACTGGAACCCCGTCTTTCCGGTAATCTCTATTTTATAGCAATACATGCCAATGGAAATTGCACTTTGGGTGAAACTACAGGTGATGTTTGAAAGGTCGCATACAATATTGAGGGAAAGAAAATGCTGGACTTTGAATCCTACCACGAAGGGCATAAAAACCAGATGAAGGCTCAGGTAGGTTTATTATGATCAAAAGGATGATTTAGAGTCACAATTTTGGACCCGTCAGCCTTGCTGCCATTTGACAATATTGGATGAATTACTGGAATACGGAATTGCTTTGCCAAACAAGCTGAAGGCGGGGATGAAAATTACAGTCTAATAAAACTATTAATGAAAAACAACAGTGGCGGAACAAAGTCAAAATGTAGCCCCAACGATTCAAATGAAGACTGCTTTTAACTGTACTTGGGTTGCCATCCTAAGCATATTTGTTTCAAAGTAAATCCCATAGAAATAAAAAGGACTTACAAGAAGACATCCTTGGGAAAGTAAAGTATAGGCATGGTTAACTCACACCACTGAAACACATTGAGAAGATCTGACGCTTTGTCTGCTCTGTGAGATCTGTGATGGCCAATTCACACATGCAAGTCATCACTGGAAGTTGCTGCCAGGTGGTGAACATGCATTTGTGAACCAGCCCTTAATCTGATCCATTTTTCTCTCATGCATAATTGGTGGTGGTGGTGGCAATGCGGGGGAGGGAATGTATTGCAAAGAAAGCAGGATTCTCTTCCATCTGAAGTCAAGAGTTAGGGATTCGAGAACATATTCACTGCAGCTTTCATTCTGAAATTTGTCTGGCGCTGTCTTTCTTCAGTGTCTACAAAGCTTGCATCCTGCTGCAACGTGCGTCAAGGATGAAGGTTAGGTTAGAGCACACCCTTTTACTTCAGGGTAAGGAGTGTCCCTTCCCCCTCCCCCTCTCAAATTGGCATGTGTAATTTAAACTCGACCCGTGTTCTGCTCTCAGTAAACATCAACCAGATGCATTTCTTAGAAATGTGACATGGTGCTGCTGCCTCTTGACATGTGCCAGTAAGCTGAAGGCTGTGCATGCTTCACTGGGGCATGACAAAATGCATCCACTCAGTGAACTGGTAGGCGGAAGTGGGGAAGGTTAGTGCTGCCGATTACTCTGCTTTTCTTTCTTGATTGCCCTGTAGTCCTCTACTCTGGGTTGCTCACCTTGACCTGAAGGTGATGCTTGAATTAGCTACTCCTGTCCTATAATGCCTGCTGGTTAATGTTGAGCCCTGACAAGGCAAGGCTTAGGCTCCCTTTTCACTGAATTGGGCCTGGGCGCTTGCAGTTTACCTAACATGCTATCAATGGTCTCCATTCTTTCCCTCAACTAAAATGACCACAGGAGCCCCAAGAGCTCCAGCTGCCGCTTCAAATGTTCAAATGTGAAGCTCTGTGTGTATCTGAGGCCCACCCCTTTGAACCTTCTTTGCCCCTACGGCCAGGGCCGGCCCAATCATTAGGCAGCGTGAGGCAGCGTGAGGCAGCTCTACCTCAGGCAGCAGATGCTGCGGGAGCAGGGAGAGGCGGTGGAAGATAGAGCTGTGTGTGCCACATGGCCTGCCCTGCGGCCCTAAACTGGTGTAGTGCCCTCAAGTACAGTGGAGGAGGATGCCGTCCTGTCACCATTGTTGAACTAAGATTCAGCTGCCAATCCGGTTGGCTTCTGTATGTGGAGTGCGGGTCGGGGAGGGGTCTTGCTGTTTGCCTGAGGCAGCAAAATGTCTTAGACCCGCCTTTCCTGCTACAATATTTTCTGTGTTGCTCCTGGCGCGCAGTCTGTGTTCACTTCATTATTTTGTTTTGGATGGAAGGGACTATTTGAGCCAAATTATTCATTACACTAATTGCAAAGTATGTAGTTGAAGGTTTGCTTTTAACTTACTCTAGTGCAGGGCTCTCCAACCTTGGGTCCCCAGATGTTGCTTGACTACAGCTCCCAGAATCCCTTGCCATTAGCCACGCTGACTGGGTATGCTGGGATCTGTAGGCCAGCAATATCTGGGGACCCAAGGTTGCTCTAGTGTAAGCGTATGCGGTCCTAATTTTAGATCAGGACTACTGTGCACTGGGAGGGGAGGATTAAACCTTTCCCCCCAACCATTTTTTCCTGAAATCCCTGAAACAAAAGAAAAAAAGTCTGCTTTGGCACCAACAGAGACATTTTGGAGCAATGGTCCCAATCCAAATTGTGGTTGCGTGTGATTACACTGGAGAAAATTAAAAGATAACCTTCAGCTACACTCTATGCGACTGGCGCAATGTGTCGTTTGGCTCTCAGTCCTTTTGATTTAGAAATTAATGTTAGAGGATCTTTCTCTCACTGGCTTACCCTATTGAAAGCTGTCCACCTAGGTATATAATTACATTAGTAGCAAATGCCAAAGTTGTGTGGTGTTTGGAGTTGAAACTATACTTAAGTTCTGTGTTCTTGCAGAACTCTGAGGAACCAGTTAATCTGAGGTATATGCTAGTTTTTGAACCTTGGGGAAGCACGCTTCCCTATACAACGCCCCCCTCTCCCCCCACACACACACATTGATTAAGATGAGTAAGAGAAACTCTGCTCTGAATCCTTACATCAGGACAGGTGACATTTAGTAGTACTAGGAGTGAACTTTGTGCTCTTCTCAGTCATCGCCCTAGTGTTTTGGAACTCCCTCCCAGTAACTCCTATTGAACTTATTCAACTCCAGGAAGAAAGTTTATTACCTTCCTGTTTCTGAAAACTTTCAATGTTTAATTCACTATTGGGCTGATTTGAACCTAACAATGTACAGCTGGTTGGAAGGGGCCTACCAGGCCATCGAGTCCAACCCCCTGCACAACACAGGAATCCAGGTCAAAGCATTCCTGACAGATGGCTGTCCAGCTGCACCTTGAATGCCTCCAGAGTGGGAGAGCCCACCACCTCCCTAGGTAGTTGGTTCCATTGTCTTATTGCTCTGACAGTCAGGAAATTTTTCCTGATGTTTAGGCGGAATCTGGGTTCTTCCTGTAACTTAAGCCCATTATTCCGTGTCCTGCAAACTGGGATGATCGAGAAGAGATCCTGGCCCTCCTCTGTGTGACAACCCTTTAAATGCGGTGAACTTTAAGTACTGGAAGAGTGCTATCATATCTCCCCTCAGTCTCCTCTTCTGAAGGCTAAACATGCCCAGTTCTTTCAGTCTCTCCTCATAGGGCCTTGTTTGCAGTCCCTTTATCATCTTTGCTGCCCTCCTCTGAACCCTCTCCAGTTTGTTGACTGGGTGACTAGAAGCAAGACACCATTCCCTCCTCCCAAGAACTTGTGGATCTGCCTTCCTGTGGGAAACAGCATTTATAGGGTCTTTCTCCTCTCTCCTAATGGTTCTGGAAAATATTCTGTATATGCCAACCACGATTCATCCACACTGCTGTCCTGACTTCCAGTGTTTCTTCCTATAGATCTTTGTCTCAGTGTTGAAGGGTCTACAGTCAATGGTTAGTGAGTCCCAGTGCTTGGGAAGTCTCAAGTCAGACTAGGAAAATGTCCATTGTGGCCTTGAACGTCACAGCCCCTGAGGTGACAAAACTCGAGACGTTGTAACTGGTTGCTCATTGTACAATGACATTGTACATGATAGGTTTTTATCTTTTATTGTTCGCTGCTCTGAATTTTATAAGAAAAGTAGTATACAGTTAAAGGAATAATAATAATAAAACCATCACCAAGTTATTTCCCAAGAAATAGCACAATACTATGCATTGCAATCTAAAACATCTAGGTCAGGGGTGGGCATATAGCCCCTGCTGCCCCCTGCTGGCACATTTCCAAAATTTGCTGTGGCAAAAAAAAAGTCAGTGGTTTGCTGCCAAACTTCAGACATCAACATTCGATGGCAAATCGCCATTTTTTTTTGTCACCACCACTGCAGATTTGGTGGCGCAGCAGTGGCAGGAGTGCGGCCTGTGTGTGTGTGTGTGTGTGTGTGTCAAATGTACCCCCCCCAGAAACCCCCAAAGTTGCCCACTCCTGCTCTAGGACAACATGGTGGAACAGAAGGTGAAATGAACACACCAAAGAGAAAATGGTTGACAATCTGAACTGTTTATTTTGCTGCATGAAGAGCTTTCCCCCATATTATTAATGTAGTCCCTGATTAAAGAATTAAACTCAGTGTACTGCTGAGAAAGACTCTACTTCTAAAATCTCTTGAGATACACAGCAGTGACTGAACTGCAGACAGATTACATGGACTTGTGTGAGTGTTCTGCATCGTCTTCTGTGGCAATGGTGGCAAATACTGCAGTGGCAATCAAAATGGGGGAAAAAGAGAACCAAAGAAGCTAAGTGTGTGGCTTCAATTGTACTTGAAATGTAGGCACTTAACACCCATCCCAGGAGTCACTGAAGTTTTAATAGTCTACAGTTGATTATACTAAAGCTACAATTTCCAGTGCAATAAATAAGAACTTCCAGAAAGTGAGAAGTGGCACCCATTTACTTCGGTCATTAATGCTTTTTAGAACTGAGATCCAGACAAGTCTGTGCAGGCCCACAAAGTGCTTCCATGCTGCTGAAAGGGAAAATGGCAGTTCTTGGGCAGGGGTCCTTTGAATTTCAGGTGGGGAGATGTAGAGGGGAAAGGAAAAGTTGAAGAGCCTCCATGCACGTGGAACATGTGCATAGTGCTTTGGATATTGACCAAGTTTTCTGAGTTAAATGGCAGACATCATCATGGGTCTATGGATAGATCCTTCCAAGGTATCCAGAACAACCATTCCTGCTGGATGTTTCCGAGTAAGAGGTTCAGCAATGATTCTTGCTAGATCAGCCTTTCCATGGGGGGTGGTTGCACTATGTCCCACATTTCGACTCGGGATCCTTCTTTCTCCTGGCGGCTGGGGCTGTAGGTCCCTTGCGTAGCACGTTTGCTGGCAGTTACAACAGAAACTGTGCCTGCCAGAAGGAAGATCAGTAACAAGGCCAGTGTTACTGAGCCAATGGAGGTGAATATATTGAAGGCCAGGTCAGTTGTCAACTGGAAGGATGGAAAGAATGCACGATATGATTGGCATCAAAGGAGAAAAGGAACATACATGGGAGTTACCATGGAAGGAACCTATCTAACACAAACAATGTAAATTTAAAGGTACACCCACCAAGAAAAGTCCATATATTTGCTGAGGAATTTTCACTGTCAAAAAATTATTCAGACTGTTGGGAGGACATATAGTCGGAATGCTTTGTACAGTGAAAAACTCATATTTTCCAAATTATAAGATCACATATTAAGAAAGGAAAAAATGCTCCGCAACAGTCGGCAACTAAAGATTTGGTTACAGATGTTAATTTTTATTAACATGGACCTTAAGGCCTGCTCAGCCCCAAGATAACATTCATGATGAGGCTGTTTGCAATTTGAAAGTGGTTATTATATACGATTAATGATATACCGTATTGTTCCGAGTATAGGGTGCTCCTGCCTCCTGATTATAAGCCGCACCCTTAAAGTTTGGTGCTATTTTAAAAAAATTAAATTTTTAACTTTTTTTAACTTAAAGAAAATATACACATTAGTAGAACAGTTGCAAAAAAACCCACATCTTGCCTCTGCAAACAGGCTTCTTCCAATCTGCTTTTACACAGAAGTAAGCCAAGGAGAGAACTGCGCGGTTGCAAAACTGCCCATAAAACAAACAGGCTTCTTCCAATCAGGAGCGAGACTCTGCAAACAGGCTTCTTCCAATCACGAGTGAGACTGGCGATAGCTTGTATGTACCTAAATGTTGCCTAATTACTAAATAAGAATGTGTTCTGTTTTATGTTTAAAATATTGATTTCTGAATTTTGGGTATGTAAATGTTGCCTAATTACTAATAAAAATGTGTTCTGTTCTATGTTTAAAATATTGATTTCTGAATTTTGGGTTAGAAAAGTGGGGGTCGTCTTATACGTGGAGGCGTCTTATACATGGAAAAATACGATATTTTTTATTGTTGTGGTGGTTTTTTTGCAACATCCCTATTGTAGGCCGCACCCCCAGTTTAAAGACTTACATTAGGGGGGGAAAGTGCGGCCTGTACTCAGGACAATACGGTAAATAACTTCAAATATCTCTCAACCAGAGGCCCACATGTGTGTGAGTTTTCCCATCCACTTCAATGGAATGGCCAATCCCACATACACTTCCCATTAGAGGCAAATGACTTCCAGGTTTTGTCCAATGTAAGCATATTCACCCTGCTCTCCCCTCTCTCTGGGTATAAAAACATACAGGATGGATGGATCAATTATATTATTTAACACACAAGTTACATAAAAACACTAAGAAATGTTCATGGCATCATCACTGGTAAAACCAGTAAAATTAAAAACATCTCCCAAACATCTCTCTCCTCCAATTAGCTGTGGTGAGGGGCGGAAACTAGAATGTTAAGAGACAGGGAAACTATTTTAATATGGTATTTCTCTAGTCCTATATGTATCAGAAACCACAGAAATGACAAGAAGTGCCATGGGAAAACATGGCGATTGTGGACAGCATCACCCTGGGAGGGTTTTGATCGTCAGGCCAGATTTTGCTTTGGATTTTTTGATTTGTATTACTAGTGACAACTGAACCATCAGAGATGGAACATGTGCTTGGGGCAGAGCTTTCAAGACCCAAATGTTTAAAAACAAACAAAAGAACCCAGGAGGTTAAAATCTCAAAACACAACCACCACCATTTCCTGAAGATTAAGAACCCAACTTGACTACCTGTGTGGAACTATCTTTCTGACACTGTTTCCTACAGATACACTTTGAGTAAAAGCTGAATGTTATTTGGACTTTACATCTGTAGGAATGACCAGTAGATAGCATTTACTTTCCCCTGTAAGAGAATGGCAGCGCCACAGGAGAAACATTAAACAAATCCTTGGAGGGTGTTATTGTTATGGTTTTAAAAAATAAAATTAAAAAATCCATGTAAAATAGAAGAAATGTAAACTTGTCTCAAGGCATCTCTTTAGGGAATTTGTGATTAACAGAGATTACGATTTCCCTCTGCCCTTATAATTGCCCTCTGCCTGAGATAATGAAATATATTATGATTATAATTAGAAAACACATTAATTATTGTCTACAGCAATCTAACCTCATTTAGGTAATAGTCTTGCCTAAGTTTAGAAACAATGGCACATGTTACTCCATCATGGTGTCCAGTACCCTGCTCCATCATCCTTGGAGGATAAGGATCCTGAGTTAACAGATCAGAGAGAGGGCCCACTTACAGAAGGGTGCCATGAGGTTCCCACTTCCTCTGGACTTAAATCTCCAGAAAGGCTTCAAGGACCAGCTCCCCTTGTGTCCAGAGAAAGTCACATTGCTCTTCTCAAATACTGAGGACTCTAAACATGAAGATACCATGTTGCAGCCTGAGGCTGCTGAAACAGTTCAGACCCCTTTAAGGGAGAAGGCCTCAGCCCTCAGTGAATCGGGAGGTAGGGCTAACCTGCCTAAAAGAAGCTAAAACCATAGTTAAGGCTCAGTCATAATCTGCTGCTTGTTGGAGCAACATACAGGCAAGCTTGTCTAGCTTTCAGCGCCAGCACTCTCTGTGGTTCTACTCTGTTTCCTGTCTTCTGGGAAATTGGACTCCTGCTTGGTCAGAGTCTACTGAACCTGACTTGTACCAAAGCATTGGTGTGAACTGCACATCATAGTGCCCAACAATGCTAGTCCCTCACTGTGATAGGGCTCGCTGGCTGAAACATATTTTCCTTATAAGTTCAACAAAGTATTTGGGCCCACATTTCCAGGGTGGAACTAAGCCAATGCTAGTCAATCACCTCTCCAAATCCATGCATGATGACCTTCCCCAACCTGACCATGGTTGGAGATGATGAAAGGTATAGTCCAACACATCTAGAGGACACCAAGTTGGGAGCACTGTTCTATGGTGATGGTGCATGGAGTTACTAGGTCTGGATTCTGGGGGCAGAGGGAAATTTTGTCTTATGCAGCCATCGTCTTCAGATCTACACTAGGGTTGAGGTGGAGACAGTGTGACATTTCTAGTTTATCTCAGTAATGTGTGCTGTGCCTCTGCTGGAGGAATGAATCCTCCTCAGAGCAGGAGCTACAGCTCTCAGAGATGGACAACATTGAGGAACAGCCCAGGTGATTCAGGGGAGCCTGGGCCCTCAGGTGAGATAGCCATGGGTCCACCCCTGCAAGAGGAGGGGAACTCTGCCTCTGAGCGCATCATTGTCTTAAGGGGCAAGTAGGACTCCTATGAGAAGGAGTGCTCTTCAAGAGTGAAGGCCTCCTCATGAGCAAAGCCCTCCTCACAAGTAGGACTTTTGCCAGAGGGCTGTGATGAACTGCAGCTGAGCTGGGTGGGGCTCTGGCTATATCAGCTCTCAGTTGGAACTTAAGAGCTGCTGGAAGCATTATCTGTTCCAGTGCCTGACCTTGCTTTGTCATTGCTCCTCTGTGTTGCTGACCTCTGGCCCCCTGCTTGACTCTGCACTTTGGACTGCGTTCATCTTGGACTCCTTTCCTTGTCCATGCCTCAGACCCTTCTCTTGGAACTCTCTGTCTGGACTGATACCTCTGTGCTTGACCATTTGCCTGTTTACTGACTTGCCATTGGATTTGCCCCTTTGCTTGCCTTAATGCTGAATCTGACCTAGCCTGAGCAAGAAAGTGTGTGTACTTACTGTGTTTCAAAGAACTTAATTTGACTGAAATGTAGGAAGCTTTCCTTATACCTGGTCAGACTATTGATCCATCTAGACCAGTCTTGTCTGTTGTGGCTGAGACAGGCTCTCCAGGGCCTCGGGCAGAGGCCTTTCATCTACTACTTTGATATCTTTAAGTGGATTGAACCTGGCACTTTTTGTATGCAAAGCATGTGCTCTACCACTGAGCTGCTGTGGGTCCACCCCTTATGTGGGTACAAATGTCCTTGAAATATGTGATGTGAAGATGGTTGTTTCAGGAACAGTTCTTCTTGACCTCCAACCTCACTGAAGGAAGACAGAGCTGCTCCAAAATGAAGGGGATCCATGAAAATGAGAAATAATGGTGATTGCTTGTACTGTACTAAACAAAGTACTTTGAAATATCCCAAAAGAAGTGGAAACAACTTCTTAAAAACTGAAGCAATATAATCATAGCAATGAAATCCTAATTGAAAACTGATTTTTAAAAAAGGAGTGTTGAATGCCTGGCAGGCCACAGCGTTGGCTGCATTTTGACTGGTATAAGGGATCATTTCTTGTTTCCTGAAATAGGATGACTTCAGAATCTTCTCATAACAGAATAAAAGCCAAGTAAAAATCAGTAGCAGTGTAAGATCTAAAAAGCACTAACCCGGTTTTTTTTAAAAAACCAAACCCCTCCAAAACGAAACAACTAAAGGATTAAAAACCCTGGGAGAATAAAAAGGTGTTCACCTGCTGCTGAAAAGATTACAACATAGGCAGCAGGCGAGCCTCCTTGAGGGCATTCCACCATCAGGGTGCCACCGCTGAAAAGGCCCTCTCCTTAGTAGCAGCCCCCACCTCATTTGGTGGGGACACCCAGAGGAGGCCCTCTAAAAATGGTCTTAGATTCCAGGCTGGTATATATGGGAAGAGACAAACGTTCAGGAAGCCTGGCCCTAAGACGTTTAGGGCCTTGAAGGTTAATACCAGCCCTTTGAATTGGGTCTGGAAATGGACTGCAAGCCAGTGCAGATCATGAAGCACTGGTACAATATGATTGTATAAGACTGACCCTGTCAACAATCTCACTGCCCTCTTTTTGACCCATACACATCTAGGGATCTTTCACATGCTTGAAAATTCTGGTTACCTGACAGAACATGGTTTTAATGGACATTCTAGTAAAATGCTGACTGGTTGGCCAGTTTAGATGCTAGGAAGTCCAAAATGTGAGTCTCTTTCCTCAATCACTGAGGGCATAATCCAATGGGGATGCCCGTAAGCCTCTGAACTCAGAGCATTATGGCCATCCTACGCAGGGTGGGGGAAGCGGTGGAGGCAATCTCTGCCTCCCCACTCCTCCTTCCCTGCAAGTCAGCTAGATGGATGATTTCGGCCGTGTGGCTGCAGTGCTTCAGACGGGGAGGGAAGGAGGCTGGAGTGCCACCAGAATACGTCATATCGTGGTGACCCTGGTCTCCTCCCCTCCCCCTTCACTCTTACAACCACAGAGAAGCAGCCAGTGTCATTCTTTCTGTGCCAGGGGGAGGGGGATTGGAGCACAGATCGCCAGCTCCGAGGTTGGAGCTCTTTTCCAACCTCGGATCTGGGAATCCAAAGAATCCTAGATACAGTAATACCTTGGATTGCAAGTAACTTGGTCTGAGAGCATTTTGCAAGACAAGCATTTTTTTAAAATAAATTTTGACTTGATAAACAAGCGACGTCTTGCAATACAAGTGTAGGGATGTAACTGCTCGCCTCAAGCGGGCGTAGCGGGCCGAAATCGGCCCCGCTCACGCCTGCCAGAGACTCGCTTTGATATGAGTGTTTTGGATTACAAGCATGGTTCTGGAATGAATTATGCTTGCAATCCAAGGTATTACTGTACTGTCTAGGGGGCCATAGGATTTCATAGATCATAGAGTTGGAAGGAGCCTACAAGGCTATCGAGTCCAACGCCCTGCTCAATGCAGGAAACTAGAGGAGGGGTCTCCCATCCAAGTAATAACCAGGCTTGATCCTGCTGCTTAGCTTTCAACGCTCAGACAAGCTGAGCCAGCATAAGCCACCCTCCCCATGTAAGTTAGCCAGCACAACCCTTCTGGGATTACACGCCATGCTTCTAGCAGGTTAACAATATGGCCCTTTTGTTTGAAAAGAGATTATGTATGGTTTGTCAGCATCATCCTCTGTAACAGTTCATTCTCTGATCCATTCTCACAGCTATGTTTTTCCCTGATACCCTTTCCCATTGCACTTGGGTGCTCTGGTTAGCTGTAAAAATCAGTGGTCAGTACAGTACAGTACAGTACAGTACTTCCCTACCAGCCACCTGACTCTTGCAGTAATGCTGTGGTATACTGTGCAGGTTGCCTTGCTAGCCATGGACTGACTTTAAAATTGCCAGAAGGCTCATCAGTCTAGTCCCATCAGGATCAACTATTGCTTAGCTAACTTATAACTCCTCTTATTATTCTCAGATAATTAATATAAATTAATTATCTGAGAAAAGGGGTTTGTTTGTTTTTTTTTAAGGTGGTGGAGGTGGGGAGGTTGCCTGACCCTACACAGTAGGATCTACTAATCACAATATTTATGCCAATGACAGCATCTGGAAACAGCGGAGGAATGTGAGCTGGTCCCTGAACTGAAAAGTGAAGCACTGAGCCATATATTTTAGAAACAAAACAGACTTGCTAATCGAAGAGATGTTGGTGTCAATCAAATAAACATTAGTTCTGCCCTAGATGGGGTTCATTTATCCTGCACCTTTATTTAGCCTACCCTAGATGGGTTTCCACTCCCACTGAAGAATAAAGTACAATTTGGGGGTGCTTTTGGACCTGACATTGCCCCTGGGTGCTCAGATGACATCTGGGGCTAGGAGCATCTTTTACCAGCCTCAGCTAGTTTGCCAGCTGGACCCTACTTGGATAAAACGTATCTGGCCTCAGTTACCCATGCTCCAGTTACATCAAACCTGCACTATTTCAATGTGCTATATGTGGGGCTGCCTTTATAGACATTTTGGAAACTGCAATTGGTAGAAAACTCAGCCACTACAATGCTGTAAGAGCAAGGTGGTTAAAACATATCACAGTAATCTTACGCCAAGGAAGGATATTGGTTGCCAATTTGTTTCCTGGTTCAATTGAAAGTACTAGCATTAAGCCCTCTGTAGCCTAGAACAAGGCCATCTTCACCCATATGAGCCTTCCTAATCCTTTAGATTGGCAGAGTGGGCCCTGCTCCAATTGGGGTACAGGGCTTTCTCAGGGGTGGCACTGCAGCTATGGAACTCTCTCCCAAGGGATATCCAACAAAATCCCTCTCCACCTATTTTTAGGCACTTGTTGGAAGTCACTATGCTGGAAGATAATCGATTCTTCTGGGTTGTTGTTGTTTTTCAAAAAGACCATTTGCTTTTTACAGGTTGCATGGATGCTGTGTTCTGATCTGATCTATTTCAGTGCGGTTTTTATTCTTGTATCTTAGAATGATAAGCTGCTTTTGAGAACTGATGCTAAACACAGGACATAAATAACATACAAATAAATATCTAGATGCTTTGGACTACAAGCCAATAAGCCCCAGCCAGCATGGACAATGGTCAGGGATTAAGAGAATTGTAGTCCAAAACCTCTGAAGGGTGCCAGGTTGGCTACCTGATACTCCATTGGACTAATGGTTCCATCTACTCCAGACAGTACTGTCTGGTCCAACCTTCCAGCCAACCTGGTGCCTTCCAGATGCAATGGACCACAACTCCCAGCATTCTTAGCCATTAGCCATACTGACTGGAGCTGATGGGAGTTGAAGACCAAAAACATCTGGGCAGCACCCAGTTGGGGGAAGGCTGGTCTGGTCTAACTGGCAACAGTTTTCTAAGGTTTGGGGCAGAGGTCTTTCCCAGTCTGAGTTTTCTTTAACTGGATTTGATGGAGACGGATCCCGCATACAAAGCACGTGTGCTACCACAGAGCGATGCCCCCCCCCCATAAGGATGCTGTTCTCTGTGGCTCACGCTGGCTCAGCTTGTCTGAGCGTGGAAAGCTAAGCAGGGTCAGGCCTGGTTATTACTTGGATGGGAGACCCCTCCTCTAGTTTCCTGCATTGAGCAGGGGGTTGGACTCGGTGGCCCCTTCTAACTCTATGATCTATGAATCTATGAGTGTCTGGATGGGAAACTGCTTAGGAGCTGTTCTGAGCTTCTCAAAGGAAGAAGTAGGACAATATAAGCACAACGTGCATTATTCCTTGTGCCTCTGCCTGCTCGTGTTGTGCACCACAAGCAGCCAGATGGTAACTTCCTCCCATGGCTTGTAGATCTCTTATTTCAGCTGCAGCCACCAATTATGTGAGTAATTGTTAACCAACGGGGGCCTGGTGTTCACAACGGGGCACGTGATAACTGTTGGAATATCCAGCCTTCTGAGACTAAGGCAATGCCGAGGCACCAGATGGTAAGCAATATGGGATCAAGCCAAATGCTCCTCAGATTACAGGAGGCACTCGGAGGTCTTTAGATCAGGCCCGAATGCTTACTGTCAGTTTATATCATGGAAATATAGAACTCATAATAGCCTTACTATTTTCTTCACATATTTTGCACCTTTATTGGGCCACGATTGCCACTAGCTCTATGAACAGTTACCTCAGAATTGATTGAGTGTTGGGCAGAGTTGTCCCCGAACCTTCCCCTAAAGCAAATTGGGAAGTGAATGTGAGGGTTTCTCTCCAGGTGAAACATCTGGTGAATTTGGCAGGAAGCCTAAGGAGCACTGATAAGTCTTATGCAAATTCTGCAGAGGGTTCCATACATCCCTAATTACATTTTGCTAAAAGAGAAATTTGAAGACGTAAATGTGGAGGTTGCTCCTCAGGCAAAGACAAAGGAAGCCAAAATAATTTTACTTTTAGTTTAGTTTTTAATTTTAGCTCTGGGTGGGGTGGGGATTCCATGCACACTTATCTTCAGACTTGCTTCGGTATGACCTGGGTTTATATTCCCACTCAGCCTTGGTTGGTACTCATTGAATGTGCTTGGGCAATTCTGTTCTCCCTTTCTTAGAATACCCCTACTTGACAGGGTGGTTGTATGTGGTCCTGATCTCCTTGGGGAATGACTGTGATACAGATATGATCTAAATAAATAAAATGCATATGCAATATTTGTAAGTGCAGCTAGTATTTGTATTTGTATTTGTGCGTTGAAGAATTTTTTTAAAAAAAATGTTCCAAATGTCTCCACCTATTGCAGCTCTCATAGGGTTGTGTCCAATGTTAATCCTACTTAGAGTAGACCCATTGAACTTGTGAATGGACTTAAGTTAGATTAATATTGGATATAACACATTGGATGTAATCCTTGACAGCCTTACAGTGCAATCCTACATGTGTCCACTCAGAAGTACGCCCCATTGATTTCAGTGGAGCTTACTCCCAGGTAAATGAGTTTAGGATTGCAGCATTAGTAGGCTTGGTTTGACAGGGAACAGTAGCCATGCCTCTTAGAACAAAGGTTAGGCCCTCTTGGTGGTGACACCATGATTATGAAACTTTCTAGAAAGGGAGGTCCATCTCTCCAAGAGCTTTTCTACATAAGGCATTTATTGTGCACTCATGTTTCCTCACTCATGGTTGTTTATGGGTTCTTTAGATGATGTCATGCTCCTCCAGTTTCGCTTTTTTTTAAAGAGCACTTTCCAGGTTTTTTAAGAGTGGGGGAAATGGGGTATTATTTTTGAAAGCGAAAGAAAAGATATTTTCCTACTTGTGTAATTGCGATATTCCACTATGGAACAGCACCACCTAGAGGTTATGTAGTGGAAAAGCAAGGAAAGGAAAAGCTCTTTCTGTAGAGCTCAGATCTCAATTCTGTGATGAACCTGAGAGTAGATACAGTGATTAAAGGCCTTGTATAGAAAAGCTCTCGAGTCCCTTTTGTCCTCAGGAAGTGTATTCAGGGTTTTTTTTTTCTATTCAGATGAGATTTTGGATGCTGAGTTAGAGTGGAGCTTTATTAATATGAATCTACTGGCTGAAATGTTACGGGGTTGGATCCAGATTTAAGCTGGATCAACTGCGCTGGCAGAAGTGGACTTCCCCCCTCCTTCCCATGGCAGCCCCATCCAGCCCCCTGAAAATGCTGCACAGAGTGTAGACAGAGTGGTTGGTGAAACCTTCATGGCAGGAATCTCTTTTACTGTAAGCTCGTAATGTGCATAACTCACTCTATGGCCCACTTCAGATGTATATATCTTGATTCATTAGGCAGAACTATGCACTAGCCTTGCACCTGTGCGCTCCATCCTTGTGTGCCCCTTCTCCCTTCCCTTCCTGATGTGCCATGATTCAGTATTTCCTGTGTTAATTAGCTGTTCCCGAATACATCCAAACTGGGAAACTGCAGTTTACCAGGATTAGAATAAACTTGAAGTTTGACGTTGATTTATGATCCTAGCTTATTCCAATTCTGATAACCGTAGTTTCCCATTTTGGACATGAATGGGAAAATATCGTTAATTAACTCTGCATGGCAAGGAGGAAGGGAGAGGTGCAAGGATGGAGCATAAGGGCGCAAGGCTTGTGCATATCTCAACTTACTATGCCGTGATATGTATGTCTGAACCAGGCCTGTCTCATGGAAATAGGATGGATGGATGGCAAGACGAAACACATATAAACATAGGCAATAAGCAGATTTTAAGTATGCACCCCAGGTAGTTTTCCCAATGCCATTTAATCAATGTGTCACTAGCAGAGGCAAATGTCTTGACTTCTCACCCCACCCACATATTTTTGGACATCCAATGTACAAAAGACATTCATTGGTTTCATTGGATAAGCGCGTACACACACACACACACACACACACACACACACACCACAATTCAATTCTCAAAATATCTCAGAAAGCTGCCCTTTCCACTTGGTGCCAAGATTCAGCAAAACAATCCTGATCTGCTACCTACTCTTCGCATGAATCAGTGATTAGCAAAATAGCTCTTCTAATGTTTCGTGCTGTCAGACGGCAAGGTATCAAGTCAACAGCTCTTCCGTGTGGGTGCAACACTCACATTGCAGCCATCGTCTGCTTCCAACTCTAAATATAGTGAAAAGCCGGTGCCCTGTTGGCCTTGCGTGTAACGCATGACTCCCTACTATGTCGCTGTGTTCTGAGAAGTAGATAATTGTGACTTGTGTTAGCAAGCTCTGCTCATGTTATTCCTGTGAGCAGTTCCTTGGAAGAAGGCTGGCATGGGCTCAGGGATAGGAGAGCAAACACAACTCATTTTGGCTTTGAGGAAACGTGGAAATTATGTTTATATAGGAATCTTTTGTTCTCTTGTTGTTGTTGACAAACTGGTTATCACTGGCTGGATCATTTGTCCTGAATCTGATTCAGAACTAGAGGCAGAAATCTGAGGGGGGCCCCCCCGGTACCTCTAGCACAGTGTTCTCCAACCTTGGGTCCCCAGATGTTTTTGGCCTACAACTCCCAGCATGCCCCAGCCAGCTACGCAGGCTGGGGCATGCTGGGAGTTGTAGGCCAAAAACATCTGGGGACCCAAGGTTGGAGAACACTGCTCTAGCACCTTATTAAAAAAACAACCATGCCTGAAGTCTCATCTTTAGCTTCAAGAGCCTTGGGGCAGTGGTCCAAAATCTGAAACATTTTACTGCATGTCTGCGCATATACAAACAGGGCCAGCATCAGCACTCAGCATCCTTGGGCAGTTACTGGGTCTCAGTGCCCTGGCAGGGCCTACTGCCGCCGATGCCTGTCCTAGGTTCCTCTTTTTGAAAATAAGATGAAATAATATTTTCACCTGGCACTCCATGCAGTGCCAGACAACGGAGTCTGGTCACCATTTTAATTTCCCACAATGCCCAACAGCGGCACTACCTCAGGGGCACTGTGGGAAATGAAAATGGCAGCTAGAACCAGCAACCAGGTGCCACTGCCACCAGGTAAGATGACCAGGCCTTGTCGATGCTGGAGGGGACCCATCAGAGTGTTCTGCCCAGGGTCCCCTCAAAGCTGGAACCTGCCTTGAATTATATATCAAGGCATATATATAAATATATATCAAGGCATCTATATAAATATATATATGTAGGCATACTTAGGTTCTCCCCCCAATGACAAAATAGGGGCAGTGAATGAGCAAGGACAGCTTCCAGAAAATAGGGATTGCCCTTAGAAAACAGAGACAGCTGGGGGTTGTGTGCAAGAAGCAAATGCCTTTAGCAATAACAGCAGTTCTTTGGATTTTTACTCATTAAATGACTTCAGTTTTAAGATAACTTTTAGCCAATTTAGGGAGCAATCCTATGGTCCCTGGGAGAGCATTCCCATAGCATATATCGGAGTTCCCACTCCGAGGGTGTAGACAGTACTAGTGCTACAACCTTGGAAGGGGAAATCCCAGCAGGGATTCCCGCACCCCCTTGCAGCTGCTGCGGAAAGGAGAGTGGTGGGTGGCTCCTCACCTGAGGTCGAGGTAGGGAACTCCAACCTCAGGTGAAGATGCAAATGAGGGGGAAGGGGCCAAGTAGGGGAGGCCCCAAGGATATGCAGGATCCTGAAGCCTCCCAGCTCCCATCCCCTTCTCCACAACTCCACTAGAGTGGACTCTAGTGAGAAAAGAAACAGAAAGGAGGTTGGAGAGGCGAAGATCGCGTCCTTCGCTCCTTCTGCTCTGCCAGGCATCTGCTGGCAGACCATTGGATGTTCAGAGTGTGCCTTTGCTTCATAAAGCATAGAGTTGCTCTCTTTCTTTCTTTCTTTCTTTTATATGCCGCCTTTCTGCCAAAAAAAAGAAAAGAAAATGGCACTCAAGGCAGCTAACAATAAAATCTTAATTAAAACATAGCATAAAAACAAATAAATCAAAACACAATTGAAAACAACAACAACAACAACAACAAAGGATTTAACCAATTTAGCCTTTGTGGACTTGACAAACCCTTACATGTCAAAGGATATTTACAAAGCCCCTGTTTTCTTCCACTCAGTATGGGTATTTTAGTGGCAATTGACATCTCTTTCTCAGTCCTTGCTTCCTTCAAATGTAAAGGAGGCTTATATGTTTAATTTCTTTGCAAGGTGAACTTTTAGCAGGCATTGAGTATGATGAGTACGTGGCAGGCCCAGGGATCATTCTTCGCTCCTAACCTGAGATCAGGTTCATAGATTCGGAAAATGTGGTTTTACAGAAGGACTGTGCTGTATACATTTTTTCCCCTGTGTAGCTGGCTGGCACTCCCCAGTGAATAATCCTTTTTAATGTAAATAAAGCTTAGAAGATCCCCAGCAGCTTCTCCTGGTGCCTGCGCTTCCTACTCCAGTGGGAAAGTTGCGTGAAGGCAGAGAGGGAGGGGAATGAACCCCGAGGGACTTGATTTCAGCTAAAATATTCCAAGACATTGAAATGATCTGTTCCCATCCATCTCATTATCTGTAATTGCCCCCAAACCAATGGAGCCCTCTTCCTTTTTAACTAGGAGTCTGTGCTTTCAATTTTTCCCTCAACAGAAGCAGGGGAGGTTCTGTATCTGTTTCCGCTTCCTTTCAATATCCCCTTGTGGATTTTGTTTCATACACGGTGAAATTTAGTTCTGCACAAATAAGAGGGAGCCCAGCCACCCAAATTACGCGTGAAACCAAATGAGGTTTTAAAAAAACGTAAGTTATGCCCACACTGCATGGGACACTGGGTGTGTTCCCACGGAGTTTCTTTTCTCTTTTGCAATATTTAAAACAAAAACAACACATATGCTGGCTCTTTGCCATTATAACTGCACAGTGACAGTGTTCCTAACTAGGTCTGTGCAGGGAAGCCAAGATCCACATCTGTGGAACTGGGAGATTTACGGGGGTGGCGGTGGATGAAGGGGAGCTTGCCGGTCTATGTCCTTGCCACATACCACTAATACCTTTTTTATTGATTGCTTCATCACTGTGCAATACTTTGAATGCATAATCATTCTTATCAATCAATCAACCAATAATACATAGTAGTTTACAATCCTATGGTCTCTGGGAGGGTGTCCCAGGGGCTGCAGGATCACTCGGATCTCCCCCCTCCAAGGGTGTATGCAGTGGTCTGTCCATGGAGGAGGATATATCTGATCTTGGAATCCCCCTCCCGGCCCCTGTAGAAACATCCGCAGACCTTACTTTGCCAATCTCAAAGCTCTGACATCAGTAGCTCTTGGATCCAGAACACTAGAGGCACAGGTGGACTCGGTGGCACAGAGCACCTTTAATCAGCTTAGGGCAGTGATGGCGAACCTTTTTGAGCCCGAGTGCCCAAACTGCAACACAAAACCAACTTATTTGTTTCAAAGTGCCAACACTGCCATTAAACCTGAATACCGAGGTTTTAGTTTTAGAAAAACAACTCATACAGTTGTCCGAACTAATTAACATCTTTTTGTCTTAAAAGAAAAACACAATAACAGAGCTTTCAATGATACAAACAGTTTTTTGTTGAAAAAAAATCAACTCAAAAAATTATTATAGTACTACATTGTACACATAGCCTGAAGGGAATTTATACAAACTTTTTAAATAATTAGGCACATGTATTTTTGGATAAGGGATTCTCAACTTGTAATATGATTATATGCCAGACTGAAATTGTATGGGGCAAGCTTTACCCCGGGTCCTTTCCCTGCTTCTACAGGTGTCGGATTAGTAAAAGTAAAAGTCAACCTGTACTAGGATGAGCAAGATAAACAAGAAAACTAAACATGCTTAACACATTTTAAACACTTTATGTCTTGGACTGCAAACACTGCACTAGGTAAAAGTTTGCATTGGGCATGCTTTTGCACAATTAATGTGATTTTTGCTATTGCATGCATGCTGATAATTTGTCGAACCTTGGCTCATACTCCGTTAGTTTGAGAGCAACACATGCAGCACTCGGGTAAACTGTTAGGGCTTTACATCCAAGCCATGCTCTGTGCATCATTCTTCAAAATCTTTTAAATGTGATAACAATGTAGAAAAGAATTCTGTAACAGGAATTCTAGAATAAAATCATTTTGTTCCGCACTGTGAGAAAGAACAAAATCATTAGTGTTTTGCAGAAGTGACAGTCTTTTCGTGACCTGGTGACCAATGGCTCGAGTGCCCACAGAGAGGTCCCTACGTGCCAGCTGTGGCACCCGTGCCATAGGTTCGCCATCACTGGCTTAGGGTGATATACCAACTAGGTCCTTATCTGGATGGGGACATCCTTGCTACAGTTATCCATGCTCTGGTAACCTCTTGCTGGGATTACTGCAATGCGTTATATGTGGGGCTGCCCTTGAAAATGGTCCGGAAACTTCAGCTGGTCCAAAACAGGGCAAGATTGCTAAGGGGGACTGACCAACGTGATCATATTGGGCCAGTGCTTTACCATCTGCACTGGCTGCCAGTCCATATCCTGGTCCGATTCAAAGTGCTGGTATTAACTTACAGCTTGGGGCTAGGTTACCTGAAGGATTGTCTCCTCCCATATATACCTGCCCGGACCCTAAGATCATCCTCAGTGGTCCAACTCTGGGAGCCCCTGCCAAAGGAAGTGAGGTGAGTGGCTACTAGGAAGAGGGCCTTTTCTGCTGTGGCACCCAGGCTATGGAATGAATTTCCCAGAGAGGCTCGCCTGCCACCTAAGCTGTGTTCCTTCCGGTGCCAGGTGAAGACCTTCTTATTTTCCCAGGAATTTTAGTCCTTTAGTCTCTGTTTTAAATTATTTACTGTATTTTAAATCTCTGTACTGCTGCTAGGTTTTATTCCAGCATTTACTCCTATTTTATACTGCAGTTTAAAATTTTTATACTGTATTTTATGTTGTATTTTGTGGTTTTAATTGTTGTGAACTGCCAGAGAGCTTTGGCTAGTGGGCAGTACAGAAATGTAATAAATAAATAATAAATAATAGAGGTAAAGGGTAGGCAGATCGGGGGAGCTTTGGATCCACAGGATGCAAAGTCATCCCAGCCCCCAACATTGGAAAAAATTTACGGCAGTCCTGGAGCTGGTGCAAATAGTCCAAAAGAAAGAAACAAAATAGGGAGTGAAAAAACCAACAAATGCTGTTCCTCCCTCACTTCCACTCTGCTGGCATGAACCCAGCAGGGCGTTGGATGTGATGGGGCATTGGAGTTGCTGCCTGTACTCCATTGGATGCTCTGCTAGTGTTCTGCCCAAGTGCTGTACATAATTTTTCAGTTATCCTATCCTTGTAACTATCACGTAAGAGAGGTCAGTATTTGCATCCCCACATTACACATAGGAGAAATGGACTGAAGCAAAACCATGCTTGCTTTTTTGAAGCCATCCTTCATGGTTGAGCTGAAATTTGAACTAGTGTCTTTGTGGTTTATCTACTACACTATACCGCACCTGTAATCATTCTATAAACACCCACTAGAACAGGGATTAAGAACTTGGTTAGAGCCAAGGCAAGGCTTCTTCTACTTCTTGCCTGGGCATAGCTAACAACTACTAATGAACAGTATGAAAAGTGAAACTAAATTAAAGCAACGACACGGTCCCTTACACTTTAGGGCCAGGCGCATAAATCCTTCTCAGGCTAAGCATCAACACTTAAAAACCTGAGGGGAGGGTCCAACGAAACCTTTCCCCTACTTATGAGGGAAAAGATGAATACTGGTTATTAAGGACCAAGCTTAAATTTAGGATACTGTGGGTACAAAGGTGTGTGTGTGTGTGTGTGTGTGTGTGTGTAGATTTAAAAGTAATGCAGGTTAATAACACCAGGCTGACACGTAGGATTTGGGTAGCAAACAAAATAAAAATAAATTTATTTTAATTCTCAAAATCTTAGTTCCAGAAAATAAACCTGCCTACACCAAACACTTTATAATTAACCTAAGTCCCTATAATTCTAAATACTTTCACTCCTCATACAAGCATTGATTTCTCTCAAAACTCCTGACAAGACACGAATAATCCAACTAACCTAACTCCCAACACTGCCCACACTCCAAACACTCTCCCATAACACACTAACTGCCTTAAATAACTCTGACATCACTCAAACACTCCTTATAAACTCCTCCCCCCACCCTTTCCAAGGCATCACAAACCGCACCGACTGGGTTCAACATTCTAGACACACTAAACATACTAATGCAGACATACACCAGGGAACTGAATTGTGGGGTTACGCCACAGTGCCCAATGATGCCAACCCTTGACCTGCTTTAGAGTAGCTACTGCCTTTAATGCTGAAAGAGCTACAGGACTAGTTAGTCCTGTGAGAATGTCCCTACACTGGAAATCCAAAGCATTCTTCATGATTGATTAAGTCAGTGTCAAAGAAAGACAATGAACATTGCACAGTACCTTGCCACAATTGCTATAAAAGCCAGCGAAGACTACCATTGAATTGACTGTTAGCATGCAAACAAATTATTAATCAAATTCTTGAATGAACCCTCCCCTAAACTGCTTTGTGGACAACAGAAATGGGAATGCATTAGATTGAACACGAAGGCAGCTTTATTCTAAATTGGATTTCAAATTAAATTAAGTTAAGAACAAAAGTTTTTGTTAATTAAAACAACTAAGAATTTTGCTGTTCTTATTTTAGGGGACTGCCTTACCACAAACAGCCTTTATTCAGTCCCAGGGCCGAATCAACGTAATTTGGCAGGAGCAGGACTTAATAAAATATGGGTAATGTATGCAGAGCAGAGTCAGCAGAAATGCTTGTGTGAAGAAGAGGTGATTGTATAGACATATGTTCTGATGATCCCTATTTTCCAGAGACACTTTCTATTTTCTGGTACCTGTCATCCTTATTTTGCCTTTCAGGGAGATTTTGGGGGCTGCTGTTAAAATATGTTGTAGTGCACACACACATGCTAGAGCAGGGGCAGGCAATGTGGCCCCCATGGGCACCAGAGCATCCTTACAACACACCTTTTTTGGCACCATTCTTGCCCACGCACTTATCCCACGCACTTTTTCTAGCATGAAATTTCTTACTGGCATCCGGGAATGCCTCGGGGCCAGACATGGGGCTCAGAGACATTCTTAGGAAATGAAGAGGGCAGGTGGCTGCCAGCCAATGCTTTCATTTGCCATGTGCCCATTTTGTGGTGATGCCAAGGACAGTTTCCCAAATTGTGGAATGTGCCCATGGGCCCAAAGAGGTTGCCTTCCCCTGACTAGAGTTACTCTTCTTGAAGTCACTGTTCACTCACCAGATTCTTTAGAAGTTAAATCTCAGAGTGGAATATGGATGCATCTTGACCCTTGTACATATGCGTGACTAAATATATAGACGAGAAGACTAGGAATGGATGCATTAATCTGTCTACAACTTTCAGTTTTTAGCAGTTTGTTCCATTCGGTTTCTACATTAATTTGCAAACATTTTAGTTAAAAGTCTTTGTGCATTTTTGTACACATTTCCCCCTACTAATGCATTTTTTGCCAGCAATTTTCCCTAGTATGTGCCTTTTTGTATACAATTTTCTCTGATGCAGAGATGCCTAACCATTTTTGGGTTGGGGGGGCTGCATTGGGTGTTGGGTGACCTATAGGGAGGGTGCCCACCTCTAAGTCATGCGGCCTCCTGAAGGATAACCACATGGGAGTGTGGCCCCTAGGGCTGAAAAGGTTTCTCAACCTATTGGGATAGGAATGAGACTAGCTAGGAATGATAGCTAGGAAATGGAAAGTTCAACATGTCTTTTCAATTACCGAGTGGTATAAGGAGGTATGGGATATCACACTAAACAATGAATTAACCTGCAATGTCAAATGCCAAAAAGGACAATTGGAGAAAAACACCTTTGTGAGCATTTGGGGTAAATTTCTGGATTATGTGTTGGTGAGGGGGAACCTTGTCAAGATTTGTTACATTTCTGGAATATAGAATAATATCTGATATTATTTTCGGGAAATATAACTTGGTCCCAAGAGGGCCAAGTTATATTTGGCCCTCTTTGGTCCCAAGGTACACAATGTTCATGTTGTATTTGTCATTATTTTGTTATTATTTGTAATTAATTTGTTTGGAAAATTAAAAGAAAAGAAAAAGGAATGAGACTAGCCTCTTCCCAGGCTCTTGTGCGCTGCTCCAGGGTAGCCGTGAGGGAAAGATAGGAAGCTTCTGTTTCAGTTTTATATGAAGTACAGTTTAAGGTGTCATTTGAACCCTAAACTGTGGTGAATCATAACTATGGTTTATTTGAAACAAACCAGCTTCGTAATCCATGGTCTGAAGTCAATTTGTTTCAAACAAGACATAGTTACAATTTATCACAGTTTGTTGGAAGTGGCCAACACGAGAAGCTGTGGTTTATCAAAAACAGAAGCAACATCTTTCAAATGTTTCCTCATGGCTGAGGGGAGGAGTTGAGCATGCAAGCCCAGGGAGGGGTTGGACTCATTCCTGTCATGACATCTGAATGCAGTCAATGATTCTTTGGGTGGGAATACAGCTGTTATAGGAACACAAATGGCCCAGTTCCTATCTGGGAAATACTAGAAGGAATGGTATTGATAACAGTAAATCTGTATTGCTCCGTGAACATTGTTAATGGATCATTCCAATCCTTCATTACATGGTGCTATGCTAATATGGAATGTTTGACTTGCCTTTTTAAAAAACTTCTCTTTATTGCTCATGCTGAAAATCCAATGGTTTATCTTTGAAGCATGTGATAGTGTCTCTTGCTTTTATGCAGATCTGTGACACATTGTTTAACCTTATTATTTTTACAATGCTCGTTTTTACATGTTGGGGCACCTTGGCAAATCCTTCCTGCATGAGACTTCCTGTGCTTTTCATTAAGGCAGGAATAGGGATTACAACCACCGCACCATAGAAGTTGTATTACACAAGGATATTACACAAAATAATCCTACTCTGCTAAGCACTCTAGAATGTTTTTTCCTTGGTACAAACAGCTCCTCTCCCTTCTTTTTTTGTTTTTTGTTTTTGTTTTTACATGGACAGTGTTAAGAAAGCTGTTTCTGAGCTTGTTCATATTACATTCTATTCCAAATCGATAACTTATCAGTTGGGCCAGGTATTCTAGGGTGTGGATTTCAATTCTGACTGTCAGTGTTACTTGTGGAGACAACTCATCATGTGATGACTGATGATAGCTACTTCACCTGGTTGTAAGCTGTCATGTGATAATCACAGTTGGCACATAAATAATGTGTGAATTTGCTCTTGGTTGTTGTACCTCTTGCTTCTCACGCTTTCTCTCTCCCCCCCCCCCCCCTCAGAAGTCACTGTGTACTCTGGTCAACATTTTGTAGCTGCAATGCCCATAAAATTGCTTTAAAAAGTTATTCCAAGTTGTAGAGAGGTGAGGAAAGAGTCCCCTGCTTATTTTGAGGCTCTTTCCCTCAGGTTTTAGTCCATTCAGCCTTAGATTTCCCACTTGATTATGAAAGGAGGTACCGCTGGCCAACTCTGTATATTGAGCACAGATGCCTCAGGATATACACTAGGAGAGAAGCAATGTTAAGGCTAAGAGCTTTGTTTCAAAGTCTTCAGGGAACCGACAGTGAGAAGAGATCACATGCATCTATCCCATCAAACCCTCGTGTTTCTTTGTCCCACATAACCTTTTACTGGCCTGCTGTTCCCTCCGTCCTCACAATAACAGATGTAAAATCCCCTACCTTCTTCCAGACATCTTCCAATAACCTCAAAAAAATCACCTATACTGTGGTTTTGGTAACATCAGATTTTAATACATTTCAACTAATTAATCAACTGAGTCACTGATTAAAATACTGATGGTTGACTGTTTCCCCCCCCCCCAAAGAAGTAGAGTAAAGCAGGAGTGCCCCTTAGAGAGCATAGACCAACAAAAGATTGAGCTACATGTTACATTAAAAACCCATGAGATCGCTGCAAGCAACAGATTTAACGTAACGTGTCATTCAGCTCTCAGACTATGAGCCAAATGGCACATCACGCTAATCACATAGCATGTAGCTGAGGCTTATTTTATCTTTTGTTTTATTCTAGTGTAAGCGTGCCCTGCTCTGTCTGATTTGGATCAGGACCACCATGCTCCAGGAGGGGTGGATTCAATCTCCCCCCACACACATGGTTCGCTTCCTGAAATTGCCCCTCGCCTGTGGGGGTTAACAAAAGGAAAGAAGTCGTCTCTATTGCAGTGTTCTCCAACCTTGGGTCCCCAGATGTTTTTGGCCTACAACTCCCAGCATGCCCCAGCCAGCGTACGCTGGCTGGGGCATGCTGGGAGTTGTAGGCCAAAAACATCTGGGGACCCAAGGTTGGAGAACACTGCTCTATTGATTCCAATGGATATTTCTCTCTCTTTTTTTTAACCCCCCCCGCCCCCTTGCAGTGTGTGTGTGTGCGTGTGTGTGATTTCGGGGGGGGGGGAATTGGATGAGGGAGGTTTAATCCTCCTCTACCAAAGCATGGTGATCCCAATCCAAATCAGTGTCATGTGTGCTTACACTAGAGTAAATAAACCTATCAGGCTCAGCAACATGCTACACAATTAATGTAACACGTAGTTTGGTTCCATTTGTCCATCAAGCCTAGTATGTGTGCTCTGACTGGCAATGTCTCCACTGATGTGAAAGGTATTTCACATCAACTGCTACCTGGGCCTTTTACCTGGAGATGCCAGGGATTGAACCAGGAACCTTCTGCATGCAAAGGAGGTGCTCTGCTGGGAAGCTATGGTTCCTCCCAAAATTGTAGGTAGTCATGTGTGGAACTGCTGTATGCTGAGGCAATCCTTCGGTCCCTCTAGTGCAGTATTTATCTACTCTGAAGAGGGTACCTTATTTCATGATCAATAGCTATTAATTTTAAATTATTGGAACAATAGATATGCACGTTTCTTCTGAATTATTATAATATTAAGGAATGAAATAATGAAAACCTCGGGAGGGGAGTTCCTTATAATGTTGGTGCTTCCAGATGGAAGGCTCCTAGCACTACCAATGAGAAGGTATGGTGCAGCTATTTCATCTTTTCTTTCTTAACAGATTTTCTGTGGTAAGAGAAAGGACAGAAGAAGCAGTGTGAAAACATGGGAGGGTTATGAGTTGAAGATGATGTTGCCTGGACACGCCATAAAGTTCTGTGAATGAGGCAGGGTGATGGTGCTATAAAAGCCTCCTCTGAAAGCCTATCTGCAGGTGGTGTTGAGAGCACATAATGCAGGCCACATGCTGAAGCTAAGCAGGTATGAGCCGGGTCAGTGCTTGGATGGGTGACTGCCTGGGCTACCCACATCTGTTCTCCTGCATTGAGCAGGGGGATGGCCTTATAGGCCCCTTCCAACTCTACTATTCTATGATTCTGTATGATTCTAAGCCCCCTTTGGAGTCTAAAACAAAGCAACACAAAACATCTATAATTTAAAACAACAACAACAACAAACCCTAAACGCAGCAGATGCTCTTCTTATAACACTTTTGCAATTTTTTCACAAGGGCCACTGGACCTTATTGAATCTTGGTCCCCCACCCCCTTCTCCAGTGAAATCTGGAATAGTGCCCCAGGACTAGAGCAAACAAGTTTGTATAACCCAAGAGCCATCCACCCACAGTCTACGAATAAATACCCCAGTTAGACTGCTGTTGTTTTAAAATCTCTCAACATGTTAGTGGTACATTGTTGAGCCGGGGCCAGAGAACACCTTTTTCATTTGGTTAATTTTTCACACCATCATCATGGGAGTTTTGTTGCTGGTTTTTTTTTTTTTTTAATGGAGAAGGTTCAGGGATGCCAGATACCTGTAGGATCAAGAATGAAAGATGATGGAGGGAGAGGAAGAGCACACAAAAGGAAACATAGTTATTCAGTCCTTGACACCTTTTTAGTCAGTATGATAATTACTCAGGAATAACTGCATAAGGATGACTATGCAAATGTGAAATACATTATTCATGAGGCAACAGGCATTTATTATCGTAATTTAAGTGTCATTAGCCTGTGTTCGTATAACTAACACTTGCGGTTAATGAATATATTAAGTAATGTCCAAAAGGCAAATTCAGTGACAATCCCCAACTCTTGCGCTACAGTTTTTTTTTAGATGTTCTGAGTTCAATATTGTCGATATCTGCTGTGCTCATT
This sequence comes from Shinisaurus crocodilurus, assembly GCA_021292165.1. Taxonomy (NCBI): domain Eukaryota; kingdom Metazoa; phylum Chordata; class Lepidosauria; order Squamata; family Shinisauridae; genus Shinisaurus; species Shinisaurus crocodilurus. Next base: position 149,586,994 of record CM037877.1, on the reverse strand, counting down.
TGTGTTTCCTATAATGATGATGATGATAATATGTATAGCCATCTGGATGGTGCTCTTCATCAGCATGCCAAAAAGGATGAAAGAATACTAACCGGCAAACCTCACAAAAGGTACCACTTCAGTTGGGCTATTGCTGCCATATTAGAAAAGGGCAAGGAGGAAGGGTACCCAGAATAATCTGTTATAATCTGTGCCACGGTCCCACGGACCATTCCTCTATGCTACACTTCCAGGGCAGGCTTGTTGGCTTCTTTGTTTGCATGAGCACTGACCTGAAGGTGCAGTCCACATTGATGTTTAGAAAACCAATTTGATCTGGATTGGTAGTGCATAATGGGAATGGGGACTTGTAGGATACCATCTCTCCCAGTTGAGCAGGTGCTGCATTCCTCCATAGTGGATGCTGCAGAGTTGTTCCTAACCTCAAGCTACAATTCAAAATCATTTGCTATTTGGTTGCCTCTTCTCATCCAATTTGGAGAGGTTGTTTTCCTTTTTGGAGCTGTTCGCAGTTGCTTTGGATTCTCCCAACCTGAATACTTTGGTGTTATCTGTAAACTTGGCAGAAACACAGGAATGAATGATAACCTGAGAGCCTGACCATTAATACCAGAAACAGAAATACAACTCACTTTGTCTTTGTTCAACACGGTGTTGATTTGTTAGTAACTGGGTAAACTTTAATCAAAATTGTTGGGGTTTTTTTAAAGTCTTGCTTGGCCTGTCAAATACTGTTCATGCATGCATTTTCAGCTTATGTTAGCGGTCACAGAGTAGGGCTTTTCTACATGAAGCTTTTAACCTGCCACTTTACTGAGGCTTGTGCTTTTGGGTTCTTTGTGGGATTAAGATCAACTCCTTTACATGTGTTTTTTTCTGGGGCTTTTCTTTCTCTACTTTTCTATATGTTCCATTACACAACCACTAGGTGGCACTTGGGTATAGCAGAATTGTGCAAATACACAAGGGTTTCATGCCACCATCCACAGATAATACTGGACTTTCCTCGATCTAAAAAAAGCTGCAGAAATGGTTGCAAAGCACAGGAGGGGTCCTGGAGGATGACAATGTCATGTAAACCACCCACAAATTACCGTGAGGTAGGGAATCATGAGCACACAAGAAATGCCTCGTGTAGAAAGAGTCTTAGAAAAACGACTGCTAAGATGTTCAGGATTTGGGCGGGGAGAGCTGAGGCTGGGAGATAAGCCCCCTTCACATGTGAATTTCATGAACGGATGCTCATGCAGTTATTGGGGAGCAGCTCTGTTGGCCCTACCACTGGATGTCCACACATTGTTATGGACATCTGCAGGGAAGAAGCCTAGATGTATACTTTTGAATGCGAGTACCCTAATCTGGATTGGTAGTGCATGATGGGAATGGGGACTTGTAGGATACCATCTCTCCCAGTTGAGCAGGTGCTGCATTCCTCCATAGTGGATGCTGCAGAGTTGTTCCTAACCTCAAGCTACAATTCAAAATCATTTGCTATTTGGTTGCCTCTTCTCATCCAATTTGGAGAGGTTGTTTTCCTTTTTGGAGCTGTTCGCAGTTGCTTTGGATTCTCCCAACCTGAATACTTTGGTGTTATCTGTAAACTTGGCAATCTCAACAATTTCTTGATTGTGCAGGAACTCTGAAGTATATGAAGGAATTCTTTACCTAGGGGTATAGGGTTGGCTCTAGGGCAGCCCTGGGCAAAAGTGCCCTCTGGTGGGCAGCAAGCACCTACAAGAACTCCATGCATGCATCACAGCACTTACATGGCTCTGGTTGGGGTTGATAGAATTCTTTACTAATTTGGCACAAGCATGTGCCTGTGACTCTTCTGCTATTGTTGCTGACTCAGGAATTTAATTGAGTCAAGGACATGTTTTGCTTATGTACTCTCCTTTCAGCATCCAAGGGGGGAAAAATGGCATAGAGAGAGGAATTAAAATTTAGCAGAGGAATCCCAAGAGATCCCCCCCCCCCGACATTTGGTGAAATCAAAATAGCAGACACCAAATGTATTTTGGAATTGGAAATGAAGGCTTTCTGTCCTCAGGGAGGGTAGTGGAAGACACCAGTCCCAGGAGATGTTTAAGCAATCACACACCTCAGGGCTTGGGTGGAAACACAGTGCAGAAGGACTGAGCTTCAGCTTTCGAGGTAGCATCTCTTTCTGAAGTGTGTAAAACATTTATAAATCATGACACACTTAAAGCAAATGAGAACACGCAGGCATTAGCACAAACACCCAGAGATGAGAGAGGCAGATGTGACGTGACAAAGGCAGAAGGTTTATTGTATGTACAAAGACAGGAAAGCGAAGTCCATGCATACACACACAATGTAGTTGAAGAATACACATGTACAAAGAAGGGGACAAAGAAGAATCTCTGAAGATAGAGAGGATGCTCTTGATGGCAAGGTGGGAAAAAGAAAGAAACATTCTTCATGATTGCAGTGAGACAATGGCATTAGCTGCATGTATACAATGCAAGGGGAATTCTGATTTTCACTATATCAGTGATCTCGCAAGACGCCTCATGCATGTACAATTGCACTTCAATATTGGGTTTCTAGTTCTGAATAGATATTTTGAGGGGAGGGAAACGTTATACACTCTGTGTGTATGCTTCACAGTTGTTGTGTTTGATCTATTTTTCATTGCATGAAATAGAAGCATCGTATGCAAGGAAATACCCTTGAGAGCTATACACTTCTCTTCTAGATTCCATGGTTCCTTATACCAACCTGAAATCCGTCTTATTTTTGTAGATTCCTTAGTGGTGCTTAGCTATCATATGAGTGTTTTCTTTTTCTTGAAGGTTCAAAAATATTCTTATCTGTGGCAATCCGAGTTGACCTTTTTGGGTAACAGATTAACAGTGGTATTTTTCTGCTTTGTCAATAAGAGAACAAACTGAACAATCCTCTAAAGTTGCCTGGTATTATCCTCATATTATCGGTAGGGGCTAAGAGAATGTGTATTTTACTGGACTGCATGTCTGAAAGAATCATTTCCCCCTTCCGCCCCACCCACCCACCCCCGTCATAAATACCTTGGGGTAATGGTGGTGTTTGTCCTTTGGTACTAAAATTACCTTTTGGTTTTGGGCAGAGAGGAGCCGGTATTCATTTATTTATTTATTATATTTATTAATCGCCCATCTGGCCGGTCACCCGTAATTACATCATTAATTAGAATAAAGACAAAGCTGGAGTGATTTTTGCTCCTGCACTAGTTTCCTTAAACAGTGGGCTGCAATCCTAAAAAACACTTACTATTAAGCCCCATTGAACACAGTGGGACATACCACAGCCAGCCCAAGATATTTTGCTGCCTGTGGTGAAGGACAAGATGGCACCCCCTTCTGTTCCACATACACAAGCTTGAATGGACTGGTAGCTGAATCTTACTTCAGCACTGGCAACAGGAAAGCATCCTCTGCTGCACCTGAAGGCAACAGACTAGTTTAGGGCATGCAGGATCAGCTGTGTGGCAGGCACACACAGGGCTGGTCCTGGGACTTACATCTGAGCAGTGGTGGAGTTAAGTAATTTTAGGATTTGGACTTAATGGTCTTATCGAATTAAGAAATTTCTCTGGCCTTAATGGTCCAATTAGTTAAGCTAGCCCAGCTGCATTTGGGGGCCCTTCTGCTAAGTGGGGCACTGGACTTCTGTCTCAGAGTCTCGCCCTGACAGCACCACTGCCTCTGAAGATAAAATGGAGAGAAGGAGGACCATGTAAGCCACCTTGGGTTCCTTGCAAGAATAAAAAGTGGGAAAACTTAATAAAAAGTTAAGGTAATGAATAAACAAGCAAACATGCATATCACTGTGCTTTCAGAAACAGGTCTGCTTTAAAATGGGAGCCACACTTCACTCTCACTGCTTAAAAGGGTTACTGTGGAGAAAGCCTGAGCACACACAGTGACATGAACCCTGACATGAACCCTGACATAGTTTTTCCCCTCCTACACTGACTCCCCTCTTTCTGCATAATCCCCTCCCAGAGGACAGGAGACGATGTTCTGGTCAGACAGTTTGTACGTGACCACATCTGCATACTCTCAATAGGACACATCTGCATCAATCCACATGGAAGGGCATAAACATACCCAAGGCGGGGGGGGGCAGTCTCAAGGAGCTGCAAAGTATCCCAAAAGATGCCAGTAAACATGAGGCACCACCTCCCCGCAGGGAGGAACTAGCCCACCTGGTCATCAAAGGGGCGGGGAGGGGGCGGGAGGGGGTAGAAAAGCTACCTGCCAGAAGACTGAAGGTTGTTGGGAACACGGTGCAGGCTGATACACCTCAAGCCCCTGGCTCCGGCTTGGGTTAAGCAGCTTCCAACCCCGAGCGAGGCGCGCTCAGAGCTCGACTAGGCAGATTGCTACGCTAAGTCCGTAAATCAGATTCTCTGGTGTGAGGTGACTTTTCCTTCTGTAATACGCTATGCCTCTAGTATCTGAAAATTGAAGCTTTCCGTTCTGGTCAGGTTATGACCTGTTTTGTCTATAGTGAGAAATTCCTGGTAGTTTATTAGTTCCGCTCCAATAACCTTATCGTAAATAAAGCCTATTCTTTGGTCTAAGCACGGTTTCATGTTATTTTTAGGTAGCGGTTGTGTTTTAATCGCATAAGAGCTGCATAAAGGGCATTTTCTCAGTGCCAGTTAACCCGTTAAGTGCTGAACTCGCACCAAGGACCAGGTTTTTGGTCCTCCACAGTTACTTTGGGGGTGTTTCAGAAATGAGAATGGCTTGCCCTCATAGGAGCTCACCCTCTGGTTTTGCATAAAACAGTGCTCTTGGCTAGCGCAGAAGCAAAAAGGGCATATGGGATAGTGTCAACTCTGCCTTTATTCTAATTATTATGAAGGTCAATGCCCCCCTGTAGAGACAAAGTAGAATTGCCCACCCCATAGCAGAGAAAAGGTCAGATCAGTTAGTCATGCAGGGATGCAGTGGGCTGGCCCTGCCATTAGGCAGACTGAGGCAGCTGCCTCAGGCGGCAAATGCTGGGGGATGGGAAGAGTGTCATGGTGTTGATGGGCAGAACTGTGCCCCCTATGCTGGCCTGCTGGCCTCAGGTGTGGCCAGTGGGGTAGCGGTAAATTGTGAAGTACAGCTGTTCAACATGACTAGCCCCCACAGCTGTGCCCCCAAGGGAGTCCAAAAATTCAGGCAGCTCTTTTGATCCATATCAAGGAATCAGTTCTAGCAGTTTTCATCTCCACCAGGTCTTCTGTAAAGGTAATGGGTCTTAATTGCCCATTCAGGACTAAGCCATCTCAAAATACTTTGCATCACAACAGGGAACCATATCTCGTTGCTGGGGAAATTCATTTTTACCAGCAGCTTTGAGGATTACAGCTAAGTTCACAGGGAACAGGGAAATCTGAGGGGATGGCAGATGATGTCAGCGTCTTGACTAATAAAAAAGTGTTGGCACGGTGTCCCTGTGAGCCGTCCCCACTACACCACTGGGTGCAGTAGAGAATGCTGTCCTGTTGTCAGTATTGAAATAAAATTCAGCTGCCAGTCTTGTCGGCTATGTGCAATGGGTCTGGGGGGCACCACCCTGCCCTTCGTCTTGGGCAGAAAGCATTGGGGCGGGCAGCCTCCTCAGTGGGCAGATGCTTTGAGCGCACAAGAGCCTCTAATTATTTCACTGATTTATTTCTTGTGGCACCCCAGTGAAATGCATTTTGGGAGCTACGGAGCTCGGCTGAAATATTTAAATCGGTGTCAGAAAAATAGTGGTTATGGTTTGTAAGACATAATAGGATATTTCTTCTCAACCACATCACTCCTGAAAATGCCCAGACATTGGGTGGGAGCATGGCCAGCGTAGGGCAGGGCAGGGCAGGGCAGGGCAGGGCAGGCCTCCTGGCAGGTGAGCACCTACACCTGTGTGCACATGATGATATAGTTGAGGAACATATATACAAAAGAGTGGTGTGTGTGTGGGGGGGGGGGGAAACCAGCATTTATGAAGTCGGGAGGCTGTTCTATGATAGCAAGGTGTTAGGAGGAAAAGGCCATCTTCTTTTAAAGATATACGTAGGTGCCCTGTCTGTCTTTTGCATCTCATCATCTTAATAGATGGCATAAAAATCAAACCAGCGAGCAAACCCAGAGCAGAAGGAATGTACAAATGGATGAGAACTGAGACCTTGAACATCTGCTTTGGGGATGTTCTGCTTTCTCCTCTCACTTGAAAAGCTCAACTGCGTCAAGAAACATGAATCTAATTCATAGTCTCCGTGCTTGACATCAGAATAATGTGCAATGGGCATTTGTGAACCAAATAATGTACAATGATGTATTATTTTTTTTACATATCTTCTAAATGCTGGGGAAAGTGGCTTCAAAGTGTGATTGTGTTTGTTATTGCTGTTCTGATTTCTAACTTAGCTTTACTCTTTGGCCAAGGCATCTTCTGTTGTGCTTTGATGGGTTTAAAATGATAACGTCCTCGCCGACGACTAGTAATCGTCCTGTTCGCCCCACTCCACTGCTGGGTCATCATCCATGCGCAGAATGAGGTAGGAGAGAAGCTGAAAGAGGTTCTGCCACAACAAGAGAGAGACAAAGAAGGAGAGGTCGCTTACGTCTATCTCGCAGCGGTCGCCGGCGTAGTTGACATCACAGATACAGTGGAATTTGTTGAGCTGGTTCTGGCAGAGGCCCCCGTTGAGGCAGGGATTGGAGTTGCACTCATTAATATCCACCTCGCAGCTGCAAGATGGAAAACTTAGGTAAGAACTTGGACTGATTCCTCCAACGTGGATGGAAAAAGGGGGAGAATATCAGGCTCTCCGGTCCAAATGGCTCACTTAAGGATGTGTGAAGAATCCAATGCGGGGGTGGTGGTGAAAATCCAATGGATTTTCTTGACTCAGCCCCACAGATTCAGTTCTGTCAACCCTGCACTGGCGCCTACTAGATCTGATGCCGACTTGATTGTGCAGATTGCAGAATGGAGGCCTGATTTTTGCACAAATCTGAAATTAACTGTCAGGAAATTCAAGGTGGCCACAGTGGAGTGTGTGCATATGCAGTGAGAGGAGGATGATTCCATACTTCTCATGTTAAATGCTACAACAAGAACAAGAACAAATCAAATCTAACGAGTTGGCTCCAGTTTGCGCAAATTGCGCTAAAGATGCGCAGTTCTCAGCTCCAAATTTGTGCAAATATTTTGAGTGATTTCATGGAAGCCGACCCCACCCCCACCGGGTTTTGTCCCTCGGATCAAAAGATCTTGGGTTCAAAGGAAATCTGCTGCCACTCAGTGTAAAATGGACACGACTGGGCCAAATAGATCCTATCGTCTGAGCTGGTATACAGACTTTCAGTTTTGAGTCACGGAGATTCTCAGCTGTCTCATATTTACTAAATCTGCTCACTGTAGTTGATTTGTACTGGGAACAGAAGTGAGGTGTATGACGGAAGAAGAAAGAATTGTAGCCGCTAGGATGATCATCTTTTCTCCCATCCCCCATCTTCTTTTTCATTATCCAGATAGGGCGCAATTTTATATCTGCATTATTGCCTATGGGCCTTTAACAGCAGCTTTGTGCAGATATATAAATAAACAAGTGAGGCAGTTGTTTGGAGTATGTTGGAGTATGGAGTGTTCCAGTTAAGGGTTCTAGCCACCCAGCCATGCCTTCTTCCAAGTGGCTCCACTCCATTTCCCCTCCTGGTTTTCTATGGCTGACTGGGGAATGCTGGGAGTTGCAGGACTTTTTTCTGTCTAATAGGCAGGGATGTCAAAGAGTCCTTGGCCTCGAGTCACGAGTCGAGTCACGAGTCTTTGGACCCGAGTCTCGAGTCGAGTCTCGAGTCCAAGGTCCAAAATGGTGACTCAAGTCCCGAGTCACTCCCAAAGCGGTGGACCATGGAGGGAGCGGGAGGGTCTCCGCAAGAGGAAGAAGAGCTGCCCTTCCTCCTCCCGCGGAGACCCTCCTGCTCCCTCCATGGGCCGCCGCCGCCGCCGCCGCCGCCGCCCCCACTTACCATGGGCGGGTCCTTCCCTCGTCCCTGCTCCTGCCGCCGCCGCTGCTGCACCAGGGATGCATTACGAGCCCTCCCTGAGTTCGTAGTTCTCTGTGGCGGCGGCGGCAGCGGCGGCGTGGCCCGATCTCACTCTTCTGAGCAGCGCAGAGAGCGTTCTCTGCGCCGCTCGAGTTGCCGCCGCCGCCTGCCGCCGCGGAGAACTACGAACCCAGGGAGGGCTCGTAATGCATCCCTGGTGCAGCAGGGCTGTAAACAGAGCGGCGGCGGCCAAGCGCGCCGGAGCAGGGTCCCGGCGCGTCACTTCCGCCGCGCTGGAAGTGATGACGGGACCGGCGCGGGCAGCGGCGTGCGATGGCGGCGGCGTGATGGTGGCTGCGTGCGATGGCGGCGGCTGCGTGCGGGTGGCGGCGAGGGAGATGGCGACGGCGGTGACGTGAGCGGCGGTGGTGGCGGGCGGCGGTGGCGGAGTCCTTGGGCTCGAGTCCCGAGTCGAGTCTCGAGTCCCATTGAAAAAATTGGGACTCGAGTGGGACTCGAGTCAGAGGGGGGACTTAGTCGGACTCACGAGTCGAGTCGTCGAGTCCGAGTCCCCATCCCTGCTAATAGGATTGTGCCCTTAGAGTTCTGTGACCATTAAGCATGCCCAGTCCTCATGTGGCTCTTTGGGGTGGGGGGTTGCTCCCTTAGTCCCCCCCCCAAGTTTTTCTATTTCTGCAAATCTTGGATGCTGATACCTCCCTCTTATTTATCAGTGGTATATATGTGTGTCTGTGTGATGAGAATTATCCCTACACTATGAAAAATTTCACCTGCTGATTTCTGTATGTCAAGCTGCTGTTAAAGGCACAAGAGCAGGCCAGTTCTTTTTCCTGGTTCCCAGCACTGCCAGTGCTAACAACAACCTTAAAACCATTAAGAATCAGCTTCACTTTAAAGAGGTTTCCAAGTTTATTTCTTTCTTTCTTTTGGCTTGGAGTCTACACCCCTTCAGTCAGAATCTTATCCTGAGGAGTGCATGTCAATTACTGTGGCCCACAGTGCAATAGTGGGTCGTAGGAAACAGTCCAATGTGTGAAGGACATGCAAAGAAATTTAAATTGAGGTTTTGGTTATATGTATGTTTATAACATGCATATAACCAAAACCTCCCCCAAGAGACACACATTTACACAGATACATCTCTCTCTGGCAAACGTTCCCCCAACACCACCTCCTCCTGAACTTGCCAAAGAAAAAAGCCCGCTCTGAGGAGAGAGTGGAGAAGCCCCACAGCCAGGTGCCAGGGAATGATCCGCCCTTGCACAGGAGTAACACCCATAGAGAGAACAGAGACTTACATCAGAGTAGCCCCATGCAAAGCACAGCTCCCATCCATCAAGCAGTCTCTGCCATCTCTCTCTCTCTCTCTCTCTCTCTCTCTCACACACACACACACACACACACACATGGCGGAGGGGGGAATGCAACATATAAAAATGTTGTGATATAACTGCTCTGAAAAAATCCAGGATATAGTGGCAGAAATAGCAGGAGGAGGTCGGTTTGGGGTGTTGGTAAAAATCTGGAGGGTAGATCTCCCCCAGCTTGACAAGTTAGATTAGCATAACATTTATTTATTATATTTATACCCCGCCTTTTTTCCTGCAAGGAACCCAAGGCGGCTTACATAATCCTCCTCCTCCCCTCCTCTCCTCCTCCTCCTCCTCCTCCTCCTCTGTTTTATCCTCACAACAACCCTGTGAGGTAGGTTAGGCTGAGAGTCAGTGACTGGCACTCGCACCACTACGCCACACTGGCTCTAACATTAACACTAGCATTAACATTAAGAGTTGAACTGCAGCAGAGGTTCCCTAATGGCTCATCAGAAAGCCTTTGCAGATGCAAAAGAGTTCTTGGCTCCGCAAATTCTGGAGCAGGGCCAAACAGGGGGAGGAGCGCTCTAGGAGCTGATGAGAATTGAGCTTAGGGAGCTCACTGGCTGGGGCATGCTGGGAGTTGTAGGCCTTTTTTTCTGTCTAAACTTGCTATAAGATTGTGCATTTACTAATTTAAATGCATATACTGAGGTCACATACCCTCTCATGCAGTATTTAAAATCAATGGGCAGCGTATATATCTGAGGATTGATCTATATTTTGAATTCAGATATGTATATATAAAAAACAAATAACGTTACTGTTTTCTCCTCTATAAAATCCAGTCACACAAGAGTAATGGCTGTCTTCTAGGTTACAGTCTCAGTTCACACAGAGCACTGGAGAAGGCTGATCCACAAGACTATGAAAATCTTTCAAGCTTGAAACATGGTTTAATTTATACATAATTTAGCAATCTACAATACATGCTCTTGATCTGGATGATGAGGAGAACAGCGTTTGGAACGTCTGTTCCATTTAGTATGTTCTAAGGAGAGATGATTGGTACACAGTTGCCGTCACCTAATTCAGGGAACTGTAAAACTCATGTTGTTATAAGCGAATGAGGTTGAAAAGAAGAAGAGGCTCTCATTCCCAAAGTTATAGTAATCAGGTTGCTTTGGATGAGAAGAAAGTGCATTTTTTCCCCTTCCTGCCATAAACCTCAGAGGAGTGGAAAATGCATGAAATAATCTCAAAAAGGTAGTGTTTCCCACTCAATCTACAGGGGCCGGTGGGAGGTCTTTCCTGGCTGTTTGGGCTATATATTACCACACAGCAGTGACTGCCAAATCCTCTGTGCATTGGTAAGCCAGGAATTTTTCATGTCATCCATCATTTACAACAAACTGCATGGATCCCCCTAAGTCAGGACACACTAAAAAGTAAATGGAGAAGACCAGAGAAGAGATCGGATTCGAGCCAAACTAGACATTATATGTAGTTGTGTGTAATTTTCTCTCAACTTTAAAAAAGAAAAGAAAAGCAGGTCTTACAGTAGGCTGCTGTCAGGAGAAGAGGAGTTGCGAGGGGAGCATGCTTGACCCTTCCCTTGCAGGCCATTTTTTTCTACTCAATCCCCCCCCCCCATTTTTCTCCCTACAGTGTCTCATATATTTTTCCCCACTGGATGGGTGAGTGGGTGGAAACTGCTTGGAGGGGATTTTTAGTAGGCACACAAAAATTGCCATGGGGAAAGGGTTAAGCACACACACACACACACACACACACACGGCCTCCTGCAGCTGCTTGACAAAATTTGCAGCCTCCTGAGGTTGCTTTTCATTTTCAAAGGGGGGAAAAAGGGGGTTGGGAGAAAGTTAGATGCATCTGCATGCTGTATATTTGCAAAACATTGGCCTCTGGGCATTCATTTAATTTCCATCTCTACTGATGGAATATTAATTTTCAAAATAATTACTATCTCACATATAGATGGAAGTTGCCATCAAAGTTCCTAGAAATCATTCCTCCTGTTCAGCCCCAGTGTTGGGTGGCTTAGTAAATATGTCCTCTTCTTACTGAGCCAGGTCATAGATGGTCTTTGCAGAACTGAAGGTGGTTGATGGTGTTGGACAACCAATTACAGGCTCTGGTCAGCCTGTAATGTGCAGGACTTATGAGAATCTTACCATTATTCCAATGATGAAGGGCTTGTGGGCTCTGATGAAGACTCCCCCCCCCCCCCCCGTGCACAAAGGGCCCCCTGCTCACTTCAATAGACGGGGCAGCTCAGTGTATAAAAGGGCTCCTTGAGTGGAGCTGAAATGAATAGGAAGCCATGATCGTATAAAGATGCACTGCAGGGGGCTCATGACTTTCTGTGATATGAGTCAGTGCTGATCTTGACACTGCAGAGAAGTCATGTGGTGGTGCAGCCTTCCTAGGGCTGTACCACTTTACAGTTGGGGAAATCTCTTCCATGCCACTGAATGTTCCTCCATGCCCAAAAGCAAACAAACAAAAACAAAACCCCGCCCTGAATTTCAGAGTGAAATCTATCTATCTATCTATCCCCTACCTTTCTACCAAGAAAAATGCTTACTCAAACCTAAGTTACAACCTTCCTCTTTGACACACTATTTGCAGGCCAGCTTTTCCTGTTTTTGTTTTGTTTAGTTCCAGAAAGTAGACTCATGAGCTGCCCACTGCTTTTGCAAATGGATTAACGGGAAAACTGTACACTGGTAAATGGACCCTAACGTTTCTATTGGAACCTGATGCTCCCATGCCCAGTGGACTGGAATGGGAGTACTGTCGCCAGCTTCATTGAAACGTGTTACTGCATGACAGAGCTCATACATCCCCTCACAAAGGCATCTGATATGATATGCCAGAGGCTCTCACCGCTGTCCCGTGAAGCCTGGGAGACACGTGCATTCTAAGTGTCCTTGGAGCTCCGTACAGTTCCCATAGTTGTAACAGGTCAGATTCCTGTTCTTATTTCCGCACACCGTCGAAGGCAGTCGTATGCGTCTAAAGTGAAACAACAGTGGTAAGTCTGCAACATCGCTTTACCTGATCATTTTTCAAGGCTTGTCTAGTTTTCACTTTTTAAAGCCCTGATCTTATGCCTGTCTTCAGTTGTGTATATCATATTTGGGCTTCTTTTGGACTCGTATGGGAATTGCTTTGATAACACCCCATCCTCAACGTATTAACTTGAAAGCGAGGGCCAGCACAAATGTTATATCGTTATATATTGGCAGTAGTGCGAGGCTGTTTCCAAGTGTTCTGGTACCACATGTACAAATAAGAGCCACCTTGGAGATCCTAATGATAAGATGGGCATTTCCTAACGGTACTTTCCACTGCCCAGGGTGATGGAGGTAAATTCATTGAATTGTCACCTGTGTGGCTTTACTGGAGTGGCATGATTCATAGATTCATAGATCATAGAGTTGGAAGGGGCCTACAAGGCCATCGAGTCCAACCCCCTGCTCAATGCAGGAAACTAGAGGAGGGGTCTCCCATCCAAGTAATAACCAGGCCTGACCCTGCTTAGCTTTCCACGCTCAGATAAGCTGAGCCAGCGAAAGCCACAGGCCTGTTCAGAGAGTGCCACTCGTAAGTAGCACTTCTGTCACCAAGGTAATATGTGAATCAGTGCTGACTCTTTCAGTGTTTACCACTATCTAAACGAAGCTACAACTGCAGAATAAAGCAACAGGTTATAAGGTGCTAAGAGATTATACTATACGCAGACAGACTATGCTGATGAATTAGTGTGCCTGGTCCTGTATATTTATTATTTGCCACATAAGACCTCAGAATAAATAGTGTATTTTCATTGGTCTAAAATATTCATAATTTTGAAGGTTCTCTGACACAGCATTCTAAATGGCTTGGTTCCTTATTATCTCAGGGAATGTCACCTCCTGTATGGGCCCCCTCCCCATCTGCACATGGGCCAGCACTTAAGTTCTTCTGGGGAGGACCTGCTCCATGAGGCTCCATCTCATGGAGAGACTAGAAGCAGGGCCTTCTCTGCGGCAGCCCCAATACTCTGAAAATCTCTTGCAAGAGAGGTTCTTTCAGCCTCTTCTGTATGCTCTCAGAAATGGCTGAAGACTTTTCTTTCTCAGAGGGCTGTTCTCTCTTGGTTTTCCTGTTTTCTTCTGCTGTATTCTTTTTTTGCTCCTGTTTAGGAGGATTTAAAATTTTTTTTTAATAGATTTGTTTTATTGGTGGTTGTTTTTATTGAAATGATGTATATATTTATACACAATAACAGATACACACACACCACAGGTGTGTGTGTGTGTGTGTGTGTGTGTGTGTATACACATACATATACAATCCCTTTCTAGTTCCTTGTACTTCTGAATACTCACTTTCCCCTATTGTTGCTTGCCTATCCTCCAAAGACTCATCCACCAGTTCCTTACACCTACCAAGGTTCCTCTGGGCTCTGTCCCTCTTGAGATCTCCTCACAGAGAGAAAACAGTGTCAGGATGCTCTGGTACGCAACCTCCCCAACCCCCTGTAGCCCCATGCTGGACTGGGTCACAATTATACTTACGGAATATATTATTGTTCTTATATATGTTACACTCATTGCAAAAATCTGATTAGAACAGAAAGTTGGAAGGTTTAATCCTTTTGCCTGCAGACAGGGAAGATATGACTGAACGGCAGACATGCAGCAGCATCTTTGAAGAGAGGTGCAAGTATTCGGCCTTAGCAACTTGATTTTTAAAAACCCGATTCCAGTCACAGAAATAATTTGTGCAGTTATACACACAAAAAGTACTGTAAACAAAGTGGTAATTGAATAAAAGGGAAATTAGACAATCCTCAAAAATCCCATGGCTTTCTATTCTGCAACAGCCAGAATTGTACCTTTGGAATGCTTTTCTTAAAAGGCCATTTGATGCACAGTAGGCATAAACGCAAAGTCCCACAATGTTTTGATTTTTGTGGGGGACTATTTTGAGTGGAAAAGTGGCACTGTGTGTGCTTAATGTTTTCCTCCAAATCAGCGTCCTTCCGTGCTGCAGTTTTCCCTCTCCTTGTGGGGTTCTAGCTGCACGTTTGCCCTTGCAAATATGTCTTGAACCTACTGTGGGGGGATGGGAGGAGGGTAGACCAGCTGTGGGCGCTATTTGGAATGGGAAAGGGTCAAGCACCCCTCCCACCCGCTGCTTCTCTGTTCAAAAAGGGCCTCTCTTGAAGCTGTTTCTCATTATAAAATGTGGCTGCCAGGCCTTTGTTATGAGCTTTTGCACATAAAATTTAGTTTTGCCCCTTATCTGCAACAAATCTTTGTGATGAACTATCTCCATTTTCTTTCGGTACTATGAATGGATGGCTAAGGAAGCTAGATTTATTAATGGTACCAATTAATTGATACCTTCACTTATGTTCTGGTCCCAATAGAAATGGTTTGACCCTTTAGTCCTTATCCCAAACTGAAACAAAACATAAATCTGTATAATTGCATTTGCTTCCATTCATCTTTCTCCCATTCCTCAGGTTTCTCTATTGCTTGGTACTCTAGGCATTCTGACCTTTTTGTTGTCTCCCTCAGTGTTGAAATTGAGATTGTAACCTTCTTGGGGGCAGGCATCTGTTTTCAGGGCTGGCCCAAGACAATTTGCTACCTGAGGCAAAGGACAAGATGGCACCTTCCCCCATTGCACATATGAAAGCAGCTGAATCTTTTTTCAGTGCTATGGAACAGCGTCCTCTACTGCACCTGAGGGCAGCCAGCTAATTTAGGGGATGCAGGGCAGGCCAAATGGCACACACAGCTCTGTCCACTCCCTGCTCACTCCATAGCATTTGTTGCCTGAGGCATCTACTCTCCCTGCCTAATAGTAGGGCCGGCCCTGCTTGCTTTGCTTTGTTTGCATAATTGGGCAATGCACCATGTACAATGATGACCATATATAAGTAATTAAAGATGAAGAATGAGGATTCATAGAATAGATGCCCACAACATTAACACCGATTCTGGCCCACTTTCACTTCACTGGCTGTCTGTACGTTTCCGAGCCGAATTCATGGTGCTGGTTTTGACCTATAAAACCTTACATGGCTCAGGACCGCGAGTGCCTCTCCCAGCAAGAGCGTCCCCATATACTGTGATCATAATTTAAGGTGCTCCTCTGGGTGCCTCCTCCGAGGAAGGCTTGGAGGGTGGCAACGAGGGAGAGGGCCTTCTCAGTGATGCCCCCCCCCCAATTATGGAATGATCTCCCTGATGAGGCCCACCTGGTGCCAACATTGTTATCTTTTCAGCACCAGGTTAAGACCTTCCTCTTCTCTCAGGCATTTGGCAGCATACAATGAGGTTTTAATTGGATCTTGAATTTTTCTTGTTGCCAATTGTGTAAAATTGTTTTAAGATATATGTCTGTGTGTGTGTGTGTTGTATGTTTATATGTTCATATGTATATGTTTTTTTTTTATCATGTATTTTAAAGTTTTTAATCTTTGTAAACCACCCAGAGAGCTTCAGCTATTGGGCGGTATAGAAATTTAAGAAATGAAATGAAATTACCTGATTTCCTCAAAATGCAACTCTCAGTTTTGCAATTTCTAATCAAGGGTTTGTTCAGGATTTAATCACTGCCTCATTTAAGAGCTCAGGAGTGAATGATACTTCTGGCAGATGAATTTCTTCATCAGGCATCGTTACAGTACCTGCAATATCTTCCGGTGAAATTCCCCGCGCATAGGCAGGAGTAACTGTTAATCTCATCTATACAGGTGGCCCCATTTGCACAGAGATGGCCAAGGCAGTCATCGATGTCTTCTTCACACCTTGCCCCCGTGTATCCAGGATCGCATAGACACTGGTACTGCGCAGTTCTGTCACTGCAGTTTCCGTGTGTGCAAGGGTTGGACGCACATTCGTCAATGTTGCCTTCACAGTTGCTTCCGGTCCATCCCTCAGCACATGTGCAACGGTAGTAAGTGTAGAAGTCTTCGCATATCCCGCCGTTCATGCAGGGGCTCGAGCTGCAGGCGTCCAACTCCAGGCAGCCAGTGACAACAGAATTGGCAGATACCTTGAGGAATTGCTCTTCTTGCATTTTTTTCATGTAGCCGTCAGCGCTGTCAAAGTAGGAGAGGTGGATGCCGCCGATCTCTACAGTGCTCATGCACCCTCTTAGTCCATCCAGGTTGTCGAAAGCTTTGTCAGCCAGATAGATGTCTGTCTCTTCTCTCAGGAAGTTGAGGTTTCCTGTGGCAACTGTACTTGTCGCGCCGTCTTTGGCATCGTCTATATCAATGCGCCACCTTGATGACTGAGATGAGGGTTCTATCATCCCGAAGGTCACCTGGTGCCACTTCCCATCATTCACCGGCCATGAGCTAGAAAGGCTCAGGGTATAGAAGTTGTTGCCACTTTGCAGCTGAAGCACTAATTTGGTATTCTGGATGCTGATGGCGATGAACTCTGGCTCCTTTTCTGCATAAAGCAGCATCACATCTGAGTCTCGAGTCCGAAAGCCAAAGGCTATATAGGTGAGGTCTCTCCTGATCTTCCCATTGCTTCTATAAAAGATTGCGCTGCTTCTGCCACTAAAAATGGCATTGGCAATACCTGGGCAGAGAAGGCAAAAGTAATTAAGAGTATAAGAGTGGTGTTATTGTCTTCGTAATACAAGCTGTTTTTTACTTTGGTTTCAGCCTAGTATTTACTGGCATAAGGGAGAGGGCACAGTTCAGCAGTAGAGCACATGCTTTTTCATGCAGAAGGTGTGCGATTTAATCTTTGGCGTCTTCAATTTAAAATAAAGGAGCTCAAGTGGATGATCTCCTGACATCTTGGAGAATTCAGGCCTGGGTGTTGAAAGCTAAGCAGGGTCAGGCCTGGTTATTACTTGGATGGGAGACCCCTCCTCTAGTTTCCTGCATTGAGCAGGGGGTTGGACTCGATAGCCTTGTAGGCCCCTTCCAACTCTATGAAAGCCAGTGTGGTATAGTGGTTAGAGTGTTGGACTGGGACTCGGGAGATCCGAGTTCTAGTCCCCGCTCAACCATGAAACTCACTGGGTGACTTTGGGCCAGTCACTGACTCTCAGCCTAACCTACCTCACAGGGTTGTTGTGAGGATAAAATGGAGAGGAGGAGGAGGATTATGTAAGCCGCCTTGGGTTCCTTTCAAGAAAAAAGCTGGGGTATAAATATAATACGTAAATAAATAAATAAAATCTGTGATCTATGATCTATGATCTCACCCCCACCCACAGCTAGAACTTCCAATAGGAATCTTT
Source organism: Shinisaurus crocodilurus (assembly GCA_021292165.1). NCBI lineage: Eukaryota > Metazoa > Chordata > Lepidosauria > Squamata > Shinisauridae > Shinisaurus > Shinisaurus crocodilurus. The sequence continues at coordinate 149,569,329 of CM037877.1, read as the reverse complement.
CCCCCAATGCATTCTAGCTACATGGTGGTGGGGATTTGATTCCTGATTGTGTGGATGATGGAAGATATAAGCCTCCCCTACCCACACACTGCATACCTGGTAAGCTCCCCCCCCCCCCGCACCTGTAATTAATGAAAGTACAAAGCAAGATGTAGCTACTCAGAAGCACAACAGTTTAGTGCGCGCGTGCGCGCGCGCACACACACACACACACACACACACTCTTAACCAGTAGCCAATTAAAAATACAGCTCAAACTCAACACCCCAAAGTCTTCCTGAATAAATAAAAGATTTTGCAGCCTTCCTCATGGATAAAAGGGAGTTGGCCAGACAGATCTCCTCAGGTAGTATACGTCTAGACCATTGTAAACTCGAAGAGTTAGGTTTGGTGTGTCACCTCTTCTCCCCGGTGGATGTCAGTCTTTCTCACTGATCTGGAGAGGTTTCCTTTCAAAGATGCCCCCCCCCCGCCGCCGCCCACTTCTTCCCAATCACCATGTCCTTGGTACTGCCTTTGGGAGTGGACTGTTTAAACTTGCACACCTGGTATAGAAATATAGGGAGGATAAGATCACTTTCTATATACTGGACACTTTCCCATATTAGTTAGCCTTTTTAATTTTTTTAATTTTTGGTGTATTTCACTTTTAATAAAACTAATTTTTATTAGTTTTAAAAAAGTGAAATACACCAAAAACAAACAAACTCCATAGAAAGGGGTTTCCTTCACTTTCCCCCCATATTAGTTAGCCTTGGAATATATTACTCCCCTCCAAGGTCAGTCACGGATACACATGTACACAGGTGAAACCATATACAGTAGCCTGAATAGTATATAAGTCCCTGGAAACTGCTCCAACAATGAACCTCAGCCCAGGCTGAACCGTGCTGTGCAAGTGGGCCAAGGGGTCTGACCTTTGTCTTCTCTTCCAAATGACTGAAGGGGCGGAAGCCTGCATTCTCTATATGAAACCTCTGAGACTATAGATTTCATAGATCATAGAGTTGGAAGGGGCCTACAAGGCCATTGAGTCCAACCCCCTGCTCAATGCAGGAAACTAGAGGAGGGGTCTCCCATCCAAGTAATCACCAGGCCTGACCCTGCTTAGCTTTCCATGCTCAGGCAAGCTGAGCCAGCATGAGCCACAGGCCTGTTTGGAGAAGTTTCAATAAAATTAGCCTCTTTTCTTTTACCATCTCTGTGTTTATCGCCTTCGAATCCCTTAGTGGAAAAGAACCTTTACCACTTGGCAAAACAGGTAGGGAGTTCCATAGCAAGGATCTTGCCCCCACTGAGAAGAGGTTTTGCCATACTGTAAAATGCCGAAGGCCCCTCATATGTGCAATCCCCCCTCCCCAGGGAATTTTAAGGTACTCCTTCAAGTACTTTGCATGGCAGATTAGCTTCTGTTTTGTCTCTGCTAAGAAGCTTTAGCTCTTCAATGCTCCCTAACACTTGGAGTCAGCTGCACTGACAGCTAAACACTCCTCTGGCACATTCATTCTGCAAGCACATTCATTTTCTTGAGGTAGTGACCATGGCCATTCATTGGTTAAGTCACCAGGCATATTGGCACTTAGGTGAACTATTTATTACCATGCTAAGCGGGCTGACTTTCTAACAGTCAGTGTGTGTGATTACTGGGCTTAACATTTTGTCACATGTTTCCCTTTAAGAAACCTGGAGTTGATTAGCATTCAAATGTATGTCCTCTGGAATGCCTTGCCAGGAAGAGATGGAGGGGAGAGAGAGGGACATCTAAGGACAGTCTGTGGGATTAACCTTCTTATCTCATTGCATTGTAAAATGTGGGTCACATCAGCGAAGAGAAAAACTGTGGCTGATTTTATAACCACCTTAACTAGATACAATGAATAACTGGAAAGGAAGAGGGTGACATCCTGATAATTATGACTGATCTGCCTGCCTGCCTTATTTTCTTTCTTCATCTTAACGGCACATGCATATTCATAGACTACTGACCTGAATGGCATTAATAATATTTTGTAGTTGATGAAAACACAAATTTGTGAAACTGTTGCTTCATAATATTAGTCCTCTCTCTCTCTCTCTCTCTCTCTCTCTCTCTCTCTCTCTCTCTCTCTCCTCTCTCTCTCTCTCTCATGCACACACACACACTCATGCACACCCATACTTCTTAGATAATGGGCAGACCGAAGATAGATCTGGATCTACAGGTAGATCTCTGGGGGATTTGCAGTAAATTGGCAAAGATTTCCAACTCCCAATTCTGTAGCCATAGCAGAAACAAAATGACTCCCTTCCCATCCCAAATTATACTGCTGAAGTGAAGAAAGCTTGAGGGATTCACCAGGAGCGGATTTTTGAGTGGAAGGACGATGAGCTGTGTTCAGTTCGGGAACTCAAAACAAATTCTTGGGCTTAGAATTCTTCAGTGTTAAGTGTATGTCTTTTTCAGCTCTGGTTGGTGGATCTCTGGATTCTAATAATAATAAAAAGAGTTGATGCCACAAGCATAGAGTCTGTCCACCACTGCCTTGGACAGCAGCTAGCAGATGGAGATGAGGATCGGATGCAGTCTAGGCAACATGATTCCCATCAGTGCCACATGTGGTGTGCATAGAAATGCACTTTCCCTTCCATCTTGCAATGCAAATGGGAACACACATTTCTATGCAATGTGTAGACAGAACTACTGAGTGAAGTTTTCACCACTAGGACAGTTACTAGTTGTTGTGTTACTAGTTGTTGTGTTACTAGTTGTTGTGTTACTAGTTGTTCTGTTACTAGTTGTTGTATCTCTGTATCTGGGCCATGAGATGTGATCCACCTCCCTCTGAAGTAAATGCTAGAGCTCCCATTTCTCTTAAAGGACTGGGTTTTTAATCCAGTACTCTATCTGGAATGCATCTATCTTAACAATGCATGGCAGACTGGTACTGTTACTTTCCGAGACTGAGAAACGAAAATCATGTTGTTATTGTAACATAGGAAGCTGCTGTACATTGAATTAGCCCATGGGTCCATCTAGCCCAGTATTGTCAACACTGACTGGCAACAATGGCTCTCCAGGGTTTCAGGCAGGAGTTTTTCCAGCTCTACCTGGAGATGCCGGGGATCGAACCTGGGACCTTCTGCATGCAAATCATGTGCTCTGCCACTGAGCCACAGCTCCTCCTGGCCAATGGTGCCACATTTTTGAGGGATCATTAGGGTGGTTACTGCTGACATGACCGGCTTTCAATGCACAGAGGGAGTCTTCTTCAGCACTACAATAAATGCCTGGTAATTATTGTTTTTTATAATGGAGAGAACAGGCTTTTATTATTGCAAGGATAACAGCCCTAAAGCAAGATGGCCACTCATCTTCATCATGTTTGGCTGGTGATGCTGAGTTTGAGACAAGGCTGGGCTACAACAACTATACCACTTTGGGGGAAATCACTCTGATTGTACATCCTGTGGGTGAATGGGTGGGTGGGGGGCTCACATGACCCCCTCCATGCTTTGAAAGCTGGTCATGTCAGCAGTAGGGAGCATGGCCTCTGGGAGTACTGGCGGTAGGGCTAGCCTGCACAGAAGAGGCTTTTTCCCCCCTTACATTTTTCTGTCATGGGGCAATGCTGTGGGGGTGAGCATAAACCAGGGGTGGTGATGCTCTGGGAGGCCAAATCTGGCCATCTGGGGGTCCCCAGAACACCATGCCCCCTTTCCCTGACCCTACCCCTTTCCCACAACTACCAATCGTTTGGTGGTTTCTCAGCTTTTGTGCAGTTTTTCCCCATTCTAAAAAGTTGAAATGCCCCTCCTAAGGCTTAGTTACTGGCAGTAAAAGCTTTAAGCTACAATACGCTGGCATATTTTTTTTTGTATTTTGGCCCCACCCTTTCCCCTTCAGCCCTGCCCACCACTGGGATGGAGGCCCCAAGAGCTTCTCTGAAACTGAATTTGGCCCTAGGATGAAAGTAGTTCTGCACCCTAGGCATAGACTTTTGTGTTATTTCTTTAGGGTCACGTATCATCCCACATTCTAAAGGAAATAGTTTTTTTTTTAAAAAAAAACAAACTACTGCAAAACCATAACTACTACAAAGTGTGTTGGTGATGACACAGACACTAGGCAATATGTACCCACCACAGCCATAACTCAGAACCAAGTAAAAAAATGAAGCTGAACTGATTCTTTCTTTCTTCTTTTTTTGCCAGAGATTACTCCAGGACACATGCAAATGTGAGTGTTTTACCATTTTTGAGTACACTGATAGCCCTCTCACGCTCACTGTGCCTCAGTCACTTAAGGTGTAATCCTATGCATGTGTAGACGGGAAAAAGTTCTACAACTGCCAGCATTTCCCAGCCAGCTATGCTGGGTAGCCTTGTAGTGCTACTGCGATAGCACATTCTTCCCTATAATATACTTACGTAAATTATTCTTTGCTATAATGTTAGGCACATGCAATTTCTCAAAAGCTCACATTTAGCATGATGCTTTTTAGCCCTTTAATTACTTTTGGTGTCAGAGATCAGCACTATCTTCTCGAAGTTAATATGCAATAAACAGACAACCAGGTACATTGCGAGGACTGAAAAACTCTATTTAACCTGAAACAGTTGTGCAAGTCAACACTGGGTTGCCTTCATTTTCCAAACATAATAAGAATTATGGAGGGGAGTGTGTGTGTGTGTGTGTGTGTGTGTGTGTGTGAAATACTTGCATTCAAATCCTCGATGCACCAGTTGGCATTGGGCTTCATGGGGGCAAGGACTGAGTTCACACCATTTCACTTCTTCACAAGCTTTCCCAGATGTATTTGGTGGACAGGTGCAAGTGAAGTCATCCCAGACTGAATAGCAAACACCACCATTCCAGCAGGGGTTGGACTAAACAGGAGAGATAGGAGTCAAATGTGAGCAAACAGCAAAGGTGTGGGTCATAAGAAAAGAAAATCACAAAATAACTTTTTAAAAACCTAGTAGTACCATATTTCCATAAACCTACATACATATATTCACTCATATATTATTCAGAGATGGTATTTGTTTATAAATCCATTATTTTTATACAACGTTAAATGAGGACCGTGTGATTTCTGGTAGATCCAATCCACATTGAGTTTGCCTTTTTTTATTTGTGCAGTGATATAACATTCCTCTGTTATTTAACATTTTATGGGCCTTGTTGCCAGATCTGATGCCCATAACATGCCATATGATTAGCCTGCTCTGAAAGTCTGGTTTTATAGTAATTATGAGAATATTTTGGTTTGAAAACTACAGTGAGTTCAAGTTGCCCTTAATGAATAGCAGGTCTGCTCACTGGTTGTCATTACTTTGCCGTTTAAGAGCCAAGGTTCCAGCTATCCAGATGTTTTGCGGTATCTGCGCCCTCAAATTGCAAAGGCTATTTGGCAAAATCTGATCTTACCTGTCTGCTTCGGATATCACGTTAAGATATTCTTACTGTCACATGTTGCTTTTGGAGGGCTGTTAGTTCAAAAGAGAATTCCTGGCTGCAAACATGGAAACGGTACTTTGAGGAACAGCATCCTTACCTTGCAGAGGTTGTCTCCACTGCAGCCTGGGGCTATGTTGATGAGCGTGCCCTTGCTGATGACAGAATCCAATGAAGTAGCGACAGGGAAGAATTCCAGTGGTTGGTTGCTCAGTCTTAAATCTTGGATGCAGCCTTTGAAATACCCACCACTGACATTGGTTTCTTGGTCATCTGGCAATCCCCCAATGTAGATAATATCCCCACTCTGGATTTTTAGAATGGGCGTAGAAATATAGCCCAGGTTTTGTGATGCTTGGAATAACTCCGTCTTATTTGGCTCCATTTTTAAAGATATTAAATAGAAATTTCCATCATTCACAGTCTGTTTTCCTAAGACTTTGCTGGAGCTTGGACCTGACATCACCAGCTTCCCACCTTCCAGCCAGACCTTAAGAAGTAGGAATGTGCTTTTTTTCAGAGAAAATAACAAGCCAGAAGGCTTGCGTGTCCGGACAAACATGGATATTGTCGTGTTTTTGTGGCCACTACCCTCTACAGGAAAAGCAGCATACCCTACGGATTCCTCATGTCCAAATCTTCCTGGGATGTATTCTTGATTTCACATGGCAAAAAGAAAGAGAGAAAATGATACATCTTTAAAATGGAAATACTGATGGAAGAATAACCATATCACCAAAAAGATGAGGAATGTCCCATATTTGGTCTAAACTAAATACTTGGCTTCTCTGCCCCATTTCAGGGTAGTGAATGACTAAACTGGCTGGTATGTAATATTACTAAATTTGGCTTGGAATAAGGTGTCCTCTTCAGTGGGACCTGAGGCAGAGCCAGGATTATGGAACCAGGGGGATTTGGAGGGATAGAAGTCTGGCATCATATGGCAGGGCAGGCTAGAGCAAGGATGGAACCAGGAGGGAAAGGGATAGAGCCAGAGCAGAATGGGTGGAGTCTGGGACAATTTGAAGCTTACTGGTTTTTCAGACTCCAATACTGTCCTTCTGATAGATCACAGTTTTACTGGTCAGCCCAGTAAAATACTGACTGGTTGGCAACCCTACTAACTCCTTCTAATAGCGAACTCAGCTGGTGAGTGCCCCAAGTGCCCCACTAGGAAACAACAGCAAGGTACCAGCATGCCTGGGGAGATCTCAAGGTTTTCAGAAGTATAATAAGACATATTTAGGAAGAAAACAAACTAAGGGGGCAGGCCTGCCCCCCCCCCCCAGCAACAGGCGAATGAGGACTGTTCTGTGGCCACAGAATGCTGAGCATCTGTTGGGGGGGGGGGAGCCAGAAAACCAGGATGGTGGTGATGCAATGGAGTATGCTAGAAGAGAGGATGGCTGGCTGGGAACACTGATCAAGAACACTCCACAAGGTCCTAGTTGTGTTTATTTTATTGGTATCTGTATGTTTTTGTAGAGATAGGTGACCATCTGATGTTCTTTGCCATACTTCAACACTTCATCCCACTCATTCATGAATCCAGAATCACGACAACAGTCTTTTAAAGATCAAGATCAATAAATATCTTTAAAAAAAAAAAAAAAAAGTGTAAGTAGCACCAGTTCAAAGCAGGGAGTTCAGCCATGTTGATTAACTTCAATTTTGGGTCAGCATGAATTGTGCTTCTCGCCCCCAATTCAGTCTTAGGTTCCTTGTTTCCAACCTCCGGGACATCAGGAACCAGCCAACATTCTGTCTGAAGTTCTGACTTCTGATGACCCATGTCTGAGACATGAGGAAAAGCCAGACACAATACTGGCTTTGGTGTTGTGTCCCAAAATTTAGGGCTGATTCAGTGAATTTTGCTCATGCTCAGGATCTGTTGGTAGACTAAGAGGAGTTTGGAAGGAATTTTCTTCCAAGTCAGATTGGTTAGAGGGGGCATTGTTTGCCCTTCCCTGCAACATATGCCTTGGCTCACTGCCCAAGCCATGCCAGGGCTGTTGTAACTAAATCTATGTGTTCTCCAGCCCAAGGTCCCTGAGGTCAGCTGCAGGGGCCAGGAGCTGTAACTTAAAATATGAGTAGAAGATTCTGCACTGTTGATCAGGCAATGGCAGAAGGTCAGGCTCCAGGCCAGGCCAATCCAGGAGCTTCATACCACCTGCCAATCATAGGGATCGAAGTCTGGAAGCATCTGACAAAGTAGGGCAGTGCCGGGATGGAACTGTGAGGAAAAGGGGCAGAGCCAGGGCAGAATGGGTGGAGCCTGAATGTTACACATTCCTGGTTGCACCTGGGTCTGAAGAGAGCTCTGAGGAATGAGTGCACATAATCCCAGGCAACTCACTAAGGTAGGTCCCAGCCTCAGGATATTAGGATCCTGATGCAAGCTGCAAAGCACCTGATCCTTCTTCCTTAAACCCAAGGGTGATAATTGCTGTGCAGCCACCCTCTTGTATGCTAGAATTGATCTGTTTGGGGATAGTGGATAGACAGTCACCATGCAGGAGGCCTTGAAGGCCTTTTGGTATTACCCAACAGTATGGTTCTGTGACAGGATGAAATTATATGAGAGTCAGACGCTGAACTGTCTCCTGGCTCACCGATAAGCAACATCCCCTCTGCCCTTGTGTGAGAATAGGATGCTAAGTTCCATAGAAGCACATACAGGCGGACACGCTTCCCCAGTAAACCAATCCAACACTTGAAATGTGTCACAATGTAGAAACCACAGCCATTTGATTAAGAAAACAATCCAGGTTAATTTCCTACACACACCCTCCCCAATTTTGTTCTGAGAATGTGTCAACTGAACCAGGGGATGTGGTAGAGGAGACTTTGAAAGGAAACAAAATAGAGATATTCTCTGAGTCAATCCCTGCTCTCTAGCATACATTGCATTCTTGTGAATCCAGACATAAATCAGACTCTTTTAGCCTTGGGACATCAGGCAGCAATATTGTTTCCTCGCTACCCTTCTGCTGTCTTTAGTTCTAGATGAGCTTAACAGAGGGTAGCCTGCTGCCTGGATGTGTGCCTCTTGTCTATATTTTGGGTATTATGCCATCAGTGTTGAGGGACTTGAAATCCAATATGCTCTAACAAGTTGTTTTTTTTAAATTGGGATGTGTCCTGGCAACTCCTGCTGCAAGATTTCCTCCTGACTATGCCCATTTTACAGCTGTGATGTATTCCCCACACTGAAGAATACAGTGTGGAAAGAGTCTGATGTCCAGATATTAAGATTGCTCAACCCTCTGGCTGATGTTTTCATGATCTGAAATGGAATGTGGCACAAAATGTTAGTCATATAAAATAAAATAGCCCCCAACTCCTGAAAATCTTAAATGTGCCAAGTAAAAGAAAATGGTCAGAGTTAAAACTTCTCTGTGTTCTTTGTCTTCTAATCCTAAATTGCTTCCAGAAGGTAGCCATGTTAGTCTACTGCAGCAAATAAAACAAAGAGTCTCGTGGCACCTTAACGACTAACTAACACATTTTTATTCTAGCATAAACTTTCGTGGAAATTTCGTGTACTGTATAGAAACATGAAACTCTCCATAATACTCCATGCAACTTACGTATGTAGTGGGCTGAAGTCCACAAAAGCTTAGGCCAGGATCAATGATCAATATGTTAGTCTTTAAGGTGCCACAAGATACTTGTTAATCTTACAATGTGTGTTGTAATGACTACACTGCTAACATGAGTACAGACTCAAAAGAACGAATTGTCTTGTTAACTTCCAGGCCTGGCAACACTGATGTGGGAAGGAGGCACATCATTCGCACACAGCCTGCAAGCGGCCTCTCAACAGATGTTACTGGCGTGGCGTGGAGCTGGGCCACATGGATGCTGCTCCCACACAACAATGGCAATGCGCTGATCAGTTCAACACACCTGATCATGAATTTTCCCCAAAAATATTTTTTTTGGGGGTGGGGGACACACAATCATGGGGAAGTGGTTTCCATGCAAGGCCAGCCCTACCATCCAGCAAAGTGAAGCTGGTAGCTTCAGGTGGGGGGAATCTAGCGGGTGGGAGCAGATGAAAGCAGGAACGGAGGTCTGGATGATGCAGCAAGCAAGACCTTTAAAAGTTAGAAAGTTGGCCCTGGCATGGCAGGGGATGGATGGGTTGCTATTTCGTGCTCTGCTTCAGGCAGCAAAATGTCTTAGGCTGTTTCTATGCCACCAGGCTAATAGATGCAGGCCTGTGGCTCACGCTGGCTCAGCTTGTCTGAGCGTGGAAAGCTAAGCAGGGTCAAGCCTGGTTGTTACTTGGATGGGAGACCCCTCCTCTAGTTTCCTGCATTGAGCAGGGGGTTGGACTCGATAGCCTTGTAGGCTCCTTCCAACTCTATGATCTATGAAATCTATGAAATGTCTCTAAATCAATTATCACAACTGCCTAATCTGAACTAAAATCTTTAATGCATGACTGTTTCATTTACCAAAAAGTACCAAGAATATTGAACAGATTTGAAAACACAAAAAGAAAGAAAAGAAAAAAACACACAGGTCTTCACAAACTCCATAAACAGACTTTTCTTTCATAGTAATAAATAAATAAACAAATAAATGTTGGGACTGAGGCCTTTCCTCCCCTCTTTTTTTTTTGCCTGCAGCATTTTATTTTAATGAAAGGATTATAGGACCCATGAAAACAGGGGTATTCATTGTGGAAACCCTCCTTCTAACTATTATAGGCCTCATATCTGTCTCCGCTTATTTAGCAGGGGAAAATAAATCCTTGACTGATTTCTGAATAGACAATTTCATAAATAACATGTGAAAAATGTTTTAATTTTATGAATGAGATTATCTTAGATTTCTTTGTTAAAAACACAGCACACATGCATAAATCTCTCCCCCCTCCTCTTCCCCCCACCCCCGTGTTGAAATGGGTGTTTTTAAGCTTGAAAGGGTTTTTTTTTTTTAAAAAAAAAAATCTTCTTTCTCTCTATTAAGGGAACACTTGAAAGACATTTTTCATGTTGAAGAGAGAACGCTTACGATGCGGGCAAAGCCAGCAAGTAGCAGGAAGAGTCGCAACATTACAAAGAGAGGCAAAGGAAGCAAGGTTAGCCTTCAAAAAGGTAGCACTGCACACATGCAGTTTTCAATTACTCTGCTTCAAAAGAAATATTGGATCTAGGCTGTGGTTTGATGGGCATTTAGCATAACCTTGGTCAATATTAACCTCTTGAGCCATTACGTATGAATGCTGATGAAAATAAATCAACTTTTGTTGCTTCCTTGTTACTTTGTGCATGTGTCGTGAAAATGCTTCCCTGCACTTATTAACTGTTTGTCAACTTTTCTCCAGGAAAAATGCAAGTACGGTATATCTGTACCACAAAGCACACAGCACTTCTCTTATCTTTAAAACCCAGAGAGAAAGAGGGGGGGGGGATTGTCAGTCTGTCTGAGTTGCCTTGCATATTAGCAATGCAAGCTTTACTTGTCAGTTTAATCAACTATGGCTGCAATCCTATACCTGCTTACCTAGAAGCAAACCCCTATTGAACTCAGTGGGACTTACTTTTGGGTAGACATGTGTATGATTGCACTGTAAGGCTACAATCCTATATCCACTTACTTGGTGGGAGTAACCTCCATTGAACTTAGTGGGACTCATTTCTGAGTAAACATGCATAGGATTGGCTGTAAAGCTTTAGTTGACTGATTAGTGAGGACCCATTTTAATCAGTGGGGCTGCTAGTTAAGGGGACACTAGCTTTTTTCTATTTTAACGTTAAGGCCATTTGTTCTATTGCATATTTTTATTTATTGTCTTATGTTGGTTTGGGTGTATTAGTGTAATGAGGAATGGAAAAGGAAATATTAAAAATGGTCTGGCCTTCTAATTGACCAGAAGCACTTCAGCAAAATTGTATATATGCTTACTTAGATGTCAACCCCATTGTGTTGAGTGGTGCTTTCTCCTTAGTAAGTGTGTTTACGATTGCAGTCTTGGTTCATTAAATTGTAAATTATGTTTTGCTTCCTTCAGTAAGAGAGCCAGTGTGGCGTAGTGGTTAGAGTGTTGAACTGGAACTTGGGAGATCTGGGTTCTAATTCCTATTCGGCCATGAAGCTCACTGGGTGACTTTGGGCCAGTCACTGACTCTCAGCCTAACCTATCTCACAGGGTTGCTGTGAAGATAAAATGGAGAGGAGGAGGATCCTGTAAGCCACTTTGGGTTCCTTGCAAAAGGAAAAAAGGCAAGATATAAATATAATCATAAATAAATACAAATATATATCAAGTAAAAACAGGCATGTGGCTTATGCTGGCTCAGCTTGTCTGAGCGTGGAAAGCTAAGCAGGGTCAAGCCTGGTTGTTACTTGGATGGGAGACCCCTCCTCTAGTTTCCTGCATTGAGCAGGGGGCTGGACTCGATGGCCTTGTAGTAGGCTCCTTCCAACTCTATATGAAATCTATTAGGGTTTTAGTGATTTGCACATTTGTTTACATGTAATTGATTAATCCATTAAAAGGCATATAATTAATCAAATGAATATTCATTCATTCATAGACAACCTGTGCGTGTGTATGTTTGGTATACACATAAGTTCTATTCAGACAGAGGATAAGGCAACTATGATGCGTGTTGGACAGAATGTCTGAAAGACTATGCATGCCTGTGAATAGACTCTGTCCACATGATCATAGGGATATCGGAGACGGAGAAATCCTCAACCGACTCAAATGAGTTCACATTTCTAAGAATCCGACCTGCGGATTCTGCAGTGGACTGACTTTTCCTGAGTCACATGGATACCGCGGACTTGCAGACCGTTTTTTAAATTTTCCGTAATTTTACACAAATTTAGTCATAGAAAAGTATGGGGGAAAACACCCACCAACCAAAAATGTGGGTTTACCCTATAGGCTAAAGCAATGTAAAGCATGAGCGTACACATTTTTCAGGGATCTGCATATTTTAGGGGGATTTGTGCATTTTTGGGAGTGTGAATTTATGCAAATGCATACGAATGCACTTGCGCAAAATCTGATTCTGTCAATGAGTGGATGGTGGAATGAAAGGCGCCTGACAATCCGCAAAGTGAAGACAGAATGGATTTTACAACTTCCTTACCTCCCTACCTGATCAGAGATTCACGAGCTTCTGATTGTGTATGCAGTGCCTGGGAACATAAGGTCTTTCAGACATTAAGCTGAAGTAGGAGTTGGGGATCCACTCTTCACATCCCCAGACAAATGTTTTAAAAAAACCTGATTACTGGAAAAATCTGGTAAGGGTGCATTTGTATATCTTTCCAGTGTCTCTCTCTCTGCGTGTTATTTATTCATATATATTCTTAAAGCAAAATAGTAGGATGCTGTGAACTGAGAAGAATATTGTGGTCAGGAGGGGGGGGGGGAATGTCTCAAATACTTTCTAATCATTCACAACAGCCCTAATGGAAGCATAAGCCCCTCTTGGAGCTGAATGGTTTTAATTTTGCTTCATATAAAGAGGCAAACATATTTACCAGATGTAGTTCTCTTTCCCAAAGTTGCTTTTCAAACCTTTGGATGAATTACTGCTGAACTTCAAAGCCGGCTGCTACAATTACAGCTCCGGCAATGTCATTTTGCAACAGCAAGATTAGAAGAAGAAGAAGAAGAAGAAGAAGAAGAAGAAGAAGAAGAAGAAGAAGAAGAAGAAGAAGAATGCACACTGTGAAGGATTGTGTGAAATGATATAGTATTTTTTAAATATTAAAATGGATTTTGAAGCTGAAGCTTTCTGAACAAATGTATCCTGTAAGCCCCCTTTGACCAGATATCAACTGAGGTAAATCCACATAAGTCCACTAAGTGATACAGTGCTGTGGATTTCACCAAGCATTTGTAATGGTACCTTTCATATTTCCCACCCCACCCTCAAATGCACATACACATAAACAGACACATTTTAATCTGGTTTTGGTGTGATGTTTTAATTTTTTTTGTTTAAAAATGATTTCAGATAGATTTACCCCTTTGTCATGGGTAAATCTATCTGAATGCAAAATGTGGATGTGGTTTGACCAAAGTTAAACATATTTAAGAGGAACTCTAGCTAAGAAGCTGCCTTAAATTGGGTCAGACCATCAGTCTATCTAGCCCAGTACTGTCAACACTGACTGGCAGCAATGGCTCTCCAGGGTTTCAGGCAGGAGCTTTCCCAAGATGGAGATGCTGGGGTTTGACCCTGGGTCCTTTTTGCATGCAAAGCATGTACTTCATCACTGTGTTACACCACTTCCCTGCTTTCTCCCTCTCAGAGTTCGACAGGCTGCTTTGCTGTACGTGTTCCGGTAGCTCACTGACAAGGCAACATGTTCAGGTAGCTCACAGACAATTTAACATGTCTACTCAGAAGTAAGTCCCATTGAGTTCTATGGACTTTAATCCTAGGTAAGCAGGGTGGCTAGCTTTGTATAATATTGTGTTCTTGCCTATGTCTTGCAGTTTTAGGACCAAAGCTTAATGGGCAGGTGGCAGACCCATGTCTCATAATCAGGTTGCGGCCAATTGCTTTGGCTGCCCCTCTGTTTCTGGGCACCATTCAAAGTACTGATGGTTTTACTTTTAGAGGACCACCTTCCACTACACAAACCTAATGTTTGCTATCTGGGACTCTCCCCTGGATCCCACCACTACCTGAAGTCAGGCGGTTGGCGACCACAGAGAGAGCCTTTTCAGTGGTGGCACTCTGCCTGTGGATGTCCTTGCCAGGAAGGTTTGCCTGGCACCAGCTTCAATGTCATTTTGGTACCAGGGGAAGACATTTTTATTTGCCCAAGCTTTTAACAGATATCAGTTCACTGTAAAACTTTCTCATCTGCTTTGCTGGTTTTATACTGACTTTTTACGTTGTTGTTCTGCTCTGTTTGTTTAGATGTGATTTTACAGTTTTTGCAGGTATTTTGTAATCATTTTGTGAATGCCACTCTGATGGTTTCAGTGAAGGGCAGCCTGAAAATATTATTAACTAAACAAAATAAAATAGTCTAAAATATAGAATGGTGTGTGGAGATTCAGAGCACAAGAGTGGCAAAGAGGAGATGAACCATTCCCTTGTCTGCGCTATTCTACCAGGAAGTGCTTCTTCCCAGCCGTTTTTCTCCTGGAGGGCATCTGGTCAAAAGAAAATTAGCTGGGGAGGAGTATTTTTAATGGGGTTCAGCTCCCCTTTCATCCCCCCCCCCCATAGTGTGCTTAAAATCACCCACACCTCACTTTATAGGGAATTGGCATATAACTACAATTGGGTCATGCCTTCACATTTACAGTATTTATTTATTTATTACATTTATACCCCGCCTTTTTTCCTGCAAGGAACTCAAGGCGGCTGACATAATTCTCCTCCTCCTCTCCATTTTATCCTCACAACAACCCTGTGAGGTAGGTTAGGCTGAGAGTCAGTGACTGGCCCAAAGTCACCCAGTGAGTTTCATGGCCAAGCGGGGACTAGAACCCGGATCTCCCGAGTCCCAGTCCAACACTCTCACCACTACGCCACACTGGCTACAGTAGTTGTGCTGTAGATAACTGTGCAATGTGGCTGTGGGTTTTCAAGCTGTGTTCATTGCCTTTTTATTTTGCTCTTCTTTTTGTTTGAATTCGGTTTTATCCTAATGTATGGGAAATGCATTGTCTACATTTTAAAAAGAATTCAAATGAGGAAGACCCGTGGATTTCAATGGGAGAGCTTTAAAACTCTCATTGAAATCAGTGGGGCTAGGCCTAAGACCTTAACTTTGGCTGAATTGGGCCCTATGTGTGTATGTGGGTTTGCATGGGTTTGAGACCTTGGATCGACTAGAACATTGCAGAGTTAAAATAAAAAACGACAACACTCCTGTGCCACTGTAAATGTTTTTTTTTAAAAAAAACAGAGCGCAACCCCAGAAAACGGCATGATTGGAGAAGGAGGAAGAGAATGCTAGCATTCCACTGCAGCATGGCAGTTGATGTAGAGCAGCGATGGGGAACCGGTGGCCCACAGGCCAGACTGGGCAACAGCCCCTTTCAAACCATCCCTCCAGCCTCTCCACTCAAGCCCCGCCCCTTCCTCCCCGGACCCTCCAACCTTCTAAGTTCATAGAAGTTGTTTGAAGTGGTGATTAAAATTACTTGAAGCAGGACTGCTAAAAGTTAACGGGCAGCGCTTCTGGGTTGCTTGGCTGTGCTCCACTGCAGTCAGTACTGCTCGTGCAGTTCCGGAAGTAGTCAGTTTTAATCCGCTGCTTTTGGAAGCACTCCTGTGCGTGTTCTGCCCATCTCATCTCCTTCTCCTGAGGCTAAGAAGTCCTACTCAGTCATGTCTAAAGTAAAATTCTACATGGTAAGGGAAAGGAATGGCTTGCCAACTTGTTTTAAAAACAGAATTATTCATGGGAACTCATTTTCCTGTTCCGGTGTGTGTGTGTGTGTGTGTGTGGTTTGTAAGTTTGGATTTTCCACTGACGAGAGCTGTATTTAAATCACCAATGGCAGAAGGGTTTGGGGGAGTGTTTGTGAATCTTGGGTGGAGTGAGGGGCCTGTGGCTCACGCTGGCTCAGCTTGTCTGAGCGTGGAAATCTAAGCAGGGTCAGGCCTGGTTATTACTTGGATGGGAGACCCCTCTTCTAGTTTCCTGCATTGAGCAGGGGGTTGGACTCGATAGCCTTGTAGGCCCCTTCCAACTCTATGATCTATGAAATCTATGTTTGAAGTGTGTGAGTGTATCTATGAAAGAATGGGGGGGGGGTTTGTATGAATATGTGTTTATATGAATAAATTTGTGTGGTGTGTGTGTGTGTGTGTGTGTGTGTGAGGTGGCCCTGCCCACTTTTTACTTTGGCATCACCCACCACTGGTATACAGTCCCTGGAATCTTGGCCACAAGGGACTGTGCCCTTGGGCTGAAAAAAGGTTCCCAACCCCTGACGTAGAGGAGGAAGGAGTCACTACAACTCTGTCCTGTAGGAACGTTTTCTTTTCCTTCTATGTTTATTATTGTCATCCAGCAGCCACAGGGCCTGGGATGGTTTTTAGCTGGTCCTCTGATGCAATATAGATGGAGGACTAAGATAAGAATTTAAGAACCGGCTCCCCACATGCCATGGAAAGTTAACTTTCGCCACTGTCAAGATGTTGAGATGTTAACTCCTTTATCTCACCAGACAACTTGATATGATCCATCAATAACATGACCCTAAAGAGAGCTAAATGATAACAAATATAAATAAAATAAAGAATATTAAAAGGGGATATTTTGACTAGCTTGGTGGAAAAGCCAAGATACTGTGAGATACAGAAAAGCCAAGATACATGTCAGAGTAGCTGCTGTCATGAAAGAAAATTGCATGAGTGCCTTGCCTTTCTGCCTAGGAAGCTACTTGTGTGATTTTTCCTGATTTGGGCTGGTATTAGCCACACAAGTAAAATGCCTTGAAAACAGACCATCTGGTTTGCTTTCTTACTGCAAGCATCCAGTGTGTCTTATATAATAAAGTTCCACGCTTCTGTGAGACTGTCTGTCTGCTCCCTTTCTCCTCCTACACTGCTTTCTTGGTGAAGTGGGAAAGGTATCTCCTGAAAGATTCGAGGGAGGCAACAGACTGCAAAATTTTACTTGGGAAAGAAAACCTCAAATCCCCCTTCTCCTAGAAACTCCATAATTACTGCTTTCCCCTGCCCTAGGGAGCCATTGCAACAATCACCATCCTCCTCAGATCTATGTGCATATCTAACAACCAAGACACCTTGCTTGCACTAAAGACAGGGGGTGAAGACTTCCACAAATAACAGACCTGGGAGTAGAGGGTCAGGCCAGGAATGAATGTTGGAATATTGATTTGAATACATACTAGAAAAAACTACCACATTCACATTCTCTCCATTGGATAGGCATTTTGTTAGTTTGATATGAAGTATGACATCTCTACATGGCTTGAAGATGGGTTTTCTACAGCGAGGACAAGAAAACACTGAACTCATGGTACAGTTAGCAGTTACTATTTCCTCATCAACTACCAGTAAGCGCAAGATGTCTTGTGATATAATAAGGCAAGCAGCTTCCTTGTATACTCATTGTAAAAGCGCACTTGCCTAGAATCTCTCTATTCTAGTCCCTTTCCTGTTCTATAGGTATCCCTGTCAACTGACTAACACAGGTCGGGCTCTCTCTCACACACACACTCACACACCACCTACAGGTGATGACACTGAATCAGCTTCAGCAGGGTTACATATAGGTACATCCCAATTGTATTCCAGGGCATGTGCACTGTGAACAAATGGTTAATACTGGAATGAGTTTTGAAAGATACACACACTCATAATTTTTGATTGTGTACAGAACATAAGTTTGAAACGGGGAAATTTCAAACTGGGAGCAAATTTAAGTGAATTGCCAAATCCTGCATGATCAATGAATTGATTTCAGTTGCATGGATCCAAAGTGGTGGATTGATTTCAGCTGTACAAAATGCCTTCTTTTTTTCTTTTTTTTTAGTGTGAATTATGGCAACAAGCCTTGAGTTTCAATCCAAAATGTGCTCTAAATTAAAATATCAGAATTTGAATTTTCAAAATGTGGACTAATAATAATTGTCAAACCTTCAAGTTATTTGTGCATGTTTGTTTTCATTTGAAGAACTCATGTGTCTGAGATACTTCCTCTTTCCCTGTGTGTGCGCGCACTTATTTTCTGCAGCAGGGATGGGCAGAATGGCAATCAAGTCCACCACTGGATCTCAGGCCAATTTTGGGTGGATTCTTGTTGCTTATGATGGCGGCGGCTGCAGCAGCAGGGCTGGCCCAACCCAATAGGCGGTAGAGGTAGCAACAGCAAGCAAAAAAAAAAAAACCCTTGAGGAAGAAATACAGTGTCCATTAACCCAGCTGCATTATTTTTTTACCTAGCATAGGAAAATAGCTTGAGCTGGCCTTGAGTGACTGCTAGCAAATCCATCAACAAAGATGGCAGTAACACACACAAAATATCAACACCATCTTTGTGTAGGCATGCCCGATGCTTATACAACGAGAGCAGCAATCCTGTGGATGTATTGCCACCATCTCAGTTGAGGCATTTTCCAGGGCTGGATTATGGATGGTGGCCCAGGTGGAGCGTGGCATTCTGCAGTCTAACCACGCATGTCCTACTGTATGATCTCAGGTGGTAATTAAGGCTCTGGGGTTGAGGGGTTGACCTTACCTGTAGCACAGGTTGGCCCAGTGTAGGGCCTGTAGCAATCGCACTGATAGCTCAGCCACAAGTTGATGCAGCGCCCCTTGTTTTGACAAGGGTGGTGTTCGCACCAATGCTTTTTAATGCAGCCTGCCTTGACATTTAAAGATGAGTCAGATGACATGTTCTCTGGGATAATAATGTTCAAGTCTATTTCAATGTCCTGAAGGCAGCCTACAAATGAAGGTGCAGAATGCATATTATAGATGTTAGGAAGAGAGTCACCACTCCAGTTCCCCACTGGCAAACCACCAAAAAATGTGCTTTGAAAAGCAAACAATGGCTGATTGCTATCTATTGTGGCTGCAGTTTTACTGAGACATGATTCTGCGCAGGAGCTGTCAAGTAACTTAAGAGTAACAGCTCTTGCTATGGTTACCTCCACTGAATGCCATTCACCATCACTGACATTGTGTGCTATGTGCGAAAAGGCCTTTGATTCGTTACTGACTTGCATGGATAAGTGTAAGTAGCCATTCAGTAACTCCAACTTCACAAATGTGTCTTTGTCCCCTCGGTAAAATATAAAAGTTCTTGGTTGAACAGTCAGAAACCTAAGGTTTATGTTATAGAAAAAGTCCTGTGTAGGGGCTGTGATACTGTTAACCTGAAGGAACCCATTTCCCTGAAAAGACAACGTGGTCATTGTTTCACAGTGTACTCCGGTATATCCAGCTGAACATATGCAGCTAAAACTGTGTTGTTCATTCCTTAAGTGAGGAATACACAGTCCCCCATTTTGGCATTTATGTTGAATGCAACCGAGGAGGACTTCTGTACAGTTCCAGCCGCCATAAAATATCCCATCTTCCTCTCCAGCCAGGCAATGGCAGGTATAATTTCCAAGAAAATTCTCACAGGTTCCTCCATTTTGGCAAGGGTTCATGTGACATTCATTGATGTCTTCTTCACAGTGAATGCCTGCAAGAAACCAGAGAGGTGGGGTGGGTGGAATGAAGACATTATTTGTATAGACCAGAATAGTTGTAATATATCTCTCAAAAATATAAGCACTGGATAAAATTAACTGTGTAGCACAAAATATATTCCAGAGGGGTAGCCATGCTAGTTCATTACAGCAAAAGGAGTCTTGTGACACCTTAAAGAACAAGAAATTTATTATGGCATAAGCTTTCGTGGACTGGAGTCCACAAAATCAGATGCATGAAGTGTTATCTTAAGTTGGCAGGTATATATACACACCTGGTTGGCTGCTGGTGATGTTGGTGTTAAAGAGTGAGGTCAAAGGGAAATGAAATGCAGAAAGCACAGACAGTGATAATTACTTTATCACCAGTGGCTATTCACAAAACAGCTACTGTGTGTGGTATAAAAAGAGGGATGGCTACAAGGCTCTTGACCCACTCAGTTAGATGGCTGATACGGGGTTGGTTGGAGCAGAAATTAGAGTAGGCTTAGAAGTAGGTCCACAATTTAAAAATTTGAGAAATACTGATACCCAGGGTACAGAAAGTCCAACAAAGCCCTACAGTGCACCATAGGGAAAGGAAAGCCCAACAACCATTTTTTCCACCTGCCGCTCCTTTTTATTACTGCCTGTCCAGCTCATTCTTTTGACAATTTTTAGCAGTGTGAAATCAGGCCTGTAAAAAATGTGAACCACCAAACTGAATAAAAAACCTGCAGCCCCATGTACGGTGGCCCATTAGGAGTTCGATACACCTGCTTTTGCTGCCTGCCTGGGACTGAAAAAGTGCTTGGCAAGCCACAATAAACGATTGGTGGGCTGAGTTTGTCCTGGTGGGCTCCATGTTGTGCTTGCTTGCATTCAGCACTTTAAGGCACAATCCTATGCAAATTTAGACAGGAAAAAAAGCCTACAACTCCAAGCATGGAGTTGTAGGCCTTTTTTCTGCCTAAACTTCTACTTTCTTTTGCTCACTCAGGCTTCTTGGGTCCAATTTAAAGGTTGTTCTACAATGGGGGTCTCCAATGTGGTGCCCGTGGGCAATGATGTACCAGTGGACACTTCTCTTGGTGCCCACCAGGCTCCCTGCCCTTGCAGGTTTTTATTTTATTTCTTAAGATTATATATATATATATATATATATATATAATTTTTAACTGGGAGACGGGCATGCTGCAAAGCAAAGTACTGCCCTCCAGTGCTATGTTTAGTTGGGTTCAAAAGAGTGTTTTTGTGTTTTGGAGCTCAGATCCCTCCTCTGCTTTGGATTTAGGTTGTTTATTTATTTATTTATTATATTTATACCCCGCTTTTTTCCCTGCAAGGAACCCAAGGCGGCTTACATAGTCCTCCTCCTCTCCATTTTATCCTCACAACAACCCTGTGAGGTAGGTTAGGCTGAGAGGCAGTGACTGGCCCAAAGTCACCCAGTGAGTTTCATGGCCGAGCGGGGACTAGAACCCGGATCTCCCGAGTCCCAGTCCAACACTCTCACCACTACGCCACACTGGCTCTGCCACACTGTTGGGAA
The DNA here is from genome assembly GCA_021292165.1 of Shinisaurus crocodilurus. Lineage (NCBI taxonomy): Eukaryota > Metazoa > Chordata > Lepidosauria > Squamata > Shinisauridae > Shinisaurus > Shinisaurus crocodilurus. The sequence goes on along the minus strand of CM037877.1, from coordinate 149,548,182 downwards.
AGTCACTTTTCCTTTAGTTTCACCAGTTTGACTTCTGGGAAATTTGTGTTTTGTGACTGCTCATGCCCACTGTGGCAGCCATTTTATGAATGGGCAAGCCCCCCCAGGTAGCCATTTTGTGAGAGTGCCCCATGACATTCTCTCAAAATTTCAAAATGTGCCCACTGACCCCAAAAGGTCAGTTTTTGGGGACCCGTTGTACATCACACAAAGAAAACATTATCGATGTTCTAGCTCAGTGATGGCGAACCTTTTTGAGCCCGAGTGCCCAAACTGCAACACAAAACCAACTTATTTATTTCAAAGTGCCTTAAATTTGGCAGGAAGGAAGGAGGAGGGGGCACTAGCTAATTGTGCTCTGCTCTGTCTCAGGGCATGGCTCTTCACCGGGCGTGCAAAGATTCAGGCGTGCGCGCGCTGTACTTCTGAGCTGTCTGTTCAGTTAGAAGGAGGGTTGGGTGCCTGCGCAGTCCGCTTCTGGGGGTGGAGATGTTGGAGTGTGCCTGCCTGTGGAGGCCAGCGAGGAATTCATTTCCACCTTTTAAATTAAGTGACATGCTTCGCAATGAGTGGAGAGAAGTTACTATGGAAACCCGATGCTGAATGCAGAAGGGGGCGGTCTTTTCGCGACCAATGGCTCGAGTGCCCACAGAGAGGTCCCTGAGTGCCAGCTGTGTGGCACGCGTGCCATAGGTTCGCCATCACTGTTCTAGCTATTACATTTAAATCAGGTCAGTGATACTGAGGCACATGTTAGCACACGAGGGATCCATAGACACAGCACTGTGTTGGCATACTAACACTACATGTATAGTGGTTGAGGGCCCATTTAAATGTGAAGTTAGCCACATGGAATGCCATACAGATAAGAAATTTTAGACTCATGTTTAAATTGTGCCTTAAGGCTTCTCCAGCTGGTCAAGCTCTCACTTTGGAAAACACTTGCATAATTTGTGTGAATCAGCGATGATCTCTGGCTGTAGTTTGCAAGGCAATTGCATCCAGGGGCTGATTTACCATCTTCTTGCATCTTGTCTAGTCACTTACCCCTGAGGACAGGAGTGCAAAACATCTGCAAAGTGTTTCCAAATCAGGAAGGAAACATTATTTTATCCACTTTGTATTCATTTCCCACAGGTGCAAATGACTCGCTTGAGCTGCAAGGCAGCCATGAATGGCACCTACTATGTTAAAAAAAAAAAAATTAACATCATGTGTTTAAAAATATATCTAATGGGAAAGAGTTCCAAGGACACATTTGTTTGTAAACCCAATTCATTTCCACCTTTTAAATTAAGTGACATGCTTCGCAATTAGGAGAAAAGACAAAATGTGTCATGGAGCAAAATACATTTGCTGCTAAGTTAATATGAAGTAACACTCAGGTCTGTTTGCTGCTTGCTTCTGAACAGCCTGCATGCAAGGAAATGCTTTAAAACAAAAAACAAGGCACCACCGTCAAACTGCGGAGCTACAATCAGTATCAACAGGAGTTCAGTAAAGAGGACAACCACTTTATTAACTCAAGAACAACTGGAGAAAACACAAGAGCTTTATGCCTTGGGTGTGAACCAGTCCCACTCTGCCTCACCTCCGCATCTATCTTTGTGCACTGTTACTGTCAGCCCAGAACTGGCTTGAAGCAGACCTTGTGGCAAACTAACTCTACAGTACAATTCCTATGTAGTAAGATGTATTATCCCTTTAATCGTGAACTCGGGCAAAGGGCCATAGCTCAGTGGTAGACCACATGGTTTGTACACACAGCACAAGGTCCCAGATTCAGATCTCGTCATATCCTGATCAGGCTGGGAAAGACCCTTGACTGAAACCTTGGAGAGCCCTATGAGAGCTCTCAGTGCAGACAGTACCGAGCTAGGTGGGCCATTGGTTTGACTCCGCATAAGGCAGCTTTCTGTCTTCTTATGAATGCCTATCAGTTTGGATTTGGAAGCAAACTGGACCACCCCAAAAGAAGGATGTGATTTCTATATAATCAGAGGACCCCTAGGTAGCCAAGCAGCCAGAAGTATAGAATGTGTAAATTAAAACACAACAAAAACATTGAAAAAGCCAAAAGTGGCTGGCAAGACCTGCTGCGAGCTTCCAGGATTTACAGAAGACGAGGGGCAGCGAGATAAGAAAATAGTAGAGTAATCCATCTCATGATGTGGAGAACTTCTGGATTCACACTGAGTGCCAAAGCAGGGATTCCCATCTTCGATGCTACCTTCCTTGGGGGGCAGGAAGGAAGTGTTGCCCACTCATAGCTACACTAAAATTCTAGATTTCTCCAAAAGGTGGGAGAGAGCAATGCTATGGCCCCTGGAAGGCATCCCAGGGGACACAGGATTGTTCGGAGTCCCCCTGCTGAGACATCACGTGGACACTGCTATGACCCTGGGAGGGGGGCTCTTAAGTTTCAAGCCCCGCCCCTTAGCAGCCACCACAAAAAAAGCCCTGCTGGCTTCCCAAGGCTGCAAATGCAGCCTCAGAGGGAGAAATGGGGGCGTTCTGGTGGGCGGGGAGGGGAGAGGCTGGGATATGAGAAATCCTTTGGTTTCTCCACTCCCAGCCCAGCCCCCAGCAGCATGCCATCTCTACACAGGCTCAGAGGCCCGTACAGAGGAATTTTTTTGTAAAATTTCGTAAAAGTAGTATGGAGAGGTGAAAATAGCCTCTGTCACCCCTCCCGCCCTGGCAGGGCACTGAATACTTGGAAACCTACGAGGCTGGAGGCTTCATTCTAAGGGGAGCCACTGTGGTGCAGTGGTCAGAGTGTCGGACTGGGACTCGGGAGATCCGGGTTCTATTCCCCACTCAGCCATGAAACCCACTGGGGGACTTTGGGCCAGTCACTGACTCTCAGCCTAACCTACCTCACAGGGTTGTTGTGAGGATAAAATGGAGGGGAGAAGGCGGAGCATTATGTAAGCCGCCTTGGGTTCCTTGCAGGAAAAAAGGCGGGGTATAAATATAATAAATACTAATAATAATCCTATGGAACCAGAAGTTCGGCAGCCTATGCGAGTGTATCAATTTAGTCTACAGTTGAGAGCAGTTGAGAAATGGATTGTTCGGGTGTAGTTGAGGGAGAAAAAGCAAATGCGAGAGTAGAGGCAGCAGGGCCAGCATCAATGGAAGCCAGCCTCTTGAGAATCCCGGATTATTTTTTAAAATAAAGTTTCTAGCAGGTATGCTTGAAATGCGTGGTCAGTGCTTGCTGAAATATCAAAAGCCAGAAGGGTAGCTGAATACAATTTCCCATGGTTGAGGGCAGGGCTTCTGTCCAGGGTCATATCCTTATTGCCCTGGTGGGGCCAATCTGGATGCTGTTTACCTGTCCCATCCATCCACCATTTTGGGTAATGAGATTAACAAAGCACCCGTACTAGAGCCAGCAGGTGAGTAACAGTGAGCTATAGTCTCCAGGGCTGGTGTTAAGGGTAGGCATAGTTGGGCACTTGCCAAGGGCCCACAGCCCATTAAGGGCCCATGGACAAGAGCCCCCTGGACTTGCTCCTCCTCTTCGCCACTGCAGCCTGATTGTTCACCTGCCTCTCACTCTGGCCCAGACAACCGAGGTGGCGAGGAGGAGGAGCAGGAGATGCCACTGCTGACTTGCTCACTGGCTTTCTGCCTGTTGAGCAAGGAAATGGTAGTAGAGGATGAGGAGCAAGAGCAGCTGGTGACCATGGCAGTGAGAAGGTGGGCTCACTGAGGGAGGGGGGCCATTCAGGATGTCTTGCCCAAGGGCCCTCAGAAACCTGGAGCCAGCACTGAGGGGGAGAGAGGGAATGAATTGGCTTGCTCCATCTGCTGACAGCTTATAGCAAGAATCATGCCGCAGTATAGCAACAAAATGCCCAGCCCCAGCCCTGAATTCTCTAGTGCGATATAGCACAGTGAGGGAAGGCCTTAGAGTGGGGAGGTGGCCCTTCTCCTTCCCCTCTCCTCAGCCTCACCCCTTGAGATGCTTGAGCAGGACTGCAAGGTCCTGTTCCAGCCTAGCTGAAGCCCTGTAGAACAGGGCTCTCCAACCTTGGCTCCCCAGATGTTGCTGGCCTACAGCTCCCGCCTCCCGGCATGCCCAGCCAGCATGGCTAATGGCAAGGGATTCTGGGAGCTTCAGTCCAGCAACATCTGGGGACCCAAGGTTGGAGAGCCCTGCTGTAGAAGAACACCCCGTTTAGGGGGGGGGGATGCACTGCAGTGTTTTGTTGCAGGTCCCACTTGTTATTTCTGATCTGCAGCTGTATCCTCTGAGATTCCTCAGATGCAAATACTTTTGTGTACTTCCTGCAGACCACACGACACACTGCTGAAGCTCTCTTGACGTTGGTCTCCCAATGTACTTTTAAATCAGCCTTCCCCAACCTGGCATCATCCAGATGTCTTGGTCTCCAACTCCCACTGGCCCCAACCAGTGGTCAGAAATGCTGGAAGTTGTAGTACAAAACATCTGGATGGCACCAGGCTGGGGAACTTGGAAGGCTGCTTTGAATAGGTCTTGGAATCATCCTTCCCTCACGTACATGCACATGTGTGCCGCCTAGGAGGTGAAGGAGCAGGACAGATGATGACACCAGGAAGGGAGTAGGAGCTGAGGCAGCCTTCTTGTCCACGACAGTGGGAGGTTTAAGGGGATATGACTGGAGCAAGAGGTGGCAACTCTAGGCTGAAGACGACTTCCCTGACATGTGCTGCATTCTTGTATTCTGCACTTGCCTGTCCTGAACTGATTTGAAAGCAAAGAAACCATTTCTTCTTTTGGTTAAATATATGCGAGGGGGAAAAAAACGTTGTGCTATAAAATGAACCTCACCATCTGCAATATGTGAAACAGCAAACCATGCACTGTCTGGCCTCTTGATGTTCCATCATGTGCACGTAACAGTTTCCATGCATGTACACTACAGTCAGCATGCATCTGCTGCCCACTCAGATATTTAGCTTCTAGAAACCTGGCTGGAGGGTCTGAAGGCAGAAGAATGGCAGCTCCATTTTATTAGATGTTTTAATTGACTATATGATAGGAGTTCATTGTAACATTTTTTTAAAGGCACCCTCCCTCCAAGTCAATATAGGGGCAAAATATTGACAATGATATATCAGGGTCAGGAAGCAGAAAATAGGAAGATCATAGGAACCACTGGAGCATATGCATTAAAAAAAAAAATCCTTTTTGTGTATGTATCTGCAAGCTAAAACACCTGACGGTCTCATGGGTAGCATTACTAACCCTTCTAGTAAATACTGGCTAATATTGCTTATTATTGGCCTTGTCAGAAGCAAGGCACACCATCACTCATGTTAAGAGGATTAAGAGACATTTATAGAACTGCAGATGCAATTTAGCCACTCAGAGAGGCCCATATTGCAGTGGGCTGCAAATTATTAGCATACCAGCAACACAGTGAGATGTGTCAAAAGTTAGGTGTGGAAAAGGAAGGTTTTCTAAGACATTAATTGTTTTCAGCCATTAAAGGCATCTGCTAAACCAAATGTTCTGCATTTTCTTATGGGGGAGGGGGAATCAAACTACTTCAACTTTTATTGATGTTTACAGTGAACAAAAGTTTCTGATTAAATCATGTCAGATGGTTCCACTCTCTCTACAGCATTCAGCAATACTTCTTCTGTCCCTTGTAATGGATTTTACATTAAAATGAGACGAGGCATATCTTATTGGCCTTCTATTTGCAAACTCTATTTCCCTTTGATAATATCCTTCATGTGTTCAATGTTATGTTTTGGTATTATCCAGCTGCTCTTTTCTCACCTAAGTGGAGTAGATGAAAAGTACATTAAGCTGTCGTAAATGTGGAGACCAACAGAATTGCAGAGATGGATTTACATTCAAAGCAGTTACTCAGGTTGAATCACTGCCATTTGTTTTTTTTACTTCACTAAATACTAACGCTATTGCTGGAAGCTGCTATAGAGAGCAAGCCTGATTTACAAAAAAAGAAATAGGGGGAAGAAAGAAAAAATATATTAACATTAATTTCTTTCCACAGTTTCCAAATATATTCTAATTATAGTTCACCAGAAGGAAGCTGATGTTTAGGTTATAAGGTTCTAACAACTAAGTCTGAGTTTAGACAGAATTTAGAAATAAAATAATTACCCATGACCATTGCTTTAAACTGCACAAGCCTGTCATTCTGGTTATTGGTTTATTAAAAACAACAACATATTAACATTCTTTTTCTACCACCTCTGTTCAAAATATATTCTAACTATATTACAATAGAAGCAGGCTGATATTCAACTTGTAATTGTAAACTTCTGAAAACTAGGTTTGAGTTAAGACATTAACTTAGAAACAAAAGGGGGAAATATACCTGTGACCATTGCCATTAAAAGAGCCCACGCCTGTATCCTAGCTGCAACCATTTTTTCCACAGCAGACGTGGTCCTTATATTTGCATGTTCCATGAGATAAATCTCCTATGTGTTTCGAAGAGGAAGACGTGAATCCACCTGGCTCTGCAAATGTGGTTTGTTTGCCAGTGCAGCCTGATAGTGTGTTCTCTGCCAAACCAGACCAGCAGGGCTTAGCATAAGACTCATTATGGTGCTTACGCAATGGTTATCCGTTATATACTTAGGGTGTGATCCCAAACATACTGACCTGGAAGTAATTTCTGATAGAATTCAACTGTGATGTACTTCCCAGGTAAATGTGTTTATAACTGAGGCGGGTGCTGGTTCTTTCACCATATCACTTCTTGTGACATCCTATCCAAATTCAAATACAACACAGGTTGACTGTATAGTGTAAAAAAACCCCATATTACTAACATGCTCTGTTAGACATAGGCCGAGTTCTGTTGCTTACCCAAGCTAAAGATCTTGTTCCTGTGCTGGAGTGGGTAGGTGTACTCACCTCCACCATGCTTATAAGGCAATGTGTGATGCAGGCTGAATCATCTATGCTATCTCTCATGGCCCTATTTCTTTTAAGGAGGAAGAATGGTGCAGTGTGGGTTTCTTGCATATACAGGTGATTGTGTCAAGTGGGTTGCCCATGTCACACATTATCATTCAAGCAGTAGAAGGGCTTCCACCCATCCTCCCTCACATGAACAGGATATTTTGGCTCAAGTTTGTTTCTGAACCGGGACTGAACTTTTCCTGTGGGTCTCTGGGGTCTGTTTGCATGGTCAGAGAGATACATACATTGTCCTGGAGATTGTTGAATCAGAATCCTTACCCTGATTCAGTAATTATTCTCCAATTCCCTAATTATTCCCTAACCTGGCATCCTCTAGTTGTCTTGGACTACAACTCCCAGCATTCCTGACCTTTGGCTGTGCTGGCTGGGGCTGATGGGAGGGCACCATCCTCAGCCTTCCAGGTTGAGGAAGGCTGGTTTACTCATTGCTGGAGGTGCATAAATGCAGTTGCCAGTGGTGTCCATCATCAACAATTTTCAAGCAACTAGTCTGGATGCCAACCCAAAGTTAGAGATCCTCCCCCTTTCCCATGTTCACCATGGATCTTACAGAACTCAGAATGGACGTGGCCTCCCCTGTCAGGTAGGAGAAACAGATCCTCTCCCCCCCCCCCTTCTGTGTTCTCTGGCACATGCAGAGAGCTTTTGGGAAGGGAAGGAGTCAAGTCTCATTTTGCTTTTGACATCCGAGACACTCTGAAGCAAAGCTTGCTGCTTCTGTGGGTCTCCAAATGAATGAGATGGAATGAAAGATGGATCTTGCCCCTCCCCTTAGACCTCCTTGTGTGCCAGAAGACTTGGGAGACAGGCAGGCACCATTGGCAGCACAAATAATGTCTGGCTACTGAGGTCAGCCAAAAACGTGGACTTGTGCTTTTCGTTCACTAACTCTGAGATTAAGCCTATTTCCATCCTGAAATCTCAGATCCACATACTTCTGCCCAATCACCATCATAGCTGTAAACCACTTCCCACTGCTTTCAGTGGCAATGCACCTACACCCTTTGATTGCACCTTCTGCCTGCAGTCCTGCTTCCAGCTATATGCATGCTGAAGCTGACGGGAATGTTTTTTTGTTTTTAAAATTCATTTTAATTATGTATATCCCCCTTTTCTTTTGATCAACTCAAAGTGGTTCACAACAGCAACAACAAAAATAAAATAAAGAAATATAATAACAAAAGCACTCAAAATACCGAAAGAACTCGAACAAACATATTGCAGCGGAAAACGATATAAAATGATCATCAGGAGATAAATCAATCAACAGAAACGGCTGGAAAACAGCCACAGAAAGAAAAGCGCAGCCTCATAACTGACTCTCAGCCTAACCTACCTCACAGGGTTGTTGTGAGGATAAAATGGAGAGGAGGAGGAGGATTATGTAAGCCGCCTTGGATTCCTTGGGTTCCTTGCAGGAAAAAAGGCAGGGTATGTATGTCTGAATAAATAAATAAATAAATAAATAAATAAAATAAGCCATCCCCCAAAGCTTCCCTGAAGCGTCATGTTTTGAGGAGACACTGGAGTGAACCTAAATATATATGGGGTTGGGTGGCCATTCAGTAACATAGGTGCCACAGCTGAGAAAGCCCTACAGCTCAGTCAGTGGGGGAATATGGAAGAGGACCTCCAATGCTGCTCAGAGTTCATGGGAGATGGTGATATGAGAGATGGTGATCATTCAGGGACCCGGGTCACAAGCTATTTAGGGCTTTAAAGATAAGAAACAGCACCTTGAATTGGGTCTGGAAACAAACAGATAACCAACGGGGATTGAAGAGGAGGTGGTTGGACAAATCCAGTCTGCTGCAGAATCCGCAGGTTGGATTCATAGAAATCCAAACTCATTTGAATTCATTGCAGATTTCTGAATGCCGTCTACATCAGCACTTGAATGGGCTGGATGTGTCTTTTGATATCCAAGATCCCTAGTTGTTCTGTGTGACTAAAGCTAGAGTTGGGCTTCTAGAGGAACAGAAAGCTAAAAATGACTGGGTTCAGACAACACGATAACCCAAGAGTTGCGTATTGCTTGAAATACGAAATGTGTTGTCTGAACCCAGTTGCACTAACAAGCCATGGCTTGTTAACCACAAACAACCCATGAAGAAAATCCATGGTTTGTTGTTGGGTTGTGAACTGTGGGTACTTCACCATGGTTTGTTATCTCGGCTGGGTTCAGACAACACAATAACCCATGTTTCAACAACAACCCACGGTTCAATGACAACCCACACTCAACCCTTGAGTGTGGGTTATCATGTTGTCCGAACCCAGTCAATGTGTTGTATGTCATGGGGCTGTAATGATAGTTAGGCATTAGTGACCTTTGTTTCTAGTTCTATATTTAATGCTTAATTAAAACAATGGGCTGGTTTGCATGATCACAGTTGGGTTAATTGAGGGTCGTTCCCACTTCCAACAAGCCATGCTGTCCAGGTTTGGATGACTCAACAAGTGGGTGATTAGGCAAATGGGGCCTGGCATCCACTGTGGCATAAACAAGCCACTGTGGCTTGTTTAACCCAGGGTGATCATGCAAACCAGGTTGATGTGACTGACAGCTTATCCCTATACATATTTACTCAGAAGTAAATCTCACTCTTTTCAATGGGGTTTACTCCCAGGAAAGCAAGCATAGGACTGCAACCTTAGATACTCCCAATTACTACATTGTGGTCACAATCTGCCCCTTGAGATTGTTCTAGTGATGAACGGCTAGATAGTTCATAATTTGCTCATTTTTAAACTATAATTTGGAGAAGAAAGGTAAGTAAGGTTGCAATCCTGTACCCACTCACCTGGGAGTAACTCAACTGATGTTGCTGGAACGTACTTCTCTGAGTAGACATGTATAGGATTGCACCATAAGGCTTGAATGTTTGATTCCCTATCCCATTTTACTACTGCCTGTCATACCTTTCTTTCTTTTTAATATAATGAGATGCATTATTCTTTAAGGCTCAATATATTCAAAAGCTTTGTTCATCCTGAGGCATCATGCCAAATCTTATTGAATAATCATGAAAATTCTAATTTTGCCACATCTGTGCTGCTAATTGTCAAGTGATAATTGCTCTTTGCTGAAAGGAGGAAATGCACCTTCAGGAGAGAGAGAGGGGGGGGGGGATGAGCAAGAAAGTGAAACCAGCCAGGCTAAAATAATGGTAATTAACCCTCACGCTTCAGGGCATAAATCCGTTGCTTGCTATAAGAGTTGGCAAGGAATTTTCAATCTCATCCCATTCCATCCCCCTTATTTCATTTGGCAAATTGAAGGACCCCACACTTTTGTTTTCCTGCTTGTTCTAAGGGCTGCAAGATTCTACATTTAATAGTCTGATCTGCTCCAACAAACCTTGCAATTTTGTTAGTAAAGATTAGGCAGACTGCTTGTCCTATCTGTCTGACTGCCAGTAACAGCCACATTATTCTCCTATGCTGCTCACAGTAAGTAGCTCCTCCCTGTTTGTAGTCAACAGAACAGATCAACTGATTTGGTCACTACCACAAGCAGAACCTAGAACCCAAAATGCCACTACTCTACTCATGGTGCGGTTATCTAGTACAGTAGTGTCCAGCCCTTTCAGGCCTGCAACGCACCTGTTAAGCCAAACCCTCAATACAAAGTCCAGCTTAAACACTATGCAATATGCACCCATATTTCTCCCTCTCTCACACTTTTTCCTCTTTCTTTTCTTTCTTTTTCTTTTTTTTAAAAAACAAACCCTTACACAACCACCAGTAGGGTAGCCACATATGAAGTGCTAAAAAAGAGAAAAGCCATCACCCCCCCAAAAAGAGGGCAGCAATTTGCATAACATTTGCATATGTATAGATTCAAATTTAGAAATAATTCTTAAAGTTTAAATAGAAATAGATACATCTCACCATGGAGACTGACCAGGTGACCTGTGTGCCTGTCCGTTCAGTCTGCCTTCCAGAATCCTGCCTTCCAGACCTTTGAGGTGATGGGCAACATCAAGGCCTGGGTGAATGTGCAAAGTGGGGGGGGGGGAAGCCCTCAGGCAACATGGACATTATGTTTATAGCCTTATGAGTTTATAAGCAATTCCCAAGTAACCCTCAGGAGCCCACATAACCTTCCTTTTTTCCCTTTTTTTTTTTTTTTACTGAATTAATAATCAAACAGGAAGTAAACTGAAAGGAACAGTACATAGCAATAGGAAAAAAGTGGAATGAGCAGGAAGACAGGGTCAGAATCTAGACTGGGGCTTTTGGTTCTGAGAGAGTTAGTTGGGCAAAGACCAATGAAAAAGAAAGATAAACTGGCTGGGTTTCTTTCCACCCATTGTTTGAATATATGATCTAATGATCATGGCATAATGATAAAAAAAAAAAAAAGGCATAATGTCAATGATGGCATAATGTTTAAAAAGGACATTGTGCTATTCCCATATTTTGTCAATAGCCAATGATAAATGCAGAACAATGATTGGATCGTGTGTTCCTTAATCTTTACAAATTATACAAAGTTAGGCATAAAGTTGTTTTTGAATGGAAAGGCAATCGGTGCCCTTCACTTTCTTTAATGAGATTGTACAAGGTCAACGTTCATTGACTTCCAAGTGGTTGGGAGTACTGGATTAAAGAAGATCTTGCAGTGGAATTGATAAGCAAATTCATTTTTACTCCTGAAAACACTTAAAGGCTTTTAAAGCATGTTTGCTTCCTAGATGAATACAATTACATGGAGGGCTTGGGCAACGTCCAATCTCTTGTGAAAGGGATTGTGTATCTTGTCGCTTGTTGGCTGTTTCTTGTTCATTCTAATTGAGATGGGCATGTATATCCATTGTGCTGTCTAGTGTGAAACTGCTCCTGCCTTTAACTCTTGCCCAAGGAGATAGCAGCTGGGAAAAAGAGTTCAGTGGTTTGTGAGAATTTCCTGTGTTGTTAAAATGCAGGCGCGGCGTCTGTATAATATGCAAAAGTGGCTGCGTTTGCATAGCCTCGTTGTCAGACCACGTTATAATAAAGTCTAAGAGCCAGCAAGGTAGAAAATGATAGTTTTAATAGGACTTGGCTAGTTGAAAGAGGAACACAGTGTTACGAGTAACGTTGAGGGAGAGAAGGTCTGTGTGCCATATATCTGTAATGAACCAATATCCAAACTAGGACAGTGCTTATGTCTAGTATCTGTGTATGCGGGACAGTGCAAAAGCCGGAACAGGCCCGGATCGGCCCCTTTATTGCCATTTTTTTTTTCCAAAAACAATGGGATGTGTTAGAGACACTTGAGAACAATATTTTAGGACTGAAATCCTTGCAATATTATATTGTTAACCTCATAATGCCCAGAACCCATCCAGAACAGAACGGAATGGCCCAGAACGGCAAGGAATGGAAGTGATGCAATGAGCCACAAACCCCCCACGGAACCACATTCTAATACCCGTTCTGGGCAATTGTCCTTATTCCGAAAAATGGCCTGGAACGGTAACTTCCAAGCAAGCCAAACCAACAAAATTCTCCAGCCACTGTCCACAAAGCCACATTTCTCAGTAGCCATTCTGGGCTGTCTTCCATATTCTGGATAATGACAAAGAACGGCAGCTTCCAAGTAAGCCAAACCAACCAAATTCACCAGTCACACATAACTGCATGGGTGGGATGCAATAAGCCACAGACATCCACAGAAACCAAGTTCCAATACCCATCCCAGGCAATTGTCTGTATTCCACAAAACTGCGCAGAACAGCAACTTCCAATTCAGCCAAATCAACCAGTCACACAGGACTAGATGGGACTGATACAATAAGCTACAAGATATCCACAGAAAATAGTCCATAATCAGGAAAATGTTCCGGAATGTCAACTTCCAAACAAGTTAACCCAACCAAATTCACCAGTCACCCATGACTGTATGGGAGTGATGCAATAAGCCACAAAACCACCACACAGACCTTGTTCCAATACCCGTCCCTGTCCACACGTTTATTTCCAGATCTCAGTCCCATCTAGTCTGTAGCAGCAAAAACAACAAAGGGTCTTTTGGCACCTTAATGCCTCACAAATTCATTTATTCTGGCATAAGGTTTTGTGACATTGTTCACTTCAAAAGATACATGAAGTGTCAGTCTCAAGTTGGCTGATCTACATACACATGCGGGGGGCGGGGAGAAACAGAAGGAACTGAAATGCAAAAAAAAAAAGTACATACTATGATAACTACTTTAACAGTTGGGATTCTCAAAAGTTGTTGGGTGATAAACACAATACATTTGTTAGTCTTTAAGGTGCCACAAGACTCTTTGTTGTTTTCACATGTTTATTGACACTCTTAAAGAAGTCTGAAAGGTTAGTGAGACATGACTTACCTTTGTGGAAGCCACGTTGATTCTTTCTCAACAGGGCTTTTCCTCCTATATGCTTACTAATTTGATCTTTAGTTATGCTTTCAGCTAATTTATCCGGAACAGACATTAACCTGCCTGCAATTTGCCAGATCCCCCCATGATTCCTTTTTAAAAATTTGTGTTACATTAGCCATTCTCCTATCCTCTGGTACGGAGGCTGATCTTAGGGACCTGGTACATATTTTTGTTTAGAAAATCAGCAATTTCACAGCTGAGTTCTTTAAGAACTCTAGGATGGATACCATCTGGGCCTGGTGATTTATACACGTTCAATTTGTTGTCACAAGGCTTCTGTGGAAGTTTTGTGATTTATTACGTCAGGCCCATCTAGTCAAGTGTGTTTGTTGAATTAGGTTGGCTTGGCTAGCTTGGAAGTTGGTGCTCAGGTTGCTTTTTCCAGAATACAGATTATTTCCCCAAAGGTGAACCAAAACAGGGCTTCTCTAAAAGCTTTATGGCTTATAGCATCAATCCCATATATATGACTGCTGAATTTGGCTGGTTTTGCTATCACAGACATAGATGTTTTGGTTCATTCTCCCAGAAACCTAAACATTATTGCTGTGGAAATATTGTGAGTTGCTGCATCAGTCCCATCTAGTCAGCTGTGACTGACGAATCTGGTTAGTTTGGCTGACTGCGAGGTTTGTGTTTTCTGAAATGCAGATTATTGTCCAGAATGGGTGCTGCAACATGTTTTCTGTGGATGTTTTTCAGGTTGCTGCATAAGTCCCATCTATTCCCTTATGAGTGGTGAATGTGGTTGATTTGGCTCACTTGGAGGTTGGGATTCCAGATTGCTCTCCTCCTGGAACAATGCATATTACCCAGGACCAGTACTGGAATGTGGATTCTGTAGAAGTATTGTGGCTTATTGCATCCTGCCTCATCCAGTTATGTGTGACTTCTAAATTTGGTTGGTTTAGCTCACTTTGAAGTTTGTGTTCTGGGCCGTTGGGACTATTGCCTTGAACGGATACCAAAATGTGGTTTCTGTGGAATTTTTGTGGCTTATTGGATTACTCCCAAGCAGTTATTTGTGGCTAGAGAATTTTGTTGGTTTGGCTAATTTGGAAGTTGTCATTCCAGGCTATTTTTCTGGAATATGGACTATTGCACGGAATGGGTACCAAAATGTGGTTTCTCTGGACGTTTTGTGGCTTATTGTACTCCCCCCCCCCCATGTAGTTATGCGTGATTGGTGAATTGAGTTGATTTGGCTCACTTGGAAGTTGCCATTCTGGACCATTTTCCAGAATATGGACAATTGTCTGGAATGGGTATCAAAACGTGGTTGCTGTGGAAGTTTTGTGACTGATTGCATCACTCCCATGCAGTTATATGTGACTGGTTAATTTGGCTCACTTGGAGGCTGCCATTCTGGGCTGTTATGCAGAATATGGACGATTGCCTGGAACTGATATTCAAACATGGTTTCTTTGGAAGTTTAGTGGCTCTCTGCATCACACCCTACCAGTTATGTATGTGTAACTGGTGAATTTTATTGGTTTGCCTCGCTTGGAAGTTGCCATTCCAGGCCATTTTCCCAGATATGGACTATTGCCCTGAAGGGGTATCAGACCATGGTTTCTGTAGAAGTTTTGTGGCTCATTGTATCCTTCCCATGTAGTTATGTGTGACTGGTGAGTCTGGCTGATTTGGCTCACTTGGAAGTTGCAGTTCTGGGCCATTTTCCAGAATACGGATGATTGCCCCGAATTGTGCCTTGTATCTGAGAGGCCTGCAGGAAACACAAACCATTGCTATTGAACAAATGCCAAGCCTGAAAGAGTACATGTTTTGCATTCAGAAGGTTCCAGGTTCAATCCCTGGTTAGGAAAGAATCCTGCTGAAACCCTGGACAGCCACTGCCAGTCAGTGGGCTGGGTCGCACGATCAAATAAACCACCGTGGCTTTTTAACCCATGGTGAGCTGTGACATGTGAAGGGGGCCATTTTGAATATTCAAGCCACAGACGCGGCTTGTCATGTCATCTGAACCCGGCAGGGCTAGTTTATGCAAGGATTAAACAACGCTTGCACGACCCATGGTTTGTTTTAGGGTTATGCAGCCCACTGCCGCTGGGTTTGGACAACACGACAAGCTGCAGTTGTGGCTTGAATATTCAAAAGCCACCTGGCTGGCACTCGCCACAATCCACTAATAAGCCACGGTGGGCTGCGGTGATTGTGCAAACCAGGTCAGTGTCAACAATACTGAGCTAGACGGAACCAATGGTACGGCTCAGTATAAGGCAGCTTCCTATGTTCCTATGACATTATTTTTTAAACGGTTAACTTGAGACATGTGAACTCTGCCCCTAGGCATTTCCTCTGCAAAATTTTGCAATCCAAATCTCTGTAGATGTCTTACCTGTCGGGACCCTCAAAGTTAGGCTCAAATTCAGGGCTAATTCAGTGTGACCCTTTGCTGAGAAGTTTCATTCGTGTATGTTGGGCCTATGCAGGCTTGCTTCAAGCATGCTCTTGTGCTCATTCAGAAAAATGGCCGCAGAGCTACTGTAGGTTTGACCCAACACTTAAGGCTAGATTTCCAACAAATCCTGAACCATTTTGAAAAAGTATAGATTCAAACATATAAAATTTCCACTCATCCAAGCTCCACTTCTGATGTTACTTTTCCTGGCATGCTTTAGCTAGGTTAACCAGATGCAAGAGAGGACAGGGCTCATGCACCTTTTAATAGTTACCGTATGTAGAAGTAGAAATTCAAGCAGGTATAGCTTGTCATGTCATCTATACTTACTGAAATTCCTTCTTCTACACAAGTATTAAAGGTGCAGGAACCCTGTTCACTTTTACATCCGGCCACCATATCTTTAGCATGCCAATGTTACATATCTGATAGTTAACTATGGATTGAATCCAGGATCAGCCTTCTGCAAGAGGAATGGGTCCACTCACGGAAGGCCCCTCTGCCCAATATTTGGAGATCCCCCTCCAAACCATAGTTCACCCCATGTTGTGAGGATAAAATGGAGAGGAGACGGAGGATTATGTAAGCCGCCTTGGGTTCCTTGCAGGAAAAAAGGCAGGATATAAATATAATTGTGGAGAAAGCCAACCTAAGCCCCCTGCCTGACACACACACACTCACCAAGGAGGGGGGAAGGAGACCCGGGGGGGGGGGAGACAACCAGTCTCCACAGATGCCAAAGGGGACAAACAACATCTACATAGAATCACCCCAGGGGGGAAGGCAGGAAGCATCACCAGGTTTGTCAATGCTCTTGCATATCAGCCCCATCTACATAAGACTTGAATACCTCTCCAGGGCAGACGCTTCGGCACCCCTAAGAAATGGCCACTCAACACCATAGGATGGGACCATTAAGCAAGTGGCTTCAAAGGGACCCCATCCCACGGGGGGAAGGCGTCACCCCACCTGACCCAAAAGGCCGCCCCTCAGGGAGGGTGTCAACCCACCTGATCATTGAGGGAGGGGCTACCTGAAACACCAAGGTATAAAACACCCTGCACAAGGGAACTTTTCGCTGGACCTGATCAGCAATCTTGCCCATGCCTGGGGTAAGGGAACGAAGGATCAGCAACCCCGGGAAACCAAGCTGAAATCACTGGCCGCTTGGGTTGACCGGACCCCCGGGAAACCAAGCTGAAATCACTGGCCGCTTGGGTTGACCGGACCCCCGGGAAACCAAGCTGAAATCACTCACAAGCCGCTTGGGTAGACCAGGCCCCGCCGGGAACCCAGCTAGCCGCTTGGGTAGACCGGGCCTCCGCCGGGAACCCAGCTAGCCGCTTGGGTAGACCGGGCTCCGCCGGGAACCCAGCTAGCCGCTTGGGTAGACCGGGCCTCCGCCGGGAACCCAGCTAGCCGCTTGGGTAGACCGGGCCCCGCCGGGAACCCAGCTAGCCGCTTGGGTAGACCGGGCCTCCGCCGGGAACCCAGCTAGCCGCTTGGGTAGACCGGGCCCCGCCGGGAACCCAGCTAGCCGCTTGGGTAGACCGGGCCTCCGCCGGGAACCCAGCTAGCCGCTTGGGTAGACCGGGCCCCGCCGGGAACCCAGCTAGCCGCTTGGGTAGACCGGGCCCCTGCCGGGAACCCAGCTAGCCGCTTGGGTAGACCGGGCCTCCGCCGGGAACCCAGCTAGCAGCGTGCGGTTGACCGGGCCTCTGCCGGGACCCAAGCTAAACTAACTAGCTGAGAGCCCTGAAATCACGGTGTCCTTGAGGTTTTTGCTTGCTACTTTGTACCGTACTGATAAGCTGTATTGCTGGCGTGGGTCTGAGTTTGTGAAGGTAATTTTGTAAATAAACTTGTTTTCTAAAAGATACTTTTGTGGCTATAAGTTATCCCTTTGTTCTGGGCTAAGGCGAGGCGCTGGGGACCTCGGAGAAGGTCCGCCCCAGCACCCGCTACCTCCTTAGCATTTAACCCGCGCAGAAGACCAGGTTGTCGGTCTTCCACTATAATAAATAAATAAATAAACAAATAAATAAATATTCAGCAGGTCTCCTGACTCTCTGTGTAGCATTTTCAGGAGGCTGGAGGGGCTGTTGTGGGAAGGAGAGGGTGGGAAAATCCACTTCTGCCAGTGCAATGGATCCACTGTAAATCTGGATCCAAACCTGTGTGTTTGGATCCATTCACAAACTATCTGCATATGTCTTGTTATAGGTTTCTGCAATGTGTCATAACAACACACACATGTCAGGCAAAGCAAGAAACAGTCCTAAGAAAAGTTCAAGTTAAAACCCAAAACACATCTCACTTCCACAGTAGGATAATTCATGGGAGCACTGCCTCCCCTTAGCTATAGGTCTAGTGATCACAGTCTTTATGGGCAGCCAAAGTTTGACCTTCTTCCCTTTTGCATTTTCCCCTGTACCTGAAAGCATCCTGAAAATTCTCTAAAAATGAAAGCCAGGTAGCGTGTTCTTATAATCAGCTCAGCATCTGTTTCCTGCAGTGTTGATGAGTCAGTATAAATATGCATTATCATTCACATTCTTGCTTACCTACAAACACTATGCAATTAGGAGCTGAGATGCTATAGGGGATCATTCAGGTAAAAAAGTTTATGTGACACGCCAGCTAAAACGTACACTCCCCAGTATTTGTCAACACACCTTATTTTGGCGGTTTGCATCACAACAGGCTTTAGTATCACAATAAGTATTTTGAGCTTATTCATGAGGCTCACCTACAATAATTAACCACACTAATGCAACGGAACTCCTGTAGTGCTGGGACAACCCCAAGCTTTAATTCTTGACTCTGTTTGAAGGAAAGCTATAACCTGGTTCAGCATACATGTTTGCCACCAGACGACTGCAACATGTGATGGGATTGCACACATATATGGCCCATCACAGTCCTAGCACCATAGATAGATAGATAGATAGATCTTCCCTAACATCTGACAGTGTCATGCTTTTCGGTGGAGTCTATTCACACATCCAGCTGCTAGTCAACAAGTGTGTATGGTAATCAAGAGTAGAGAAATTAAGGGATGTACACACATGTGTGAACCAGTCCTTGGGGTTGGATGGATCTTTATTGGCAGATTTGAAACCTTTTACTTCTCCCTGTAGGAATATACAGCTGCACAATGCTGCACATATATTTTGCGTCCTGATGTAAGATTTTTCACATGCATGCTACCATAGGAAGCCCTCCACGGAGAAAAGGTGTTAAATCAGAGTTCATAATACCTTATATGATGTCAAACTATTTGTCCATCTAAGCTAGTGTTGTTTCCCCTTACTTGCAGGGATTCCCTGGCATCTAAAGTAGACGTCATTCTCATCACCTGCTGCTTTTAACTAGAGATGCCCGGGACTGAAGCTGTGCCCTACCACCGAGCTATGGTCACTCTCCAATAAAAAAACAAAAACCGTGTCCAGATTTGCTCTTCAACTTGTAGCACGTAAAGTGGGCTGTGGCTATTAGTTACATAACTTTCTGTTCAGTCTACTAACAGGGTCCTACACCTTTGGTAAGACAGGTCTTTTCAAAGAGAGGGAGAGACTTATTCAGCCTTCCCCAACCTGGCGCTGCCCAGGTGTGTTTGACTACAACTCCCATTATCCCCCAGCCCCATGCTGGCTGGGGGATGCTGGGAGTTGTAGTCCAACACATCTGGAGGGAACCGGGTTGGGGAAGGGTGGACTTAATCGTTCAAGTTAGAGAATAGATATAGTCTGCGTTTAATCTCTTCTCAAGCTGAATTCATTGGTGAAAAATGAAAAGACTTTGCATCGAATAATAACAGACAATGACTGTGAAGGAAAGTGGAGGAAATGGTGTGAATGGAAATATGTTTATGTATCAATGCTTGCGAGATGAAGCCAAATACCTTTTCTTTTTTTTTTTTGCAGCTGAGAGCATTATGTGCATTGTGTTCAAGCTACCCTTGGCTGTGCTAGTATAATTAAGAGTCTACGTGAAAGAGTCTTGAGGGTGTTTAAGCTATTCCCAGCCTTTCCCTTGTTTTCCGCCAATCTGAGGGAAGACCTACTATGACCCACACATACTAGGCTTGGATTCCCTGTGGAGAATGACATTGTTTCTGTTTCACAGACTAGACAGTTTTCGGAACTGTCAGTATGAGGCACTCCTGTCATCCCCCCCCACTCCACCCCCTAAAAATCTCTGTATGGCGATTCCTCTGTGCTTCCCACCTATGGTGACCCCTTAAGTTGAGAGGTCACATTCTGGAAGCCGACTCACGCCTCTTGTATGGGAGTACTGAATTCTACCGCAGGGCCAGGCCAGCCTGTTAAGTCAGCCTATTTAATTTATACGTCAGGCTGGGGCCTGGCATGCCGTTCCTCCATCCAGGTGCAATTATTTTTAAAGGAAAACATGAGCCATTTTGCGCAGTCTAGAAATCCAAGAGTTCAAAGGGGCAAGAACGCATTTTTCACACCATCCATCCAAGTCTGAAATGCATTTGAAAACCAAGTTTGTAATTGTTACAGACATTTCTGAGCCTCCTAATAGTAATGGCTGCAGTGCTGTTGTTTCTTTAAGGTGACATCATCTGTGCCACAGGCATTATGGAATCCTTATGTAAGTGGCCGCAGACTGGTTCCTAATCTGTGTTACTTTAACAAACATAAAGGAGAATGTGTATGGAATGGGCAAACTCCAGATCTGTTTCCCTGGGACTGTGCAGTACACTGTGGGTAAAGCTAATCAGGAAGTGACTACTACTTTTCTTCTTTTTTTCTCTTTTTAACTCCTCGACTTTAAAAAAAATAGTGGTAAATGTACTGAATTTCTTCCTTTGTTTTATGGGCCTGTGGGAAATGTTACAAAAAAAATTACATTGCCCAGCAAACCAATTTTACACATAAAAGGTTGTAGAAAACCTGTAGACAACCTTCAGTGGTTGGCTTGGAGATTTTAGGATGCGGCCTTCTGAAAATGGAGGCCAAACTTGAAACCAGTGCTTCACCCGTTTTCTCAATGTATCAGACCAAAACGTTACATTTTCATTCTTATTCTAAACCTATTCACATGGAAGAAAGTTCCATTTAATTTAATGGGACGTGACTTCCTGAAAAATATGTTTAGGATTGAGGTATTTATCCATTCCAGTTCAGTTTTCCTACCATTTACCCAGTATTGTGTTGATACCCCACATAAGGAAAGAAGCTTCTGAATTTGATTAGGGTGGCCAAAAAAGAGGAAATGCATCACACACAAAAAAGAGGATAAAAAAGGACACTGATTTGGATAAAATGTCCATGTGCTATTTTATAAGTATAAATGCAAATTTAGAAATCAGCATAACTTAAATAGAAATACAGTACATCTCACCATACTGTGAAAGTCTGTGACCAGGTGACCTGTGTGCCTGTTCAGTCTACCGTCCGGTACTTTTGATGGGCAATTTCAAGGCCCAACTCTTCTGTCTGGTGGTTCTTTAACTTTAAACTGGACTTGGACTGGACAGCCCTTCAAATAGAGGACCGTCTTCAAAATAGAGGACAGTCCTCTAGCATCCCTTCAAATAGAGGACTGTTCTCTGTAAAAGAGGACACCTGGCCACCCTAAATCTGGTAGGTTAAATAATCTCAATATTTCCAGTGCTAGGTACTAGAAATGAAATCCTGCGTGTATATCTACAGTAATACCTTGGATTGCAAGTAACTTGGTTTGAGAGTGTTTTGCAAGACAAGCAATTTTTTAAATATTTATTTAAAATTTTTTGACTTGATATACAAGCAACGTCTTGCAATACAAGTACTGTAGTACGGTTTAAATTAAAAATCTCTGTGCAAATTTTTTTGGGGGAATTTCGTTTTGATATAAGAGTGTTTTGGATTACAGGCACGTTTCCGGAACGAATTATGCTCTCAATCCAAGGCATGACTATATGCTGTTTCCCCTGCCCTTCTGTGAAGAAGGCTCATGAGAATTTTCCCCAAACTACAGGACCCAGGATTCTTTTGTGAAAGCCATGCCACTTTCATTGGCATAAGACTAATATAAGCTTGTGCTATAGATAAGCCTTAAGTCTCAGTACCTAACTTTAACATTGATAAGGAAGGGATGATTGCAGAATTAGATGGCACATTCTGGTGCTCCATGAGACTGTGAGCGAAAATTGGTAATGGCCTTGAAAGCCCAAAGATAGCATCCCAGGACCACAGGATTGCTTGGGAAACTCCTGAGTCTGATGTCAGAGACAGCGCTCCAACTTTGGAAGGCAGAGTTGGAGATCTGTCCCCAGAACCCACCCTCTTGCAGTTGGCGTGGAGAAAACTGTGCCAGCTGCTTCTCCGAGGTTGGAAAAGTGACCTCGGAGGAGGGGGAAAGGGGGAAAGGGGCAGGGGCGGAGAGAAGAGAGGCCAGGATACGAGATATCCTGAGCCTCCTCCAGCCTGCTGCCCTCCCCCTCCGAGATTTTTTAGATGGGCTGAAAAAAGTCAGACTAGTAAAAATCTCCAAACACAGAGGACGGGGAGGCAAAGATCGCCTCCACTGCTCGCTCCTCCTGCTCTGCTGGCTTCAGCCCAGCAGGGCATAGGAATCTTGTAAGCCTTTAAGTTTGGAGGCTTCAGAGCAGCAAGGGCGCAAGCGATAGGATTGCACTCTAAACAATTTAGGACCTAGCGGCAAACTACATGTTACCTTTAGGGTTATTTTTAGTTGTTGTTTTTTCTTTTTCATTTCGCTATATTTAACTGTATCTCTTTTTTGTATCGGCATAATCCAGATAGAAAATATAAAAATATAAAGAAAATTGCCATTAAAGTAAAAAGTTTAAATGAAGTAATTAAAATAAAATAAAGAAGATATTTGGGAAACTCATTAAAGAGAAAGCAAGTATAATTCTATTGCAACAAATGCATATTCCCAAATATTTCAGTAAAAAAATTTTTTTAATAGACTACTGTACACTCCAAAATACGACATTTGGTGGCTCAAAACAGCTCAGATCTGAGCCAGAGAAGGATGTCCCTGTCTCCATACCATTCACCTGCTTTCTACTCTAGTGGCAGAGGTGGAATACTAGCTTTCTATGAGCATGGAGTATTTTATTGGAGTGGGGAACATTCAGTCCCTCCCAACACTCTGAAATGGTCTGGCTTGGCAAACAGATACATCATGCAGGGCTTCTACTTGTCTGTTTCAGCTATCGCTGAAGGGAAACATAGGAAGGAAACATAGCCAAGGACTGGTTGGTATCTCAATGGGAACGGGAAGTGCACTGGTGTATGGGTCAGAAACTGAACTAGCTGTGGGCTGTATCCAACAGTGTTCTTCCACCAGCAGAACAGACACTGCTGGCACATCACATGCCCTGCCTGCCACAGTACCCTAGATCTGCTGCAGGGGATTGAGGCACACACAGATTTGGGGGCAGGTGTGTGTGCACAGGGGACTGCAGTGGGGAGGAAGGGAAGGGAAACTCCTAGGGTCGGATCCAGATTTATGCTGGATCAACTGCACTAATGGAAGTGGACTTCCCCCTCCCCCTCCTTCCCACAGCAGCCCCTCAAGCCCTGTAAAAATGCTACACAGAGATTCAAGGGACCCTGCTGAATGGCATGAGCTGTGATGTCCTTAGGGGAGGGGGATCCCCCCAAATTGTGCAGGGGATCTTCCCTTGTGGAGAGCCCTTCCTCTCATGGAAGACAGATTCAGGGTCCAATCCTCTTGAGTGAGTGGAAGTCCATTCATGTAACATTGGGTTTAGCACTATAAGGCCAGCTGACATGGGTAGGTGAGACAGCCAGACCCTTCACAATTCATTTCACCACAGGAACCACAGCAACCCCGCCAAAAACAGAGCGACGGTGCTGGCGGTGTGACGCGGCATGCTGTGTGCGTTGGCGATGGCGGAGGAGGAGGAGGAGGAGGAGGAGGAGGAGGAGAGGGCGGCGGCGGCGGCGGTGGTGGCAGAGGCGAGGGCGGCGGTGGCGGAGGTGAGGTGAGGGTGGCGGCGGCGAGGTGAGGGCGGTGGTGGCGGCGGCGGCAGCAGTGGAGGTGAGGTGAGGTGAGGGCGGCGGCGGCGGCGAGGTGAGGGCGGTGGTGGTGGCGGCGGCAGCGGTGGAGGTGAGGTGAGGTGAGGGCGGCGGAGGTGGAGATGAGGGCGGCGGCGGTGAGGTGAGGGCGGCAGCGGGGCGGTGGCGAGGTGAGGCGTCGAGGCGGCCCCACTCGGGGGTTGTCATGTCATGCGAACCCGGTGAGCGTGGAGTGAATGCTCCGCGCTGCTCAGAAGAGCGAGTTTGGGCCGCTCCGCCGCGGAGAACTACGAGCCCAGGGAGGGCTCGTAATACATCCCTGCCCCCAGCGGCGGCAGGAGTAGGGATGAGGGAAGGACGGTGAGTGGCGGCAGCAGCGGCGGCAGCGGCAGCGGCCCGTGGAGGGAGCAGGAGGGTCTCCGCGGGAGGAAGGGCAGCTCTTCTTCCTCTCGCGGAGACCCTCCCGCTCCCTCCATGGGCTGCCGCTTTGGGAGTGACTCGGGACTCGGGACTCGACTCAAGTCACCATTTTGGACCTCGGACTCTAGACTCAGGTCCAAAGACTCGGGACTCGACTCGGGACTCAGGACCCGGGACCAAGGACTCTTCAACATCCCTGGGAAAAAGGAGGCAACTCGTTGAGCCTTATAGATGAAATTGTAACTTTTAACACACACACCCAGTTGACACCGACTCTCCAGGGTTTCAGGCAAGTTTCCCCCCCCCCCCAGCCCTACCTGGAGATGCCGGGGATAGAACATGGGACCTTTTGCATGCAAAGTTACTGCCAAAGTAGAGCTTCATTCATATAACTAGAATTCCTTATCACTAAGCCATGGTCCCTCACATGGGCACAACCCCATTGAACTGAATGGGGCCTGTGCAAGATCACACTTCCTGCTAAAACACTTCTTTCCAGGTGAATTTGTGTTTGTGCAGACAGAGCTTAATATTGCTGACGTAAATATATGACTATAGTATGATGAGGTCATTCATATAAAAAAAGAAGTCAGCATCGACTCCTTTGTCAAGCAAAAAGTACACTCCTTCAGCACAAGTCTTGATCATGAAAAGAGAGAAGTGAAAACAAATGTTTTCTCCATTCACCACAACAGAAAATTGAGTCGGCCTTATAAATTATGCAATTTAATAACAGATAATGCAGAACACTTGCACCACTTTATGTCCGACTCAATGAAAGCTACTGAGGAACAGAAGCTTCCTTGAAGGTTAGCATCAAAATAACCCCAGGAACAGCTGTCCTGAAGCTGAGCAATGTGGGAATGCTAATTTCTAAACAATTTTTAAATGGGTGTAACCCCAACAAATGAAGTTTGGATGTGAGAGAAGCATAGGGTTGCATAACAAAGCTGACTCAAAATACATGCATGTTGATCTGGTAAGGGAGTTTGGTGTATGCAGCTGATGTGGATCTGCATACAGACACACACTGACTGGGTTTGGATGACATGCTGCAGCTTGTCATGGGTCCACTCGAGCCACGGTACCCATGGGTGCCACGTTGAACATGCAACCCCCATTTGGGGGTTGTCATGCTGTGTCAACCTGGTGCGTGTGCATTATGTGAGGGTTAAGTAACCCTCGCATAACCCTAAAACAAACCATGGGATATGCGAAGGCTGTTATCCCATAACCCACGCTCACCGGGTTCGCATGACATGACAACCCCCGAGTGGGGGTTGTATATTCAAAATGGTGGCCACACATGCCCTGCATGTGCTGCAGTCTCACCATGGGTTAAATAACTCATGGTAGGTTGTCATTCTGTGAGAACAAACGCATTCCCATGATCATCTACATCCCACTGAACTCGATAGATGTATGTGACATAGATGGGAATGCTCATGTGAAGGCCCGTATCTCTCCACCCAGGGCCACTAAACAAAAAAGCAGTTAGAACTAGATCAGGGTCACTGACTGCTATCCTCAAAAAACATTTCCTTCTGAATAATATTAAATACCTGCCGAAGTGAATAATTCTATTATATTGCAGTGGTGAAATTAAATAAATTGTTTTGCACCCAAAGCATATTTAATTCCATTATTGGGGGGAAATGGTCTCAAATTCTAAGGAATTCTAGCTATATGAATGAAGCTTTACTTTGGCAGTAACTTCTAACCTTATTTTTTCCTCACATTTTGTGTCTATATGTGTGTAATTATATGTATCAGGGCTGGCCCTACCATTAGGCAAAGTGAGGCAGCTGCCTCAGGCGGCAGATGCTGGGTGTGTGTGGCAACAAGAGATTGGAGGACAGAGGCGTGTATTTCACATGGCCTGCCCTGTGCCTTCTAAACTAGCCTGCTTCCCTCAGGTGCAGTGGAGGACTGCCATTCTGTACATGGAATGGGGCAAGCGTGCCATCTTGCCCTTTACCTCAGGCAGCAAAATGTCTTGTGCAGGCCCTCATGTCCATGCACACTAGGATCAAGAGAGTTAAAACTGCTGGATGCTAGTGAGGCAGTGTGGGGTGGGGAGGGAGAAAGAATCTCAGTCTAATGCATATGTCTGCATGCTAAAAAACATTTAAAAAGGCATCCCTAATGTCTGCCCCAAAGGCAAAACGGGGACCAAGTTTTACCAGGGAGAGCTTGCAGAAAATAGGATTGCTCCAATAGGGACAGTTGCTGTGTATGCACCCCTCCCCTATAATTCCAGGTAAGCTAGATTTATGTGTTCAAAAGGCTTCTGTGAATCAGTGTCAAGCACAGAGAGACATGCCAGATTCAAAACATCCACTGCTTGAAGGGCTGTGTCAATCATGTCTGATTGTATTACATGGCACAGCATTGCAATTGGACAGGATAGATCATAAGTCATAGATAAGCCCCTCTGCGCTATTCCAGCGCACAAAAGTGCCCAACCTCCAGAGAGAAAATTGTCAATGTGGGACCAGAGTACTCCTAAACTCCACAAAATAGGCCAGGAAGCTCCCTGTAGTATATTTCAAACTGCTTTTGGGTGTATGACAATCGTGAGGCATAGTTTCCATGAGGATAACACGCTTTACAGCAGAGTTGCTCACCTCAGAGGCTGAGGTGAACATAAGGAGACGCTTTAAGACTACAGTCCAAATGGTCTTTAACTTTTTTGTGCACCCTCTCCCAAATTTCCAGCCCTGTTGGCTCTATCCCTCAGGCCTTTGGTGGCACCAAAAGATTAGTACAGGTGAGTCAGGTGTTTTGCTTTCTGTCAGCAAGGGAGAGAGCACACCTTTTACTGTTAGGTTGTAATTTATCTCACAGTTCTTTCAATGTCTCAAAAGGCCACCCCATTGAGGTTTTGGTAATATGCCCATTTATTCAAATTTAACTAATTGATTTGTCGGTTAAAAGGCAAATGATTAATCAGCTGAAAAAGCTATTATCCAGTTGACAGCTCTTTCGCTCTCCTGTCTGGCTAGCTAGCCTGAGCTTTGCTTCATGTACCTGTCCCTGAATGAGATGAGGCACTATAAAATGTAGATGCACTTTCTCCAGCATGCATCTGGAGGGCAGGGCAGGAATTGCCCACCACCTCAGCCCCGTTCTAGGGCTGCAATGTAGGGAGGTGCTTTCTGCACATTTGAGGGTGGGCTAGAGAGATTCATGTGACTTTCTTAGGCAGGGAACCTACACTAATAGCAGTGACAGTAGCATCCCCCCCCCCCACCACCGGGCTTCTCTTTTTAAAACATTCCCCCCACTTTCTTTCTTTGAAACAGTTTTTGCTGCTGTTCTCCTGTGGTGGCAGTGATCCTCTTCCATCAGGGGCCAACGTGCCCCACACTCTATAATCTATGAGATCTATGAGATGCTAAACATACATCATCCTTTCTAAAATGCAGTGTTTAGCAAGATGGCCCCTGATGGAGGAGGACCATAAAAACAATGGCAAATGCGCTGTAAGCCAATGCAAGCCGGAGAAACGTCAGAAGGAACTTATGTTAAGTAACTCGATAAATTACAGGAAGTTAGCAGGAACCTGCAGTACAGAACAGCACGTTTTCTCCTTCATGAGAAAATTCTAAGCTTTCTTCCTGCATTTATTCATATAAATTTCTACTTCACCCTTCTAACGTATACTCAGGGTGGCTTGCGACAACTAAAACCAGCCAGGTAACACAATAATACTTCATAAGATAACAGAAAACAGAAGCAGGCTCCTAAGCCTAAAGCTATGTGTCGTCCATACTAACTGTCCCCTGACCCTACACTGAAATTCTGCACTGAGCAAAGCTGGATTTTTGTGACGCTTTTTTTGTGTGGTTGGTCCCCCTCCCCCCACAATTTTTGCATAATTTCTTTGTTTTGGATTTTCTATTTGAGGGAATGGGCAAAGAGCTTTGAAGCTCCACCCCAAACACTGGAAAGTCTATTTAGCCAGCCATCTGGCTTCTGAGGTGTTTAGTAGGCATAGCCCAGATACTTTCAAACAGATCTTCACATCCATAACAACTAGAGGCATCATCTTTAAAATAAATAAATAAATCCCCAGCGCTCAGGAAGCTGTATTTGAAATCCAGTAACACACCCTGCATTTTTCCTATGATCTGATAGAATTGGTGATAAATACACAAGTCCTATTTGGGCATTTGAATATCGTCAGCATGAAGGGGACATGGGGATGTGTGCGCTGCCCCGCCGTCCCTTCTCACACCTCCCCTCCGCCCCCCACCCCACCCCGACCTCCCCGTGTAGATGGGGAAGGCCTGAAGAGAAACTTCCCCATCTACACGATGTTTGGCTGAACATAGTTACACTGTTCCTCATGACGGTGAACTCTGATTGTGCAGGTTTCTAGATCACACAGAGCACTGTGACCGTGTTCAGCTGTACTGTTTCTCTTCACTTTATGTCAACACAGGAAGGTTGGGGCTAGAGGGGCATGGCCTGCACCCAAGTCCCCTCCATGCTTACAATTTTTGAATGCCCGAATAATTTCGCTTTACATCCTGGCATGTGAGAAGAGCCAGGGAATGAAAAGGGAAGCCAGAAATGAGTGAGATGAGCTGTTTTGTAAAGATACATGCAAAGCATCTCTGTTATGAGCATTCCCCTCTCCTGACTGAGGTTAAGCGATGCTTGCACACAATTCAAAGAGAACGCTTTGTCAGATCTCCCCAAAATTAAGCAAATGCCATGAAAGTCAACAGCAGAAGGGGGGAAAGGATCCAAAATATAGTATATAGAGTTGATGACAGGGTGAACAGCTTTTCATAATATTTAGGGATGTGATGGATTAAAAGAAAGGTTTTTTTAAAAATGATGGCAAAAAGGAAAATCTTAAGATCTATTTTGGGCTTTTCCAAATGCTTTTTCAAGATCAGAGAATTTCTGAAAGAAGGGGAAATGCTTTAAAGTGCTAATTGTCTGTCTCTCGCCCTCTATTTTTTTCAAGATTAAAAAAAAATGCAGTCAGCATGTACTTGCTGGTCCTGAGGGTTTCCTGTGATGGTCTATTGAGGCTAGTATATCACAGTGCAATCTGATACATGTCTACTCAGAAGTAAGCCCTAT
This sequence comes from Shinisaurus crocodilurus, assembly GCA_021292165.1. Lineage (NCBI taxonomy): Eukaryota > Metazoa > Chordata > Lepidosauria > Squamata > Shinisauridae > Shinisaurus > Shinisaurus crocodilurus. The sequence goes on along the minus strand of CM037877.1, from coordinate 149,518,854 downwards.
TCATTTCATTTCATTTATATACCGCCCCACAGCCGAAGCTCTCTGGGCGGTTCACAATAGATTATACATAAAAACAACAATAAAAACATACAAAATAGTTTAAAAGATTAAAAACCAAATTTTAAAAACACAGTTTAAAATAACAATAAAAAAACTAATAAAACTGAGCCTACAGGTGACAATCCCCCCCCCCGTGCTATTCCGAGCTCTCCTAACTATTAAATGCCTTGGCAAAGAGGGAAGTCTTAACCTGGCGCCGAAAAGATAATAAGGTTGGCGCCAGGTGGGTCTCAGTGGGGAGCTTGTTCCATAATTGGGGGGCTACCACCGACAAGGCCCTCCTCCTCGTTGCCACCAACCGAGCCTCTCTTGGAGGTGGCAGTCGGAGGAGGGCTCCAGATGTTGAGCGTAGTGTCCAGGTAGATTGCAGTTGGGAGAGACGTTCCATCAGGTATTGTGGTCCTAACCCGTGTAGAGCTTTATAGGTTAAAACCAGCACCTTGAATTCGACTCGGAAGCATATTGGCAGCCAGTGCAAACGGGCCAGAACCAGTGTAATGTGCTCGGACCTTCTGGTTCCCGCAATAAGTCTGGCTGCCGCATTTTGCACAAGCTGCAGCTTCCAAACAGTCTTCAAAGGCAGCCCCACGTAGAGTGCATTGCAGTAGTCTAGTTTAGAGATCACCAGAGCGTAGATTACTGAGACCAGGCTATCCCTGTCCAGATAGGGGCATAGCTGGGCCACCAGCTGAAGCTGGTAGAAGGCACTCCTTGCCACTGAGGCCACTTGAGCATCAAGTGACAAAGATGGCTCCAGGAGCACCCCCAAGATACGAACCTTCTCCTTCAAGGGGAGTGCAATCCCATCCAGAACAGGTTGAACACCCTCCATCCGGTCAAAGGAACCACCCACTAACAGCATCTCAGTCTTGTCTGGATTGAGCCTCAGTTTGTTAGCCCTCATCCAGTCCATTGTCGCAGCCAGGCACCGTTCAGCACATCCACAGCCTCACCTGCTGAAGATGAAAAGGAGAAATAGAGCTGCGTGTCATCAGCGTACTGATGGCAATGCACTCCAAAACTCCGGATGACCCCACTCAGTGGTTTTATGTAGATATTAAATAGCATGGGGGATAAGACCGACCCCTGAGGAACCCCGTACTGGAGAGTCCATGGGGCTGAGCAACATTCCCCAAGCACCACCCTCTGGAGCCGGCCATCCAAGTAGGAGCGGAACCACTGCAATGCAGTGCCCCCCACCCCCAACTCAGACAGCCGCTCCAGAAGGATACCATGGTCGATGGTATTGAAAGCTGCCGAGAGATCCAGCAGTATCAACAGGGTCGCACTCCCCCTGTCTCTCTCCCAACATAGGTCATCATACAGGGCGACCAAAGCTGTTTCCGTGCCAAAACCAGGCCTGAACCCCGACTGAAATGGATCCAGATAATCAATCTCATCCAAGAGCACCTGGAGCTGGTTGGCCACCACCCGTTCAAGGACCTTGCCCAGGAAAGGAACATTCGCCACCGGCCTAAAGTTGTTAAGATCTTCCAGGTCCAGAGAGGGTTTCTTCAGGAGTGGTCTCACCACCGCCTGTTTCAGATGGCATGGGACCACTCCCTCTCGCAAGGAGGCATTGATCACCTCTCTGGCCCAGCCGGCCGTTCCTTCCCTGCTAGTTTTTATAAGCCAAGAGGGGCAAGGATCCAGACCAGACGTGGTTGCACGAACCCGTCCAAGCACCTAGTCAACATCCTCGAGCTGTACCAACTATTGAGTTCCATGTCCTTATTCCCAGGTAAGTGAGTATAGGAGTGAAACCCCAATCCTATAGTCCAGATCATTGCCTTTAAAGCCCTGTATACATAACTTGAGCCCAGCATACCCTTAGGGAGTTGCTTCTCTCTCACACATTTTCTTGCCCTCTTTGATTAGTCATTGTGAATCTGCCCCAGAATTAGAATCTTATCTAAATGTGAAGTGAGATCAGCTGAAGTATGGAGCAGTGCCTTTTCAGTGGTGGCACCTATCTTGTGGCATGGCCTTCCCTAGAGAAGCTTATCAGCCATTTTACTTGCCTGTCTGCCATTTATCTAGTTAAGACTTTTATGTTAATCAAGGCTTTAAGTAAATAGGCCATTGCTTGTATTTTTAGTAACTAGTTTGTATGGGCAGGATCCACCCCACCCCCTGACAGGCACAACTCTCAGGAATTTGGGGGAAGAGCAGAAGAGCTGATTATCCAAATGGAAAGTATGGGCCTCCTGTTGAAGATAATGACCTGGTTTGTCCATCATGCTAAGCCATGGTGGGTTGTAACCATGGGCAGTTGCAGAGCGGCTTAGTATGAAGTCCAAACCCGGCACAGCTTTTAGTCATTGGGGGGGGGGGGCAAAGAAGCCACCTTGAGAACACATGGCTTGTAGTAGGGTTATTTAGGGTGGCTTGTTCTCAGGGTGGCTTGTTGCGACGTCCGAACCCAGCAGTGTGCATTCAACATGGGTTGTTTAACGGTGACAGAGCTGCCTGGCAAGAGCAGCAAAAAAACCTTGCCATCCTCTCCTCATCATCTTGCTGACGTTATCCCTTCTCTATTACATCTTGAAATGACACTAGTCAGTTTACTCCTCCACTTCGTCACCTCCCTAGACAGCGATGCCCTCCCCCCCACCTTCAGGGAGATTTGCACAAATTTAATGTCATTTTCTTTTCACCTTCAGGGAGATTCACACAAATTTAACTTTATTTATTTATTAACTTTCGGGGAGATTTGCGCAATTCCGCTAAAGCATAGTAACTATTCCTAAAGCAGTACTTAGTAAAGTTAGTAAAGTGGATTTGTGCAAATCTCCGTGAAAGTTGTTTTTTTAAAAAGAATAATGTTAAATTTGCGCAAATGTCCCCGAAGGTGCAAAGAAAGAAAGGAAGAAAGAGAGAAATTTAAATTTGCGCAAATCTTCTTGAAGGTGAAAATTCTACCCCCAAAACATCTCTCTAGTCCGCTAATGAGCACAAATGCGCTCATTAGTAGAGTAGTGGAGTAGGTTGCTGAGGTTGTGCTACAAAGGCCCACGGGATACATGCCAAGAGCGGGTGGGAGGACTAAGGGGGAAACAAGTCACGGCAAGCTTGTTTAACAAACAACCAGCCAACCCACCATAGCTTAGCAAACGAACCAACAACCCACCACAGCTTATTTTCAGGGTGGCTTATCATGATGTATGTGCGAACTTGCCCAATTGCTGGGTGCAATACCTGCACTCAAAACTAGGTGACCTCACCGAAGAGGACAGCTGGATAGTAGAGGGAGGAAATAAGAATACTTTCTATTATGATTGCCTGCAATGCAGGTACTCCGAGAGTTGCTTTTGTGGATGAGTGGACAAAAAAGTGGCTTATTAAAGAATTACAAGATACAAAAGAATTTATTCCCATTTAAGGAGACATCAGTCTCCAGCTGTAAAAGAAAGATAGATTTTACATTGCATTTAATTTTTTGTTTGTTTTCTCATTTCGTGTTGGGTGAAATCCACTGTCACATGAGAGGAAGGCTGCTCATGCGATGGGACTTTCTCCTCTCCCTGCTGCCCTCCATACCTCGCCAATCAGCTCTAGAGGGGTCCCCCCCAACCCCCTGGAGCAGATTTGGAGGGTGCATGGAGGAAACTGCTGATGGAAACAGTTCTGTCAGTGGGAAGACTTAGCTGGATACCACCTGTTGGTGGCCTGGATCTTCCTGAATCTTTGAAAGGAACAGATGAAGATTACCCTTAGCAGGGTTGGAACAGATGAAGATTACCCTTAGCAGGGTTGTCAGTAACAATCACCTGTAGGGGATGCTATGTAGCCAGTCTCCTTTCATGGATGGAAGAGAGGGGTGACAGAGAGGCCACCTGGCTGGTTGGGATCTCTCTCTCTCTCTCTCTCTCTCTCTCTCTCTCTCTCTCTCTCTCTCTCACACACACACACACACACACACACACACACATACACACACACACACAGCTGCACCATTGCTGAATGTCAACCACATCTGGGTGTTTTGTTCCAGAGTGGATGAGTCATCTCCAGGTAGGGCTGAGAAAACTCCTCCTGCCTGGAACCCTGGAGAGCTGTTGTTAGTCAGTGTAGAGCAGGGCTCTCCAACCTTCGGGTCCCCAGATGTTGCTGGACTACAGCTCCCAGAATCCCTTGCCATTAGCCATGCTGGCTGGGTATGCTGGGAGCTGTAGGTCAGCAACATCTGGGGACCCAAGTTTGGAGAGCCCTGGTGTAGAGAGACGATATTGAACTGGATGGACCAATCGCCTGACTCAGCATATGGCAGTTTCCTATGTTGTATTTTTCACACTTTTGGAGCATGTTGGATACTTGCTTTCTATGCACCTGACAACAGCTTTCTCCCCTCCAGAACAAAGCAAGCAACTGGCAAGCATAATCCCCAAATATTAAGTGAATCCTCTCCTCCTTGAACAGTTGGCTAGGACTCAGCCATGCAACAGATGGGGTGATGTGACTGGTAAGAGGGGAAGGATTGGCTGTGGGAAGGAGACCCTGCTGCCTTTCTTCTCTCTGCTATGGTCCAATCTGTTCCCACCCCCTGTATGGTCAAAGGTTACCCAAGTGTTCCTGTAAGCTGATCATGTGGTTCCCTCACTGGATGATGCCATGGACAAATGTCCAGCCTGTCCAATGGCAAACCTACCCTTTATTTATCCCCACTTCAGGAAAGCCATTAGAATAATCTTCCTAGGGTTTCATCAGAACCTGTACCACACCCATTTTTACCACTGTTTTGCTCCCATTGCCTCATAGGGCTGGTTCACACATGCACACTCACCACCTGATGCCTGCAAGCAGTGACTTGCATGTGTGAATGAGCCCTCACAAGTCATATGCCTTCAACGGGAACTTCCATATCACGTTCTCATGCTTTTCAACAATGAAAGTCAGCTCACGTATTCAGCTGGCTGCTGTAAGTCATCAAGTGCTGAGTAGTCAAGTATGAAAAATGAAGCAGCACCCCAAACAGCTCTGTAATCATTCTTTGGGGCTGAACTGCTTGGCTAAATGCATTACAGCAGACTGTTTCAAAAGTGGGTGGTGCAGCTGAGAAGCTTGGTCCCGTTTTGTCCATGAATTCAGTGTTGGCCTGCAATGCCGACAGGGCAGATAGGAAAGCTTGAGTGAGACAAGGGAAATTTGCATTTCAAGATTTTGCATGAGGAAAGGAGGCAAAACTCTGGATGTTCCTTGTTCTGCTGTTTGCCTTCAGGGTCCCTTGAGGACTTACGAGTTTGGCTGTTTTTATTCCCCAGCCCCCTCCCGCTAAATCAGGCAGCTGATACAGAATTGATACTGAGAACGCCTGTGGCTGTCAGACCGTCAGGCTGTGGGAACCAACATTCACCACCAGCCATCAGCATCAGTCTGTCAGGTTCTCCTCCAGCATGGCCCTCCGGGGGACTCGGGTAGCCTCTGTGGATGAAAGGAGATGGCAGCAGGAGGCATTGCATCACTTTGTCCCTTCCCCAGATACTCGCAGTCCCTAAGATCATAGAGCCAAAGAATAGTAGAGTTGGAGGAAGGGGCCTATAAGGCCATCGAGTCCAACCCCCTGCTCAAGGCAGGAGAACAGATGTGGGCAGCCCAGGCAGTCACCCATCCAAGCACTGACCCAGCTCATACCTGCTTAGCTTCAGCACGTGGCCTGCATTATGTACTGGATGCGTGACCTTATGGAATCTGGATTCTTTCTCATGATCTTGACACCTCCATTGTTCAAAATCATTGTTCTTTATTGCACAACAGCCCAGAGAGGCAGGTCAGAATGAGACATAATGAAGTGGCCGATGCCATCCAGTGAACTTCATGTCTGAGCATAGACTTGAAACTAGATCTCCTTCATCCCAAGTCCACAGTGTTCACTGGGTGACCCTGAGGCAAGTCGTTATTCGTCAGAGTTGCCTCCCCTCTAGGGCTGTTGTGAGAAGAACCTGGAATAAACCCACATAGGCTGTGAATTCTTGGAGGAAGGGTGGGATACAAATGAAATAAACAAATCAGCAGATACTGTAACCCCAAAATGAGAGCAGCTGTGCTGCAGAAGTGGGTGGAATGATGTAGGGAAAATGCTGTAGGTCAGAAAGAAGGCACAGGCCAGACTATATACAGTAATACCTTGGATTGCAAGTAACTTGGTTTGAGAGCGTTTTGCAAGACAAGCAAATTTTTAAATATTTATTTATTTATTTTTTACTTGATATACAAGCGACGTCTTGCAAGACAAGTACTGTAGTATGGCTTAAATTAAAAATCTCTGTACAAATTTTTTTGGGGGGATTTCATTTTGATATAAGAGTGTTTTGGATTACAAGCACGTTTCCGGAACGAATTATGCTCTCAATCCAAGGCATGACTGTACATAGCTTATGCCACACAACCCATGCCAGTTGGAAGGCTGAGTATTGTCCAGATTTATAGGACGTTCCCTTTAACAAAGGGCTAAAGCACATGTTAAAGTGAATGGATTACTATTTGGCACTATTTGGGATTGGGACCCTAGCAGGTTAAAAGGGTTAAAGCCCCCTTCCCTACCCACCAAACCAGGGTCCCTTTCCAGATTGGGCCTCTCTGCTTACTCTAGAAAAAAAAGGACATAACCGCTTGCTACATCTTTAAAGTAATGCGTGCTCTGGATCAAGAGAGAGAGCACTAGGGCTTCATGTGTAGAGCTGGTGCCCTGGCTAGTTTAGGGTTTCCCAAACTTCTTTTGATCTATCTAAAATTATTTCTAGTCTGCCTTTAAGGGTGGAAGGAACCCTCCCAAGATGGCGGTGACGCACACTTTTCCCCGAATTAAAATTGGAGGCATGCGTCATTCTTACACCTGAAATTGTTCACTTTTACAGTGTGTAAGAATAGGAATGGACTGCCCTAAGAGGAGCCCACCCCTGTGTCTCTGCATGAGTCACTGATCTGGATGTGCCTGTTGACTAGAAGAAGGCCAGTCTGGAACACTGGTTCATACAGAGATGCAGTGGACAAGCTTTGCTGTGGGCAGGTAAAGTGACTGAATGGTGTCAGTGGAGGCTGACTGGAAGGCAGCAAGGCCAGAACAATGCATCACACATTGATACAATGGGCTGGTTTGCATACCACAATAAGCCACACTGAAAACAAGTCATGGTGGGTTGGTTAATCACTCGCTAAGCCATGCGAAGTTGGTTAATCACTTGCTAAGACAGAAGATCAGGCACTCATTAGCTTGCCATGGTTGTTTCCCCCTTCATCCTCCCGCCTGCTCCCAGCATGTATCCCAGGGGCCTTTGCAGCACAACTCCTCTATACTTCTGTTGTGATGAGATTCTCTCCCTCCCGCTGCTGCCCCTTTCTTGCCTTGCAAAGCACCTGTGTTGACATATATATACCATATCTTCAGAGTGGAGGGGGGGTTACCTTGCTTTTTAGGATGAGGTGGCTGAAGGTTTTATTTATTTTCTATATTTTAATGTATTTTAATTGTACATCGCCCAGGGTGGCCGGGCGACCGGCCAGATGGGCGATTGATAAATATAATAAATAAATAAATAAATAAATTTAACACTTTAAAAAAAAAAAAAAAGCCTCCTTGGTGGTGCCTTGCAGCCAGGGATGAGTGACATTCCTCTTCCTAACACAGCTATGTGCATATGTGTGATTGACTTAGCTATGGGTAAGTGTGTGCAGCCCCAACTCAGGACAGTGGCAATTCGGGAGGTGGAATTTAAGTTCTCCCCTCCTATTTTCATGCTGAAATTCCCCCCAGGGGGAGCAGGAGGGGGGAAAGCTTAAATGCTCCTCTGCTGAACTGCCATGGTCCTGAATCAGGGTCGTGCGTGCTTACAGAGGGGTAAATCAACTATGCATACACTCATAGCTCTGCTAACTCGACTCACAAGGGGATACTGTCGAATGAAGTGCCTAGCTGGAGGAGGAGGGGCGGAAGGCACTGTGAGGAGCAGTTGGGTTTTTCACAGCTCTTGCCAAGCATCTCTGTAGCCCTTTCAAACAAGCCATGAAGAACCCATGCTACCAGGTTCGCACATCATGACCTTGAAAACAAGTCACCCTGAACAACCCAACAACAAGCTATGGGTTCTCAGGGTGGCTTGTGCATGGTTAACAACCCACACTTAAGCCATGGAGCCAGGTTTGGACAACACGACAAGCCACTCTGAAACAAACAAGGGTGACAACCCACCATGGGCTGTCATGTTCTGTGAACCAGATCGATGAATGTTCGGACCCGTCTGTAGCAGGTACCCATGAAACAAGGCAGGCCAGTAGTTTCAGCACCATGGAAAGCTCCAAGTAAGCAACTTGCTCTGATAAAGGGTGTTGGTGTGGCCTTATGAGTTTGTCCATCCATTCTACCTCTCTGAAGCTCCACCCCCTGCCTTGAAGAGTGTGAATCCTTAAAGGACTAACACCCTGACCTGAAAGTGAGCACTTCTCCTTTCTGCTTGCTTCCACCTGGTGTGCTTCCTGTGCCACTGGGCAAACGTGGTGGAGTGGTGGGAGGTACAATCAGGCTTGGGGGTGAAAGCACCCATGAAGGACCTAGCTTGGGTTCCACAGGGTCCTAGCACGAGCTTCAGGTTCAATATCAGGGACCCAGTCCAGTTCCTTAGTGGTAGTACAGCAGCCCTGGGCTTGGCCAGCTCATCCTCCTCTCACACTCAGCTCAAGGCTGGGCCCAGCACGATGGGGGAGCCTCCACTGTGGATCATTTGGGCTTGTGGGAGCTTTTGATTGATTAATTTCTCATGGCACAGCAGTAGTTCACCCATGGCACACAGCTTGAGAACTACTGGTCCAGCTCCAGTGGATCCCTTGCTTTTGAATTTTCAGTCAGCCTAGATCCGGCTGTCTGGGGACCTAATTTTCACTTGGACAGGAGATTCTTACTGCCTGATTTGTGTGGTCCTGTACACTCTGCTCCCTGCTTGCCTGTTGCTCAGATTGCCCTCTCAAGGAGATAATATCACCCGCTTCTTTAGCCAAGAAATTAATCCACATATGATTCAAGTGCCATGACATTACCCACTTTCACATTGGCTCATGCAGTGGGAAAGGACTAAAGATGCTGGGGGATCCCTTTTGGGGATTCAAGATGCCAAGATAAATAGTGGTGGTGGAAGAGACGCAGCTGGCAGAGTCCTTCCTTATGAACAGTTCACCCCAAAAGGTACCTGCAGGCAAGGAGTGCCTAGATTGTGAACAATATAACTGATTCTGACACTTTTCCTCCCTGTAGCATGCAAAGGTTAATTCATTTAAGTTCGATGTGATGCTTGTCCAAGAGATCCCTGCCTAAAAGCCTCACCTCCTCATTTCATAGCCAGGCAGCAAAAGGCCTCAGAATGGGAGCCTAGTTACCTAGCATCTTCCTCTTTAAGCAAAGCAGTGGGGAGGTCAGCCCTTATTTACATGAGGCTCTTATAGGCCAGCTTACCAACTGAGTAAGATGATATTTTTGTCAACTAACCGCATGGTGACATGCCAATCACTAAACCTTTCATTGTGTCCATCTTTAAAAGGCCTTACTACTACAAGACCTGGGTACAAGATCAGGGTTTTCAGGTGCTCAGTTTTCTCTACAATAATTCTCTAGAGAAGCCAATTCACAAGACTAAATTGGTATACTTAGAAACATGGGCTGAGCATGCACATCTGAGCTGAATCATGGTCATGATGAAATTGAGACTCAACTAACTTACGATGCAACTGGCTCACAACTCAAACACCATTCAGCTGGCTCACAACTCAACCACAACTCATCCACCATACTCAACCCACTTTTGTCTGCACAGCAGTAGTTCACCCATGGCACACAGCTTGAGAACTACTGGTCCAGCTCCAGTGGATCCCTTTGCTTTTGAATTTTCAGTCA